>OV656853.1:5637500-6249555 GCA_927399475.2 Acleris emargana | reverse complement strand
TGCGCTGTTAAACACCTTAGCCTAATTATGCAAAATGTGATTACAGAATTATCAACAAGGTTATAGAGTTGCTTGTAATTCCGTAGCTCTGCCTACCCCACTTTGGGAATGAAGGCGTGAGTTTGTGTATGTATGTATATTTAAGTACCCGAAACCGACCTGCACGCATGACTCGATGTATGAATGTGGAAGAAGCGATATAGAGATTTGTCAGGATCGTAGCAGGTGGAAAGAAGTGGTCTCTGCCTACCCCTCTGGGAAACAAGCGTAATTTAATGTAATTGTGTAATATTAAATATTAGGTAATAAAAACTTTATTTTAATAAGTTAGTAATTACAAGCATTAAGTTAAGGGGTTCAATTGATAAAGTCGATGTTTGTTTATGGCATCGAGAAGACAAACGAGCACACAGGCCACCTGATAGTAAGAAGGAGCTGTGACCCATAGACATTCCGTCGGTGATATTGCAAAACCGCGTAACTAACAAATTTACGATAGAGCAAAATAAACCTTACTTTGTTATTAAAAAGGTGCATTTTGCTCATTATTAAAAATGTTACTTACGCGGTTTTGCAGTTTCACCAACGATTTGCATTCTCAAGACTACAATCCTAAGACTGCGAATTCGTTGCCAACCCTGTGGACTAAGATGGAATGCCGCTATTTCACCGGTTGTCTTACCCCCACTCTGGAACATGAAAATGCGAGCACTACAGCTTGGTGTTGTTTATTTATTCCATATTTTGCAGCTTTGTAAGAGTTTTTCCATTAAAAAAAAAGTGGACAATGTCACACCAATCAACCTAGTCCCAAACTAAGCTCTAGGGTTTTACTATGGGTACTAGACAACGATATAAATACTTATACAGGGTGCCTCTGACCTTGGGGCTTTAAATGCATAGATCATTTCTACTCCTGAAACTAAACTTCTTTTGTTCTGTAAGTTGTTAAAAATATGTTCAGCTTAAATTTATTTTTTATCATACAAGTTAAATCTACTTTTCAATGTACGCGATCCAATTCTCCATTTTCCTTTAGCCCCCGTACCAAGGTAATGTCGCCCCCGTACCATGAGATAGTGATTACATGGCTAGTATGTAATACACTGATTTTACAATTAGACTTTAACATCAATTAGTTATCTAAATTTAAGTTATTTTTTCATGTTGCAGAACAAAAGTAGTTCAGTTTAGCGAGTAGAATCGATCGTTGAATTTAAAGCCCCAAGGTCAGAGACACACTGTATAGAGACATACTTAAAAGATACTTAAAAGGCTTAATAAAGCCTGACCAAGGTCCCATGGTCTCCACTGCAAGTGCCACCAATTCGTAATTATTTATGAATATTTGCGGCGCTTGATGGTTTGGGCCTGATCAGCTGCTGCACCGGCCCGATTACGGGTTGACTGGACGTAAGGCTCTGTCATCCCGGCTCATAGACAACTCCGGAGATCCTAGAGCTGGTGCTTACGTCTCTCAAAGGATTGGGTTAGCTATTCAGAGAGGCAGTGTCATAGGGACCATGCCGCGAGCGGACCTACTAGAGGGGGTGTTCTTTTTATAGTGGTGATTATTATTTACAATTTAAATACGATTAGTTTTATACTTAAATTCATAGAAACATACATAACTCAGAAACAAATACTTGCGCTCTTTACACAAATATCTGCACTTAACGGAATTTTAACCCGGGACCGCTAGCTATTTGTTAAAAAAAAAAACATCAAATTAAAGAAAAGACGATCAACCGAATAAAAAACCTCGCGCATTCATCATGTCAAAGTTAAAGATAAACGGAACGTATTTTTGCGTGTATTTCTTCCTCGTGCCTTTATCATTTATTTACATAATTTCGGTATAGAAAAAGTCACACACCGCGTACACGCGTAACCTTTGCCTTTCCTTTTATCATATTAATAATTCTATGTCATCATGTTGCATTTAAGTTGATGAAAGGTTAGCTACTACGACTTCAGAGCTATTTTGGATGGACTACTTAGCTCTCGTTTTTGCGGAAAAAGTCTAGGATTGACAGATTTTATGACTAAATTGTGTTAAGTTACTTTTCAGGTTGAGTCCAGTATAGTGATGAGGTTTGAGGTATATTTAAAGCACACTTTAGCTATCATGCGTCTATGAATAACAGGGTTAACCTTAAAGACGTGCCAGGTTGCAATGTGTATTTTAACGTTCGTGAACCTTACGATATTAATTGCTTGTATATTTGTAAAAGTAACGTAAAATTCTCCTACTTCTGACTTGCTTTAAGTTGACCTTCAATTGATGACGTGGTTTCAGAGCACTCTTAAAGTAACTCTTAGGCTATAGCGACATAGAGTTTAAAATAATAATCATGACGTCTGTGAGACGTATACCAAGGCAGTTTTTTAAAGGTTAAGACAGAGCGTTGATATTTTTACTTTTTATGGAAATGGTAAAATAAGATACAAGAAACTTGAATTATCAATTCTGTTATTTTAGCATAACACATTCATATAATTATTATTAGCAACAGGCTTCGTCAAAACATTTTACATAGGTATGATCTTTGCACTAACAAATCAAATTTGACGACACAAACTTATCCTAATAGTAATCTATTGATTTATCTATTTTCGTAGTGATAATGGAGCATTAGAAATGGCTGCAAATTATAGTTTATCTTTGTACTTGCTACATTCTTTTTACCAACTTTTTTGCAGTCCAATTCATTAGTAACGTCACACCAGCCACTTTCCTGGACAGTCGGCTGCAAGTGACAGCAAGAATTTGTCATTTGTCACCAACATCTTCTTTTGTAACTTATGTCTGCCGCAGACCAAAAAAAAGTCGTTTACTTTTCCGAATTAACTTCAGTGCTTCAGTGTACAAATTTACATTGATGCTTGCTTACATTCTATATTTTTACAGCATCGCAGCTCAAAAGTTGATCAACGAATTGGGATCTCCCATTTTTAGGGTTCCGTACCTCAAAAGAAAAAAACGGAACCCTTATAGGATCACTTTGTCGTCCGTCTGTCTGTCCGTCTGTCCGTCTATCTGTCTGTCAAGACCCTTTATCTCCGGAACGCGTAAAAGTATCGAGTTGAAATTAAAACCATATACTCAAATCTACAGTCCCTTGAAGCTGTGAAAAAATCAAACTACTAAGTTATCGTAAAAAAAAGATACTGCCGTTTATGCCGCAAAAACGTATATTTCTACACTCTCAAGGGAATCAATATTTATAGGATATTTTCTGTTGACCTAGAACTATGAAATTTGACAAGCAAATCCGTCTTGAATTTTAATTAAATCACAAAAAACAGGGTCTTTATGCAAGGAACGGCGGTCCAAATTTTGAATTTAGTTAACCGTGTCATGTGCGGAACCCTTTTTGGGCGAGTCCGACTCGCACTTGTCCGGTTTTTTTATGTTGGTAACAAGTTTTCCAAATAAAACCTCAGCCTCATTTGTTGTTTCTCATTGTTTCCATCCCTTGACACCTAACAACCAACTTAGGTCTTCCATATTAATCAAACGTATTTATTGACTGAATCACAACTTAGTTCCCTAAGCCAAAACAGCGCACATGCCCCTACATGCAAAGAAATTTCAAATCTGTGTAGTAATAGATAAAGACGCAGGTATATTGGTATACTTTTGATGGACAAGGCCTTTATTTTCAGGTGAAACTCCAAAAGAAAACTTTAGCAACTAGTTACGAGCAGCACGCAAGTTGCAAACTTATTCCGCCTTAATTAACCTGTTTCTGACGTATCCATCACTAACTACTAAACTTGTGTTTCTAATAGTTTTGAAATCTGGAAACTTTCTTCAAGAATATTGTCACGTATAAAGCAAACGCTTGGTGGGAATTGATTTGTTTGTGAAACTTTTGGAGAGTTGCTTTTGACTAGTTTGAGATTTTTGGCACAAACATTGCATTCTTATGTACGCTCAGCCTAATTGAACCTTGACCCACCATAGAACGGTGTCACAATGGCGTTATGATTCAAGTCTTTAGAAGTGTCAAACAAATAGTTTCATAATGTTACTGTGACACCGTTCTTCGGTTGGTCAGGTTTCCATTGGGCTGATAGTAGATACTCAATGCCCAATGAAGGCCTGACCCAAAGTACAACGGTTTTAAATATTAATGTGGAGGGCTATAGTGGAAGGGAAATACCTAAGAAGAAGATACCTTGTTGTAAAGTGTGGAGAGGGGTAAGCGTCAGAACCCCTGGACCAATGGAGATATTTGGTGTTTAGAAACTACCAAAACATCAAAACAAGTTTTTCATGCGTAACATTTTTCTGGAACACCAAAAAAAATAGAAAAAATTATATCTTAGGGTATTAAAAAGGTACTAAATATTTACAAAGAGATAAATTTATTTTGTTGTAAAAACTATGTAAAAAAAATGGTCCAGACATCCTGACGTCAGAATGTCTGGCCACTTTCTTTACCCATTTTTTCGCTGTCAATAGAGGTACTAATTATTTGAAGTTAGGTACCAAATAGTACCAATAAGGTACTGCATTTTGGTAGTTCCTAAACATCAAATATCTCCATTGGTCCAGGGGTTCTGACGCTTACTGAAGAGAGATATGAAAACAAAGGGAGTGAATAATGACGGCTGATAGGGATGTTTAGAAGAAAAAGACGAGCTGCATGGAACCCAAATGATTGGGATAAGGGCCTTAAGATGACGATGATGGGATACTTAGTCGTATTTGTTTTATTATTTTGATGAGCCGCTAGGTACTATCAGCCCAATGGAACCCTGACCCACCATAGATCGGTGTCACATTGACATTATACAACAATTTGTTTGACATTTCTTACGACTTGAATCATAACGTCACCATAACACCATTCTATGTCGGGCCAGGGTTAAATTAGGCAGAAGGAGGCGGCGGAGCGGGAGCGCGAGGAAGACGTGTATGCGCACCCACTCCGGCGTAGACGTGTGGGGAGAAGGCGCAGGCAATTTACCGCCCGCCTGAACCCCTAGTAGGACCGTGGGGATAGGGTCCCACATTATGGTCCTACACGTCTGCGGGAGGATTCGGGGTGTTAACCAAACCCTCCCTCCTTTGGCGCAGGTGCCCCAGCAATAGGCTGGTGCGGCTGGGGGGCACCCAGTGGTGCATAGTCATCAGCCCACAGTGCCCCCGTTAATAGCCCATTGGAGGTTAACACCGGAGAGGTTTTCGACGGTATGCTTCCACGTCAGCTCAGCGCAGCTCAGCGCAGGACTGAGGTGGTCGAGATTCCGCCATACCCTCCCCCCCTCCTCTTTAGCTACTCTAGCCGGGGGGGATATTACCTAGCCGGGCTAAACCAACCCGGCTAGGTAATATTGATAAGTAGAACTTGTTTATAATATTCCAACTATCAATCACTTGCATATTTTGTTTACTCATTTAATACATTCGCGCCAGCTCTTATGAAACAATCTATTCATTGTTATCGCAACATACTCAGCAATCAAATATAAAATTCATTTGTAAACCTTTCCAACGCCACAACGCAGTACCATCAACAGCACGTTTATCCAATCCCATCTGAATCTTATTCCCTCGACTTAACGTTCACAGGAATCTGGTAAGTGTTACGTTGGCTGTACAGGGTGGTTTTAATTTGGAATCGTAATGATCTGGCCGATTCGCGCCGTCGAACAAATTATCTGTAATGGAATCTAGAGCATCATTCACTCGACGTCGCGTCCTAAATTCAAAGTTGATTAAATAAGTGTAATCACTCTGAAACCCTCATCTCATGCAACTTGATTGTTCAATTTTAAAGGGATTACTCAAGAGTTTATGACGATTGTAAACTTTCATGACGTTGATCTCATTAAGAAGAAGTTTCAAAAGTTGCGAAACAAATGTTTTTCGGAGTTTCGTTGACACATGTAGATTCTCTATGTAACCATCAGCCACATCTTATCTTATAATTATCTTACAGATGTTCCCCTTTAGGATCTTTTGTGCAATTACCCTCTTACACACTAGGAACTTCTACTCTGCGGGGTTACGTAATATTACTTTTGACATTGTTAAATTAGGAATTGAAAAAAGTTATATTTTTCTTAGGAAGTTTTTAAGGTGTTTTATACCTTGTAACTTACCTAAATAATTTTGGTAATGTAAAATCTTGTAAATAAAAAATATTCAGACACTGGTAAAATAAGTTCAATTTTTTTTTTCAATTACACACAAAATTTATGTGAAAACACGTGGAGCGAAACCATTTAGCCGTGAATGCGTAACAAACCGAAAAACAGACTAAGTTACTTTCACATTCATAATATTAGTATGGATTGATCGTCTACTTCATTAATTTCATTTCTGCTAATAATAGTGCGGGAGCTCGTAGCAAAGAAAGTTATTTAATTTTTTCGTCTAGTAGCATAAAACCTCCCTTTTTATGTCGAGGACCGTAAGTTCAAAACTACGAGGAGAAAACTGAAAAATAAGTCTTCACTTTGCGATGATTGTTACCGGATTTAAAAGGTTCTCAGTAATTTAATCAAAACTCTTTAGACCGTCTTTCCTTAGAGCTCAAAGGAGCAATATTGTTAGTAAATCCAATCAACAACGTCTAGAAGCTTATGATATTCTACGTGGAACGTATACATCTAAATTACCATCAGCTTCTGTGCAATAGCGTAACAGAAATTTCGAATGAGTTTCCGCGTAATTAAAATTTGCCTTGGGTTTGGTATGTAAATTTAACTCAATTATGATTGTCAGACTGTTCACATTCCGACAATACGCTGTTACTTGTGAGAATTTCATAAGATTATTCCGCCTGAAGTATGAATACATTCCAAATTGAATCTTGGTACGAATGAAGAAAGTTTATTGTTAGAGTTAATTTAATTTGAAAATGTTTGTTTTCATTTATATTTGATTTTATTTCATTATTATCATTGAGATTACAATTTTAGAACGAATAAAACCTTTTCGATATGATTCAAATTTATTCAAGCAATTTTTTGAATTATCGATTCCATCATTTGCCTTAGAACTAACAACTAATGAGCATTTCGTACTTATTTACGCCATTTTTTGAAGAAGTTTCAAACCCGTTATTAAACGCATAAGTAAGTAAGTATTTTGATTTTTATTTAGTGCAAATATTATTATACCCTGATGTTGCAAAAAAAATACACAAGGGTAGCCCGGCCTATAAGTCTCTCAAAAATAGCGACAGCATGAACTTATATTTGTAGCCCTTTATATCCATTGTATATTATGATAATGTCCCGCTCGCAGCCTATCTGTCACTTTCTGACCAATATGTAAGTGCGAGAGTGACGGATGCTATCTTTATCCACCGCGATAAAGGCGACCATTAAACGGACCTTGGCTTAGCTCCGGTATAAATAAATAAATAAACCTTTGTCCATCCGAAACAATGTACGGTTCCGGACTTTTATTGATGAACCACTAGAGAACCTTGTCACATTATACCAACGAATAATTCGTATGTTTTTTTTGTCTCATCACATGCGACCGCCATTGTGATAAGGTTCTATGGTGGATTAACATTAGTCCTTGATGGTATAGTCACAGTAAAAAAAGGTTCGTCACTTTTCGACTCTATTTCAACGCTTTTAAGGTTCAAAAGTGACGAACCTTTTCTTACAGTGGCTATACCGTTTCGAATAGGTTCCTTAGTCCTGGAGATTTACCTGTCTGATAAATACTAACTCACAAAATCTCGCTTTATACATCAAATAATAATAGTATAAAATATTATAGTATAGATATAAATTCTGCAGCGCCCAGAATGAGTATTGCAGTATATCTGACACGAGTTATTGCGGGAGGCTTATGGGAGTAGAGGTCATGTTAGGCCGATATTTTTTAGAACTCGTCAATAAAGTCTCTGCAGTTGACAAAGACAAAGCGGCTTCTTTAAACTAATCTAATATTGTTTAAAATAAAAATATTGTAACAAGGATTCCAGTGCAGCGTTGAGTCTTTATAAAGTGCTGTCCTCCTAAGTGTTAGGCTGTATCTCAAATTCAATAGCCAACGAAGATTAAATCCTTTCCTGTTATAAATAAGGTTGCACATTGTACAGGGGTTTGGTTCAAGATACTGCAATTTGTCTTGGCGGGGCAGCGCGCTGTTCAGAGCCCCATAGGCTTTAAAATTGATTTAAAAAGTAACTCCATAATATAATGTTTACTTGTTTATTACTTATAGTAATAACTTTTGTATTGATAGCACAGAGTCTAGAAAGTTTACTTTTAATCAAATTTGACTCCGAATAAATGGAACTATTTCAAATTTTGCTCAATTGAATTAACTTTGCCTTGATCTGTGACTTAATCAGTATCAATGTCAATTAATCTCGGACTATTAATTAACTGATTACTATCTGAACTATCAATCAAAGGTCTACTTGATTACTATCAACTTTAATTTAATTCAAGGACTTCTGATCCATGTTTCTACTTGGTTTAGTTTTAATTAAGCTGATTTCCTTTGTATTCGATGAATGTCCTTAATTTAGTCTTTAATGTAATAAATAAAAGGCACATTAAATTAAGAATATATTTTTGTTAAACTTGACGTCACCTAATAAGTTAATTTTAACAAAAATATTAAACTTAAACTTGTTACTAAAAACTAAACTGTGCGCTATTATTGCTTACTTATTTCAAACCGTAAAACTAAAAAGAAAACTGGTCACATTGTAATAGAATAATAAAATTCAAAGAGCTTATTACAAAAGAACACCCTTTGGCATTGTAGCGAGTCGTGTTTCAACACTTTTATTACTTCGTTGCTTATGAAGCCGGGCATTGAAATTTCTATGCTCAAGACTGAAAATAATAGAGGTTTTTTATTTAGTTGCTTTCTTGGCCTTTATTGAGTGAACTTTGTAGTAAAATCTGTTTTTATTTTTGTATAAGAAGCTGGCGAATGAACAAGCGGGCTACATCACGGTACGCCTACTATAACAGGGGAGTTGCAAAAAAATAGCACACGCTTGACTTTTTCTTCAGATTAGGGAAAATATTTCGTCGATGAAACTGCAAAACCGCGTAAGTGACATTTTAAATAAGGAGCAAAATGCACCTTTTTAATAACTCAGTAAGGTTTATTTTGCTCTATCATAAATTTGTTAGTTACGCGGTTTTGTAGTATCACCCGTCGGTTGTTGTTGGTTGGGATCATCATTCGGAACAAGAAAAAAATGTACTCCCGATATGTCCCCAAATGGGAATATGTATGGAATTGTTCCGTTTCGTTATCAAAATCCAATACGTTCCTTGGTAAGAAAATAGACAATTCTATACATATTTTTGGGAAATCTCGGGAGTACTATTTTTTCTGGTTTGGAATGATGATCCCAACCAACGTACAATTTTTTTCCCTAATCCGAAGAAAAAGTCAAGGGTTTGCAATTTTTTTGAAACTCCCGGGCAGATTAATTGCAGATTCTGTAGCAGCCTGTATGTAAACACATTGTACTAAACCAAATTATCAAACACAAAATTAAATTAATTACAGTATGCTAAATTTAAGGCTCAGAATAGGGAAGAATCTAAATGACTCCACGAACAAGAATGATGGCGCCAGTAAAAAAATACAAAGGTGAATTGTAGCTTTAAGTGACCTCGCCTAGTTAACTTTCAGGCGTAGTTAAGAATGAATAAGACTATTGAGAAGCGAAGGAGAGAGTGAAGTATAACTGATCAATAAAGGCAATTTTTTAAACTACAACTACACGCCAACTTTCCTTGACAATACTCCCCTAAGTCAATGTCAATAGTTCTGTTTTACAATGGTGTTGCTTTCAAAAATAAGAATAGGTTAGTTTAATATCATATTAATCCTGTAAGAGATCCCTAAAAGGGATAAGTTCGCCTTATTTCATCCCTGCTATATTTTTGTCCATTTTATAATTGTTATCTCTTTTGTTTGTACAACAAAGTGTTCAAAGACATGCATACATACAATAAAAAAATGTAATTATATCGATGTGTTCCTTAATTACCTTTGTGTCCTCAGTAGTATCCGATTAGCGCGGCACGTGTCCCACTCGAAAGACTGTCTCCATAAGAAGAGAACCGAAGATACAGATCCCGTGTCAATGAAAGAAACACAAATATTCATAGTTGGCTGTTTACACTGCCGCGAGAACTCTCTCTCTCTAGCAAAAGATATCCATCCCGTGTTAATAAAATAGACGCATATATTAAGTGGAGTGGTCTGAGTGGAGAGTCTTGGGGGAGGCCTATGTCCAGCAGATTCAGATTCAGATTCAGATTTTATTACTCAATATAACACAGTATAAATTACATGGCATGTCAAATTATATGCAGTTACATTGAGGTCGTCAGAAATAAAATTAAATGATAATATTAAAAGTCAACACAAATACAGAATAAAGTAAAAAATAATAATTTAAAAGTCAATCTTATTTATAAGTCAAGTTCCATATACTCATTCACAGACTGGGTTATCCAACAAAAGATTCTTAAGCCGGCGCCTAAATATTTCGTCAGATGGTTCGCGTTTGAGTTCGGCGGGTAGACGCTCGTAGTAGGTGGGACCGATGACGCGCGGGTTCTTACCTGCAAGCGCCATGCGACGAGGAACCGTTCTCAAACGCCCTGTGTGGCGGAGTTGTTTGCCGACGACGTTTACTGTTGCAAACGAAGAAATATTTGATCGGACAAACATAACAATTTCGAATATGTAAAGTGAATAGTGCGTCATTATGCGGTGCGTTGTGAAAATGCCCCGACAAGTATGTCTTGGCTTCGCCCCGACCAGCGTACGTACGGCACGTTTCTGCATCAGCATTACCCTGTTGGCATCCGTAGAGTTTCCCCATAAGAGTGTGCCGTACGACATCAGTGAGTGAAAATGTGCATAATAGACCCGTCTCAGAGCATCGTCAGATATAAGCAATTTCAGCTTACGCAACGCAAACACCGCACCACTCAATCTTCCACACAACAGGTCAACATGGCGCTTCCAATTAAGATTAGAGTCTAGAGTGAATCCGAGAAACCTACACTGATCGCACACAGGCATCGGACTGTTTGCAACGCACGGTGGAACAGGAACACTACGCCCCGAGAAAATCATGACGTTTGATTTTGTGATATTAAGGAGCAAACCGTTACACTTAAACCACTTCTGCAGTTGATCACATGCGTCATGAATTTTCTCAGCGAGCTGGTCATACCTGCGCGCGCCAACTATGACCGTCGTGTCGTCTGCGAACTGCACAGAAACGCCGGCCGTGATGCTGGTCGGTAGATCATTGACGTAAGCCAGAAATAGGGTGTTACCTAAGGCGGATCCTTGAGGGATCCCTATTCTTACAGTCCCAACATCAGATTCGAGTCTCTTGCCGCCCGCAGACAATTTGACTACTTGTTTCCGGTCGCACAGAAATGACGTAAGTAGACGCAGTGGACGTCTTTCGGCTAATATGATGATGATGAAGCATTGGAGATTGTGGCTGTGCGCTGCTCATTACTTGTATTCTATATTCCCTTATATTGCGTATCTATATCTATATTGCCTCTGACGTATTGACGTTTTGATAGCTCTTAATTACTCGACAGTAGCGGTGGACGATTTAAAAAAATACCATAACACATCATAGATAAATATGATTTTACCGTGTTGAATAGATACCCAGCTGATGTGGTGTTTTGATATTGGTTACGCAAATTCCAACACCCTGTATCTATACCTACCCTTGTAAGTCCCCGCGTAATTGTACAAGTAAAACATTAATGATAGAAAAAATAATGGTCGTTCTAACGTCTTGATTCCACCTGAGCCCGACAAGACGTTAGATACATCAACTAAGATGTTACTAGAATCACCAAAGAACTTGCTTTTGTTACTATCTACTTTAATAATTTAATTCTTAATGAATTTTAATGTACTTTTATTCCAGAAGAAAATACGAAAAAAAGGTACTTACTCACTGCATTCGTTAGAACACAAACATTTATAAAATAAATTACTTACGAGAATACAAAATTATTATGTTGATTTAAAAAAAAACAACCCGTATCTTATCTTAAATCTTAAAACTGCGATGGCAAAGAAACACCGTAAACAATAAATTTATGCACGTCTTGCAAAGATATTCACGTAGTTAAAATGCATAATTCAAATATCAGCAACACAGATTTCCAACAAACTTAAGCCCAGTGGTGCAGTTAAAACCTAACAAAGTAAAAAGGAAAAAAGAAAAAAGAAAAGTCATAGCGCAAAGTAAAACAGCTCATCTTGCATATTCAGCGGGATATCCCACTCAACGTTTCTGTGAAGAGCTTTAAATTAAAATTTCAGGGTAAGCGAGCACAAACTGGATTATAATGTTGCAAAAATGATATACTAGCAGGCTCGGAGGACGGAGCGACGTGCATGCAGGATTGCTACGCCGAGTTAGGAAGGGGATTAGGGTGGAGGCCTCTACTGACCAATATATTTAATTTTAATTGACAGATTCTTACAATATTGAATTCTGGGTAATGTGAGTGTAAGATACGTATCATGTTTTTTTGGGGTTTTAAAAAATATTCATAAGGAAAGATATAATTTAAATCATTGAAATGCAAAATGCATAAAAAGAGTGTTTTAATGGTATATCTTATAGCTTCGAAAAGAGATTTTATCGCAGTGATAGGTGACATGTAAATAAATTCTTAAACGGCAACAACACACGTTTCCAATCACACCCCACTCAGCATCCTTCTTCATTCAAAGTATTTTGTACCAAGCTCTAAATACAGGATGTCCCAAAACTCGACTTTAATATTAAACACCCTTTTATAAAAATCAACAATATAGTTATAACTTTCTAATACTTTAATTAATAAATAAATTATTTATCTCGTACTCGTTAAACACGCTACCTTGTAGTAGTAAGCTATACTTTATGATTCAGAAACTTTCAAATCCAAAATATCAATACTAGTGAAATAAATCCATACTTTCGAAACCACTGTAGCATTACTTGTTTTACATTATACAACATTGACTCTTCGCATCTACTGAAATTTCATTTGGTTTCTCTGATTTTCAAGCAGCGATCGATAATGGAATTATTTACATTCCTTAACTTGCCACATTTTCGTGATGTTTTTTTTTTTTTCGTGGTATTGTAGGTAATAAATAGCATTATACTATTATAGTCATTGAAAAACATTTTTTTTTAATAAGCAAGATACCAAAATTTGTTACCGGTAAATAATACTACAGGTAGAATTTTCATACAAAAACCTGCAAAAGCCATGTTGTAAAGTTGTGTATTTACTTACTACTTAATATGGGGAAAAATAAAATTAGAGTTGCTTGCTGGGACCATATGTTATACACTCAGCGGCACGGAATTTAACCCAAATATATAACTTCGATTTTTTTTATGTTCTACTCATTTTGTTAAATAAATATCAATCCTACATGGTGCATTGTTATTGACAATAAATTTTCTTTGTCTATATCCGCTATCTTTCTTTTGTTTTAAAAAATAAAGTCAACTTATTGCAAAACCGCACAAATCGTTGTTAAGTCACTTAAGATTTAACGACTTTATGTGTATTAATTGCTGTTTTTATCAATTAATTGCATTACAATAGATACGAGACGTTATTTTAACGACAAAAAGCTATCGAAGATGTCATTAACACCCGCACAAGTCGCTCAAGCAGTATTACTTGTAGAACAAGGCCACTCTCAGCGACAAGTGGCCACCATCTTAAATGTAGAGCGTTCTAACGTGAAGTACGCATTAAAACGATACCGAGAGACAGGACTCTACACGAGAAGACCAGGCAGTGGCGGGGTGAGGTGCACGTCCGCCCGTGATGACCGCTTCATAATTCTGGAAGTGCTTCGAAATCGCTTTCTCACCGCCGTTGAGATAAGACAGAGACTCCATCAAACAAGAGGCGTGAATGTTAGTGAACGTACGGTTAGAAGGAGAATTCAAGAACGTAACCTACGTGCCCAAAGGCCAACCAGAGGCCCCGAACTCGAGCGACATCATCGCGTAGCAAGACTTCAGTTTGCACGGGAACATTCAAACTGGACTCTAGAGCAATGGGCCAATGTTCTATGGACTGACGAATGCCGAGCCGCCTTGAGAACACCAGATGGGCGAGAACGTGTGTACCCGAGACGTGGTGAACGATTTCTTGCAATAACCACAAGGCAAACAGTAAGTTTTCATGGGGGTTCTGTAATGGTTTGGGGTGGGATTAGTTCAAACGCTCGCACAGAGTTAGTGATTGTGGAAGGTCGTCTCAACGCTACACGATACATCGAAGAAATTCTTCAAGATCAAGTTGTGCCGTACGCGGAATTCATCGGAGCCGAATATGTTTTACTAATGCATGATAACGCCCGAGCACACAGTGCACAGGTCGTCGGGCAATACGTATCTGATGTTGGAATTCGGAAACTTCAGTGGCCAGCCCGAAGTCCGGACATGAACCCGACCGAGCACGTCTGGGACATGTTAAAACGGCGTGTGAAGCGAAGTTCCAACCCACCACAGAACCTTCGTGAGCTGAAAACTACTTTAGTGGCTGCTTGGGAAGAGATTCCACAAATGGACATCAAAAACATTATCCACAGTATGCCGGACCGTATGCAAGCATGATCAGAGCCAGAGGTGGAAACACGCGGTACTGATTTTGTTTAATTAAAGTTCTACTGTTTTATCACTAACTGAGTTTTAACTCTTTCTTACGTTTTTCATCTTTTAATCGTAAAATCAAACAAAACGCTCTCTAAACAACTCTGTTTAATCACCCATAATTAAATAATAGTAATATAACAATTACAATGTCAACAAAATTAAAATAACAAATTGGGTTAAATTCTGTGCCGCTGAGTGTATTTAGTTGGTTTACTAAATAAATAAATAAAAAACCTAACTGAAAGAAATCGTTCAAGACTTATGCCACAGTTATGGAAAAAACAGCTCGCTGCTATTCAGTTAAATTGTAATAAATTATACACCATACTTTTCTAAATAACTACCGCATCTGTTACTTTTCTAATATCACTCCGTCATTTTGACATATTTGCTGTTTGTGCTAGAATTTCAGCTTTAAATATTTATAACGCTAGCCGTTAGCAATCTTGCTTCTATTGCATTCCGTAAAAGCAGCCAGTTATGTCTGCCTCAAAGAGGAATGTATGAAACAGTCCTGAAAATTCGATGAATCCATTTTCGACAACATTTTTTTATATCCTAAACACAGCCTTATTTGAAATTTAACGCGTTACTTGCGATTCCAAGTTTCATGATTTCGCTGCCCTAATTCATTAGTAGGATATCTTAAAAAAAAAACGAAATTGAGATATGTCTTGATTTAGGTAAGCATTTAGCTGCTCTATCTGTGACAAAAATCGGATAAGGAGAAAACGCAACCTAAAGCGCTTGAAATTAAATATCTTACTATTACATTTAAGCATATTTTACCCAAACGCTAGTTCAAGACTCTGACATCCTAAGATATCTGAAGGGCCAGGAAGAATTTTGCGTGCCTTTATTTCCATACAAAGATATTTTAAAATGTCTTTGTATGTCTTTACAATAAAAAATTCCAATTCAATTAGTACAGTACAAACTAAAAATGTGAATAACTCAAAACATACCCCTGTCAAGATGTCTTACTATTGAATTAGGGCAGCGATTTATTGACAAGGTGTTTTTGCTTTTTTTGGTTACTGAATTATCAACAACTTTTTAAGTTGTAATTCTGTAGCTCTGCCTAGCCCACTCTGGGATTACAGACGTGAAGGTATGTATGTATGTGTTTTTACAAATTGTGGTTAGTGAATTATCAACCACTTTTTAAAGTTGTAATTCCGTAGCTCTGACTAGCCCACTCTGGGATTACAGGCGTGAAGGTATGTATGGAGGTATGTGTTTTTTACAAAATGTAAGAATACTTTTGTAAAATGTTTTTTCCATTACTAGTGATATAAATTGTCATTGTTGCAAGATGTCTTCTTATTTATAAGTTTAAATTTTTATCTTTCTTTAAGTACAATGTTATTTTGCATGCCAATCTTGTTTTATTACCACCCTGTAACATTATGTTTCCTAGCAAATAAATGATCGATTCATTAATTGATGATAAATTGAAAATTATTAAAGATAATTATGTCAAAAAAGTTTCTCAAAAACAACGAGGTTTAAATAAAGCAGTAAAGCACCATAAGACATTTTAAAAAACATTTAAAGCCATTAACACACAGACACTCAACACACTCAAGCACACTAACAATGACAGTCAAGCCGCGCTTTCGTGCGTACTGTTACGTCTATTTTTATTTTATTTTCGAGTATCTATAATTAGGTTATAATATTTGATAACATTAGGCTAAGAAATTGTAACTAACTTAACTATGATCCCAGTTAGTCGAAATAAATGTTTTTATTATTTGAATTTGAATAATGCAAGTGCATAACAATATTGTGACTACTCACCTGAAGAAGATGGTATCGTTTCATTTTTGTGTTACGCGTTTTGTTTTTGTTATGATACACACAATGCTAAAAAACTGTACAAGGATTTTTGAATAAAATACCGTGAAACTACGTGCAAACACAAAGAATAATGTTAACTTTTTGTCATCTAAACAAACGAACGCAAAAGAAAGTGTCAAAGAGACGGTGTACAATGTCACGAGAAAGTCGCAACATCACAATCCGCCTTAGGCGATCCTATTCAAATGCCACAGAAGAAATTAATGACTTTAAAAACTCTAACCCATTTCCAGTATCCAGTTTAAACACGTGATATTTTTTTAGTCTGTACCTAGCTATTTCAATCTCAAAAGTGACGCAAGTTAAGACGCCATGCTGTTTTCCGAATAACAGCTATTTAAAATTGTGTTGCCAGGTGGTGATATGTTTTTTTTTTCTGTTTCTACCTACATAAAAAAATGTATTGAAGAAAACATGCCATCAAAATTAATTAAAGCAAACAGCACAAAAATCAAACAAACATTGTCAATAAATATGCTTTCCACATTTTTCAATATCCCATAAAGCAAAAAGAGGAGTTGTGCTTCAGTATTGTTTTCCTGCCAGCTTCATTGTTTTACGCAATAAAACAACAAACAAATCCAGAATTGGATCCACAATATTTTTACTACCCTTTGCTTTTTCCAACACGATTTTACTATAGACAATGACGCCCACTTTTGCCCCACTGCTGCACTGTAAAATAAATTCCATTATTCATAGTCCTGCTTTAAGCAACGTCTTTTTTTGCCCAATTCATTAAACAAAAAAAATATTAATTTGACGACAAAAAATAATAGAAGAAAACACAAGGAACAATTTGTGGAGTAAAAATGTTCTTGACTACTCATTATAAATAAATGTAAAAACTGAGAATGTGAATAATGCTGTGATCAGGGGCCCGCAATGATGGTTTTCTTATTAGTTAGGGAGGCGAATAGGGGAATTTTCGGTAATACTCGAGCGTGGCAGTTTAAGATATGAGAGATACCTTAAACCTAATAGAACAACCTTGTAAAGTATTTAGCTCTATATGTAGTGACGCGCGCCTAGGATAGACGATCAGATTAGTAAAACAAAATCGATAGTCTGAAATACTCGAGCGCGTCAGATTAAGATATTGGGGGTTGATTTTAGTGTTTTAAGACTAAATTTAACTAATCTGACGATAAGTCCTTGACGCCGCCGAGTTATAGGGTCGCGAACTTGTAAAAAAAAACGTTAATCCGGCATTCTCGAGCGCGTTTTTTTTTTTTTTGAAGAATATAATCTAAAACTTACTAAAAATACAAAATCTGCCGGTTTCCGCATAACCGGAAGTGTGGAGGAGCCATTTCGTCCTCCGAAAAACGCGTTGCGGCATATTATTATAAGTCGCGAACGATACATTTTACAAAAAAAAAGTTTAAATAAACAAAAAAGGTAATTTTATTTTACACAAAAAAGGCCTCTTTACATTTTTGTCCAAATGAAGTTAAAACTTTTTGACTTGAAGCATCATAAAAACTCAAACTCAGATCAGATTTCGGTCAGATTAAGAGAACCCACCAACATTTTTGTCAGATTAAGAAAATATGCTTTCAGGATACCGAGATAAACCTCCCCTATGAAAATCTGACGCGCTCGAGTATTTCAAAAAAACTTTTTTTTTTTGCATTTTCAAAAATTCATCGTCAGTTTTTTTCAAGGGAGCTTCCTTGGGGCCTGCTTAACACCCCTTCCGAAAATCTGACGCGCTCGAGTAATTTTTTTTTTTTTGCATTTTTGACTACTTTATATGCCTACCCCCACCACGCAAACCGGCAGATTAGTATACCGTTGTTATCAGAGGCACTTGGGGCATACGTAGTATGAATATCTGACGCGCTCTAGAATGCCCAAGTAACTGTTTTTTTTAACATTTTTGAAAAACCGTACACGCCAAACCCACCGCTAAAATGGTTTTTACCATACAAGCTTTTCTTTTAGAAATTATTTTATCTTTAGATTTTGATAGGTCTCGACGGCGCCGTTGAATTACGCCATTTAGCTACCTCGCCTCCCAAACTATATGGCACCTTTCGTACTGCATAAACATATTTAGATATTTTAACTTAAGTAGTAACTTAAGTAGTTAAGTACCTTGCACTTAAAAAAAGGTACATTAATAAATGTAGTCGTGTAATTGGCAGTACATTCAGTATTGGTCACCTACATATTACATAAACTCTCTATAGGTTTATACTCGAACCAAATTCCAACATTTCTATACTTACTAGTCTTTCATTTTTAATCAGCCTGTATACAATTGAGGTTATCGGCATGAAAATTCTATTAGCATTCGAGGTATCCTTAATTTGTACAATTCATTAATTATTTAAACATGCGGAAGCACTTGCATTGCACGTGAACCAAATTTTTACTGTTCAGGCGTGAATGAAATACAAACATCCATTCGAACTTTCTTGTATGGGCAAATATGAATGTGATGAGCGCAAGTATTTTGGTATGATTTCTATTTATTTAAATATGTATTTTTTTATGTAAGTTCCTATGTTTATCGTACGGTCGGCCTTAGTACCTTGTGCCATATCGTCGGTGAAACTGCAAAACCGCGTAAGTAACATTTTAAATAAGAAGCAAAACGCACCTTTTTAATAAGAAGGTAAGGTTTATTTTGCTCTATCATAAATTTGTTACTTACGCGGTTTTGCAGTATCACCGACGATATGTGCTTTCTCACTTTAATGTCATGTTTGTACTGCTGCCCTAATCTGCCCAGTTCAAAGTTCGAAGTTACGTTAGCTCCGTCCCTGTCACTCGTCATTCGAAACTAAATCGAGACAAAGAGATAGAGCTAACCTAACCTAACCTAACCTAACCTAACTTCGAACTAAGATTTTCAAAGTGCCTCAGCTACTTATAAGGCCAACTACAAGCCTAAAGCTTAGTTTAAGACCAGGTCAATTTGAGTGTGATTTTCCCCTGATATTCATACTTTTACTTATTATTATTATGACTGCTACAGACATTATGCCGCTCAAGGTCAGCCAATGTAAACGCGACCTATATAAACTCCCCATCCCTGTTACCCTTGAGTCATGCCCTAATTGCGAGAAAGGAACGAGACTAAAGAAACTTTGAATTCAAGAATAGAAGCCCTGAGGTGTTCGTGTTCATTGTCAAAAGTTTCAGGGGCAGCTCCATTATTCGCGAAGTGTTTTTGCAGAGTAGCAACACTCTCTTGTTTCTTTGTCGGGTGGATTTTAAAGCATAGTTGGTACAAAGGACACCACTGAAGGGGGGCGCCAAAATCATTATTTTATTACTGACTGCCCAATAAGAGGGTGTTATTTTGACATTTTAAAATCTTACTGTCTGTGGGTCCTTCCATCTGTTAGTCTGACCGTCCGTGTACAGTTTAATTTAGAGACTCTTGGTACAGTACAACAAAGCTGTAATTTTGTATACGGTTATACGTTTAAATAATATAAAATCTTGAAAATTATGGAGTCGGCTATGCTCGGGGTTTCTCTGCGTGATAGAATCAGAAATGATGATATCCGCAGTAGAACTAAGGTTACCGACAAAGCTCGAAGAATAGCTAAACTGAAGTGGCAGTGGGCGGGGCACTTCGCTCGCAGGACTGATGGCCGATGGGGTCAGAAGGTTCATGAGTGGCGTCCGCGGACCGGGAGACGAGCTGTAGGTAGGCCTACAACAAGATGGAGTGACGAACTTGTGAAGACTGCGGGAACGCGGTGGATGCGAAAAACACAAGACCGGTCTGAGTGGAGAGCCTTGGGGGAGGCCTATGTCCAGCAGTGGACGTCTTTCGGCTGACATGATGACTTGATTGCACAGTATAAAAAGTAAGTACAAATGGCGGACTTTATGCCTTAAGGCACTTCTACCCGTCAACCGCAAGCCCAAACAGAAAAAATTCAGCAAGAGATTCTAATATTACATTTTTTTAATACAGGACAAAAGTAGGTCGAAAGGTTATGGAAAGTTATTCAACCCATTAGTCTTCATGTGTGACTTACGCGAGTAAATAAACCATCTATCAATTGAATGCGTCGCTTTTATTGCAAAACCAAAACAAATTCTTTCCAATCTGCTCCGATTAAAAAACTTTTCACTACAAACTAGTTCTTAAACTTTCTCGACTTTCTCGCATGCTTAAGTCGATTGAATTTTACAAATTCAGTTCTTCTGTTTCGTGCAAGAATGATTGAAAGTAGGATTTATGTGTTATAAAGTCTTTGTATGTATGGTAGTGAATATTGGGTGTGGCAGGACAAGCATGTAAGTCGTGTAAATGCAGTTGAAATACACTCTTTGCGTAGTAGGTATGTGTGGTGTGAAACTGATAGAGTAAGAAAATAAAAAGTCAGAGAGAAATGTGGAATAAAAGAAGATGTAGTGACTAATATTCAAAAGTGCATGCTTCGATGGTTCGATCATTTGGAAAGGATGGAAGAAAGAAGATTAACGAAAGAGATACTATACAGATCGACTTTTTCGAACCAAATCGGAGAAATAGTGGAAAAGGGCCGATTATTAAGTACCCGAAACCGACGTGCGTGCATGACTCGATGTATGAATGTGGAAGAAGAAGTAGCAAGTGGAAAGAAGTAGTGGTCTCTGCCTACCCCTCTGGGAAACAGGGTGAGTTAATTTATGTATGTATATATGTATGAGTGAGCCTGTATGTGTAAGCAATATGTACAGTTAGAAGCATAAATATGTATACAGCTATTTGCCGTCAAATATATGTGTACATGGACCTTGTTAGTGATATATCTCTAAAGGGGTGTCGATATTTTTGAAATCTGGGAAGGATGATTCCTATGAAGAGGTCCAGGTCATAGTTCCTACATAGGCCTGATTGAGAACTTAACAAAGGTATTAACGGCATTGAGGCACTTCGCTGTTCCATATGTTTGTTCATGATTTGGATCACCATAAGTAAAGTTGAGAGCATCGGTGGTTTAGTGGCTCGAAGTTTCGACTCATGACAGCGAGTCACCGAGTTCCATCCCCAATAAATTTTACTAGCGTAAGAACACGTCGTAATGTATACGGTATAGAAAATTATCATGCAGAAACATTCTAACTAGTAAATTTCTCAGAACTGCATATAATTTTCTCGTATTGAAGTGTACTTATCTGAGATAAAATCCAATTACAAGCACGCACGATAATGCGATCTGGGTTCGAACCCAGTACTGTTTTTTTGTATTATTATTTATTTCCCCCGTGTGGTTACCGGGTTAGAATAGTGCCACTCCATGTCTTCCCGTGGACGTCGCAAGAGGCAACTACGGGAATAAAGGCTTGAAGTACTGTTAGGCGATGGGCTTGCCACCTGTCACTAATGCGCTGGGAAACATCTTAGCCTATTTGTGCAAAATTTGGTTACTGAATTATCAACAAGTTTTTAAAGTTGTAGGTAATTCTGTAGCTCTGCCTACCCCACTCTGGGATTACAGTGATATTATTTATTTAATATAATAACGACTACAGTAGCATATTCTAATATTACTCGCCAAACTGTTACGTTTATCGGCGAGACGACTAAAAATACTCGACTCGTGTTCGACTATTATCGGTTCCCAATATTCAAACCGCGGGCAGATTATTTTCATCGGGTGAAAATTTTACATTTGGTACCTAGATAATCGTACAAAATGTGTAAAGTTTTGACCTAAAGTAGTTATTAAATCCACGGCATAGGTGAAAAACTTAAGTTAATGTCCTCCTGCGTGCAGTTTTAACACATATGTATAGACCGTTCAACATGATATATTTAAAATTTGACGTAAATTCCATAGGACCTTTGTGAACTGTGACATAGAACGCGCGTGTCCATCGCAAGGCTAACAGAATTTAGCACTACATTAAATTAGTTTAAATGATTAGCTTGACATATTTTCATAAAACGTATTCTTTTTAGGATTAAAAATAACACCAATAGAACTTATAAGTTAGGTAAGGTGTGTTAAAAAAGTCCTTAAAAGATAAACGGTTTCATAAAAAATGCTTTTAACTTACGGAAATGAATATACATAAAAAGTAATTAGTAAAAGATAAGGAAGGCGTTCTTCTTCATAGTCAAGTTGAAACATTTCTAGTTTGTGCTAAAATCTAAGGAATCATTCGTCGAGTAGTCTGCAAGTTCTGCAACAGTCTAGCCAGACTAACCCAAATATAGTACGAGTTCAAACCACTAAAGTCACGTGTCGTGTGTAGAGACTTTAATTTGCGAGTGGTCTACGGCACAGTGGTTTCAAACAGATGTACGGACTGGACACAATTAATGTTATTTTGAATTTACACATATTTTTCGTATTTCCAGAAATGCTCACAATAACAAAAGCAAAAACCCATCGTGCCTTTTTGGCAAATGACATCATCAAGGCTTAGTTGATATTAACATTTAGCACAGGACAGTATGCCCTAGGACAATATGCATTGCATAACGTAAGAAATTTTCGAAAACGAAACGTGTGGAACCGGGGATACCTTTGTTTCGGCGAAATATGTTTGCCAAATATCCCGTTTCCCAAGCGTTTCATTTAAATCTTTATTTGTTGTAACCGTCAATATTTCAGGATTTTATAAAACTAACCTAACCTAACCTATAGGGTTCTACACGATCGTAATAAAATTAATACTGAAATAATTTTATTTAAAATTGAGTTGGCAAATGAAAAAGTTGGGAAACGGCAGTCTCCGTTGAAACTGAAATAAGCGCTCAACACGACCTGGCAACTTACGTCAACCCCCATTTCCGATAGCAATAACGACGGTAATTGCATTTTGTCCAGGCACAGATGTTTTCACTTGTCATGGTCTAAAATGAGCAGCCATGTGTAGCTATTTCTTTCTACTTTGAGTGGCGGGTAGAGGGTATTTATAAACGACTTTAAAAAAGGAGGAGGTTCTCAATTCGTGTTTTTTTTTTTTTCTCTTTATGTTTGTTACCTCAGAACCTTCGACTGTGTGAACCGATTTTGATGTTTTTTTTTTTATTCAAATGCTAGTGGTTTCTGTTTTGTCCCATTTTTATTAAAATGAAGATCTGATAATGGAATCCATGAGGAATCGGCGAAACTCTTCAACATTTATAAGCACACGCAGCAGCGATTTTGGTATTTTTCATTGTAACTTGCGTATTTGCTCTTGTATGATGAAGACCACAGATGGCCACCGGAACTCATAAAGGGTGTATATCTCAAGGGTGGCGACAAGACATTTCGATTAAGATTGTTGAGCGACTATGACGAAGCATATTTCGGTTTAAATATATTATGACTATGAGTTTCCCACGGCGTTGCTTATGGCGATAATCAAGTGTTCTATAGTTTCTTATTAATTAAGAGGTGCGACTACATAACCGAATAATTTTGATCACTAAAAAGTATAAAATAAAACAAATGTTTAAAAAAAAACGACTTCATTTGGACTGACCTATTACTTACCATTTTAAAAGAAGTTATTTATTGCTTTTTGAAGGCGGTTTTTTGTTTTTTATTTTTTTATTTTTTACTTTTTAGTTATATTTATTTTTATTTGCTTGTCTTATTTTTTTTTGTAATTTCTTTTTGTATTCAAAGTAAGCTCTAGACTAAAATGCCATAATGACACTAACTGTCCATCCACCCTCTCTTTGCTCAGTTGACTAATTATCTCGTGTCATAGTGACTTATTTTAGTCCCTTAATACATTTTATACTTTTGATAAGCAAACGCTCACGGCTTAGGCATTTCAGCCAACAATTTACAAATTATTTTCGTAAAATACGGGTGAAGGTCCTTAAATACTCTTTGTCCGGAATTGGCAATTTTCCTAAAATGATTTTCAATGAAATGGCAATTGAAAAATGTGAAATGTTGTAAAGGACATCATCCATTTTGGTCCAAAAGTGAAAGTGCCGGCCAAAAAAAAAAAAAGGTTTATTCTGATACAATTTACCCGCCTTAGCATTTCTTACTATGGCACCAAAGCTGTATCATCATTAGTCTTGAATTTATTTGAGTTCGAAAAATCTCCCTCGTCTTTTTATACCTACACAGTAAGATATTTCATTTGTATTATTTACGAGATTTTAGAATGAATGAAAGAATGAGTAAAAACCAAATAAATGTTCTGCTATGGATCCTAGCTCGAAGTTCTTGTTTGGAAGGTCCTTTTTTTTTGTTTCATTTGAGATTAAACATTGGAGATGTGATCTCTCCGAAGCTGTTCACCGCTGCATTGGAGGATACTTTTAAGGTTCTGGACTGGAAAGGACGAGCGAGGCATCAACATAAATGGTGAGTACATCACTCACCTTCGATTCGCTGACGATATCGTAGTTATGGCTGAGACCATAGAGGACCTCAGTGCAATGCTCGCTGACCTCAGTAGAGTTTCCGACCGAGTTGGCTTGAGAATAAACATGGACAAGACGAAAGTCATGTCCAACGTCCATGTCGCGCCAACTCCCGTGATAGTCGGAGGCTCTGCGCTCGAAGTTGTTGACGACTATATTTACCTGGGACAAACGGTCCAGTTAGGTAGGTCCAACTTTGAGAAAGAGGTCACTCGTCGAATCCGACTCGGCTGGGCAGCGTTCGGGAAGCTTCGCAGCACCTTTTCGACCAAATTACCGCAATGTTTGAAGTCAAAAGTCTTTGACCAGTGTGTGTTGCCAGTGATGACTTACGGATCCGAGACGTGGGCGCTAACGATGGGCCTCATAAGAAAGCTCAAGGTCACTCAGAGGGCTATGGAGAGGGCTATGCTCGGGGTTTGTCTGCGTGATAGAATCAGAAATGATGATATCCGCAGGAGAACTAAGGTTACCGACATAGCCCGAAGAATAGCTAAACTCAAGTGGCAGTGGGCGGGGCACATCGCACGCAGGACTGAAGGCCGATGGGGTCAGAAGGTTCTTGAGTGGCGTCCGCGGACCGGGACACGAGCTGTGGGTAGGCCTCCAACAAGATGGAGTGACGACCTTGTAAGGATCGCGGGAAAGCGGTGGATGCGAAAAGCACAAGACCGGTCTGAGTGGAAAGCCTTGGGGGAGGCCTATGTCCAGCAGTGAACGTCTTTCGGCTGACATGATGATGATGATGATGAGATTGAACAATCGTATCATCATCATCTGCACCCACATCTTTCGTTTATCTGTCACTATTAATAGTAATGTCATTATAACTTATAGAGTCTGGTCCGCATTTGATAATGGTTAATGGCTTCAAAAACGTTTTTATAACGAGAGTTATACGCCTTCATATACATGTTTATTTATTTATAAAAAAAAAACAAAATACTCTCAATAAATAATTCAAAAATTACAAAAAAAAATATGTTTGAAACCCGTATCTTACCAAAATATGTTCAAATGTAAAGTATGGTAGAATTATTCATTAGTTTTTGTTAGTTCAATTCACCGAAATATTTAATTTTCTAACTAGAATAAAACTATGGATATTGGTAGTACAGCTTTGGTGCCATAATAACAAATGCTCAGGCGAACAAGATCTAACAGAATATAGCTTCTTTTTTTTTTGGCCGGCACTTTTATGTTTGGACCAAAAATGTATGAAACCCGGATGATGTCCTTTAATAAAACATCTTTGGTTTGATAATGTGGTCGATAGTTAGTATTCAACTGAAACCCCAAATACCCGGCTTTGCTTCATGAGAAATCAAGGTACTTATGTGGATAAAGCTACTGCTAGTGTATTTGAACAATTGGGATAGTTCATATTTTTTAAATTACTCTAATTTGAAAACCATTTCGAGGAATAGGGCTTTAAAACCGTTGTGCATTATTAAGTTTGTGAAATATTTACCTATTTCGGACTTTTCGACAAAAGTATATTTGACCTTTGTTTGTCTTTCGTTTTTGGCTTCAAGCCCTCCTAGGTGTATCTGACAGATTAGGCGAAAACCGCTTGAAATAGTATGTTTTATTTCACTATTACAATCACTTTTTATCATTAGATATCATTTAATTGTTGTAATTTATTAGAAAAAGCCAACCTAAATTTAAAATAATCATGTCGTCATCCATAAAATGTCTGCTGAATAAATAAAGATATTAAAACTAAACTATTGGATCAAGTACAAAATTAATGAAATTGGCCTCTTAAAATTACATATTCTTTCGAATAAGAATGTAAAAATCGTGAGTTATTTTTTTTGGTCTATCCCAATTAAGAGCTATAACAAGAGACGTCTTAAAATAAGTGATAAAAAATACAATGTGATAGGTAAGTGGTAAAATGCTTACTAATTAAACATGAAATACCTACCTAAAAAAAGTAAAAGAAAGCATAAATAATTTACTATTCAAAATCTAGTTTTAATTTTCGTATGACATTCGTAAAAAGCCCTCAACCAAAAACGAAGGTGTATTTTTTCCGCTCCGAAAATTAATGACCCTCTGTGCGGTGTCTTAATTTTGGCTCGGATTGTGAGTGTGGCAAATTGCTGCCGGCATTGTGAGTGCTTTGTCTGGACTTGAAGGAACATTGTATCTTTTACAACTTCGCACACAAATGGTTCTTTCTATTTAAATAAATGTGTAACAACGATTCACTTTGTATGCGGTGAGTACTTGGGCTTGAAATCAAGGTTATATCTTTAAAATTAAGCCTTTTAATTTGATACCAAACACGGTACCAATAAACTTTTTTTTTAGTTCGTGCTTTTACGTCCTCTACTTTTTTTAAATGAAACTTTTCTGAAAACCAGCTTATGAATTCGTTTCAAACATTGCAAAGGCTCTGCAAAGCAATTTAAAAGGACATATCTACAACTCACTTGGCCGAAAGTATCAGTTTACGATTTCCATCAGCCTTTTCACCACCCTACATACATTCCCGATGTAGGCCAGGATATCCTGTGTCGAAACGGGAAATAGAATAAAAATTGACAGGGGCCATTTTTCACGGTCCGATTTCTTTCAAATAAATCGCCATTTCCAGCTTCCCTCTTGTTTAAGGGAATCCTTTTTAGGATCACTTGAGATAAATGTGACTTTTTCAATTTAGGTTTGGCCTTTGTTATAATTATGTATTCTGTTTTCTAAATTGAGACATTATGTATGATTTTAGAAAGTCTATAGTCTCTATTCTAGGTAAAATGTACTCGGTAAAGCTTGATTGCTTTTGGCATGTTATATCGTATTGTTTTTAACATGGGTACCTACTATCAACTAAATAAGAGCTATCGTAACGTCGACAATACGATAATATTCCAAAATCAATATGTTTTTACTTAGACGCTGACCTCGAAATATACGGGGCAAACATAAATGACAGCTGGGGGTCTTTATCGATAAACTTAATTTTCGATGATTTTCCCATATACTCTACTTCCACAGCCACCTGAAATGGATTCATCAGTGAAGACGGAGAAGTTTAACGCCCGAGGAATAAATTGTGATCGTTTATTTTAACAATAAATATTAATGGGACAATAATTCTGAAATACACAATACGGAAAATAATTATGATGATGATGAGAGAAGGTTCAAAAATCCTTTTAAAGGGTGAGTACAGTCAGCAACGAAAGTCCATGAACACATCCAAATTTTCAAAACACCTGCACACTGTTAAGGTTCATATGTAACTGAACAGGCTGTTGTACAAATCTCTGTAGAGATTTAGGAATACCAAAGGTCGATGTACATTATTTTTACAAAAGTTGCTGAACATGATTAATTACATAATTAGCCTGATCAGTAAAATATCAAAATTTGCTGAACATGACTGACTGCAGAAATCCGCTGATATGTATAATGGCATTCGGTGTTTGTTAATCCAATTATACAGGGTCCAAAAGAAACGTTCTGAGAAACTTGAACAGGAGATCGAGTTAATGTTTATAAGTATTTCTACATACATACATACATTAAATCACGCCTGTTTCCCAGAGGGGTAGGCAGAGACCACTTCTTTCCACTTGCTACGATCTTGATAAATTTCTAAGTATTTCTGTATTGGAATATATTTTTTGGTTGATAATTGACTACTTGTCAAAAAAAAGGTTTAATAGAAAACAAACAGTTCAACGGAAAAATCTCTTAATAGATATACTGCTTGAAATAAACTAGAAGGCTAGGGAGATTTGGAATATGAAAACTCTTAATTAGAGAAAATAGAAAGCGTAGAGCCACTTTAGATGAAGTGCTTACTCGTCATAGGACTCGATTTTGATAAGCCGGACTATCACACACATGAGTAATTATAACTAAGGCAATAAGGTATATCATTTAAATATCACGTTTGGAACAGTCATCTTCAAAAGTCGCTGAACATTTTAGTACAGTCAAGGTCATAAATATCTGTACAATAAGAACAATCACACATAAATAGTCGACGGTAGAACAATATTTTCGATCCTACAGTTCGATCGATACGCATTTCTGAGAACACAATATCAAGGAAATAAAATTTAAAAAAAAAACTTTTGAAATCATGTTAAAAACGTAAGTAGATATTAATAATTGAATTCAGTCGTGTTACTATCAAATATTTCAGTGGCTATAAATTGGAGCTATAGGAACGATCTACAAGAAACAACGCGAAAAATCCTTGTATGGTATGAAGTAAAACTATTAAATTTAAAATTTATAAAACTGTCTTCTACAATCCTGAATAGGGCCACCACCACCCCTTGGAGTGTAACTTGTCCATTAAAGAAAAGAATTCGTAAAATCTATTCATAAATGACGTGAACACAATTGAATTGGGAACCTCCTCTTTTTGAAGTCGGTTAAAATCTAAAATAGTAAAAAAGTGTAAGAAGCGAGAGGCTGGCATAAACAAATGACATGTCAATGATGACATGACCAAAATGAAAGAGACAAATGTATTATATGACAGTGCTGTACTTTTATCGGTGATTGTCATTCATCAGTCTAAATCCGAAAATTGGTCCGGGCATGATCTAACAAATCACTTTTAGACGATACTACGTCCAGCCACTTTTGGAAGTCTACTGTCCAGCCACTTTTGGAAGTCTACTGTCCAGCCACTTTTGGAAATATACTGTCCAGCAACTTCTGGAAGCCTACTGTCGAGCCACTTTTAGAAATATACTATCCAGCAATTTCTGGATGTGTACTCTCCAGCCACTTTTGGAAATATAATGTCTGGCCACTTTTGGAAATATACTGTACAGCTACTTTTGGAAATGTATTATGTAAATGGAATTTTGTTTGTAACTATGTTCAGTAACTTATGTACAATTCATGTGTCCAGTATCTTTTGTAACGTTATTTTGTTCGGCAAGTTTCGTTGCTGACTGTACTATTAATTTGTCGCCATTTGAATTAAGTTTTACAAAATGAAATAATGTTCTAGTTACTCATTTTTTTTTATTATAAGAAAGTTTAAAACATAAAATGGATCAGCTAACACAATTAAGGTTTCTCCAGAGCACGACGAGAGAATTTTCGGACTTTACTCTTGACGCGACTCATAGAATTTTGCACGGATTCATTTGTGATCAGTTTTGTACATTTCATCCACTTTCTTTTGAAATCGGGCAATGATGTGGCCGGTTGGCATGTTTTCCGCAACTTTGTTTTAATATTAGCCCAGTACTTTTCTATCGGCCGTAGTTCTGGGCAATTTGGCGGATTCATATTCTTCGATACTACATCGACAGAATTCTGATTATACCACTCCAAAGCTCGCGACGAATAGTGACAACTTGCCAAATCTGGCCAGAACAATGTCGAAAAAGTATGTTTTTTTACAAGTGGTAATAACCGTTTTTTTAAGCATTCGGATATATAAACCCGTGTTTATTGTGCCAGTGGTGGTTACAAAAGGCGAACTTCTCATGCCGCACTGGCATATCGCTTGCCACACGAGGAACTTCTTAGCGAATTTCTCCACTGGAATCACTTTTTCTGATTCATGTAGACCCGAGACGTTGCGAGAAGAAAAGTACTGGTTTCCAGGTATTGCTTTGAAATCAGCTTTCACGTACGTTTCGTCATCAATAATTACGCAACCTGTTTTTTGAACTAACAAGGTGTACAGAAATCTAGACCGTCTAATTGCTCGATTATACTGTTCTACAGTTCTTTTGGGGGCTTTTTGCTTCTTGTAAGTAGAAATACCATACTTTATTTTTATTTTTTGTACATTTTTTTGACAAGTACCAACTTTTTTGGACACATCTCGAGAAGAGATTGCCGGATTCTGATCAAACCGCTTACACACCTTTAAATCCAATTTTTTGTTCCGTTTCCTTGTAGGATGGCCCTCTCGCTGCTTTCTTTCAATAGTTCCACCTTGTTTTCGTTTTTTTAGGGTCCTTTGCACTGTTCTCCGACTTGTATTACACGATTTCGCAAGATCCAAATATTGGGATTTATTGAAAATTCTCGCAAAATTAATTCACGAACGCTTTTTTCTTTTGACGACATCTCGACTGATAAACACAACTGAATGTTTTTTTAAACACTAAAACATGCAAATACGTTCTAAATTTGAAATATGATAAGTTTAGTCAAAAAGGTTGCGAGCCCAAAAAAAAAATACGGAAAATGTTGGCGACAATTTAATAGTACTCACCCTTTAATATAAAGAATAACCACAATTGACAACAATTCATTTTGTGCTAAGGTAGTAAAATAAAATACCGTTTCTAGATTTTACACTGCTGATCACAGTAAAAATATCTTTGGATTTTTTTATGCACTGCCGTGTCATGACAAAATGATGTAACTCCAACGAGCATGGTTTTCAGAAATTAAGATTAAAGTTTGAATCGTGTTTGTTAAGTTATTTTGAGACCCGTTAGTCAGGTATATGAAGTGTTATTCTAAATTAGTGTAATATTAGTTCCTTTTATATGACCGTATATTTTTTTAAAGATTTTTATAGTATTGTTTGAGTTATTGTCGTTAACGCAGTTTGTCATGACAACACTTTCATACAAATCTTGTCATGACAGAATATTGTAACTATAGTTAAATCATCTTGCCGATAGTTTGGAAATAAATTCTAAAGAATTCTTGTCATGACAGAATATTGTAACTATCGTTGACTCATCTTGTCGATATTTTGGAAATATTTCTTTAGAATTTCCTATATTGTAACTATTCTAAGCAAACAATTTGTCATAACTATTAAGGTTTGTATGTCTGTCAGTCTGTCTGACTGTTTTTGGGTGAATATTCGGGCGTTTCAACCGCCGTCATTATTGTTTTCGCATATTATTTAAGATAAACTTAATAACTTTCTTGATCTTTTACATGGAATGGATATAATACCCACGGGTACGCTGATTTTGACATCAAAAGTTGCTGGTAGTTATCATTATTTTTGTAAATATAAGTACCTATTGAAGACAACAATACTGCCCTGCAGAGCCTAAACCGCAGTAAGTGCAAAAAGTTCATTTCGAGAAAACGTAAAAAATGTCTATGAAAAGTATTTTTTCTACCTTTCTAATGTTTTTTGATTTAATGATTGACTTTCAATCATTAACACAAGAAACATTAGAAAGGTAGAAAAATTACACTTCAAGGACATTTTTTACGTTTTCTCGAAATGAACTTTTTGCACTTACTGCGGTTTAGGCTCTGCAGGGCAGAATAACGGTGGTTGAAACACCCGAATATTCACCCAAATACAGTTAGACAGACTTCACAGACTGACAGACATACAAACCACAAAACCTTACCACAAGCCTCCTTTTACCGTTAATACTTCGGTATGGAACCTAAAAACTGGTCAAGTGCGAGTCGTTCTCGCGCACTGAGGGTTCCATACACATTTTTTCTATAGGGTATGTACTTTGTACTACAATTAAATACAAAAAAAGTTGATAAAAAAGTTACTTGCATATGGGGTTAACTACTCCTTATTATTTTACTTTTTTGTGAGGAAATCTCTCGATATAACACGTATCCGGCAAATGAAACAACTCTATATTTTTTAAGGTTCAAAGATACAGTTAGGTATTTAAAATTTGGACAGACGGACAAGGGAAGGAGGCTTAAGTTAGTAGTAGAACCATCAATAACGACGTGTACGGAAAACCTTAATTTTCTTTGACGAAGTTTAAATTTCGTTTACGTAAGTAAGTAATGAATTAATGACACCAATAACGGAACCCTCTGCGAGTGAGTCCGACTCCCACTTAGATTTTGTATGAGTAAGTTGCTTTTTAAATTTGCCGTGCACTTATATAACTTACCTACACGTCACATACCTAACATAGGTAATTAATGCAAAATACTCTCGTTTTAGCTCCAGTTTCAGCATTCCTATGCTGCAGCTGTGCACAATATTTTTTTTCGGTTTCGATAAGTTCACTGCACTATCACTTTCGTTCAAATCCTGATCAAATTTAATAACATTTTCACTTGAATGTCGTGTTTCATACACTTTGTTTTGTTGCGAAAGTCTTAAAATAAAATCGCGTCTTTTCATTGTAGTGCCAATCAATCAATACCCAACAACAAAATCACTTGCCTTCTTGTCCCACACCTTTCTCAACGAAACTAAACACGGAAGTGATTTGTCGAAACAAGTAAACAATGCAAATCATCTATCTAAAATAACAAGATCATTGGCCGTCCCCGCGGTAAGTCAAATAACAGGCCCCCGCGGGGGAGGGTGCAGATAACCACTCGATGTACGGTCGATGTATGGACAAGTCATGTAACTGCGAGATACAGCAAATTGACGCGTCTATTTAGCGAGCTTTCGGTCACGCCTACCTCAGGTAATAAAAAAATAAAAGTTACCTTTTTTAATTTTATATCAGGCTAAGATCACGACATCAGTATTCCTAACTTTGTATATTTATTTATTTATTTATTTATTTATTAGCTTTATTTTATCCCTTACACATAGTTTTTATGACATTGTGTACTTAGATATTGATTTTTTTTAGTAATGTTAGTTTTGTACTTAAGTATTAGATTAGTATTGTTAGATGTAAGGGCCGCCTTTTGCGGTAAAAGCCTCCTCCAAACCGTTCCAGGTAGCTCTATCCCTTGCCTGTCTGGTCCATAAGTTTCCGGCTATTTGTACGATGTCGTCACTCCATCTTTTAAGTGGTCTACCTTTCCTTCGTTTTTTATCTATTGGATACCAATTTGTGATTATTTGTGACCATCTTTCATCCTTAGATCTCTGAATATGTCCTGACCATTTCCATTTCAGTGTCAGGGCTTGTTTGACCGCATCTCTCGCCTTTGTTCTTTTCCTTATTAGTGAACATTTTACTCTATCTTTTAGTTTGATGTTCATGTAGCTCCGTTCTATGCCTCTTTGACAGCTTCTTATTTTATTTAAGAGTGATTTTTTGAGAGACCAAGTCTGACATGCATAGGTAAGAACCGGCGTTAGGCAGATGTTCATGGCTTTCGTTTTCAGTCTTGTGGGTATGGGACCTTTGAAAATTTCCTTCATAGCCCAGTATTTGTTCCACGTATTCTTCACTCTGCGATCGGTTTCTTTTTCAGTACAAGATTTTGTTGAAATAAGATGTCCAAGGTAAATGTAGTCTGCTACATATTCTATAGGTTTAGATTGTATAGATATAGGTATTTCTTCACGATTAGTCATAATTTTCGTTTTATCCCAGTTGATTTGTAGCCCAACGGTCTCGCTTTGATTATTTAGTGACTCTATCATGTAGTTCAGTTTATGCGGGTCATCCGATAGCAGTACTATGTCATCCGCAAATCTGAGGTGCGACAGGTACTTACCATTGATTTTTAATCCCATATCGATCCAATCGAGGTTTCGAAATATGGATTCAAGAACTGCGATGAAGAGCTTTGGGGAAAGCGGATCCCCTTGCTTTACCCCCCTCTCAACTTGAAATGTTGGTCCTCTTGAATCTAGACGTACTCTTGTTGTGCTTCTTAAGTAAATCGCTTTGATGAGTTCTATGTAGTCGTGGTCTAGTCCTTGCTGGGTTAAAGCCTGCCATATAGAGTCATGTGAGATAGAATCGAAAGCTTTCGAGTAATCTATAAAAGCAAGGTATAGGGGGAGGTCATATTCCATAAACCGTTCGATTATCACTTTCAATGTGTGTATGTGGTCGTTGGTAGAGAAGTTTTTCATGAATCCTGCTTGCTCTTTAGGCTGGTTCTCGTCAATTTTCGTTGTTACACGTCTTAGTAGAGTCGATGCAAATGTTTTATATAAACAAGATATAAGACTAATGGGTCTGTAATTAGATATCAGTTTGGGGTCTCCTTTTTTATACAGTAGAGCTATTTCTGAGCATGTCCATGTTTCTGGTAGTTCGTTTGTTATTAATATATGGTTAAAAAGATAAGTGAGTGGCTTTATTAAATTCTCTTTCGCAGCTTTTATCATTTCGTTTGTAACTCCGTCGGGTCCTGGGCTCTTTCCTGTTTTTTGTTTTGTTATAGATATCTCTATCTCACTGTCCAGAAAGGGTGGTACTATTTCTTGTGCAGGTTTATAGTTTTTAGCCATTGGTTTCTCATGATTTTTTTTTGTGCACGTGTAGAGATTCTTGTAAAACTGAGTAGCTACCGTCATGAGGTCCTTTCTGTGTGTGACGATGGTTCCTGAGGCATTCTGGAGTTGTGTCATGATTTGTTTGGTGGTTTCTAACTTTTTGTAAGCCTTTTTTATTCCGCCTGTTTCTTCTATGAATTTGCTAATTGTATCGAGTCTTCTCTTTGTAATGTTTTGTTTTATTTTTTTATGTATTGTCCTATATAGTTTACTGAGACTTTTCTTTTCTTGCCTAGTTTTGTTTTTCTTGTTTTTTAATATGTGTTTTAAGTTTTTCATATTTTCTATTTCTTCTGTTATAATTTCTTTATTTCTTTTTTCAGTTGTGTCTTCAGTTTGTTTTTTGTAGCCTTTTAATAAAAATGTCTCTATTTTCTTGTTTAATTGGTGTACGCTGTCGTTTTCGCAGTCGGATAAAGATGGTAGGTCTTCATTTGCAATTTATTTTCTATGTAAGCTTTGTTTCGGTAATGAGCTCGGGATTGTACGTTGTTCCCTAAATTTACAGTAATTCTAATCATTCTATGGTCACTAGGGTGTTGCAGTTTGCTTATCACATTTACATCTTGTATATTTTTTGTGACATTTGTGGCTATAAAGTCGATTTCGTTCTTTGATTTTCCATCAGGTGTTTTCCATGTCCACCGAAGCTTATTAGATTTTCTGAAGATTGTATTAGAAATTTTGAGGTTGTGTTGAAGGCAGAATTTAATAAACATTTCCCCTCTATCGTTCCTTTTCCCGTAGCCATATCTGCCCATTACTAATTCTTCATTTTCTTTGGGGCATCCTATTTTTGCATTCATGTCTCCCAAAAATATTATATTTCTTGTGCATTTATCCACAGCCTTGTCAAGATCGGCGTAGAAGTTTTCTATTTCCTCTTTAGTGGCTCTCTTAGTAGGTGCATATGCTTGGATTATAGAGAATTTCTTTCCATGTATATCTACTTGTAATACAGCAGCTCTCTCGGATATCGCTATGAAATCTTGTACTTCAGTATTGTATTGTTTTTTTACTAGGAATCCAACACCTTTCTCTCCTTTTGTTTCCCCATAGTAATAAAGAAGATAGCTCCCCCTGTCTTCAATTTTATAACCTTGTCTTCTCACTTCAGCTATACCGATAATGTCCCAATTAATTTTCGAGATCGCGTATTCCAATTCAACTACTCTTGCTTCATTTGCTAATGATCTGACATTGAATGTAGATACATAGTATTTTTTTAGGTTTGGAGGGTTATCGGCTACAACCCCCGCGGTGACGAGCCGTTCTGGGGGAGGATTTGTAGGTTTCGTGTTTGAATTTAGAATATTCGTTTCGTTTTTTATTTTAGAGGGTGCAGTGTTTTCATTTTTCTGGAGTGACTGTCGTAATTGCTATTTTGAATTGTTTACAGAGTAGTGATTTTCCCCATCCTCCGGTTTTTCAGTACAGCTGGCGTTTTGTTTAGTAAAGAAATTTTCCATGGAGCCCTGATTTTTATATATTTGAGTTTTATTCTTTTTTAATGCTTGTTGTTGTGCGGAATTTTTGTTTGAGTCTGCTATCCGGTGGGGAGGGGTTATTTCTAACTCTCTCTTTTTCCTAGTTTTTTCTGTTTCGGTTTTATTTGACTCCTCTGGTCCGCTACGGTCTTTCATGGACGGTTCTCGAACTATAAGTTTGTCGTATTTGTATATACGGTCTTTTTAATGACTATTTCTTTAATAAATTATTAACGACGAATTTAAGGTAAATAAAGAAAAACCAAGAAATACGGGTAGTCTAATTTTTAACCAGCTATTATAAACGCGAAAAAACAATAATGCTTTTTTTATTGAAATGTTGTCAATTATGTTGCATACTGTCAATTTTTTTTTTTTTATAAACAAAACTTGGAGCGATCACTAGTATAATGGGAGAAGCATTGATAATTGAGTTTATCGATACAGGCGATCCCTACGTGTCATTTAATTTTGCCCCGTTTATTCCGAGGTCTGCTGAGCAGTTTTAAGCTCTTAAGCAAACGGGGCTAGCAAGATATGGATACGAAATAAAGTGGCGGTTTAAAACTTTTACATTTATATTTGATAAGAGTCTTGAAAACTGATTTAATGGATGAATTCATCAGACTTTTGCATAAATTATGCCTTTTAGCGTCTTCTTACATAAACCTAATATGAGAATTAAAAAAAACTAAACCTTAAGCCTGTAGGCTTAGGGCATGCAAAGTTCTTCATAGATAGTTGACCAGAGCTGGACCAAAAAGCTTTGGAACCTTGGCAAACCACTCCAATACAATGATCGGAGTGTTTACTGGGCACTTGAACATCTTATAGCAAAAATGGGAATTTATGACAACACAGATTGAAGCATTTTCGGCGAAGAGGTGGAAACAAATGAAACACTTATTGTGTGAATGTGATGCCCTCGCCGAAGTAAGAATGAAAATCCTCAGCTGTGGCTACCCAAAACCAAGCGATTTTAAGGCACTGCCATTGCACTCCACTATCCGCTTTTTGGAAGGGGGGGAGACTGCATTGGATTAAGCGCTAAAAAAGGGGTAATTACACAAAAGATCCCATACGGTCGAAGTGTATCCGTAAGGACCCCACAAATAAGATAAGATAAGAACCATAAGTGAAAAAACTGAGCGGGGCTCCTACTTGACAGTAATGGTGGCTGAGTTAGAAACAATATGGTAACATGTCACAGGGAATATGATTTTACCGAGTTAAATAGAGACCAAGTAAAGGCTGTCATATGTTAACGAAATCGAAGCAAGATAGACTAAACACATATATACGTACATAAACTCACGCCTTCATTCCCAGAGTGGGGTAGGCAGAGCTAAAGAATTACCAACAAGTCTTAAAACTTCTTGATAATTCTGTAACCACATTTTGCACAAGTCGGCTAAGATGTATAGACTAAACCAAAGTAAAAAAAGGCCTAAAAATCTTATTCTTAGTTTTTATATACTAGATCTATTTAATACCTAGCAAGCTACAAAGTAAAAAAGACAATGGGCCATCAATTAGTTAAGCAAAGACTTACTTTTCAAAAGTTTTGTGAATAAATTAGGATGTTCTTCCCAATTAACAAGGCTGGACGTACGAAGCCAAGCTTCCGCAACAAAGGTATTGTTCGTTAATTAACAAAAGGAAATATTCGATATAACGAGCGGACAAAAGATTTCATGTAGAGAAAACTGTCATTTTCATAATTTACCAACATTCGAGAGTCACTCGTGTGCAAGGATAAAACGAAAATTAAATAAGGCATTTGTTTAATGGTTCACCAGATTAGGTAGTCATTAAATAACGCAGACCACCAACCAACGCAACGCAACGCAACGCAGATAAAACCAGCCCAGTTGTCATCCCCATGCCAACCATTTTGCTGAGTGGAGACCATTTCGGCACACATCATCCTCAATGCACTTTTTTTAATTTTTTGGTGTCGCTTGTTAGGGGATAAGAAGTGATTGTATTAGGTACGTCATTGTCTTTTCTATGATGTACCCCTGTGTTGATGTGTTTGTCGAATAACCGTTTTACTATTCTATTCTATTCTATTCAGACAAAAAAACAATCTTTACCAAGTAAATTATCACATAAATTATTAAATATTATTATTATTATTTATTTAAATTATTATTAATTATTATTAATTATTTACCAAAATGTATTTACCCATTTTAATTTAAAATTATATGTCTATCAAACCGCGCATAGGTAAAAAACTTAAGTAAAGTTCCTCATGCATGTAGTTGTAACATATCTGTATAGACCGTTCGACATTCTATATTTGAAATTTCACGAAAAATCTATTATAGCTTTTGAACATAACTAAGTACATGCAAGAGGACCCTCCTCTTGCATGTAGTTAAGTTTTAACTATACCTTAGTTTAACAGAAGAAAATAATGGTAAACTATTTTCAAACCATGTCGTATTACTTCACTTAAAGATTAATGGAGCCCATTATATCACAGCACGCCTCGGCAGTAAATGTTTTATGAGATTGAATAAGGAGCTCTCGTGATATTAGATTTAGCTGTATTTTCTGGAAGTTTTACGCGGAAATATTCGGAAGGAAGGAAAAGTATTTAATTTCGTACGACTTTAGGTAAATGAGGACAAAATGGTAGAGAAGAGTATTTAGAAAGAAAGAAAATATTGATGCGTAACAGAAAGCAAGACAAAAAGATAAAATATGTGCCTAATAAGTGACTAATGTCATGCATACTACTGGCATAGAAGCCAGCGCTAGTCTTCAAATGGGATCGCGGATTGAAGCCACTGGCGTTTCTATTCGTTTCGTTTTTAGGGATCCGTAGTCAAACTAGGAACCCTTATAGTTTCGCCATGTCCGTCCGTCTGTCCGTCCGTCCGCAGTCTAGCTCAGAGGCTTTTAGTAGTAGCATGCTGTAATTTGGCATGAATATACATATTAGTCACGCCAACAAAGTGGTAAAATAAAACCCTATTTTTCCAACACGTAACGTAGGGATGTAATTTTCTTTCTCGTCTTCCCCATAGTGTGGTGTGTGGAAACAATTTTTCGATTAAAATATAATTCCCCCCCATAAATGGTTTTATAATGTCACTGTGACGCTGTTCTATGGTGGGTCAGGGTTTCATTGGGCTGATAATACCTAGCGGCTCATCAAAATACAACAAATACGACTAACTATCCCATCATCGTCATTTTCCTGCCCTTATCCCAATTTGGGTTCGGTGCAGCTCGTCTTTTTCTTCCAAACATCCCTATCAGCCGTCATTATTCACTCTCTTTGTTTTCATATCCTCCATACATTCCAACTATCTCTCCTTAGGTCTCCCCCTTCCACTATAGCCTTCCACATTGAAACCCTGAACTACTATTTTTCTGCTAGAAGTTATTACTCGTAACACGATAATATTTATACTTTACTGTATAAACGGGGCAAGTACTTCATATCCCAGAAAAAAAATTAAAACTCTTCTCGCCACACGACAGTATCCCATAAACCTAGTGATAAGATCTGTTAATAATAATATCGTACATTACGTAGGATGCGTAAAACGAAATGACAGAAGGCGCACGATAGAAAGACAGAGATAGTGAGCTATGATGTGTGAACGAATATAGAAGAGAAGCACAATTTGTATTTATTAAAGTTTTAGAAATGGCTTCTGAGCGCCAATAATATTCTGTAACGACATTTTTCACAATTAGTCTAAGATGTTTATCAATAAGTTTTTTAGAGTTGTTGGTAATTCTGTAGCTCTGCCTACCCCACTCTGGGAATAAAGGCGTGAGTTTATATGTATGTATGTTTTGAGCTCCAAACGATAATGGAAGTAGTTTGAATTTTTATTTTTTTATTTAGGTACTTACTAGTAAAAACCCAGAGCTTTCTCAAGTTTAACTCATGGTTAGCTATAAACTATCCGGATCATTTTTCTATTATGTTAGCTTTTTTTTGATGAAGATATAACAGGTAAATAAATATACCTACATTTTTACTGACAGCAACGCAAAGTTAGCCTAATGGCCTTTTCTACCTTTTTTTATACAAACCGTAAGTTTTTTTCAATAAGGGCGAGGCTGTTGGGACATTTCATTTCATTTCAAGGAGGTTATTATGACCTAACTATGCAGTTCATTTTACGACGAGCGTAAAGGACAGAGATATAGCAGTTATATAGCTCTGTCCTTTTCTCTCAGCGTAAATTGAACTGCATAGCTACGTCATAATAACCCCCTAGATTAAATAAATAATCTATGTTTATAACCAATTTTATTTTCCGTGACTATTCTTTTCTGTTTTGCTTTATAAATAATTTCCTAATTATTATTTTTACCTTATTTAGACCACTGAATACTATCTACAACTAATTCCAAGTATTAGCCCGGTAGCTTTCGCCATTTCTGAGGTCTTGACAGAGAAATGTACAGAAAAATTCAAAATTAAAAATATTTTTTCAGTAAATTGGCTACATGAGGGCTCTTTTACACGTCGGTAACATGGAGTGAATCTACTAGCGCTTCGGACAAGACCATCATTGCGGAGAAGAAGCGCCGCAAGAACCTCCAACAAAAGTTATCTTATAAGTCCCTTACAAGCCTTATAATAAGATGGATAAGATGACTTTTTTCCTCATGTTCGTCTGTTTTTATACAGAACCCCCAAAAACCGGAAGAATTAGTATAAAGCTCTCCCAATCACTTCAAAAGCTGAAACAACTTTAAATATCTCTTTTATGCAACAATAACGTTGTTTCCTACAAAAACGACATCGTAAAAGGCTTCTAAACTTGTAATGAGGTCGCAGACGTAAAAGGTCCAGCTTAACACATTCACGGCTTGTGACGCTTACAGGCGTCAACAAGGTGTACAAACGACGACAATGGGCACCTAACGAATAAAAATGGCCAGGAACAAATGTCCCAGACCTTTTTAAGAGAAATTGGGCTTTCGTTGTAACCGTTTTATTTGTAACGGCTGCCCTAATGGATTCGGTTTAGGAAATTGCTATCGTTTTGTGGAATACCTATTTAAAGTTTCGCGTTTTCTCTCAGTTCGTTGTGTTTGACGCTCTTTGTAAACAAATTATAAACCCCAATTCGATTTAACACACATCGCCATATCTGTTTATTTATATATTTTATATTTTATATTATATGTATTATTATTATGTACATTACGTATTTACCTATATTTATATCTTATATACCCGTATCTTGTATACATTTTATTTTAACAGTTTTTTTTTTCAACGCTTTTTTTTCTTCGCACCGATCTTCTTTTTCTGTTTCGCCTACTGGTTGACTGGTAGAGAATGCCATTGGGCATTAAGTCCGCCATTTGTACTTTATTGTATTTAGTGCAAAGAAGTTTAAATAAATAAATAAATAAGAGCTCATGTACCTAAACAACTCTATACTCTATCCTAGTAAGGCCCAGTGTGCAATAGGATCTACATAATCAAGGCAATTTTTTTTGAACTCTGTAGCAATAATAATAAGGTTTATTTTCCTATGTTCATTAATTGAAAATGGCATTTTCGAACAATCGCAATTGAACTTTATTCCCTTGATTGTAGATTCAAAGTCCTAGGTACAAAAAACTCCCATTTTTCAGTATGGTAGGCCTTACCAGGCTATAGTACCTACAGCGGAACCTTTTTTCTACAAAAGTAAAAACTGATAAAGTTGATATAAACGTTTCAAGAATTGTGACAGAAGATAAAAAACTGTATACTTATATGCCCTTATTAATAAACGTGGAGTACCTAACTGTGGGGTAGCTAAACCATGTTTTATCCTTATCTGTCATTGTGACATTTGAATATGACAGATAAGGACAAAGCATGGTTTAGCTATTCGACGGTTACTCCACGTTTATTAATAAGGGCAATAGGGTCTATACCCGGGTTATTCTAAGATGATGGCAGATGGCAGCCGTATTTCGTAATTTCAATCACTGCGATGTGTTTAAAAATAGGTGATTAATTATTAAAATTTTTGAACGGCGTCGTCCCTAGGTTTGTACCGATGTAGTATAAATGTAAAAATAAAGAAATAAGTGTATTAGTGTTTATATAAACAGTCACAGGCATCATCTTAGAATAATCTGAGTATAGGTACCAAAAACTGACAGGTACCTGCAGGTGAAATATAATGTATTTTTCCCTGGACATTCAAATTTCTAGAATTTTTTAAGTGGTTTGGTATTTTCCAGTTTTGTAAAAATCTTTATCTACAAAAATATCTTAAGTCCGCTATTATGCGTTCAAACCCCGTAGGAAATGACCAGAATTATTACCAATTTTACTATGAGAAGTTTCTTGTATGTGGTAGTAGGTAAGGTTATAAGTTTAAATTTGAAACAGCTGTCAAATATCAAGAGGGTCTCTATTTTAGTATTCGTAGATATTAAAACAGTTATCGACTCGAAACGTCAATTCGGTATGATTTTTTTAAATATATAAACCGCACGACATTTGATCTCGAGTGAATTGAGAATAGAGACTTCATTCATGTGTCTATGTTTTTTTTAAACATTCGTCTTGAAGGAGGATCAGATTGCCGCCATTATTGTTGTCATTATTTGTTGGGTTTTTGCTGTTACGAAAGTAGAATGCTCAGGTTATGGTTACCGGCTAAAATTTTCCTACTGATAGTGTATCTGGGGATTAAAAATCCAGTTCTAAGTTAAAAACTCATTTCGTCATTACTTGGAGCAAATAAAAAAAACACTTAAGTTAGTTAGAATTTAGAATAAGCTAAAAATTATTCCATCGGCGAAAGCGAACGCTGTCAAAAGTTTTGAAAGATTATAGAACACAAACAGCTGAGCTACTAGTTCCATCTACCATTTTTCACGTGAACTAAAGCACCTACCCAAGCTACGCTAGCGCTGTGTAGTATGCACAAATAAAAATAATTCAGAATAAAGTTAATAAATAGATGGCGGCAAATTTACTACTTTCATCCTCAAGGCTAGTACCTAATATTGGTTCAGTGTGACAGATGGCGCTGGATTCAAGTTATAGGAGCCCTAAAATACCCCTGTATCCGTGGTCAGATTGCATTGTTAGATCAATCTGACCACGTCCACTCTTTTGTATCCTTGTTCAGATCGATTGATTTATTAGTAGGGTGGATCAACTTTTTGTTGTTGTTATTCTGTCCCGTAAGCCAAGAGACAACAGTGATAGAGTTTCTTAGAAAAAATGTTATAATATATACTTCCAGCACACTCAGCAGAAAGGCCATAAAAGAATGGGTGTGTAATTGCCAATAAAACAGTTTTTTAGTGGACTTATATCCCTTGAAATCATAGTTTTAAAGAGTGACACAGGAGACGTCACCATGGCAACGAGCTACAAAGAAAAGTTGATTGACCCAGTATCATAAATATGGGGTAGGTTTAGGTAATGTTAGGTCTTCCGCTGGCCCGGAGGGCCAAACCACCCTGAAATAGGAGCTCCGTCGACTTTCTGCGAAAGTGTATAAAATGTGAATAAATCAATCGATCTGACAAGGATACAAAAGAGTGGACGTGGTCAGATTGATCTAATAATGCAACAGTGTGACAACCTGGTGTGACCACGAGTCTGCACCCAATCTGACCACGGATACAGAAGGTACAAAACCAACTACTTTTTGAAACAGGGTTCTTTAATGGTTCAACAGTACCCAGCTTCATAGAAATGTAATTTTGCCCATGCTAATTTTATGACAAGAAAACGATCAGTATCTACGTCTATTTATAAGTACGTAATTATATGTCTACCTACTTTACCTGCAACTTCTGTAAATCACAAAAACATACATACATACCTACATTAAATCAAAATTTATTTCGTTTCTTTAACATTCATACATCGAGTCATACACGCACGTCGGTTTCGGGTAGGGACTTAAGATTCGGCCCTTTTCCAGTATTTCTCCGATTTGATTCGAAAAAGTACGCCTAATCACAAAAATCAATTGAATAGCATTTTATGACTTGGATAATTTTATTTTTCATTTAGCTATCTTCAAAGTTGCTGATTCAGCCTAAACTGAAACAACTAAAAAAAATTTGGCCTAGTAGAACTAGAAGTTAATCATAAAATCCGGGGGCTGGTAGCCTGGGGGCCTTTTTTTGACTTTCGAGCGCTCGAAAGTTTCAATTTGAAGTGAGCAAAATCAGTGAACCCGTTTTTTGAAATACGAGCAGTAGAATTGATGGTTTTCAATTCTACCGCTCGTATTTCACATATTTTGCTCACTTCCGAGTGAAACTTTCGAGCGCTCGAAAGTAAAAAATCGGCCTCCTGGTATCCATCAACTGTTTACGACAATTCGTGGTCGGCAACTATTATTACTGTCTTACTTTTACTTCTTATTTTAGAGCAAGACTCTCTTAGTTGCCAGCGACACATTGCAGTGAAATAGATATGTTTAGAAATCCTTAAGGATCAGGTATTGCGTATGCGAGACCCATGTTCCTAAGATCGCAGTCTTCTTCGATAAAGTCCTTCATCAAGAGCTTACACAGCGCCGTCCGACGTATCTGTTGAAGGAAATAAAATTTTTAAGCTAAATTCGAAATAAGAAAACCACCTTGATTAATCAGATGTCACGATTAAGGATGTACCGCCTCGCAGTAGCTGCACACTTTACTGCTTCGTTACTTTAACGTCATGAGCGAACTGCGGAACTAATCTTTTAAAGGCGTTAAAGCGACAAGGTACTAAAGTGTTTAGCTACTTATAAGGTCGACTGTACTTAGTTATACTAATTTATTGCGAGTAATAAAATTTCGTTACACCTACCTCGTGAAATTCATCTTTATACACAATACCTATTTTAACTAGATAGATTGACATTTATTACACCCACAAACTTTCATTTTCAAAGCACTAAAATTGAAACGTCGAATGCCTCATCTCTTTCACCCGACGACATTCAGGAATAAATCGAGGGAAAGGGACGTAGCTAAGCTTACCAAAAAACTACGAACAGAGATTTTTCAAAGTAAGCCCCAATGACCATGTCATTCCGGCCTACTAAAGCTGGAAATTTACGATCAGTCCATCGCGTCAGTTAGCGCGGAGTCCAGCCAAGCCAAGACTCCATGGATTCCAGAGCCACGGTATGTAAATCACCAAAAAAAGTCCTACACCCTACTATTATACCCAGAGTATTTACTTACAGCGAGTGTTTGCCATTTGGCTTGCCGTAGCTCGTCCCGGATGAACATCATCTCTGGACGTAGTTCCTGGTGAGCCAGGGGGTCCATGTCCCACTTGAGTCGGGGATCGATGTTGGAAAGCTGCTGATCACTGTAAGTAATAAATAAATCCCTTATTTTAAAGCGAGTTTGTCTGTTCCCAAGTAGGTAGGTACTTATTCGCGTTGTCAAATTAATATTTTATTTGTCCTTAACGGTAATCGAACCCAGAATTCAGGAGCACTCTCTGCACGTCTAATTTTTAATATTATCAGTACCATCTAGAACTTAATAATTGGGTAGGTAGGTAAGTTATCCATGGCTAGGTAATCATGTCGTCAAAGCGTTAATGATCAATCGCTCTCCAGTCAGCAGAGTATTGAAAGGTTCAAAGTGCTTGCTGCGCTCCGCAGCAAAGATTGGCACGGCAGCAAAGGGGGCCGGGCGGACAGACTCATAAAGGTATACTAACAATCGAGCCCCGACATCAGCTTCAAGGGCTCCTGCCTCCTCCAGCGCATCAGGGGTAACATCTTTTTCACGATCATGCTCATCGGTTTCATTTGCCATCGCTAGTGATTAAAAAATAAATTAATACGAGCAAAGGTTATTTCAATTTATTTACGCCACAAAACGTATGTCATGAAATTGTATTTTATTATTATTATTATTATTATTATTATTTTATTTTAGACAGGCAGTTGGCACTGATATGTCTAAATCCTTGATTACTGCACGAATTGTCACACTGATTTAGAATGTTTGTCAAACTTATTTTTGAACTGGTTAACACTTTTAGAGTTCACAACATTAGAGGGTAATTTGTTCCACATTTTTATTTTATTTTATTACTTTCATTTGTTTTGTCCCAGTATGTTAGCAACTAGTTTTTATTAAACAGCGCCATCTATCAAGTTATAGTCACACTTTCTGAATTACAGACGTTCTGATTGCACTGCATTGGGACTAAAACGGTAATGTCTGATAAATTTGAGAAATATAAAGTAACCTCAAAGACAAATAAAAAGTGATTATAAATAATAAGGATTTATCATTTGTGACCATATCAAAAAAGCACATAAACAACAAAATAGCTGTTACGTAACTTACTTTCTGAACGTTCGGTGAAACTTAAAGGCGTTTTTCAGTTAAATGGTAAAAACAACCACGACCTTGTACCAAATCCTTGTCCAATCTCAGGAGCGAACGCCTGAAAGAATGCTGGGATTGGTCGATATTGGGGTCAACATAATTTTGTTTGAGAGACGGAAAAGTTCCCAGGGGTGAGTGAACCGCCTCATTGTCTTGTCATTTTATTGCATTCAACTCTAATAATAATACATTAATTAGTCGTCTTCGCGCTACTGGGACAGGGCGTGCATTAAGTGATCATAGGTCGCGCAGCCATGCCGATGTGAGTAATACCAGAGGTGTGGCAGCTGACCGACCACTGGCGTCGTATTCTCGTGCAAGTGACAGTAGTGAAAAAGTGAAAAATATTCTGCCTATCTCGTCGCAAGATGACCGAGTACAAATTAGTGGTGGTCGGCGCTGGCGGCGTCGGCAAATCCGCATTGACTATACAACTAATACAGAATCATTTCGTGGACGAGTACGATCCAACGATAGAGGATTCGTATAGAAAACAAGTGGTTATTGATGGTGAAACGTGTTTATTGGATATCCTCGACACTGCGGGACAGGAGGAGTACTCAGCGATGCGGGATCAGTATATGCGTACAGGGGAGGGGTTCTTGCTTGTGTTCGCGGTGAACAGTGCGAAGAGTTTCGAAGATATCGGGTCTTACAGAGAGCAGATAAAACGTGTGAAGGACGCGGAGGAAGTTCCGATGGTGTTGGTGGGCAACAAGTGTGACTTGCAAGCCTGGGCCGTGGACATGACGCAGGCCAGAGAGGTATGTTGTTATAAATTTATAAGTATTATTGTGGACAGATTGTAAATAATTGACATAGCTAATTTGACTTAGCTCGTAGTGAAAACAGTCTTATACAAAGCATTTCCCTTGCACTTGAACTTAAACCCTTGACTTGAGGCCCTTTTTTACTAGGGCCATGGCCACTTGATTCCCCATACATTTAACAAGATTGAGGTATAAACCTTTAATGCTGAGCTGATACAATTGTGAGGGTATTTTCTGATTGAAAACTAATGTTGTTAACAAAAAAACACCTCTTATTGTTAGCTATTTAACTCATTGGATAACAAATGAAAATGATACAAATTTTCAGTCTCTTTGTGATTGTTGGAAACCCCAAATAAACTAAAATCTGTAGGAATATGAATTGTTGATATGATTTTTAACTTGACTTCGCACTAGGCTTGTGTGAAAAAACCATTTTAAAGTGTTGTATTTCGCTTTTGTTACTTTAAAATGAATATGAATTTTGAAAACCTTAGAATTAAATAACAATTGCAGTTTAAATTTCATACAATTGTGAACTAGTCTCTTGTAGGATCCTTATACCCTCGTCCAGCCTATCCATTTTTCAGTGATTTCTGACTCTTGCCCAATACCCTCTAGAAATTAATTTTGTAATCACTATCATTTGGGGTTGTTGTAGCACAACGTTTTCTTCTTAACATCCTATCAGTCATCTCAGTATTCACTCCCTTGTTTTTTATATTACTCTTTGCATATTAAATTGCATGTGTTTTTAAAAAATTACTAAATAAAAGTTCTTTTTACTACTTATCTTTAACTTTGGAAACTTAATTTCTTATTAAATATCTGTTAGTTATTATTACTATTTAATACTGTGACAGTTGTATTTTGTAATTTCATTGTGAGGTATTTAAAATAAGAAATTAATTATTGAAATTCCTCAACAGCATTGCTAGGATTTTACGAATATGTAGTATTTATGTAAAGTTAACAAAACAAGCGTAAAACTTATTTATATATGAGCTGTCATTGGCGTCATACTAGAATCAACAGAGCGCAGTTTACTTTAAAAAATTACCAAAGAAAAATCAATGCCACAGCTAGGGTTTGAACCCTGATAATCATTCTCTAAAGGAATTCTCCCTTTCCATTAAAAACCACAAAAAATATTACTTGTAGGTATTATTGTATCCATTATCTTCTAACCACAAAGTTTACATTGTAACAATAAAACAATCATAATTTCGCTACCACCAACTTATCCTTCAACATACTGGCAGCATTGTTCACAGCACAGCATCTGTGTTCCAGTGTGGGGATAAGATAACCAGTGACATTACTAGCATAGAGGCATTCCATCTTAGTCCTCAAGGTTGGCAATGCATTTGCTGTCTTAAGTTTGTAGTTTTGATAATGCAAATCTGTACGTAACGCAAATATCCAGTTTTAACTGGTTTTAACCAGTTATATTCTTACAAAATGGTTATTTACCGGTTAAATTGCATTCCCTAGTCACAGGTCCCATTTACCATCAGGTGGTGTGTGTGCTCGAATTGCTCGTTTGTCATCTCCATGCCATAAAAAAAGAAACATTACCCTCCCCACCTGGAGGACACACATGGGAATTATCTTGTCAATCTACTTGTCAACCTGCAGTAACTACAAACAAAGACAATATTAGATTGGATCAGCAGCTGCATGTAATGGCGTTTAGGCTGATGTAGAGATTCTTAATACATTTCCTTTTTAAGGATGTTAAAATAAATAAGACTACAATACATAATACACACGCTATTTGTTTGTGTCTTTATACACACACTTTAATTATTTTGGTTGCCACTAAAAGCACAATTTGGTTAGGTGTATTATGTGCAATGCCTTGTGTTACTTTACTATAAATGAATAGTGTTTAATGTAACAAACCCATAATATTAAATGGTTTTTATTTTTATTAAAAAAAAAATATTTAAATAGTGTATTGCAGAGTTTCTACTAAAGGCTACCAAAGCCTTATGAGTAGACAGTGATTTAGGTTTCTTTTTATCAACAACATGTAATGTTTCACAAAAAAAATTGGGTAACACAAAAATGTGGTAGTTTAAATGTTCTGGGCCGTATCCTATTAACATGATTAATTTTAAAAGTTTTAAGCCAATTTAAACCTTTGTGAGGAGACATTTAATGATAGAAATTAGTGTCAGCATTCATTTGATGACTTTAGCATGTGCCAACAGTGACTCAACAATTCAATTACATAAATGATATTACATGAATGATATAGTTGAAATAGAAAGTACTCTGTAACTTGTTTTTAAAACGCTTATATAAACTTCACTTGTGTTTAAATACCATTGTAAACAAATCTAGTAGGTAAGTTGAGTTTAACCCACTTATAATCTTGAGATTGATTTGAAATTGTTCTTACTTAAATATGCAATTATAGTGACATTACAATTACAAAAATATCTGCCGTTGTTGGGATTTGTACCCGAGACCGCTAGCTTTGTAGCGTTATTACCAACAAGGCTAACATATCGTCACAGCTATATGTTGAAAAGATATGGTACTATCAAGCCTTTATAATTTTGAAAACAATTGGTGGTTAAAGAAACCTTTAATGTCCGATAGTAGGTAGAGTTTGGACTAGTTTGCCTTTTCTTAGTGAGTCAGCATGGTACAAGGACAGTACGAGTGTACTAGTCTAATATTTTTTAAAGTCATAACTAATAACCCTGTGTGGTTGCCGGGTCAGAATAGTGCCACTACATGTCTTCCCGTGGATGTCGTAAGAGGCGACTAAGGGAATAAATGCTTGTAGTACTGTCACTAATACACTGGTAAACATCTTAGCCTGATTGTGCAAAATCGTGAATAGACTCTTGAAGTTTCGTTAAACTTTGACGCATTTTGTACTTACGTAGGAAATGTACAATTTTAACGAGACTTCACAACTCAATCCACGGTTTTGAATATAAGAACGCAGCAATAGCAAACACAATATTTTTTTCGTAAGTATTAAAAAAAAAGTACTTATGCTTTTGAGAGATAAGTCTAGTACCTACCCCTATAAGCATGGTTTTTATCACAACGCCTGACTTAACGGTTAAAAACGGTCGTCAGTATATTTTTTTCCTTTACTAGCTAGGCACATTAGTAGGCATCGGAGTTGTTGTCGCACGGTAAGACTAATAGCAAGCTATGGAGTCGTCATTTGCCATAAATCTAAACTCTTATTCATATTCATACTCATTTGTTTAATTTATCTTAAAATGCCTCTATAGCGGTCGGTCGTGTATAATTATCTTAGTCAAGTTATATAAAAAAAAAAAACTATTAGATTATAAATTCATAACTTGAACTATTTTAACATACAATTCGCCGTGTTTTAATGTATCTTTTGTTTGTTTTAAAATTTTCGTAATTAAATCAGTATAAACTAGTGGTCCTGATATCCGTGTTACACGCGGAACCGTAGCTCCGTGATCTTAGCACCGGCGGTGCTAAGTTCCCGAACTACACGGTCACGCCAAGATACGTATCCGTGTCTGCGTTCGGCTACGTATCTGCGGATCTCGGCTCCGGCTCCGCTCCGCACGGTTATTGAATGAAAGCTTGTCGAACGGAGCCTTTTAATATGTGATATGTGTTCTAGTTTATAGCCTCCAACAAAATATTTATATTTATATAATGACTCATTAAACCAATTTTAATGCAAAAGCAAAGAAACTGAAACCAAAAACACGACTATCGCATTACATTCGGAGGTCTTAAAGACACACATAAAATCTTCATTAAACGTCACGGTCACGGGCGGATCGGATCTACGTGTAAATAAGAAACGTATCTCCGTGTAACACGGAGCTACGTATCTTAATTACACGTAGCCGAATTTCACGTGTCGAACGGGCCGGATCTCCGTTGCCGTGTTATTCGGTAACGGAGATTCGGCTACGGGTACACGAAACACGGACACGACCAGGAGCCCTAGTATAAACATGGTAATTATTTTTTATTGTAATATTTATTTTCCAAATATAACATTAAATAATCGTTTCTGAACTCGTAAAAGTTGTTGTCCTTGATTATAAACAAAAACCGAAATAATTAAATAAATAAATGAGTACTTATGAATATGAATAAGAGTTTAGATTTATGGCTAATGATGACTCCATAGCTTGCTATTAGTCTTACCGTGCGACAAAAACTCCGATGCCTACACATTAGTAATACATTGTACCTAAATAAACGTGCAGTAAAAACTCAACTTACCTATTTGTGTATTGCGTGGGAGAAACAAGGATATTCCTTGGTAAAATTCCATGAAATACATAGATAAAACCAATTTGCGTCATTCCATATACGTTTATAGGTATTTAGTTTATAGGTATATAGGGCAGTCACGATGTATGTCAAGGTCTTTGTTTTTAACTTTTCAAAAAGAGGAGTGTTAAAAATTAAAAGTTAACATGTGTACCTATCTATGTATATATGTGTGTAGGTATGTACCAAACGGATGGACTTATTAGAACGCGGTTACTTTTTAAAAAACTAGTTTAATCGGATTTTTTTTATTTAACCTAGAATTAATTATAGGATTAAAATCGGTGGGGCTGTTTAAGGGATATCTATATCTATATCTATATGCTGTAAGGTAGGGATCGCCCTTTTCTGGTTGAAGCGCAATTTTGTTCACAGTTGTGAAAATTGGGAAGGAATAAAGGTTCAGTTTCATTGGTCCGTTGCCATCCGTTGATAGCATTCAAAAGACAAGTCTTTTGCGCGAAATCAGGACAACAAACATGACATTTTGCTAACAGTTTGTCCGAATTATCGAATGTTCTAAACTGGTTTTCAGCTGAGTCAGATAACTTTTTTCCTTAAATATCTGTGGTTAGGTTAGTTTAGGGTTGTATTATATTATAACAATACTTTTTTTTTTATAATTCAGACGGAAATGGCTTTAGGACTAACGAAAATTCGGACAAACTATGCATTGGGACAAATGAAAATTAGGGATTCCAATTTGGACGCACATAAGTAATTTTCATTTAACTAAACGCTCAAAATTTCAGGTGGCGCGGAGTTACGGCGTTCCCTTCGTTGAGACGTCAGCCAAGACGCGTATGGGAGTCGACGACGCTTTCTATACCCTGGTGAGAGAAATTCGCAAAGACAAGGAGTCCCGTGGCAAGAAATACAGGAATCGGCACAAGATCGGCGTCCGGCGCCCCATCAAATGCGTGCTGCTGTAAAGCGGTAATAGCCAGCTAATATTCGTGGATGCTGAAGGATTTTTGGTTCTGGAACTTTCGGTGGTTTACAAGCAGTTTGCCCCTAATAAACTGTGATTATTGTGCAGTAAATAATCATAATTGACAACAATTCATTTTGTGCTAAGGTAGTAAAATAAAATACCGTTTCTAGATTTTACACTGCTAATTACAGTAAAAATATCTTTGGATTTTTTTATGCAGTAGTTTTTTTTTATATTTAGCAAAAACAGTAAAAAAAGTTGGATTGTGAATGTTAGGAATACACTTATAGTGCCCTTAGTCCATTTATTACCAAAGGAATTCAAAAAAATATACAACTGTCATGTTCATTGTTTATCTGTCTGACGGATTACTTGATTCTGACGACACGCTTTCAATTCTACGCAAAATAGTTTATTTATTTTAATGGCGTCTACAAATTACGTAATTAATTAAATTACGTAAAATAGCAAATTTGTGAACGAACGGCAGCGAATGATTGACATGACATGACAGTCAGTTTTGTTTACTGTCTAAGGTTACTTTTTTAAATTTTATATCAGGCTAAGATCACGAAATAAGTATTCCTAACTTTGTATATACGGTCTTTTTAATGACTATTTCTTTAATAAATTATTAACGACGCATTTAAGTGAAATAAAGAAAAACCAAGAAATACGGGTAGTCTAATTTTTAACCAGCTATTATAAACGCGAAAAAACAATAATGCTTTTTTTTTGAAATGTTGTCAATTATCGTCGGTGAAACTGCAAAACCGCGTAAGTAACATTTTAAATAAGGAGCAAAATGCACCTTTATAATAAGGTGAGGTAGGTTTATTTTGCTCTATCATAAATGTGTAAGTTACGCGGTTTTGCAGTATCACCGACGATATGTATAATTAAGTTTGATCTTAATCCAAACTCCATTGCATTGATTTCAAATTGAATTTTGGAAATAGGCGTTATTCTAAACGTCTCCTCAAGGAAGGAAAATGATTTAATTATGGAACTGTATTCTTCCTTGACTTGTAGAATCTGCGTTAATGGAAGCTGTACTTTTACTGTTCCTTGTATAAACAATCACATAGTTTTGATAACTTACATTTTAACCTACAGCAGTAATTTTTACCATTTCCGAATCAAATATCCTTCAGACATAATCCTAAAATATTAGTAGTATTTCATTGCAATCTGTATGAGGAGGGTCGCTGAAACTGCCCATGTTACCTATGAAAAGGGCTTAGACCTAGTTGTATTATGTTAACGTATCCATGGACGCCATAAAGATAAACTACTTTTGTAATGTTTGACCTGATTTCGACATTTGTTGTAAGAGACTGTTAACTGATGCAACCAAATTTCAGCAACTTTCCTCATTGTCAGAGTACGTTCAGTACATTGATAGTGAAAAGTCCCATTTGATAAAAGCTAGGAGCTTGTTCGTGGGACAATCGACTTCGGCAAGCAAGGCGTGTTAAGTTATTCTAGTCCTTTTAACATTATAAGAAAGACCAGTTCTAAAATGTATTATATACTTCCAAGCTATAAAGGGGTGTTCTCTAATAAAAATAAAAGACCGAGAAAATTGATATTTCCAACCCTTGCGTACGTACGTTCTACTTAAACATTTTTGTGAACAGTTTAATCAACTAAAAGAGGAGCCCCCTTTATTTCTGTCTTATTATTATTATTATATATTTATTACCAAATATGCGTAAATGTACAGAAAAAAGGTGTGTACCCTAAAAAAATGGTTTACAGCCTGCCTAATCTTGTCTGTGTCTTAATTCTGCTACTGTCTTACAAGGACTTAAAAACTGACACCTGGTTATTCTTAACGTACTTACAAGCCTTGCAGCACCGAAGTCATTTGCCATAACTCTTATCCTTGTATCGTCAGTCCTATCTGAAGGATTCGGACGATGTTATTGGGTCATTCAACGTTGACGGATTTATTTTGACGTGACGCCTTTACCTCAATTAATTACCTTTTAATGACTTGGAATTTTATCGCGTTTCGGTCATTAATATATCAACTAAATTGTGGTTTTCATTATGGTCTTGCTTTGTTAGTCCATAATTCCGTTTGACTGAATTGACTCTGTGACTGTTCTATGAATTTTATTTCTTGTAGTTTTAACAGGATTTTTTTTATTTACTTCACTGGTCACCAGTGTTTACTGCTATTATATACGTTATTAGTTATTCTAAATAAAATGTTTTTATAATATCTGGTTGGATAAACCAGGTGGTAAAATTTAATGTTTCTAAAGGCGTTATATTAGATAGTTCTAACGATGGTTGAGTTTCCTAATAATCCAATTTAGTGATAAGCTTGCATCACCGACACTATTTTAATCTATAAATTATATTATAGGTAGATAGTGGCTATATCAAATATGCTAATGAAATTTTTGATCACGTTATGTATGACACTGACAAACTAAATGACCATTGTGATTGTAGCCACAGGCAAGGAGAAGAATATGTAAGCGGATAGTTCTTAAAATACGTACACTGCTATTGCTGTCATATTTTCGAAGTTTTGGCTGCTACCATGTTTTTTTACTGTGCAACTTATAACTAAACACGTCCATAGTCGTTTATATGTTTCTTGTTAAGAAGTTCCCTTAGGGTATACTTACCAATCACTCATAAACATCCAACGAATTCAAATCTACTTCTTCTGTTTGATTACTAATAAGTGTATGTTGTGCTACTCCTATTGTCATTTATTTTGTAAGTTGTATAAGAATATGTTAATGCTTCTAAGGATTTTGCTTACCCATACAGTGTGTGGTCAGTGTTACGTCATTTTAACGAACTTTATACTACGAGTTTTCTATCTGTACAGTTTTAACAGAAAGTATTTTTTTCACGACGCTAGGGTTTTAAGAATTTGATTCTACTGGATTTCACAAGATTTCTGAGGTATAAAATATTTCTAAAGTTTCGATTTACTGAAAACCTATTTGATTTTCGCTAAAGATCAATAATAATGTAAATATGCTAAGTAAATAGAAATATAATCAAGATGAGGTAAACTCACCAATTAAAATTCACAAATCTATATAGTCTGTGTCAATTGAAATTGCCAAAGATGTAAACAAATATTCATCAAGCGTGTTTTTATTTAGAATATTGTATCGTAGCGTTTCGATCGTTATTTAATATTGAACTGAAAGTAAAGATAAGTGTACAAATCATTGCAAAGACCTCACTTGATCTTTAAAAGCACGTGATTATCGATTATTGAGCACTTGATTATCGACGTTGTGTTCAATTGCCATAGACTATACACGCATAGCTTTCGAAAGACTGCGCCAAATTGGCTAATTCTTTGTTTGTTGAGTTCGTTCAGGGCAATGTTTGTAGATATTGAAAAATCCCCCGCGAAAGTCGGATATGTGCAGCGGGGCAAAGCCGCTGGCGGGCAGCTAGTTAAGAATAAAAAAACTATTTTAAATCATCTTGTGCAGTTGCTAGTTCTCCTTCCGTATGGCGATAATTATTAGCCAAAATACATTGAAAAAATCTAAAACGAAACAGGTATCGTTATGATATTTAACTCCGCCTAGTTTCCTGTTTGCAAAAATCAATTTATTGTTTAGTTAGTTGATAGTTTCAATGGAAATAAATGTAAAAGTGGAGTAAACATCGGTTGTGCACAAATATATCGTAGTACAATACTGTGGCCTGGTGCTAATAGGGCCAAAGTCGGTATTAATACTGATAAACTATTAATGCTGATGCATGGTAAAAACGCTCATTACGGAAAACAATGATAATTGATATTGGCCCTATTAGCACCAGGCCACAGAATAATTGGTTGTAACTTCCCTATTGAATTAGTGCACAATTTGTAAAAGGAATCCAATACAAGTTAATGTTGTCATTATACCTACGGAATAAAAATTATACCACATTGATTTTATACGTTGTACGGACAAAGGAAAAATGTGGTTAACAGCGAACGTGATTTTGGATTTTACAATGTTTGAGTACTAAGAGCTACTTAGTACTTCTGTAGCTCTGCCTACCCCACTCTGGGAATGAAGGCATGAGTTTATGTATGTATGTATGTATGAGTACTAAGACTCATTCTCCAAATGAAAATTAAACCTAATATCCAGGTTATATATATAAGTATATGTAATTTGTCGTACCTATTCCATTTGACTATGGACAATCTTCACCGGAAAAGGGTCACTAGTAAGAGAAAGAAAGAAAGCGCGAAAGATACGTTTAATTGACATACGTACGTTAAATCCAACACTGCTAAAAAGGAATTCGTACAAAAGTTACTTCTTTTTAACCGCAATTATGTCACTATTCTAATCGGTTTTTTAATGTCACTGTTGGATTTATCGTTACACAAGCAGTCACTTGAGTAAGTACATAATTGTTGACTTCGCTACAATTTTTTTAATGATTATGTTTTCGCGACGTCGTAGCGATAGTGCCATCTGTAGGATCTCAGTCAGTTGACCTTCCCACATATTTTCTGTCTACGGGATATAAATTATTCAGTTAAGTCGTTATATTGTAAAGACGAAACTAACAAACACACTCTTTTGCTAGTAAGGAATTAAGGATATCTTTGAGAAATGGGCCCTAGTTTTACCTGGTTAGTTGTCATTATAATACCGGTAGAGAATGCTTGTAGCATTAAGTCCGCCTTTTGTACACTATTTTAATTTAGTGCAATAAAATAACGAAGTATACCTAGACATTAATGAAACATTATTTCCTTGGAAATATTTATTTTGTGTGGCATTAGTGTCTCTAAAAATTCTTGTTAACTGTAAATTGTTGATACATGATGTTTGATAAATGAATTACTGTAACCAAGTTAAAGAGAATAACTTTGCAATTTTGCTACTGAAGGGTTTTCTTCCTAATACTGACGTGACCTTTTCAACTTATTTACGACGATTTTTGACGACGCGCTGGCCTAGTTGGTAGTGACCCTGCCTACAAAGCTAGCGGTCCTGGGTTCAAAATCCCGGTAAGGGCAGATATTTGTGTGATGAGCGCGAATATTTGTTCCTGAGTCATGGATGTTTACTATGTATTTAAGTATATATTTCTCTATATAAGTATTTATATCGTTGTCTAGTACCCATAATACAAGCCTAGAGCTTAAATTGGGACTAGGTCAATTTGTGTGACATTGTCCCCTGATATTTATATTAAATACTTCCGCGTGATTCTTAAAAACCTATAAGTCCTTCCTTAAATTAATGTAAAATCATAGGAAAAACTATGGTGTTATAGATTTGTATGTAGTTTCATTGGTGAATTGAATGTTTCACAATGGCATCTAGTTTCTGATGCAGCAACCACGCTTAATGTGTCGTTTGGCACTAAAGTTAATCTATGACCTTATTTTAAAGTATTAAGACATATTATTTAATGGTATGAGTAAGAATAACGTTTGGATGTAATACTACGAGTTACATTCGACGCCTCATGATGGTACTTTACTTGTTATTTCTCTTATGTATTTTTATTTAGTGTATCAATAAGTTAACCACTTAATTGTCTGGCATATACTGCCAAGTGAACTTCTTCCATGTCTGTAGGTAAACTCTTCATCCACAACGGGAATACGACTTCTTTTAAATGTGTTCAATTGCATGCACTCTGAAAATCTCAGAAATTTTCTAATCGTGTTGTTTTGTAAGTTAACTGACGACATATTCTGTGAATTGTGATAGCGAACCTCGTGTTAACTTAACAGTGTATCATTAATTATTTTGACCAATAGCGCCTTCACTCTCCGGTATGGCTTCGCGATGCAATCACCATTTGGGGCCGTGTTTTGGGCTTCCTCCGGTGTCAAATGTGTCTGGCATCATATAAAGTCATTCGGGCCTTAACAATCGAAGGTCACTATAGCAATATGCAGCAAAGCTTGGCAATAAATATATTGTAAAAAAATACGAGACGCACTAAAAGGCGTGCCGCTGTGTGCTATAGGGCTATGTACTAAATATTGTACATAATTATATAACGCTGCTAAAGTGCAATTCGGACTTTTTGGCTCGCAAATCTCCCTAGTCACTAGGATCCATTGGAAGGACCCATTAATGAAGTTGAGCGGACTGTATGTACACTAGAATCTATATTAGAATATGGTGAACTATTATGTAACAAAGTCTAGAATACATCAATGGATTACCGATTAATGTGTTTGTAATTAATGTGTTAAAAACTTGGATCCATATATGAATTTTAATTTACTTGGATGTCTAGAATCCATCAATGGATTAAAAATTGCGGTGAATTGTAATCCATGAATGTATCCAAGTCTATTAAAAGTTCAAAAGGATCAATTAATGGGTCTTCACAGACATAACAGTCTATTACAATCCATTAATGGATCTGAGTATAATAAGTGTTTACTAGAATACATTGATGGATCTGCGTAAACATAGTAGTTTCTTAAAGTCTGATGATAAATCCAAATGTACAAAAAATCCATATAAAGTTAGGTTGACTGTATTGATGGAATCTGAATTCTGATTGCACAAAAAGTTCGCTCAACTCCTTTGATGGATCCTGCCAATGGATACATGTATTGTCAACATTTTTAATGGGTGTCTGATTCGCGAGGGCATGCGGTTAGTACGAACGCGAATAATAAGTTATAGGTACAATGAATTATATTGAACGAGTCCTCTTTTTCATACAAAAAAAGTGGTTAGTTTTAAGAAAAAATGGCGGTGTCACAAGAAACTGGTATTCTTTTATTTAATTCCGGCTAGAAATAAGATAAACTTTTATGATACTTTTTTCGTGACTTTGAACCCTTTCGCACAACATTTTAAAAGTGTGCAAGTTGACAGCTTATTGTACCTGCGGTTAAAACATCGATAAATTGTACACTTGTAAAGTTTTGTTTGATAGAACCCTGGGCCCTAACTATCCCACATAATTTTACAAGTATGTATGAGTCGACAAAATTATTTTATAGGGCCTTGGGGCTGTTTGCAGATGTGTTTGTAAATGTATCCTTTTTGTATGTATTTCTACTGTTCGTACTCTACGAACCTAATTTTGCTGTTTGAACCGGGATGTCTCTTTCGCACTAATTGTATTAGACAATGATGGATAAGGGCAAGCTATAAGAATTGAAAAGAAATAGAGTAGTAACACTCAATTGTATAAAATATCGGTGTCTTGTAAAATAAGGCTAATTTAGAAACATCTCTGGGAATATGTCTCTTTTTATTAAACTCAACTATAAGTTCTCTTTGTTTCTAGTCGGTTCATTTGTAATTAGTTTTAGCATTAAATATTAATTCGGTTACGAATATTATTATGCTGCCATGCTGCCATCGATATTTTTCCAATTTAGCCAATCTGTGCTTTTTGTATTTTATAAACATTTTGACTGGCTTCTAAGCTTCTTTGTACAAAATACTTGTAGGTAATAAAATCAGGACATTATATTGATTGAAATTCGATGCTAGTGCACAATTATGTTGGGAATAGTATTTATAATTAAACTCTGTAACAATATAGCACAACACTGTGTGCTAATTTGAAATAAATAAAATCAACAACTTGATGTATTTTTATTTCACACCCTGTATAATGTGGTGGCTTGAGGGACCCTGCACGGACCACGTCTTCTGACGATAATATTATTGTACCGATAATTAAAACAATGTTATTGCCAGCCCTGAGTCACAAGCTATTTAATTACAGATAAATTTTAATTAGCGATCTGTAGGTATAGGCACGTATAGGTAAACAAGATGCATTATGCGTAAGTCGGCTACTATAAATATTTGTTTTTACAGAATTGTGTCAACCTATTTGTACCTACCTATTTGCTTAAATGTAAATGGAAGTTCATAACATTTTTGTAGTGACTCTTTTTAGAAGCATTTTGTATAACTATTGCACGACTACCTATTTAAGAGAATAGGTTTAGACAGGTATTTTTTTAGTCAGTTATTTATTAGTTTAAATGAATGCGTCCTCATGCCTTTAATGTATCATACGTTACCTACCCAAATGAATAGAGGCAAGGTCCCAGTAAAAAGTCCGAAGACTGCTCGCCGATGAGGGCTTGGAGCGCGCAGTCGATACCCTGTTTAACGCGTACTGCTGATCTTGAAAGAGGTTGATACAAGTATCATTCATTTCATAGCTAGAAAACAAGGCACAAGGTAGTTGCCACTTCTAACTTGATCCACATTCTATCATGTAATTTTTTTAAATTAGTACTATACATTTAGTTTCAAGTTATTTGTATTTGTCTGATTCTGGCTGCATGGGCTAAGATCCTTTCGTCTTCCCCTTTGTAAGACAAATTAAACCAAAAAAAAATCTTTTGTTCACTTATAATCTGTGCTGCTGTCAGTTAACTGACAAGTAGTGTCAAAATTGTCTAAACAAATTATCGCTGGCAAATGTTCCACGAAATGTACACGTACGTACCGAATCATATTTTAAATTGAATATTACTAACCATGGATGCGAAAGATGTATGCGTTGAAATAGAGAACGATGAGTTCTACAGCAAATTTCTCGTGGACTCAGTAAAACCGCTGATAGGCGAAAACATATCCGTATCTGACCAAGTTAGTAGGCTGGCAGAGGGCATTGAAAAACTGAGCAAAAGCTTGGAAAAGCAAGTTCTAGCTAAACATAATGACCTTCTAACGCAGGCGAGTCATATATCCGATTTAGAGACAATGTTAGAGTCTGTGCAAACACATGTTCAAGGGTTGCTTCGCGGTGCAGAGAAACTGAAAGATAGAGTTCATACCCCTCACTGCGCTTTAGAAGAGCAGACCACAATGCTTGAGAGAGTCCAAGAAACTTGCAACCTGCTCCGACACGCAGCGAAAATGCTAGCTTTATGGAACAAACTGGTTAGTATTAAAGATAACCCCCCAAAAGAAGCGATTATACTATTTGAGTTGAATGAATTGATTGGTGATTATGATTTCGGAGGTATAGTTTTACTTGAAGAAGTCCTAAAGGAAGTGGAACATCGGAAAAAGGAATTATTAGAGAACTCCACAGTTTTACTACAGTCCAGTTTGTTAAATGGGGAGAAGGGAAAATTACTACAATGCTTTAAAGTGTTCCACAACCTGCAGTGCACTAATGATCAGATCAGAAACACAGTGGATAGCATATTAAATATCTTAAAGAAAGAAATTAACCATGCTCTTAATGTGCAAATGGTGTCTATTGAAGTGAAAAAATCAAGCTCAGGCCGCATGGCTCCAGGGAAAGCTAATATCATGAATGCTCAGGACTTCAAAAACAAACTTTGGGAAAATATTGAAAAGTTGTTCAGAGAGGACATGTACAATAGTTGTACCAAAGTAATTATGCTGCAAAATGTTGTTAATGAACTGCATGCTATTGGTAACTTCCGAAACATAGCAAAGACATTTTGGTCTGACTTATGCACAGTGTTCAGCAGTGAGCTCGAAAAAAGCCCCCTTAATGTAAATCAGTCAATAGAAATTGACTTCCCCAGACTCTTAAAATGCTTCAATGATTTGCTTTCTAAACTGAAATGCAAAGATTTAGAAATTAACCGTTCATCACTAACTAAATGGGAAAACTCATTCCTTTCAAAGTCTCTTGGGAAATTACTAGAACCAGTAAGAAGCATGTGGCACCTGAGCCAAGTTCCCGACATGGACCAAATTGACAATGCTATCAGAATCATAGCTGAAGCGTTAAGCGTCTCTCTTGGGGATAAAATATTGAGCATCAGTTTGGCCAACAGTGTTGCAAAGTGCATCAAACAGATGAATATGGAGGCTGAACAGCGTTTGTCACTCGACAGTGACGTGGCACAAATAATTGAACCACCAACCAGTACGCAGCAGAAAAATGCTGATCTCTGCAATGTCCTGTACTATTTCTCTTCACAAATCAAACGGGTACTTGTAAACATGAACTCAATGCTGCCACACGAGAGCATACAGATTGTCCAACATAGCCTTAAGGATATCTCAAGCTTACCAGTTCTGCAATTATTTGCAGAATCAATCAAAAACTCCATGTACATAATTTTGATGACAATGCATGATGAGCCCGACTTGACACGGTCTGATGATCCGATGGGCAAGTCTCTGTCATGCTCCCCTTACATGAAAGAACTGCAGCAATTTGTATCAAGGTGCAAAGATATTTACTTATGTATGTTTAGTGAGAAAGCAGCCCTGAACGAGTGCTGCGCTGGAATTGCTAAAGACTCGGTCAGAAGGTTCATTCAGCATGTCTGCAATGTACATCCTTTAAGTAAGTTTGGGCGTGTAAAGCTGCAGATAGACTGCAAGCATCTGGAGGTAGCCTTGTCCCCAATAGTAAGTGATATGTCAGAACTAGGCGATGAGAGCAGGCAGTTAAAAGCGTTAAGCTTGTTACTTGAGAAATCTCCTCAGGATATAGCTAAAAGCCAGTCTGAAGGAGCATCTTTGCCCTATTCATTGGTCATGATGTTCCTGTTCTCATTTGCGGGGCCACAACTGATAGCTCCTCACACCTGTGCCGGATGGAATGTACAGAAGCTAATGAGTTGGTTGGACTCTCATAAGAAAGAGACAGAAAGACTTGACTTTGTTGCAGGAGCTTTGCAGAGATACCAGAACCATGTCCGGCAGAATCAGATTGAGACATATGATGAGGTTTATCCTATTTTGCTACAGCTGCTTGAGGATGGGAAGGAGGCTTTGAAGCAGGAGAAATAAGTTTTAAGTTAAACTATAATATAAATTATAACATCATTAAAATTATATCCATTTTATTTATTATAAAGTAGGTACTATTAAGATACTGAAGATAATATATGTTACAAGCTATACAAATATGTCATTCCATGCTGACCTCAATGCGTGTCCCTCAGAAGTTATTTTATAGAAATTCATACAAACCAGAAGCATCACTGATGATCAGACAGCTTAATAAGTTGCACTGTGAACCTTACCGCCCTGGTCACGCAAGGGGTCGAAAAATAACAACACATTTAAAAAATGATAATATTTATTTATTATTAAAAACTAATTGCACAGTATAACAGTTAGAAAACCAAGGCACTGTGAAATTATAGATACTTACAAATACCGAAAATTTCAATAAAATACAATAGAAATGTCACATAAGAGAATTGGCGACACACGCACATCCATACATAGATGTTTATTCAGTAAGTAGGCCGTACGGGCACTTTTACACGTCAATACTCTCGCAGTCTCGCATTACCTCAAACATTCATCTCGCAGTGCAGTCCATCCGCTAGCAAATACATCCCGCTCAGGGGCATATGCGAGGAGCCGGTTTAATAGGTGCATGGCGCGGACCAAAGGAGAATTCCTGCGAAACACGTACGAGATGTCGGAACCGCCAGCAAATAGCGAACACGAGGGCGAAAATCGATTTTAGTCCGTGAACCGATAGGCGCAGAAGTTGTGCTGCCAATTCAGCACACCCAGGCTCCCCCCGCAAGATTTCGGTGGTTAGAATGAGAAGCCGGAAGTTACGCCTGACCTCCAGAGAGTTGAAGCCCAAAGCCCCTAGCAGTAATATATGACAAGGCAATTTATTGTTTCTGTAGTAAAAATTAGTATTCGTAGATATAAGAAACTCATGTCGGCGTCTTGAACTTTGTTCAGTATTTGAAATAAATATTGTCAAAGCATTTTAAATCTTAGATTTCTTTTTAATGACAGAATACCCTTTAAAAACGTCAATATTTTGAGGGGATCTTTATTTTACTTTGATAGAATTAAAAAAAAAACATTTTCAGCAGGTTTTATTAAACATCAATTACAATTTCCTTCTGAGCTTTAGTAGAAGGTGTAAGTATCTCATTTGAATCTAGGGGTCCGCTTACTGAGCCAGCCTGTGCTCCTGCCAATAATAAGTTGATGGCACCCTCAAGCTCACTTATTCTTTTACACACTTCTATCTCTTCCTTCAGTCTCTTAGATATATTTTCATACAACACTTGGTTATCTTTAGACAGAATATGCAGCTGACTGCCAAATACATCTACAATCACATTTAAGACGTCAATAATCGTCCTGTTAAACTTCGCATCACCTATATGTCTCCGTGAAAATTTGAGTAACTTTCCAACATAGTCATCAGTAAGACCAGCCATCGCAGGATGCAGCACATTCCTCTTTAACAGCTCTTGAAGCAAAGCAGCAGTCCGAATTGGATATTTGTTAGAATTTTTCAAAGCATTTGTAAGTGCTCTTGTATATTCCATTTTTCTGATGTATGTATCCATTTTAGGTTCTTTTGCTATTTCAGATTTAGTCATGGTTATGTCAAGGTTAGCTTTTGGAACGAAATCGGAAGCAAATTTATATATTGTCTTTCTGTCATCTTTCTTCTTGTTCTTATTAGCCTTGGAATGTTCTCTTTTACTGATAGAGATTACTCCGTCTACCATACCAACTGCTAACACATCATCATTTTCTGATATTGCCATACTAAGGATGGCATTAGGGAAGTCTATATTGTGAACAACTTTGAATGTTGAAATGTCATATATTTTTAGATGTCTATCTAAAGATGCAGACATTAGTCTGCTGTTATTACTAGACATCCGCAATGATGTAACTGTTTTGTGGTGTTGTGAGATACAGGATAGAAGCTTGCCACCATTGAAAATATCCCAAACTTTGATTTCTGTGCCTCCTGCACTGACAAATATACCTCCTGAAGGTAAGAAAAGTGTGGATTCAACAGGTTCACCATGGTTGACGGTAAGGACTGTTTCATTTGACCTGCAGTCATACAACTTGACAGTATTGTCATATCCACCAGACAAAATGATTTCTGGAGAGATAGGACTTGTTGCACCTGCTCGGATATAGTCTGTATGCTCTGCAAATGTAGCGATTCTTGATTCCGTTGCGATATCCCATACACCTACTGTTCTGTCATCTGAACAACTCAAGACCTTTACTTGGTCTTTGGTGAAGAATGTTCTGTGCACCTGAAACATGAAAATCAATTAGTATATAATATATAGATACTTCATAGTGACTAGGTACTTATTACCAAAGCCCGGACGACGGGAGCAAAAATGCACTTTTCACTAGTGCATAATTAAATAGGTATCGACTATTCTATCGACATCTATACGAACAATTTTTGAATCCGAAATTTATTGATATAAATTAATTTATGTGTTGAAGAAAAACGTTGGCATTTCAACTTTAAAAATCTTAAATAATTTGATATCTGGAAAAGAAGTGGAACTGCCGTAGTACAGAAGTAATTCATAGCCACTATGAATTATTTAAATTTGCCCCGATTACTACAGTAGATTTAGAACGGTCCTTTAGTTGGCTGAAATGGATTTTATCACCTAGGCGAAGGAGTTTAAAATCGGAAAATGTAGAAAAAATACTAATTGTTTATTACGAAAATTATATAAAATATTAAAAAAAAATAAAAAACAACTCATTTTAATTTTGTTTGCAACACCTATATTTTTTCTGAATTTCGTAATGGTGGTCCAGTACATCGTGCTTTATATCGACATTTTATGGACTTATAAAATGTGTGTCCTCGCACTATTGAGACGTCAACACATAATTTCTCCCGTCGTCCGGGCTTTGCTTATACATTAAAGAAGGTGAGAAGTTTAGTAATAATAATGACTGTGTTGCTATAATGGAGATGGAACAAGAAGGCTGATTCTATATATAGGTAAGGAAAGTAGTTCATGAGAATTCACCTATAGTTGTGCTGTTTTAAGAATCCTGATTTGACAGCTGTCAACTCAGTATGAAATAATGTGCTTAAGGCATGATGAAGGTTATATTTTGTACTACATTGAATCGGGCCTCTTATAACAGGATGAATGCAAAACAAAGATTGAACACCTTAAAAAACAGACCAGATGTTATTCTAAATTAGAAATGAAACTTACTGCACCCGTATGGCCCGTGAAAACTCTTAGTACATTCTTTGATTGAACATCAAACAGCTTCACTACTGCTTCTTCACTACCAGCTACTATCAAGCGCCCATCCCCTCTGAATGTAGCACCATAAGCTCCGTCCACAAATTGAGAAAGATTTTTGGCAACTACTTTTGTTATTGGATCATACACCTGTAAATAAATAATAATATTGTGTAATCAGCACCCCATGATATTTATTACGGACTCCATGCTTCACCTATACCTGGCACACAAAAATTAAAAAAACATTTGGATCATGAATATGTAACAAAACATTAATCATAATCAATGATGCAACTATTTCTGAGTTACTGGTAACATGTAGGTCTAGATAGTTTTCTAGTGTATTGCTTCGTATTACCTCCCTGAACTTTAACTCTAGGTAAGTGTAAAGACAAGCATGGCAATGACAATGATAAATTACAACTAGAAGTTTTCGAGTACCTTAACATTTTTACTGGCCAGCTGAGCTTGTTTTCGTAAGGTAACTTGATCATCTGTTGTATTATTTTTAATATATGTATACCTAAATATCAACTTTGGAGTGGCACTAAACTGATCATTCAGGACATCTTCGGGGAAGGGGGTCCAACAGAGGACTTCTTTCGTCTAAATAGTGATAATATCTAACTTTCATTAAAATAGAACAACTACTGAATAATTACCTGAACTCTGACAGAGCATGTCGCAGCGAAGTAGTAAGGTTCCAGGGGACAGAAGTCTACGTAGTCAATAGCTCCGTACTCTTTTACCAGCACTGGTAACTAAAACACGATTTATCAGTTATTTACAGTTCAAATGGTGACTGCAAAGTCTTGAAGGAATTAGCTAACTACTTACTCCAAGTTTTTTCCAATAAAGGGCATCCTCTGTTACAGCTGAAGAAGACGACAAAAACAGAGATTTATTTGTTTTCTTAAAGGGATAGGAAACTTTCGCCATAATGATACAATTTCATAACAATAATATATGCAGAAGACAAGACAACCATGCAGTTATAACCTCAAATCTACAACAATAATAATAAAGTCGAATGAACTGTCAAAGTCATATTTTATCCTAAGAACGGTTCGCTGTGTCCAAATCGTGTATCTACCCTAATTTTTTTTTTTTTTTTTTTATGGCATAGTGAAGACAAACGAGCACACAGGCCACCTGATGGTAAGTGGAAACTGTGTACGATCGATAACTGACTTCTGAATGATGTTATCAAAATATTTTTCCATGATTACGTAGCAGAGTTAAAAACCTAACTCGTTTTTGTACCCAAAATTAGCTTATAAGTCGTTTGGACCGATTCTAAAACATTAATTGAGCGTCCATTTTACACGCGTGTTATAATATTAATAAATTATTTTACGGCTTTTCGTTTGTAATGTAAAATGTTCATCTATTGCATTATTAACACTACTTTTGGTGTTTGGTTAAAGTGAAAAATTAAGTAACGTCTTTAGTTTGTAAAATTACCAATCACAGCTTTTAAACCAGTTGATGTATTATGCTCAACTTTCGCTTAACTTTATCTTACCTGTCACCGTCTGTCATTGTCACAAAAATGTCATTGTACGTCTGTGATAGGGATCGGGTTATAATTTTATTTTAGAAACGTTTTCTCAGTAGCTAATTCATAGTGAATTTACTATTGTGTAATAGAGAACATGTTTAATAATATTGCATTTTAAGTAACCCATTCCTTTATAAGATATATTGTGGCATTTCGTTAAAATGTTCAAATTGTTGAGCCGCCACGGGCGACGCAGTTCTTCTCTTAATTTGTTTTTCGACAAGTTTGAGGTTAGAAAGGCAAAGTTTTATTATGTATACGCATCAGCTGGAACTGTGCGGTTTTCTTCGTCCGGCGGTAGCGAAGTAGGCAAGACGAATGCTTTAGTGGACGTTATACCGGAGCCGCCTCCCGTACCGCAACTCCCGGATGGCATATCCGAAGCTCTACAGTCGTTGGCTGCTAATGGAGAACCTACTTTTGCCAGTTTAGGGCTCGGTGGTTGGAGCCCAGTTGGTATGGTCCAACAATGCTTAGAATACTTACATGTCTCCCTTGATGTCCCTTGGTGGGGTGCTATTTTAATAGGCACTCTCGTCGTCCGAGTCACCATGTTCCCACTGGTTATCATGGCACAACGGAACACTGCACTCATGAATAACAATTTACCAGAAATTCAGCTGCTGCAGATGAAAATGACCGAGGCACGTCAGACTGGCAATCAGTTAGAGGCAGCACGGTATGCTCAAGAAATGATGCAATTTATGAAAGATAATGGATTAAATCCTTTGAAAAATATGTTGGTCCCACTGGCTCAGGCCCCATTTTTCATTTCTTTCTTTATGGGGCTAAGAGGAATGGCCAATGTCCCAGTAGAAAGTATGTCATATGGAGGCTTGTGGTGGTTCATGGATTTGACAGTACCTGATCAGTACTTCTTGCTTCCTATCATAACTAGCGCGACACTGTGGGCTACCATTGAACTGGGTGTTGACGGTGGTCGTTTAGAAGCATCAAACATGGTAATGATGCGGTATGTCCTAAGAGCGATCCCGCTTGTTATGATACCATTCACAGTCAACTTCCCAGGCGCTATTCTATGTTACTGGTGCTCCAGTAATTTCATCTCACTGATCCAGGTAGGTGTACTTAAAATACCTGCTGTCCGGGATTATTTGAAGATTCCAAAACTAGTAAAGCACAGTGCTGAAAACCTGCCCATGAAAAAGAAAGGATTTGTAGAAGGAGCGAAGGATTCCTGGACAAATATGAAGATCTCCAAAGAGCTGGCAGAGAGACAAAGGATTGATGAGCTAATCTTTACAAAGGCAGGGAAGGGACCCTTGCAGAAAACATATAAATTCGATCCCACAAAGTTGGCAAGTGTGCAAGCTAAACCAAAATGATTTTTGTCATTAATCTGTAGATTATCATAGTAATAAATGTTGACTTATACTTATACATATCAGTTTGATTTTTTCACTATCCTATTGTATCCTATTTGGAGGTTGGGTTGGGTAGGTTGAAATCGGTCATTGCAGAAGTACGAGAATGCTAATTATCAGATTCTCAATATACTGGAGTCCTATAACAAAACATTCAACTTAGAGTATTGTTTATTATCTTATACAAAATTTCGAATCTGGTGTTTTGATTAAAGAGTAATGAGTAGTTGTCTGTTAGGGGAAATTACTTTTTTTTGGAAGAAAAGCAACTATAATGCAGTGAATTTCACTACATTTTAGTGGAATTGCGGTTAGTTCCCGATTCGCCGGATTCTTGAGGGAAGAGTTCTGACTGGCGCATATTATTGTATTTAAGACATTCCGGCGAAACGGGAATCCGACGAAACAAGAATCCGGCGAATCGGGAACTAATCAGAATTGCGTTAGGTACCTTTACCTTCTTTTGTTTATTAGAACTAAAATCAAAAAGTACCTACATTTTCTAAATTCAGAATATTCACTACCAAAGGACAGGTAAACAAATATACACAATATCACCTATGAACAGTAGAGAACTGTTACCTCTCAAGAGTCTCAACATTATTGAGAGATTGGCGTAGTTATCTCAATAATATTACTTTGAAACCGGGAACATAAATCACTACAATTTATTTACATTTTTATTTATGTTGCATTAGGCAGCGCCACCGTCTCATATTGACACCGTCTCATATGAAACTTGGAAATATTTCACAGTTAGCTTGGTAGATGGCGCTAGTAGTATAAAATGGTGGTATGGTTCGAAAACTATAAAACTACCGCACCTACTTGAATCTATACTTTACTTGTGGGAGGAGACCAGGGTCCGTCCGGGTTGGTACCACCATCTTATCCATTAACCTACCACCAAGCAGCAGTGTTCGCATTGTTGTGTTCCGGTTTGGGGATAAGACAGCCGGTGAAATTACTAGCATAGAGGCACTCCATCTTCGTCCTCAGGGTTGGCAACGCATTTGCAGTCTTAGGATTGCGGTCTTCTGAATGCGAATGTCTATGGGTCACAGTTTCCAATTACCATCAGGTGGCCTGTGTGCACGTTTGCCTACCTATGCGTTTGCCTACCTATGATATAAAAAAAAAAAAAAAAAAACAAGTTCAGCATTAAGAAGAGAAAAAGCCCCGATGTACTTAATGGCAACCCCATCATCAGGTAGGTAAGTACAGCGGGTTGGTGGTAGCGATCCGGACAGGCCCTGCAAAAGGTCCCTCCACCACTTCAAACATGACAGGGTTCTACAGGGTAAACGTATATGTGTTGTCTTCCTATGGTCTTATAAAATATCTGTAAATATTAAAAATTAAAAAATAAGTTTCCGTCAAAGATTTCATTTTTGGTATGTACAAGCTTTTGTTGCCGACTGTACTTTATATTACACAGTGGTCATCTACTCGTCTAGACGATTCTAACGAGCTCTTACACGACGGGTTTATCATATTATTATGTAATTTAAGAGTCCTTATGGCCACCCTAAGTCTCCATCATCAGACCTGCTCGATCACGATCATACTATATTATCGTATTGTCATCAGAACTCATTTTTTTTATAATATGTATTTATGTAAGTATTTATATTTATTTTAATATATTGGTATGTAGGTATATATTATTACGTTTAAGCAACATGTTTAAGACCGCCTGTTGTATACCTATAGTTAAAATGTACTGTTCCGTGTTTTGTTTTTTTTTGGTGTTAAATAAAGAGTATTTGTATTGTATTGTATTGTATATGTTAGACCCTATGTTGCACCGCCACCACAATCTCTGCTTTGCCCAAAGGTTAACTGGTAGAGAATGCCTTACGGCATTAAGTTCGCCTTTTGTATATGAAGTGTATTCTTTTGTGCAATAAAGATTAAATAAATAAATAACTAAAGGTGTATGCAAATTTTCAGCTTCATCGAAGACCGGGAAGTGGGTCAATTTGAACTTCCAAGACTTGACCCTTAATTGCAAGTAAAATAAAAGCTTGTATAAACCTCTTACGTGGCTGTTTGCATTTTACGTAACCTCGTGCGAAGACTACGATGAAAAACCGGATTTCCCTTTTGCTTAGTAAAAGTTAAAGAAGATATTTCGTTTTCTGAGCATTTTCCTCCTCAAGGTTAGACAATTTTATCCGGAAAATTCCAGGCTAGCTTAGCAAAGAAAATGGTAAGTGAAATATGACATTATGAAGAAACTTTTCTAATACAAAATTCTTTCGCGACAGTCTGGGTGACATGACGAAAACCTACTAAGTAAGTAATGATATGTGGATGTTGACGTCAGGAGTTTGTTAAGTAAAGATGAAAAAAGTTAAAAATATATTGACATAGAACCGAAAAAACTGACATTGAGGAGCAGGCAATATTTCAAAGCAAGTGACACGCTACACCATGTGGTCCAAGACAAGTTGTATCTGCGAACGATATTGTTACCTATCCAAAATGTACTTATAACTTATAAGGTTAACGTTAGCTGCCTGACGGTCGTTGCGTCGAGCGCTTAAGGAGAATACAGATAATGCGTGGCAAACGCACGAACATTGGTGCCGCACGAGCCAATGTTCGAGGGTTTGACGCGCATACTGTGGACCTAGCTTTATGTGAAATCCATATACTTTGTCAGTTTTCGAAGAAACTTTTCGATATTGTTAAAATAAATTAATATCGGGAAAAACCGTACAACCGACCACACAGCTGAGTGACCAATGAAAATAAACAGAGAGAAACTGTCTCGGTGGTGCACTTGGGATTCTTATGATTTATATTCATCTCTTTCTACATCTTCTCACTTCTGTCTTCAATGGGCAGTTAAGTGTGTGGCTGTTTGTACACAAATTGACCTTGTCCTAAACTAAGCGCTTGGCTTGTACAGTCACCAGCAATAATATACTATCCAACATCGGGCTCAAAAATATCTGACATTTCTTTATAGCGTGAGGCATAATGAGCGTGTCAGATATTTTTGAGCGCAATGTTGGATAGTATATTATTGCTGGTGACTGTAAGGCACTAGACGACGATAAAAATATGTTTATGGAACTTAACTACTAAAATACATAAGATTAAAGGTGTAAGGTGGGTTAAGTTTTAAAGGTGTAGGTAATTCTGTAGCTCTGCCTACCCCACTCTGGGATTACAGGCGTGAAGGTATGTATGTATGTATGTATGTATACATAAGATTACCTACAAATATTGACCACCAATCAAGAAGTAGTTGACCAATTGTATTGCTATTATTCAATTCGTTAGCTGATTAAATAAGATTCAAAATGGTATACAGCAAATGTTTGCACATATCCTAGTTTAAAAAAGTTTAGTATTTAAAAAACCATTACCGACGCGTTCATACTAAATTTACGAGATTGGTATCAACACAACACGTCAGCAATGGTATTTTTTAATACAAAACTTTTTTAAACTAGAATATATTATGCAGTTCAACTCAACGATATCAAATATCTAAAAACTCTACATGACTCAAGCTTATCGCATTCCTATCTAAAGAGGACGAATATTGAAACAAATAAAGCTAAAAAAAACTCAGATTGTGTTACAAACGTCGGAATGTTGTCGATGAAAATAATAAAGAGCGAACCATCGCCATTCAAACAAAGCGAGCTCAAAGGCTGAATGCTTAGGGCGCAATTACAGATGTAGGGCTGTGAGAGGGGCCTTTATTAACCAAACGATTGTAGTATCATACGAAAGATAGCGAGAAACGGAATATTCGAAACTTATTTGTTTTATTCTTTATCCTTCTCTGTACTGTCACAATTTTTTTTATTAATATGGTGAAAGCAAGCAAGCACAACTGGCATGAATGTTAGTGGAATCTGAGACCAATAGACTTTTTCTCTAAATAGTTCTATATAATATAGTATTTAACAGGGGCTTGTCCGATATTTTTAAATAGAATGTTGGATAATATATTATTGTTGGCGACATTACTAACTCTCTTTCTTCTTTTGATAGCCCTCGCTCTTTTCTGTAGAGTAGTCGTTCAATACTTTCTTCCATTTAATTAACCCCCGAAGCGAAAAGAGTGGTGTTGTGGGTTTAACGTGTGTATCTAAGCATATGTAACTGTGTGTCTATGTGTATTTCCCAAACGAACCGATACGGATACGTTTTCTCTAATCAAACCACTTTAAATACAAAGTTTGTTGTTTTTTGAGATAGGTTATTTGTGTTTGTGTTCGTACTTAGCATGTTTCGACATGCTCTTGCGTGGTTTTTATAGTTGCTTTAGTTTTTATTAGTGCGATTCTACTTCAAACTTTTATCCACATGCAGAACCTATAGTAATATAACCGATATAAACGGTCATATTTATAACTTTTGAAAAAAAAACTAATATACTACCGCTCTTATTCTAACAAATACAGCCTCAAACAGCTTAAAGGACAAAGGACTTCGTATATTATTTTTCATTCTGAGAAAATGAAACGTTCAATCTAAAGTATTCATATGTGGTTACACAAATATAATAAAGGACCGCGTCTACGCTAGTTCGTGTTGATTTATTTGCCAAATCTAAAAGAATATAACGTTTTCGAGGTGATATTTATGTTTCACCTGCCGAGGGCTTGACGGGCGCTCTCAGATGTGAGTAATTTGCTGTACTGCTCACGTGTACAACTCATTTTGTTTTTGAATTATGAGTAGATTGTCTTTTGTTTGAATATTTATTGCTAACGCGTGATCAGACGTAACAAACAGCGCTTGCACGTAAATGCCATGTATTTTAATATTAACGACAAGAGGCCCTTATGAAGTGCCGACCTGCTGAATTCTAGACAGTGAATGGGTCGGAGATATGTATGCTATAGCGCTGTCTTTTTCACTGCTTGGAAGGTGGCAGGTTTTAACACTGCTTTATACGGTACAAGTACATTTTACGCTATGGGTAATGTATTTAGTAAATCACATGATAACATGATTTACCTTTTATGATAATTTCAAAATGCATTACAACGTCCTGAACAAGGGATATTATAGGTTCGATTCCTGATTGATATGATATTATATGATTATTATATATGATTCCGACTTTGGCTCCGACATTTTTAAATTGGAGGTTGAAACTAAGCGACAGCGGCGGTCTATTAGTAAATTAAAAAGTCTAGTTCTTATTTAGATTTAAATACGTAGATTTTGTGAAATAAAATAAATGCGGCAGAAATTGTACTACTTTATTTAATTATTTTTTTCATTAACACGTCTCTCTTCTGTCTCCTCGACTACGACATTGATTCCAGTTTCGACTCCGACAAACGAAATTTAAAAACTCCGATTCCAACTTTGGTTCCGATATAACGACCTCCGTAACATCCCCATTGTGAACGCATTAATTCCCTGATAAAGAACTCCGAATGATTTATTTAGAACCATTCCCGACTTATAATTATAATAGTATTACCTATTATACTGCCACGCTAGCGATATCAGCACTATACGTACTTACTGCCAACATCACTATCGCGGCAGTATAGGCTGAATACATACATACATACATACATACATACATACATAAACTCACGCCTTCATTCCCAAAGTGGGGTAGGCAGAGCTAAAGAATTACCAACCACTTTTAAAACTTCTTGATAATTCTATAACCACACTTTGCACAATTAGGCTAAGATGTTTACCAATATAATAAATATAATATTTAATTTAATTTTGAATTTTAATGTAGGTATATGATATGACATTAAATCACAATTTTAACCACGACATAGGCTGCCAAACGATACTACTAGGCTATAATAGCCGTTTTTTTTCATTGTAATAAAAGGTAGTAATTAAAGTATCAAGTCCCTATGAAATATCTGAAAAAAAATGGATATAAAAAACAACTTCTGGCTTTAATAAAACCTATTCATATGAGCCTTGCTTCTTAATTCCTTATTTATTAACTCAACTGTTAACGTCTCGAGATTAAAGAAAATTACAAAGACCATTCATCGTTTTTATTTTGTCCGGATTATGTCGTTTTTTTCTTTTTACGGTTAGCAACTTAAATTAATAAGCAACTTAAAAACCATGTCACAGTAAGGCAGTGGTTCATTTTCACTTTTTTTGTGACTTGACGCGGTGATTGTGACAGTTATGTTAGCTTTATGATTGAAATTGCTAACGCACGCTAACTAGATACAAAATAAATATCATTATTTATCATTTAACATAATTATACAGTTACTGTTATACGTAAAATAAACTTAGCGATGCTCCTGTTTAACATTTCAGTAAATATCCTAATGTTTGATAGTTAACATTTAAATTTTATGCAAGTAGGTTACACGGCTTAATAATGTAGGTTATCTTAAGGCAGTTAATCTCGGGGTAAGCCGGTGATAAATGCGGTAAACTTTGCCCCAAAATGTGAAAACGTAAGGGTTGTTTGCCCATATTTGCGGCGAGTGAGGCATCAACGTTGTAAAGACAAATATGGTTGGCCAGAAATAATGTTATTGTTATAGTAAATTGAAATATATTTCGAAATTGATGATAATGATAATGTATTTACAAAACAGTTTGGATATGGTCGATAATGTACTTAAATGTTGTTTATTTATTTAGTTGTAAAAGGGGGGGGGGGGGGGGGAGATAAGGGTACCTTTACGTTACGTTGATTACCAAAATCTTCAAAATAACTAATAAAAAAAGGAATATCCTTTAAAAAACCATCCAACATTAAAAAAAAAAAAACATGGGAGGACATTAGTTATACTCAAAAAAATACTGCAATTGGGATTCTTATAGATCTTTCAAAATGACATGAAAATAGACATTTTGGTGATTTACCTTTTTAGCTTGTTTTTATAAAAAAACAACGGCCCGTTGGCTTATTAGCTAAAATGGGACAATCGGTTAGATTAAATTAATACATCTAAGCATAACGTACGAATAGACTGTTAAAACTCATAATGCTTCATTCAGTCGGGTACAAATACAATACAATACAAATACTCTTTATTGAACACCAAAAAAACAAAACACGGAACAGTACATTTTAACTATAGGTATACAACAGGCGGTCTTACCGCTAAATAACGATCTCTTCCAGACAACCTCGGACAAAGAAATAATAAAGACAAAAATGCATGTGATCTGATGCGAACCTATTAGATTAGTTAACCGAGACTGCTCAGAGAAAAAGAGTCTTCAAAGACAGGCAAACAAAGAACATAATCATGTAATATGGGTCCCGTTTCCCAGTATTTATTACGAAACCAACAAACAACGTGTGGGCAGCCTTAGTGTGAAGTCCCGAACCTTTCCTCGAGTGTCTGACCGAGCAGGTTCTCCAAAAGGTACCATTTATTATTTGTCGTTAAGTAAACTACGAACAAAAGTAAACTGAAGTACCTATTATTAAATTAGATTTTCGTATCGTCTTGGCAACGGCCTCAAAAAGAGATGGAAATTAATTTCCAAAAGCAATATCGTTGTATACGGCGGCGTACACTCCACTGGATAGGTACCTAATTACGTTCAAATAAGAAAATAATGAAGAGGTATCAATTTACCTTTTCAGTTTGAGACAGCCTTTCAACATTTTGTAGAAATCAGCACTATTCAAAATATGAAATGGAAGTCTAGACTTGTCGGCGATGGGGACCTACCTACTTTAAAATTATTCCTGAAATGGTACAACATAATAAAAAAACAATAACATAATAATTTGAATATTATATTTTTTTCGATCGTGAATTCGCGAACCTTTTTTTAACCTAACGAAAAAAGAGGGGTATTCTTAAGTTTAACGTTTTAATCAATGTGTATGTGTATGTGTGTGCCCGATTGTGTGTATGTGTGCGTGTGTCTATGTATGTGCTTATTTGTGTAGGTGTATGTCCGTGTATGTGTTTGTCTGTGTATGTGTATGTCTGTGTATGTGTTTGTCCGTGTATATGTTTTTCTGTGTATGTGTTTTTCTTTGTTTGTGTATGTCCGTGTATGTGTTTTTCTGTGTATGTGTGTGACTATGTATATCCGTGAATGTGTATATCTGATTATGTGTGTGTTTGTGTTTGCACGCGGTAAAGGATGTTGATGGGATGGTTGAAAGTTAGTTTTCTCTATTGATAGGCACGAACAAGCTTCATTATGTACCTACCAGTTACACAAATAACTATTAGTGCGTCTAAATATTGAAATCCTTAGTTAAGATGAACGAGTTCGTAAGAAATATTACAAGGCAAATAGCCAAGCCAATTAAAGTTAATTTAAAATCTCTGAATATTGTTATTGTTAAACTTTTCACAATACAACATTGAGTTCTGTTAGTTTGCTCACCTGCTCACGGCTCGTAGCAACAGCTACGTCGTTGCGCCCGTAGCAAAGTTACAGAACTGCGCTACGAGATTGTTCATTCATAGGGTATTTCCATGATACTGTTTCATTTGAATCATATTCAAACTGGTTTACAAACTTTGTTAGCGGTTAGTGAACCAGATAAACAATAGACGGTAGCGTGTACCAGAAAAGTTAAATTAGGTGTGCCTAGTTTTATACCTCCAACGTTGTTTTCCTACCCACGCAAATGTTAATCGCTAGGGCTAAGACGTTTTGAAGCACACTGTAAGGTCTGATTTTTATTCCCACAGAAAAAATGTAAACAAAGGTGTCGCCGTTAACGAAAAACATTTGCGGTATTCCAAGTTTTTATACTTTCCACATTTAAAAGAAATCGACTTTCTGTAAAATATCTATACGTTGTAATCAAGATTGATGAATTTAATTTGTTGATGGCAAACTTTATTTGGTTATTAACTCTTTGTTGTATTAATTTAAAACGAGAAAGCTGTTTTTGTATGCATAATTTATTTATTGCACTGGTATCATTAACTCGATACACCTGTGCCAACAAGTTGAGGGCCGCTTGAATAATGTGAGACTGTGAGACTTAACTTCACTCGCTTCGCTTCACAATTCGTGCTCCCGTGTCGTAATCGCTTTCCATTGACTCATTTGTGCAATTTTAATTTCAATTCTTTTCGAATTCATTTTTATATCACGTTTCGAGCGAAATGATAACGTAATATTATATTTCTTGCCTGTCCAAACTTTAAGATCCCCTGAAATGTCACTTTGACAGTGACGTAACTTTGTTTACATTTTTTCTGTGGGAATAAAAATCAGACCTTAGTTTAAAAAAAAACTTGTCGGGAGCATGTATGACCATGCTCAGTGTAGGGTTCCGAAACCGTTAAAACTATATTAAAAAACATGTATGTATGTACTAATTCTCAATTTAAAGTTATTTGGTGCTGCCTTACGCGATTTTAGTAGGTATCTAAACACTTCAGTCGACTGTATCTTAGGAACCAATAATGTCTTAAGTAGACCGTGGCCGTGATAGGTTCCTTCAAAATTCGTTATATGTGCTTATGATGAAGATATTTTTCAATTTTTTTGTGTTTGTTGTTTTGGCTTCGCGCTTCGCTTGGGAGGATAAACATCTCGTGTCATTATGGCTGGTTTTAGTCCCTTGTTGAATAATCCACTATTATTTTACAACTTTGTTGGCGTGACTAATACGAGTATGTATATTCATGCCAAATGACTTATTTCTAGTACTAAGAGTCTCTGAGCTAGGCTGCGGACGGACGGACGGATGGACAAGGCGAAACTATAAGGGTTCCTGGTTTGACTACGAAACCCTAAAAACACGGAGTGGCAATTTCTTAATTCTTATATATACACAGCGGAGATATCCTCCATACATACATTATATGCATACAACACGCCTTTTTCCCATAGGGTTAGGCAGAGACCACTTTCTTCGACTTGCTACAATCCAGACAAACTTCCCTCGCTTCCTCCACACTCATACGTCTCTACATACACGTGCCGGTTGAGTGTACTCCCGACCTGGCCCATTCTTAAGTCGTCCCCGATCTGATCGTGGAACGATCGCTTTGGCTTTTTCCTTCCAACATTTATTTATTTATTTCATCTTTATTGCAAAAAAGAATACACTTAATATACAAAAGGCGAACATTCCTATTTACTCTTTCCTCATATATCTATTTTGTTGATCCTCCATATCTTCCATACCGAAAATCATTCAAATTGGGTCAGCGGTTTAATAAATGAATAATTTTGGTTAGGACTCCATACCCTCCTTAGTATGGGGGATATTTCCGCAACGGACCAACTGAACTAAAAATGTCATTCGTTTATTTTGAAATAAGATGCCTCCCTACCTAATACCTATCTTACTTACTAATTCTATATAACGAGAAAGTTTGGATGTTTATTTGTTTGTTATTCAATCACGCTTCAACCACTGAACGGATCCAGATGAAACTTGGCACACATAGAGGTTATGTCCTGGAATAGGACACAGGATAGTTTTTATCCCGAAAAAACTATAAAGTTTCGAGCGAATTACGATAATCGAAATCTACGCGAAGGAAGTCGCGAACAGAAGCTCAATAAAATAAATGATTAATGATTAATTAAATGTAAAAAAAAACAATAAGCCGACTCCAATTTTACACAGTCCTGGTAACTTTTCATGAATCCTATGACCAAATCTTTACTAAATTTGAAGTCGGTTGAAAATCGTAACAATTAACACAAATATCAAATCTAAGTTGGTTCGGTATTTTATAATGTTATTTTACACTTCAACGATCAGTATATAGTAATAGAAATTTTCTGTACTACATGAAGACCGATTGATTGATGCAACTAAGCGGAGAAAAAGTAAGATTGATCACAAGAAGTAAGTAAATGAAAGTAACTTAATACATGTACACACCGTTACATTTTTATTTACGTTCGTCAATTTAATTAAATAGTTAACCATTTCTCTGGCTTTTATTACACGGATTCCACTCGAGAAGTATTCGACCCCGTCGGCCATATTTTCTGTGATGTGGCTAAGTTTGCGGGAAACTGAATGATGCAAGTGGTGCAGGACCGGTACCTACCTCCTACCTGGCATACCTAAGGGAAGGTATAGGCAATAGGTAAGTTTTTTTTTTTTTTATAGCATGGGAAGGCAAACGAGCACACAGGCCACCTGATGGTAAGTGGAAACTGTGACCCATAGACATTCGCATTCACAAGACTGCAAATGCGTTGCCAACCCTGAGGACCAAGATGGAATGCCTCTATGCTAGTCATTTCACCGGCTATCTTATCCCCAAACCGGAACACAGCGATGCGAACACTGCTGCTTGGAGGTAGGTTAATGGATAAGATGGTGGTACCAACCCGGACGGACCCTGCACAAGGTCCTCCCACAAGTAAAATGTCCAGCAGAGGACGTCTTTCGGCTGAAATTATGTATGTTGGTTCGCATGTATTTTTTTACAAAAGAGGGAGGCAAACGAGCTTGTAGGTTACCTGATGGGAAGTAATCACCAGCACCCATAAACACTGGCAACGAACAATGAACAAAATATACAGAAAAGAGAAGTATGCACAAAGACGAACTCATCCCTTTAAGGGATCTTTTCTAAATACCCTTTGAGCCATTGCGAAAAGTTTCAATAGGTACATCAAGTATGTACTAAATAAATAAATAATTTAATACATTACTAAATAAATAGATGGATGCATAAAAAAATGGATGTATAAATATACAACGTGTTACAAAATATTCCGTAAAAAATATAATAAATTATCAAAGCCAAAAATATTGTCAACCCTAGTAAGCTGTCATGTCAGGGAATCGGGGTTAGTATAGATTATTTAACAGAGAGGCCAGGCCTACCTACCTACCAATTTTAATAATTGTCAACTTTAATGGTTTTTCTGTTTTTCATCCACAAAGGTTCAATACTATGATGTCATTATGCTTAAAGTACTGGCTTCAAAACACGTCAAGACGGAAAAAAAATATGTTGTCAATTTCAAATCTTCTTATCGATATTCTACAATTGTTCCGTGTTTTTCCATGTTTTTTTCCAAAATGACGATGTTTTCTAACGCAGAATATTACGATATGATGTTATGCGTAGGCCATGATGATAGCAATTTAAATTTGACGTTCATTACGAAAAAGTAAGTGTTAGTTTAGGTTTCTTCGTTTAAAATCTTCCAAAACTCGACTTGTAATATGTATCTAATCGAATTCTGTTCATTTTGTTTATATCTCTGTACCGTTTCGCGAATTAGGTAAAAATGTACATAAAAATTCTGCGTAGTTTACTATTTAATTTTACTGAAATAGGGTTAGCACATCAATGAAAAAAAATATGTTTTTTTTTTTGGCGGTAAGTCTTACACTGATAGTACAGTTCTCAAATATTGCAAATAGACTTGTTATAAGGCACCATTTAACCCCCTTTCGGATTTACGGGTATTTTTGTAACACCCTGTATAGGGTAAACATAGTATAAAGGACATAATAATAATATAAGTAGCCCTAGTACCCTTATCATGAGTTACAATTACAATAGTCGATAGCGATTTGAATGCTCTGTCCCTCGCATTCTATAAGAATACTGTATTCGCATTTCACACAGAGCATCCGACTCGCTAGCGAGTGCGATAATTGTAACTCATGGTTAGGGTACAGTACCCCAATAGCACTTATTTACTTGCCAGTACCATAATAACAGCTCCAAAATGACCAGCATTATTACAACCAATTTTACTTAGAACTTTCTTGTCTGTGGTAGTAGGTAAAATTTGTACTGTAATGTTATTAGAGTATCGATTTTTGTAAGGGTATGAATTTAAATTTGGAACAGCTGTCAAAACTCAAGTTCTATTATTCTAGTATCCATAGGTATAAAAACAGTTATTGATACGAAACGGTGGGAACAGTGCCTTAGGCAGCAGAAGATGAAAAACATAATATTACTCAGACGCAGTCAGAAAAAACAACAAAAGTAAACGTAAACATAAAATATAAAAAAATTATAAAAAGGCAACACTCACATTTATTCAGTAAAGGTATGTACAAAGACCAACTAATCCCTTAAGATATCTTCCATATTATAATGATGGGATTATTATTTTGTAAAGGAGTCTGAAATAAAGAACCTTAACTTAATATAGATACCATTTTAAATCTTTAGCTTCATATTCCTTTTAATACAAAATGCAATGTCTGCTCTACGAACAGGAACCTCCGATGCAGGTCTCCCGGGCCCCAGCTGGAATACATTTTAAATTCATCCCGTTAACGTTAAATATAGTTTCATATTTCGAACCACCGTTTATAATGCTATCTGCATATTAGAAATGACTGCAAAGGCGTCTAAAGGGAAACGGGCAAATTCGTTTAAATGTTTGGACCTCATTCCGGGAATAATTTAAGCTGCATATAATTTGGATGCATGTTAGAATATCAACCTCTGGTTTAATTAAAAATGTGATGTTTCAAGAGTCTAATTAGTCTAATTATAAAAAACAGAATTAACAGTATTTTATCTTATTTATCTTTAGGTAAGATAAAATTCATATGGAGACACGTCCGTCCGTCTGTAATTAGCAAGTTATACCTAATGCTATCCATTTGAAATTTCAAGTCTTTTTCATAGCTTACCCAACCTTCATGCAAATGAAAACAACTTGGAGATGTGTTTTTGCATAATAGTATATTGCTTAGTTTTTTAACGAAAGGGCAGTATTTCCACATACCGAGCAGTTATTGACTAGCTACTCTAGTTTGAAAATAAAAACAAAACAGGGCCTCTACTTATTCTACTGAGTAAACCCATATTGCCTTTGACGTGTTATTGTGTTGTCATGGTTACGACAGCTCTTTTTTACTTGTCAGTAATGGCGGCTGAGTTAAAAAAAATAAAAACAAGAAATCAACCCTGACAACAACTCAACTACGCCTAATACGCCTAAGTTCGCCTGTGTACATTAGTTTAATATTTATATAGTAATATTTATATTTTTGTGCAATAAAGAGTTTACATACATACATACATACATACCTTCACGCCTTTATTCCCAGAGTGGGGTAGGCAGTGCTACAGAATTACCAACAACTCCAAAAACTTGTTGACAACTCTGTAACCACAATTTGCACAATTAGGCTGAGATGTTTAACAGTGTATATTAGTGACAGGTAGCAAGCCCATCGCCTAACAGTACTACAAGCCTTTATTCCCTTAGTCGCCTCTTACGACTTCCACGGGAAGATATGGAGTGGCACAATTCTAAGCCGGCAACCAAACGGCATCATACATACATACTACAAAATTTCCTAATATTGTTAGTCTTATCTTACTTGTTACTAATATTATAAATGAGAAAATTTTGATGATTGGATATTTGGATGTTTGTTACTCAATCATAATTCAACCACTGAACTGATTGGGATGAATCTTGGTACACGTATAGATTAAGTCCTTAGATAGGACAATATAGTTTTTCTCGACGGTATAACTTAAGCTAGTTTAGGATAAAGTGTCATTCCGCCGCACTCAGAGTCATTTTAGAGACACTTACCTCATTCCTTTTTAAACTTGTGCATGAAAAATCGTCACTAAGGAACAACTTAATCATCCTTAACTGCTCTAAGTGCGGCTGACTTCTGTCGTTGACCGTTCGCAGTCAACCCTCTGTCTACTCCGGCATTCACAGCATGTTACACCGCTCAACGCCAAATACCTGTCCGCTTTGTATTTGAATTGATAACCCAATTATTCAGCCCATTGATCAAATCCCGAACGACTGAGTTTCCTATAATACCAGCTAATTCCCTGGCAACAAAGCTAATTATTGTACACAATGTCTGATTAGCTCCATTCATGTTGACACGCCTGCAATCAGGGCGGTTGTAAATCAACGGCATGATAACGTTTACGTGACGCTGCGATGATAACCAACGTTGATGGCGTGTCGCGTGCGCTTTGTACTATTGTAATAAGATCCACGGTATTGCAAATGAGTATCAGCGTATACATGCTCATACTGTAACATATCTATTTACCGGCGGCCTGACTTTTGACCTTGACCTTCCAGTGGTTTTTTTTATTTTTTTCGCCGTACAAACCTTGTCCTGACAATAACAAATACAACAAGAATGTTATACAATTTGGTGGAGTCGTTCGAAGGTTATGCACGTACAGTCGAGGAAATTGATTCCTATACTATTTTGGACCATGTCAAGGTGAGACTGTAAATAAAATCATAAGAAGTCTCTTACGTTTTGATTGAATACGTCACTATGACATAGTCCGAAATAGTTTAGGAATCAATTTCCTTTACTGTACATACATTTCGGCGATTCATTTTTATTTCATCATCATCATCATGTCAGCCGAAAAACGTCCACTGCTGGACATAGGCTCCCTCAAGGTTCTCCACTCAGACCGGTCTTGTGCTTTTCGCATCCACCGCGTTCCCGCGATCCTTACAAGGTCGTCGCTCCATCTTGTTGGAGGCCTAAAGCTTGAACACAGTAAAACATGGGCACATAAAGTAACAAAAATAAAAATGTTATGGAACATATTTCAAGGAATTTTTTATTGCATTTATTTACTAGACTAATAACCATTTTTACAAATATATACAATTATTTAATTTGCTTTCTATATGCCATACTGCGTGCTTTGCGTCGAATCCGGCTCATTAAGTCTTGCACAGCACTGTCAGGATATCTTTTGCAAGCCCATTTCCATTTGTTTTGCAATTCAGCTGCCGATTTAACTTCTCCGCCTCCTTTTTTTAGAATCCCTTTCATAATTGCCCAATATTCTTCAATCGGCCTCAGTTCAGGACAATTTGGAGGATTGCACTCTTTAGGTACCACTGCGACATCGTTATGTTTATACCACTCAACTACTGCTTTAGAGTAGTGACAGCTCGCAAGGTCTGGCCAAAATAATGGCTGTGAGCTATGTTTGCGTAAAAAGGGCAGTAGACGCTTTTGCAAACATTCTTTTTTGTAGATTTCACCGTTTACTGTGCCTGTTGTTACGAATGAACGACTTCTTTTACCACAACTACAAATAGCTTGCCATAAAAGATATTTTTTTGGAAACTTCGATCTCTTTTTTATCTTGCAATCTTCTGGGGCATCCTTACGATTCTTAGAAGTATAAAATTCTTGCCCCGGTATCTGCTGGAAGTCTGCTTTGATGTATGTTTCATCATCCAATACAACGCATCCAAATTTTGTCAAGTAATTGTCGTACAACTTTCGTGATCTCTGTTTTGCAGACAGATTTTGCTTAGCGTCGCGATTGGGTGCAGCTTGTGCTTTGAACGACTTTAATCCAGCTCTAGACTTAGTTTTCTGTACATATGACTGCGACATTTTGACCTTTTTTGCGACATCACGGGACGATAACTTCGGATTCGCTGTAAAAAGCCGCAAGACATGGGCTTCTTTTTTTTTATCCTTTGCGCCTTGCTTACCTGCACTTCCCGGCTTGCGATCTACTGTCAATCGTTCTCGGAACCTTTTTAAAACTAAACATACGGAAGATTGCGGTAATTTTAAAAGTTTTGCTAATGCCCTATAACTTAAATGGGGATTTTCAGTATGTTTGCGCAAAATAATTTCACGTTTCTTGTGTTCATAACTCGCCATCGTGAAAACAAATGATCAAAGTGGAACGCTGTCATAAAAGTTTTTATTCATGATATCAAATAGTTTTTATTTATAATACTAAGAAGTTTCCACATTGTATAAATAAAAATATATAATCATTTACTTGTGCCCACATTTTACTGTGTTCAAGCTTTACCTACAGCTCGTCTCCCGGTCCGCGGACGCCACTCAAGAACCTTCTGACCCCATCGGCCATCAGTCCTGCGTGCGATGTGCCCCGCCGACTGCCACTTCAGTTTAGCTATTCTTCTCATTTCTATTTAATTTCTTCATAAAATATAGATTATCAAAAACAATGTTTAGTTACATGCCTACTTACACTTACTTAATTAAAAACAATACAAAATTAAAATTAAAAAGTCAGTAAGTTTTTTTAGAAGTCTTTGGCAACGTAAGTCTAATCAATGTGACCCTGCCAACGGAGCTAGTGGTGCCGGATTCAATTCCCGGTATGAGCAAATGTTTGTTTGATGAGCGCGAGCATTTAATTTGAGTTTAGGGTGTTTACTATGTATTTAAGCATGTATTTCTCTAAATAAGTAGGTTTATCGTTGTCCAAACCTGCTAAAACTTAGTTTGAAACTAGGACAATGTGTATGAGATCGTCCCCTGATATTTATATTTTTTATATTTATTATCTTGCCATAAACCTCCTGGATTGTCAACATTTTTAAAATCAATCAACGAAACTAGTCTTAAATTTGCAACTGATTTCTCTGTTACCGGAGGTACCATTGTCGACTTTATTGCCCAGGTTATAGATTGCTTGGTCAGCAAAACAGACAGATGTAATGAATAATCAAACGACCAAGTATGTTATCGGATGAGCTCGTAATAATCTTGCTTGCATAGTTTGCTTTAGTACCTATCAATATAATACAGGTAAAGTAAGATTTAATACGACAGTTTGGCGGCAAAATAATTATGTAGATCAATGAAACTTTGTTTATAACTTTATCTTGGCACTAGAAATGAGGATGCTACCTCCATTATGGGCAGGGCGGAAATTTTACTAGGCAAGTTAAGTGTATTTTTTTATATAATTTTTATTTTTCGCTGGGGTTCTACCCATACATTTTGGTAGGACTTGGCAGATCCTCATTTCTAGTGCCAAGGTAAAGTTACAAACAAAGTTTCATTCAAGTACAGTTGAGTTCATAAAGATGTATACACTTTAGTACCTAGTCACTTTAATCGCTGTGATAATTCATATATGGCAGTTTGAACATGACATTAAATAGACAAGGTACTAAAGTGTATACACCTTTATGAACTGGACTGTACAATATTATACCTCCAAAATATGCTATTTTTACTCTATTAATAAATAAAATGAGAAAGCAATATAAAAACGGACTTATACGAAAAAGTGTTATTTCGTTTAATTCTTCACGTCATGTTTACTTTAAGAGGATGTGAAGCGGTGCTTAAATCGCGTCGCTGCTGTCAAAAAATATCCGTAAAAAGCTACGGGCGATAATGTTTCTCACTCCCTAGATAAAGTCCGCTTTCCACGATTTTTGAATATGTTGTTGATAACCATATCGTCTTTAATCATTTGTTTTCCTTTCCAAGATAAAAAAAACGAATATGATTTGGTTAATCGTCACGCGGACATAGCCCATAGTAGCCTAGAAATCAAATAAAATATTAATAAATAAAAATAAATTGGTTAACTGTACCCTTTAAAGTACTAATCAATACCTACATACATACATACATAAACTCACGCCTTCATTCCCAGAGTGGGGTAGGCAGAGCTAAAGAATTACCAACAAGTCTAAAAACCAATCAATACCTAAAGGTAGAATATTAACTTACTGCTACAATATATTACACAAACTCCATACAACAAACAAATTTCATCATGGCTAAACGAACAATCTAGGTACCTACCTAATTAAATTCATTATTACTTCTTCGAATCATGTAATTTCATCGTAAGTAGGTACTTGTAAATCTACGATAAACGAAAAGCGACCTTCGAGCGTGCTCTCATTACTATAATTGTGTTTTCTAATAAATAAAAGTATTTTCTCAAAATCAAAGACAGACGGTTTTTTGTAACAACAACAACTGAATACACAATTAAAATGAATATTAACATAGCTTCTTAAGACTTGGTGTATGTATGTTACTTATAAAGGATACCTTATGGCTGGTGATTTTAAATGTACGTATTGATGTTACTTCCAAAATGGAACTCTCACTTTTTTTTTTATTGCATACAAAACAAATAGTATTTTATACAAAATTGCTGGCCATTTTCATGCAAAATAAAAATAATGTTGGCCTATAATTACGTAAAATATTGATTGAAAAAATTGTTTGAGTTCCTCGCAGTAGTTGAATAAAGCACTATATCTGCATCGGCAGAAAGTGCAATTTATGGACTCGTACTGTACACTAGAGGGCGTCAACAACATTTCGGCCTTCTATTATGACTCATCCATAAGTCGCGTACTTTTTACCCTCGGCAACAATGTATTATTATCAATGCACGATGTCCATTGTCGTACCATAAAATCAAAAGACAGGTTCAAGTACTGCCCCTGTACCAAGAAACACGGGTTATATTATCCTACTGTTTTAATTCACTGATTTTAATGGTAAAATTTAATAAAATTACGTTATGTTTAAAAGTCGTGGGATAAAAGAAGTATAGCATTTGAGGAGAAGAAACGATACCTATATTTGCCTACAAAACTAGCGGTCCTGGGTTATATTCCCGGTATGGGCAAATATTTGTTTGATGACCGAGAATATTTGTTTCTGCGTCTTGAATGTTTTTTTTATTTCTGTATATGTATAAGTAAATTTATAGTTGTTCTAGTACCTATAGAGCTTAGTTTGGGACTGGATCAATTCGTGTGACTGTCCCCTGATATTTATTATTTATTTTATTTAAAGCTTCGAGCACATGAACACCTCGTATACTTATATTATACCAGCAACTCAAGAAGGGTTGCGTGATTAAAGTAACAAGACATATCGAATAAGATTAATAACGGTAAATTGGTTTGTTTACGTTACTCGTCTCGATTTATTTTTACATCTCCAGCTCAAAACAAGGTAAAATTACGCCAATTTCTTAGGATTTCCTTGATGTTAAGTCATGTATGAAATTACGTTTTCGGAGAAGTATTACGTTTTTTGCGGTTTCATTATTAGCCGTGCCATTTCTGAGGGCTTTCCTTGTGGTTTGAGATGGTAAATGAGATAAGATATTTTTTCTTGTGCTGAATCGTCTTTAAGCTCAATTATAGCGAGATAACACTGCAAAATACAAGTTTCACCAAAATTAAACTGTCTGCTTTATTGTAGGTACCTAGGTACCTAATTTAGGTACACAAAAATCATGACACTTTTGAAAAAAATATCTATGTAATGAGGCCCGCAGGGATCAATTTATGAAATCATTCGGTGACCAAAGTTCACTAAAATGGTCAATTAATTACTTATTACTAGTATATTATTTGTGATTATAACCGGTAAATTAAATTCTCAAGCCTAGATACCAAGTAGTTATGTACTAACATCTTTAACCCGAAGCACGGCAACGTTTTTACTAGATTAAAAATGTTAGTTGCGAATGTCTTTTTTTTACTCACGGTTTGCAAACCAAATGTATTTCTGGTTCACTATGCTACCTACTATGTTACAGTAATCAAATCAATCACATTCTACTAGGTTATTTTTCCGTTTGACTCAATGCATCACTTTGACACAGTTCCATAGTAGCCAAAATACCCAAGCTAAAATTTCACTTTGTTTTCAGACTAGATATTTCCAACAAACATTTTAAATGAATCCTTCTCATTAAACTCACATTAAACTCGCTTGGAACGAGGCAAAACTACGCGGTTTATGGCAAAGCCCTTACCCGAAAGGTTTGGAAACTAAACGGGTGTTTTAACTTGCAGTTTAGCCTTGTTTTAGCGAAGTCCTATTAAAAAACCGGCTAAGAGCGAGTAATACTCGCGTAGAGAGGGTTCAGTACAATTACGTTTTTTTTTGATAGAATTCTTATAAGTTTTCATATAATCTACAAGCAATTAACTAAACTTCATTTATTTTTTTAATTTTATGCTCACTAATTTTGGAGATCAGGTGGGGTTAGTAAATTTTCGTCTTCTTTCATGAATAAAATCAAAATTATTTATTTTACGATACTTTGATAAAATAATAACGCAAGTGTTCCAATGAGTCATTATTTCGCCAATAATTGCCACACACCAAGAAAATTTACAGACAGACAGTATTTATAATTTAGGCTTAGTTATATACTTAAATGATCTCGGCCGAGTGGCAAAAGGAGCTCAGCGTGTGCTGCGAGCGCCGGCGCAGCCGTGTCTGCGCAGCGCTGGTTTTCAGTCCGTTCCTTTTCCACACACACTAAAAAATAATAAACACAAATAAAAAACTCTGCTTGCTCTTTACAATTTATAAAAAAAATATCACATTTAAAAGAAACAAAAATAGTAACCATTTTTTTTTGACGAATATCTTCGATGAAACTGCAAAACCGCGTAAGTAACATTTTAAATAAGGAGCATAATGCACCTTTTTAATAACATGGTAAGGTTTATTTTGCCCTATCATACATTTGTTAGTTACGCAGTTTTGCAGAATCACCGACGATATGAGATCTTCATAATTATAGGTAAGTACATTAGGTATTACCTTCTTAAATTTACTTAAATGTTAGCCTTAATACATTGTATAATAAAATAAAATAAAATGAACTTGTACTTAGTATGAAATACCTATAATATGACATCGATAGCTTTATTATTTAAAATGGCTTATTATGTGTAACTTTATATACTTAAATATAAATTTTGACTAATATAAATATTTGAATAATGCTGAACATTCACGTCTGTGTATTTTTGAACCACGCAGATCTCCCCTCACAACTTAGTACGCCGCCGTTGTCGCGGCGTTTGCTCAAACGTCAAAAGAAATCAATTATGACAATCATCTCCATCTAGCAGGAACTGTTGGAATTACGGTTACTTGGCAGATAACCGTTGAAAGCAAAATATCCCAAAATCGTTTTTTCGCAATTGCGTCATTATTTGATTAGTGATATGATATATTCTTGCTTGCTTGAGAGAAAGGGACATTCTGTATAACTGCTATTAGCTCTGTCCCTTTCTATTAACCTAAAGTGAATTGCTTTACTATGTCATGGTTAATAGTTATTAGTCAAACAAATATCCATAACGTGTATAAGAACCAACCTCTCATAACCTTCATAAAACGAGCTCAGGATATCCTTAATCGTCACGATTACAAGGCTTTACTCACCGATCAGAACGACGTCGTTATAATTTTAGTGACCCTTCTGTCGAAGAGCATAAGGCCCATTAGCATCGATAACGCCACCTACGAACAGAATGGTGGAGATAAAATACACCTGGGATGTTTTAACTACTCATTATGTCCTCGGCAGCTGTCGTGTAGGTGATACGTTGGGTTTATCGTGAGCTCTCGAGCGGTGTCATTATACCTATAACGAAACAGCCGAGATTATGTTAGTGTATGCTTTCTTAGTTACTCATTTCTTTTTAGGGTTCCGAGCCTCAAAAGGAAAAACCGAGCAAGAACATGTCGGACCATGCTCACATATGCACTTTCATAGATATTTTTCAGATTTTTAGGTACTTCTAGTTTTGGTTATGGGACATGTAACTCCAGCGAAAATTACACTATTCAAGTTCAATATTTGCTCGATGTTATAAAGTTATAATGTTAAACTAATAATTTAACTTTGCTTTACATGACCTGAAAAAAAACGAAATTTCAATTTTACTATGTCGGCGTGATAAAAATGTATAACTACACTCGTGGTCAAATAATACGGGTCAGAGTGCGTTTTTCATACTAAAGAGGCTATTTTGGAGCCTTGGATCCTCGCCAGGGGATGCTTTTAGTGAAATCTGATGATGTACACCCCAAGGATCAATACAGGACTTCCAGAGGGCCTAGGATACCAAACTGATTGAATCTGAGGTTAACACCGGAATTGTGCATGTTCAGAAAAACATTTAAAATGGCAATAAAATGTAAGGAAATCCAAATGCTGACCCAAACTCTCTCGCTGTGGTGTTAACTGATTATGCGATCAGTAAAGTATCTTAAGCACTTTTGAACCTCGGAGTATCTACCACTAAACCTCACTCAAAACAACCCCTGACGAGGAACCAAGGCTCCGAAAAAAAAAGGCTCTTCATTATGAAAAACGCACTCTGACCCGTATTATTTCATCGAGTGAGAGAGAGTGTTTGCCGTGTGGTTGCCGGCTTAGAATTGTGCCACTCCATGTCTTCCCGTGGAAGTCGTAAGAGGCGACTAAGGGAATAAAGGCTTGTAGTACTGTTAGGCGATGGACTTGCTACCTGTCACTAATATACACTGTTAAACATCTTAGCTTAATTGTGCAAATTGTGGTTACAGAGTTATCAACAAGTTTTTGGAGTTGTTGGTAATTCTATAGCTCTGCCCACCCCACTCTGGGAATGAAGGCGTGAAGGTATGTATGTGTATGAGTGTATGCTAAATTACTGCTTTGTAAGTCTCTAAGCTAGAACTGAGACAGATGGACAGACGGACATGACGAAACTATAAGGGTTCCTAAACTAGACTACGGTATCCTAAAAAACGACCAGCCAACACGTGAACAAGTACCAAAGGCTGATTGTACTAGTAAAAAAAAGAACAGTACCCGAAACAAACCAACTAAACTATCACAGTCATACACATAAAATATCTCGCCGAAGCAACGTAGCGGAAATAGTTCCGAATGTCGTTCAGTGTTGCCACCCGCTGGTTGATAGGTTTGCGATGACGCGTGCGAGTAATTGCACCCGTCAGTCCTGCATCAAACTGGCAACACCGAGGCGTTTGTAACATTCTGTTTCCCTCGTAATATTCGTTTGGGCGAATGGCAAGGGTAAATGAATCTTGTTCTGGATGCTAAGAGGGAAATACAGTAAGCTTTTCCCTCGACTCTGCTTGTGTAGAAGTTTATCGGTATTTCCTCGGGAATTAGCGCGTTTACTGGAGTTAAAAAGTTCTCTATGTCTCTCTGGGCTATAATTCATTATTCATAAATCATAATACTTTATTCAGTAAGGATTATACATTGTCATTCATGTTCAGTAGAAATAAATCACTAAAATAATAATATCAATAATTACAAAATAAATACAAAAAGTTACCCACTAAAGTTAATAGAATAGAATAGAATAGAATAGAATCCTTTATTTCAGGCCGACAGACCCATAACATTTGTTAGTAACAGAGGTACTTAGACTATGTTAGTACTACTACCTACTACATTTAACTTATTTATTTATTTAATATATGTAAAAATTGGTTTGACTTGTCCTAACCAGTTAATCAAAATCGGACAGTCAAACCTGCCAGCTATCATTTTCAGGATACTGTTGGGGCTTTTCCTGACGCGATCCATGTGTGATGCGATTTTCTTACGCATGATCGCCAGGAAGCCGTCTGTGCGCGACTCCGTAAACATACCTGAGGCGCTGCACCACCTCGGCAGGCCCAGCAGTATCTTGAAAGCGTTGTTGTATTGCACGCGAAGGGCGTTATAAGCTCGTTTCGTATACTTAACCCACAGGCTGCTCGAGTAAAAGGATTGACTATATGCTTTAAATAGCGCAACTTTAACCTCATTTGAACATCTCGCAAACCATAATAACATAATGACATAATGTGTCAAAATAAAATATTTAAAAGTCAATGTCATAAGCTATGTTCATTCTAAATATTAAGTCAATCGATTAAGGCGTTGAATGGTAAAGAACACACATTTTTAAATTTAGTAACGATAATTTTATGTTGTAAAGATTTTATGCGAATTATCAATGAACTTCATAGGAAAGAGGTGACCCAGACGTAGTTACTTCAAATAAGTAAACAAAAAGAAGTTAAATCGTATGAAGTTGCCAAGAGACATGTTAAATGAATCCTACTTAATATTATAAATGCAAAAGTTTGTGTGTGTAAGTTTGTTACTCCTTCACGCTGTAACGGCTGGACGGATTTGGGTGAAGTTTGGAATGAAGATAGCTTATACCATGGATATAGACATAGGCTACTTATCATTAAAAAAAAAAAAACCTGAACGGGTAACGATAATCGAAAACAACGCGTACGAAGTCGTGGGCAGAAGCTAGTATTTAATAAATTTGATGTATTGCACAAACTGACCTAGGCTCAAACTTACCTCAGGTTTTGAAATTTTATCGTAGGTACTTATTGTTTTTAACTCCGCCGCTAGTCCTCACATAAATATGTTTTTTTAATGCCTGTCCACCGCGGTGTTCCGCAATGATTTCGCCAGTGTCAAGTGAAGAGAGGAAATTAGTAAACAGAATAAATCAAAGGTAAAAGCCGGACTACTTTCAATCGGCAATCTTCCCTCCCATAAGGTTATATTACCAGAAGACCAAAATAAATAAGTAAATTAAAGCTATCACAACGTTGACAATGAAACAATACGTCAAAAGCGACAGACAGACTTACGAGTAAGGTCCTTGAAGGGTTACTTTAGCTTGCTTACTTTACTTGGGTTTCAAGGTACGGTACCCTAGCCAGTCAATTATGATAATAACACCTCTGTAAATCCTACAATGCTAAAGTTAAATAAACATGCAAGCTAACTTTATATTTCTAAATTTATTTAATGCTACACGGAATGTTAATACAAACATCAAACACAGCCCAACTGAAACGAAATTCGGATTTTTAAATAAAAACTTTCATCGACAAAATACGACGGTATTTCCCAGAATAGCGTTTGAAACCAGACACCGCTTAATTGAAATTGTAACTGCGTTAGAGTTTAACAATAGTGGAAATTACTAGGTACTTTAGTCATATTTTGTTTGTGCTTTTGTTATTAATTTCCACGTCTTTTTTTTGTCATTTTTACCAATGTACTTATTTTCTCTATCAATATCGGGTAGAAGTACCGTTTGTGGCCACTGTACCTTGTTTGGACACTTATGGTTGAAATAAGTATCAAAGTCAAAAAGTCAAAGAAAAAAATGAAAAAACGTTTATTCTTTAGCACATTAAATATTACAATAACCGTGGTTGATGCCTCTTTTTAAGTAATCAAGTTACCTGTGCTAAGAGACACCGCTCTTCTTAAATTAAAACATATCTGTCTTATGCTTAAAAGTTTATATACACTTATACATTTTATAAATTAAACTAATAAAATAAATAATGACATAAAAATAAAGAAATTTGGTTTACATTTACAAGACATAATAAAAACAAAATAAAAATGTTTATGTGTGTGCGTGTGTGTGTGTGTGTGTGTGTGTGTGTGTGTGTGTGTGTGTGTGTGTGTGTGTGTGTGTGTGTGTGTGTGTGTGTGTGTGTGTGTGTGTGTGTGTGTGTGTGTGTGTGTGTGTGTGTGTGTGTGTGTGTGTGTGTGTGTGTGTGTGTGTGTGTGTGTGTGTGTGTGTGTGTGTGTGCGAGTGTGTGTGTGTGTATGTGAGTGTAGAAAAGAACATAAATATAAAGATAAAATTTGAACATAACTTTGTAATTTCATAATGCATTACACATTAGTTAAAATTTAGAGTGGCCAAAAAGGGTTATAAAGATGGCCGAAACTGGTACTTCTACCCTCGTACTTCAAAAAAGTTCCGATACATTTAACTGCCGTCCTGCTTCCACCGTAAATCCTGTTACAAACGTTTTTTTTTTATTTTAAGGTTATCTACCCTTCGGCAATTTTTGTTGCTTCAGTTAAATTTTCTTCTAACTGCATTTAAATTAAGTTACTCCCCTCTACGGAGGGTTCAGGTGGCACCCTTATCATTTCATTTAGAAAGCCGTTATCTGTTACCGCCCTTTATAATTCTGGAGTCCTAGCGAAAAAGGGTATAAGTCTTCTGAAGATCAAGTCAAAAAGGGGCTTAAGTATAGTATACTCCGTTCAAATTTATATTCTTTTTTATTACGAGTTAGAGAATTTAGCATCGGCGAATTTCGGAATACTTGTTTCTGCCTTAATAAAGTGTCAAACTTGACAAGTTTCACACAGCTAAAGACGCAGCAGTATAGCAAGTACAGTTCAAGATGGCCTAAAAAGTATATAAAATACTTATTTACTAGCTGTCCGCACCCGGCGCTGCCCAGGTGTAAATATTTTACATACAAACCTTATGAAATATACTTTACGTCCTATTTTCAGACCAGAATATACACACAAAATTTCATAAGAATCGGTCAAGCCGTTTCGGAGGAGTTTTGTTACAAATACTGTGACACGAGAATTTTATATATTTTTTTTTAACCTTTACTGCACAAACAAAGTACAAAAGCCAGACTTTATGCTTTATGGCATTTTCTACCAGTCAAACAAATAATTCAACAGAAGTGGTGCACAGAAAAAGAAAGACAGAAAACAAAGCAAAGACCATAATATTTACAAAATAATAATACTTCACGCAAAAAGTACTTGTTTATAAAAGGTACATGATTACACATACATACATAAACTCACGCCTTCATTCCCAGAGTGGGGTAGGCAGAGCTACAGAATTACCAACAAATCTAAAAATTGGTACAAAATATGGTGCGGTCAAGGAAATTGATTCCGAGGTCATTTTGGACTATGTCAATGTGAGACTGAATAAAATCATACGAAATAAGAAGTCTCTTGGACTTGACAGAAGCGCGTGGAGCTAACCCCATGTGCGTCCATCAGAGAAAATACTCTTTAACGGAACAATTGTCCTCGCGTGTGATATCCATGCGCTTATTTGTCTAATAAGTCCATGGAAGTGTCTACACTCGCGGTCAAATAATACGGGTCAGAGTGCGTTCTTCATACAAACGAGGCTATTTCGAAGCCTTGGTTCCTGGCCAGGGGTTGTTTTGAGTGAGGTTTCATAGTGGATACTTTGAGGTTCAATAGAGGAGGTCAGAAGTGCTTAAGATACCTAACTGATCGCACAATCAGTTAACACCACAGCGAGAGAGTTTGGATCAGCGTTTGGATTTCCTTACATTTTATTGCCATTTTAGATGTTTTTCTGAACATGCACGATTCCGGCGTTAAACGCAGACTCAATCAGTTGGGTAGTATAGTACAAATATAAAAATATTACGTCTCCGGCCCTTTAGGAGTTTCTGTTACCTATTGCCGTCCGCACTAAGATTACGTCAATGTGCGTCGCTCGATACTTAATACGCAAGCAACAAAACACGGCAAAAGCGCAGCCGTAACTTAACCGGCTTGGTGCGTCCTGTTGAGTTTGCTGTGGTTGCTCGTGGCGCTTTTGGTCGAGGTGCGCACACATGCAAGCCGCGCGATACCTATACCTTTGCTTGAAGACAAACTACTGGTTTTACTGTGGCAGGATGCCCAATGAGCATTCGTCCAAACGTAATCTGAAGGGTGGCATCAATGAAAACATCTGAATGCTACATAATATTGGGTAGCCGCATTTTTGTGAAAATGTAAGCTTTATCATGAAATTTATATTGCTGTTGGTTATACGGATGCCAAAAGTGGTACACTGAGCGTTTAAACCTTAAATATTTAAACAGGCGTTGGAATGTAAGCATTTATTTTAAGAACGGATTGTATATAAAATCAATTGCTACAATTTTTTTACGGTTTCAAAGTGATAATGAATACCTATATTATTATTTATAAATTGTCACCATAGTCATTTCAGGAAAACAACGTCAACTGCTGGAAATTGGCAATTTGTTTTTAAACATACTGAATTATTAATAAAAATACAGCTGCCAATTGTCATCTTGCATGCAATCGGCAATCCAGGTATAGTTAAGAATGGTAAATTTAATGACTAAATGTCGTTGGTCATTCATATCTTACATAAACCAGTAAATAAAATATTAAAAATAAATAAAAGCTTACATAAAAAGCTTTGCTACAATACATTCTTCAAAATAGACGCTTCAAAGGAGAAAGAATAACTTGATTTCGAGAGCTTCACTTGGTAAAAACATAAATCTGGAAAGTTCTTCACGCGGCCGCAAGTTGGTTTTTTCGCAACAAAGCCGGCAGTGATGTTTACGATTTAAAAGGTTTTCGACGTAAAATATTAATGCTGGCAACACTTTTTAAGGGATTTCGTGAACTGCGGCAACATTAACGGGGGTTAACTGCCGGATACGGGTAAATGCCGTTACGGTATTTGGTGTTTTTTATATAGAAATAGGCTAAGAATATATTTATTTTTCAAGAATTAAATATAGAGTGTCTGATTCCTTTACGATAGTGGTCCTTGGTGTGTAGAAGCAAAGACTTTTATTAAAGCTTTGGGACAGCGTTTGAGGGATAGGGGCTGTGATCCTCGGTCCGGTTCGTATCTGGTTCAACGAATTTCGTTGGCAATACAGCGTGGCAATGCTGCCAGTATATTTGGAACCTTTGAGCCAGGCGCTATCCGTGCAGGGGAATAATTATAGATATATTGACGAAGCATGTTGCTGATTGTTTTATGTACACTGTTGACAAAGCATGTTGCTGATTAGTTTATGTACACTGTTGACGAAGCATGTTGCTGATTTACTATTGTAAACTCTTGACGAAGCATGTCGCTGATGAATTTTACGATAGAGTCTATAACTTTTGAAAAAGAGGAACAATAATATGTGTTGTAACTGACTTCAAAGTACGGGCAAACATATGTGTGATGAGCGCGAGTATTTGTTTATCAGTCTGGAATGTTTTCTATGTATTCAAATATGTATAAGTATGTTTATCGTTGTCTTATACCCATAGTATAAGCCTATATAGAGCTTAGTTTGGGATTAGTCTAGTTTTATTTGTGTGAAATTTCCCCTTGATATTTATTAACTTGTTTCTTGAATTCTACCTTGTAAATAAATCAATCAATTGGGTTTTATAGCACCATCGAGACTACCGATGATTCCACCAATGTCAAGGTTTAAGGAGACACGTCTATTGTTTGGTCGTCCTACGCATAGATGACCATTCATATGAGGATCTGAAACAAAAGGCAGCACAAACATTTACTGTTTTTCTAGGTACGGGCTACGGAAACAAATTATTAATTTTAATAAATTTCCCCAGTAGATAAACAAAGGGGGAATGGACCAACGACAAGAGAGATTTACCGTTTACAGGGCGAGGAATATCTAGTGGCAGGAGGTCGTACAAGGCAGTGGTAATCCTAGGCTATCTTAAAAACAACTTAAGTGTTTTAAATATCCACAAAGGTGCACCCCGTCACTCAAATTGACGTTGATTGGTTACGTAATTGAAATAAAAAATCAACCAAGGGCGAGTTGACTTGCACTCAGGGTTCCATATTATTTTTGTTTGGGGGCCTCCTTTAATTATTATTTTTTAGTATTATTTGTGGTTATAGCCAAATAAATTTTATATTTTATTTTAGTCGTAAGAGGCGACTAAGGGAATAAAGGCTTGTAGTACTGTTAGGCGATGGGCTTGCTACCTGTCAGTAATATACACTGTTAAACATCTTAGTTTGCCGTGTGGTGCCGGTAGAGTAGAATAGCACCACCCCATATCCTCCCGCGGGTATCGTAGAAGGCGATTAAGGGATTATTACATAGGAAAGATCTCCTCCGGGCGAGATAGGCGTCGTTAGCATTGGGCTGCTACCTATCTAGGAGAAGGAAAACTCCGAATTCAAACCCGGCGGGATAGGCGTCGTTAGCATTGGGCTGCTACCTATCTAGGAGAAGGAAAACTCCAAATTCAAACCCGACCCTGCATAATGGACCATGCGAGCACCATTTAAAAAGTTTATACCCCAGGAGGGTACTGGCAATGCCAGAGAATCCCTCCCTAGGCCTAGCCTGGGCAGCCCTTCGTACTCTGGGGGGGGCAAAATAGTGCGCGTATGTTCGGATCCCTTCGGGGATCGGAACGGCGGCGATGCCGTTTGCCACGCGTCACGCTGTGTTCGCAGGGGGGTTGGCAAAAAGCGGGCCGCTGAAAGCCGCCTTGCTACGATGAATGTTTGTGGAGGGATGGAACATAAATTAGATGAGGTATGTATGATGATGAAAGAGAGAAAGCTGGATGTTCTATGTGTGACTGAGACGAAGAAAAAAGGGGTGAGTACGTCCACACACGGAACCTTGACGGCTTTGTGGTCCGGAGTTCCGGAATCCGAGCACGGTCGTCAGGGAGTCTGTATCGTACTCACAGAGCGAATGGCTGAATGTATGCAAGAGCATGAATGTGTGAGCCCAAGACTTCTCTGGGTGAGAGTCAAGGTAGGTCTCACCCGTTTATTCGTAATTGGGGCTTATGCCCCAGATACGAATAAATCTAAAAAAGAAAGGGAGGAGTTTTGGGAAAGTTTGCATGAGGTTTCAACAAAATGCAAGGAGAATGAGAGGATTATTTTGCTAGGCGATTTTAATGGTTGGACAGGCGTGCAAAGGGATGGTTATGAATCGGTACTGGGTAAGTATGGTGATGAGCGAGTGAACGAGAATGGCAAATGCCTTCTCAATGTATGTTTGGCTAAGAATCTCTGCGTGACAAACACTTTGTTTGATCACAAAGAGATTCATCAGTATACGTGGAGACGTCAGAATGAGAAGTCTATGATAGACTTGATGATTGTGGATGAACGGTTGCGTAACAAAGTTGTAGATACCAGAGCATTTCGAGGAGTTAGCGTAGGTTCAGATCACTACTTAGTGGTAACACGAGTAAGGGGTCTGTTCACACGTTGGCGCCATCGTGTTCCCGTACCGACAACTGCGTTAGAGAGGATAAAAGTAGAGAAACTGAATGACGAAGTTATACGAGATGAATACGTAAGAAAGCTGAAAAATCGTTTTGAATGTGTTAATAAAATGAATGACAGTGAAGTCGAGAATAATGTAAATAATGTATGGGAGATTATGAAGAATGGCATGGTCAAATCGGCCACTGAAGTATGCGGTGTAGTAAAAAGAAGAAAAAGTAAGAATGAACGTCCGGAATGGTGGAATAGAGAGGTAGATGATGTCGTGAAAGAGAAGAAAAAGTGTTGGTTGGATTTTGTAGCTGTAGATCCAGGACAAGATCTAAGCGACAGAAAGAAAAAAGAGTATAATAGATCAAAGAAAAGAGTGAAAGAAGTTGTGGCTAGAAAGAAAGATTTACTGAATGAAAAGTATGATAGGAGTTTCTCTGACAACTTCCGGTCGAATATTAAACTCTTTTGGAGCTTGATTAAATCGGCTCGGGGGAAATCAGAGAAAACTAAATTAAGCGCGGTGAGGGATGAGTCTGGAGACTTAATATGTGAGGAAGAAAAAATGCTTGATAGATGGAAAACTTATTTTGAAAGCTTGTTTGAATGCGAAGATATTTGTCGTGAGCCAGAAAGCATGAGTAAAGATGCAAGTAGCGAAGATGAAAGTGTGATTAGTATGAGTGAAATCATGAAAGCTTTAAAAAGTATGAAAGCGGGAAAGTCAGCAGGTCGTGATAGAGTGTCGATAGAAATGCTGAGGAGAGGAGATGGCCTGGTGGGTAGTCTGTTGTACCGTCTTTTCAATGCATGTTGGAATAGCGGCCGAGTCCCAGAAGATTGGGTCAAGGCCGTTATCGTCCCTCTGTATAAAGGAAAGGGGTCACAGCAAGACTGCAAAAACTACCGCGGTATCAGCCTCCTTAGTGTTGTCGGCAAAGTATATGCGAAGACTCTAATAGAAAGGGTATTGAATGTTACGAATGACAAAATCTGGGATGTACAAGCGGGATTTCGAAAGGGAATGGGATGTACGGATCAGGTCTTTTCACTACGGTCCATCACAGAAAAGTTCTTGGCTGTGAACCAAAAGGTTTTCTGTGCTTTTGTGGACCTGGAAAAGGCCTATGATAGGGTAGATAGAAAGGAGTTGTGGACGGTGCTGTCTATGTATGGAGTGAGCAGCAACCTGGTGCAGGCTTTGAGGTCCCTTTATGAGGGCTCCAGAGCCTGTGTCAGGATCAATAGGGCATACTCGGCCTGGTTTAATATCTCTAAAGGTGTTAGACAGGGCTGTGTTGCCTCACCATGGCTGTTCAATCTATTCATGGACAGTTGTATGTGGGATTTGAAAGAGTATGATAAGGGTTTGCGTATGCAATAGTTGCTAATCAAATGCCTCTTATATGCCGATGATCAAGTTATACTTGCCTCATCGGTACTTGAGTTGCAGGAGATGGTGACAGTAATGAATGAGGGATTTAAGAAAAAGGGGATGAAAGTAAATGTTGCCAAGACCAAGGTCATGGTGATAGAGAAGGATGAGGAGATGACTGAGTGCGTGATAAATATAAATGGTGAATTAGTAGAACAAGTGAGCGAATTTGTGTACCTGGGAAGTATGTTTACAAGAGATGGTAAGTGTGAGAAGGATATCGAGAGGAGGGTGAATGCGGGGAATCAAATTAATGGGGCCCTGCACTCCTTTGTGAGCAGACAGGGCGTTTCACAAAAAGCCCGGCTGGCTGTTCACAATGGAGTGCTAGCCCCTACCCTGATGTATGGTAGTGAATGTTGGGTGTGACAGGACAAGCATGTTAGTCGTGTAAATGCAGTTGAAATGCGTTCTTTGCGTAGTATGTGTGGTGTGAAACTGATTGATAGAGTTAGAAATGAAAAAATCAGAGAGAAATGTGGAATGAAAGAAGACGTAGTGACTAAGATTGAAAAGGGCATGCTTCGATGGTTCGGTCATTTGGAAAGGATGGATGAAAGAAGATTGACGAAAGAGATATACAGATCGAAAGTGAGTGGAAGGGTCGGAAGGGGCCGCCCTAGGCGTACTTTTTCGAATCAAATCGGAGAAATACTGGGAAAGGGCCGAATCTTAAGTACCCGAAACCGACGTGCGTGCATGACTCGATGTATGAATGTTGAAGAAGCGAAAGAAATTTGTCAAGATCGTAGCAAGTGGAAAGAAGTGGTCTCTGCCTACCCCTCTGGGAAACAGGCGTGATTTAATTTAATGTAAACATCTTAGCCTAATTGTGCAAATTGTGGTTACAGAGTTATCAACAAGGTTTTAGAGGTGTTGGTAATTCTGTAGCTCTGCCTACCCCACTCTGGGAATGAAGGCGTGAAGGTATGTATGTATGTATGTATGTAAATTTTATATTAAGATACGTTATGCTCATACTAAACGCATTAAAAACCCGTCGCCGATCATTAGCAGTTGTTACGTTACCATATTTCTACAGAAAAAGACTGCAATCCTTAGCGAAAGCTGTTGTTAGAAAGAGATAAATAGTTGTTTCAAATTTAACTGACGTTGATGCATGCGTATCAGCGGCCACGGCGCAACTGTTGATGTAAGATGGATGGATGGATGTAAGATGCATTTTGCCTTCCAATTTCTGGGGTCCTAGTGAAAAAGGGTAAGTAAGTAAGTAATAAGTCTTCTGAGGATCAACTGAAAAAGGGTTTGTCTAGTATACTCCGTTCATGTAGATATCCTTTTTCACTAGGATCCCAGATTTAAAGAACGCTTTTGCGCGCAGATAACGTATCTAAATATAAAATATCGTTAGTTATAGCGGCAATAGAAATACACACTGTGGAAATTTTACGGTTCATGACATTATGTACAATACATCCCGCTAATAAACAGACCAATAAAATAAATAAATAAATATCAGGGGACAATGTCACACCAATTGATCTAGTCCCAAACTAAGCTCTAGGCTTGTGCTATGGGTACTAGACAACGATATAGATACTTATATAGAGAAATATATACTTAAATGCATAGTAAACATCCATGACTCAGGAACAAAATATTCGCGCTCATCATACAAATATCTGCCCTTACCGGGATTTGAACCCAGGACCGCTAGCTTCGTAGGCAGGGTCACTACCAATTAGGCCAACTAGTAATAAGATTCCGTTGGCTTTCTTTGATTACGGAACCTTAAAAGGTTTGAATAATAAAGAATCAAAAGTATTTAATTGGAGGAAAAGCCACTGACATTTCATCTTAAAAGGATTGTGATCAGACGCTTACATCGCGTATCTGTCAAAAAAAAAACTAAACTAATTTAGCTCCGGCCCATAACGTTCCTCACCCCCTAAACCAAGTCCAATTTTCACTATATTTGAACATTGTAATTACTTAGTTATAATTTAAAAAAATGTTTTATTTGTCATTCCAAGAAATATGTTTTTGGAAAAGAAAACTTAAATACCTAGTTTTTTATAATATCTACAATCTACATGATATTCAAAAATCGTAAAAATCGGACTTGGTCTTAGGGGAGAAAAACGTACCGTTATCGCATTTTGTATGGACATGTTGAGCTTCAAAATCCCCTTAACGCGTTCATTTTACGCGAAGTGCTTAAAATATGGGTGTATATCTCTTAGGAATATACACGCATATATATATTTGGCCGTGTGGTTGCCGGCTTAGAATTGTGCCACTCCATGTCTTCCCGTGGAAGTCGTAAAAGGCGACTAAGGGAATATGGGCTTGTAGCACTATTAGGCGATGGGCTTGCAACCTGTCACTAATACGCTAGTAAACATCTTAGCCTATGTGTGCAAAATGTGGTTACTGAATTATCAACAAGTTTTTAAAGTTGTAGGTAATTGTGTAGCTCTGCCTACCCCACTCTGGGATGACAGCCGTGAAGGTATGTATGTATGTGTATCTCTTAGGAATAAATATACGTCTCGTGGCCAGAGGAAACGACGTCTTGTGTCCAGCCATGACTTAGATTAAATTACATAGTCTGCACACAGCCTCGTACGTCCTGAGACCTAGTTTCAGACGCAGTTCCCATTTGCTCAGCAAACTATCGGATTAGAAAGTCAATTAGATAGACGTGGTCTGCTGTGTTAATAACAATCCGACTGACAAATACTTCTATAATTGATTTGAAACAAATGTTAATGAAAATTAAAATGATTTATTTACTTAGTTGACAGTACAAGTATTTAATTCCAATTTTTTAAACTTGCATGCAGAAGTGCAAATATTTGAAATAATAATTGAATTGAAATGTATTATCTGCAATTAGCGTATCTTAGCTTGTAGTACTCTTAGGCGACGGGCTAGCAACATGTACTAATACACTGGTACATCTTAGCCTGATTATGCAAAATGTGGTTACAGAAGTATCAACAAGTTATTAGAGTTGTTGGTAATTCTGTAGCTCTGCCTACCCCACTCTGAGAATGAAGGAGTGAGTTTATGTAATATTCATTCATTAAATCACGCCTGTTTCCCAGTGGGGTAGGCAGAGACCACTTCTTTCCACTTGCTACGATCCTGACAAATTTCCTTCGCTTCTTCAACATTCATACATCGAGTCATGCACGCACGTCGGTTTCGGGTACTTAAGATTCGGCCCTTTTCCAGTATTTCTCCGATTTGATTCGAAAAAGTACGCCTAGGGCGGCCCCTTCCGACCCTTCCACACACTTTCGATCTGTATATCTCTTTCGTCAATCTTCCCTCATCCATCCTTTCCAAATGACCGAACCATCGAAGCATGCCCTTTTCAATCTTAGTCACTACATCTTCTTTTATTCCACACTTCTCTCTGATTTTTTCATTTCTAACTCTATCAATCAGTTTCACACCACACATACTACGCAAAGAGCGCATTTCAACTGCATTTACACGACTTACATGCTTGTCCTGCCACACCCAACATTCACTACCATACATCAGGGTAGGGGCCAGCACTCCATTGTGAACAGCCAGCCGGGCTTTTTGTGAAACGCCCTGTCTGCTCACAAAGGAGTACAGGGCCCCATTAATTTGATTCCCCGCATTTACCCTCCTCTCGATATCCTTCTCACACTTACCATCTCTTGTAAACACACTTCCCAGGTACACAAATTCGGTCACTTGTTCTACTAATTCACCATTTACATTTATCACGCACTCAGTCATCTCTTCATCCTTCTCTATCACCATGACCTTGGTCTTGGCAACATTTACTTTCATCCCCTTTTGCTTAAATCCCTCATTCATCACTGTCACCATCTCCTGCAACTCAAGTACCGATGGGGCAAGTATAACTTGATCATCGGCATATAAGAGGCATTTGATTAGCAACTCTGGCACACGCAAACCCTTATCATACTCTTTCAAATCCCTCATACAACTGTCCATGAATAGATTGAACAGCCATGGTGAGGCAACACAGCCCTGTCTAACACCTTTAGAGATGTTAAACCAGGCCGAGTATGCCCCATTGATCCTGACACAGGCTCTGGAGCCCTCATAAAGGGACCTCAAAGCCTGCACCAGGTTGCTGCTCACTCCATACATAGACAACACCGTCCACAACTCCTTTCTATCTACCCTATCATAGGCCTTTTCCAGGTCCACAAAAGCACAGAAAACCTTTTGGTTCACAGCCAAGAACTTTTCTGTGATGGACAGTAGTGAAAAGACCTGATCCGTACATCCCATTCCCTTTCGAAATCCCGCTTGTACATCCCAGATTTTGTCATTCGTAACATTCAATACCCTTTCAATTAAAATCTTCGCATATACTTTGCCGACAACACTAAGGAGGCTGATACCGCGGTAGTTTTTGCAGTCTTGCTGTGACCCCTTTCCTTTATACAGTGGGACGATAACGGCCTTGACCCAATCTTCCGGGACTCGGCCGCTTCTCCAACATGCATTGAAAAGGCGGTACAACAGACTACCCACCAGGCCATCTCCTCTCCTCAGCATTTCTATCGACACTCTATCACAACCTGCTGATTTTCCCGCTTTCAGACTTTTTAATGCTTTCATGATTTCACTCATACTAATCACACTTTCATCTTCGTTACTTGCACCTTTACTCATGCTTTCTGGCTCACGAGAAATATCTTCGCATTCAAACAAGCTTTCAAAATAAGTTTTCCATCTATCAAGCATTTTTTCTTCCTCACATATTAAGTTTCCAGACTCATCCCTCACCGCGCTTAATTTAGTTTTCTCTGATTTCCCCCGAGCCGATTTAATCAAGCTCCAAAAGAGTTTAATATTCGACCGGAAGTTGTCAGAGAAACTCCTATCATACTTTTCATTCAGTAAATCTTTCTTTCTAGCCACAACGTCTTTCACTCTTTTCTTTGATCTTTGTAATATATTCTTAAAATTAACATTGCATATATTCTTCGTATAAGGTTCCAAGTTCCATACAAGAAACATGGTTTTTTTCGGTGTGTTTTGCTCGGTCTAAAAGATGGTAAGAGATAGATAGACATTTGAAAATTACACAGAGTTTTAAATACAATATGTTGGTATGGTTCCCTCCTAGCGCGAGTCCCACTCGCACTTGGCCGGTGTTGGCCCAAGCATCACTTGAGTAAACAGATTTATTCAACGACTAGAGTTTGTTACAAAATCTTTAGAGCCGTTGCCTTGTCGATGTATAATAATGATGTTGTCGTGGTAATTTTGTTTTGCTTTTGTTAATATTACAGCAACAAATAACTTAGAAATGTATACATTTCTATATTAACTTGATACAGATATTTAAACTCAATGACGTAGAATAAGGAAGCCGGCAGTCTCTTTAACTATTACTTTAACAACAAAGTTGAGGACGATCTTGAAACTAAGTTGCTCTCTAAAATCTCGAACCTTATATCAAGCTCTTTGTAGCAACAACATTGTATAAAGTTCCTATGAGAATTTCTAAAGTTTTAAGGAGATCAGATCGGACGAAATGTTATCGGTGGTAATAAAAGCGGACGAATTCAAATTCGTCTCATAATAGCCTAAACGTTGAACAGAAGTAGAATCCCTTAGGAACATAAATTAGAACTTGAAACTGCCTTTTTGAAGTTAATTAACGCGTGAATAGTGAACAAAGAACAATTTATTCTGAAGCGAAGTGATATATTGAATTATCTTATCGTTTCGGTGTCAGTTTACGTATCACTGAGTCCATGTAAAATGATATTACGTAATCATAAGGACACGTGTAACGAAAAGGAAGTTTTCTACGTTATTGTTACGTACGGGGTATGTAAATGGTAGAAATGCACGAATACACTGATAATCTCTCCTAAAGCACCAAAATTGACGATTAAAAATGAGACGCTTTATCCCATCGGTGTAACATTATCTTACTGATGGGTCCTTTCATACACTTCGACCCTTAAGAATCTTTTGAGCAATTATACCCTTACACACTCAGCTAGGCAGCTGTTCGAATCTGCAGGTTTCCTCACGATGTCTTTCTTTCACCGTAAGAACGTCGGGTTCCACTTAAGTTAGAAAAACTCATTGGTACATGGTGACCGCGGGGGTTCGAACTCGGTACCTTACGATCACGAGTCGACCGACCCTCTAAAAAAGAAAGCTTTAAAACCACAACTGGTAATTGGATCATGCCGTCAATATACCTAATGTAAGTTATTATAGTTTTGGCCAATTTCACATTAAAACAAATACTCTGTAACACCTGTAATGAAATTGGTCTCTTAAAAGTACATATTCTTTCGAATTAGAATGTAAAAACCATGAGCTATTGCGTTACTTTACAATGCTCATAAGAGGTAAACTTCATTTAAAAACAAAAGTACCATTTTATTATTTGTTCTGCTTTATGTAAATTTTTCCAATATTTATTGCTCTGTTGCGTCACGTTAGTTATATACACTGTGTGGCCCAAAACCGGGGCGAAAAAATTAAATGGGGATTCTTTAGAACATTTCAATTAACTATCACAAGAATCTAATATTACAAAGTCTATAATTTTGGAGAAAACAGCCTACAAAGTTAAAAATCGTAGGTAATGTATTTTCCCGTCGCGATATCGTCGCTTGGTCACTTGGTACGAGGTACGTCTGAGTACAGGGTGCCATTGACAACACGCGGTAGATTTAGACTTTTTGCGACATGTACTTTAAAGAAGTTTCCATATTTGTTTTTCACGTTTTTCTTTAGAAACTCTTTTTACATAGTACCTAGTCTCCTTGTCAAAGCGGTTTTAAATTGAAGAGAATTGAGCGGTGTTTGCATAACATTGAATTTGCGGTTAAGTTTGTTAGAAAAAAAAAAAAAAAAGTTAAGTTTTGATTTTAATTAGGTAAGACTATTATAATGTAATTACCGGTGATCTATTTATAGAGCCCCTGTTTTTAATATTATCCCCGTATTTGGGCCACACACTGTATAGCTAAGCGATTTTATCAGCTAATCAGTCTTCTTTCGGGCCACGCATAGTATCTTCATATGGAATGGATGGCCGATGTGCCTTGAATGGCCACCATGAATCTAATGTGGCCTGGCTTTGTAGGAGCAAGGTAGATAGACGATATCGAGAAAGGTTGCGGGAGACATTGGGCTTCTGACATAATGATGATGAAGTGGCAGTTTCCAAAGAATTAACGACCAATGCATTTAACGCTAGTAATGAGATAGATTTTATGCATGAAAAAACTGTCAGATGCGGTGTAAGCCACGTTCCGGATCCAATTAGTACGTCAGCCAAATTGTAATCCGTAAGTTGACGCCGCGCTGTGGCATTATGTTGGTATTATCTATCGCATTGCTGAATTTTATTTGTCGGTGTCGAAATTATTATAATCTTGTCTTTGGAATCGTAGTAGCTGTTTGTAACGTGATGTTTAATTGTGGTGGTAGTTGATGAAGCAGATAGATACAGTGGTTTATTATTATTGGGGGGTTGAGATGGGCCTTGTAAGCCACTTCGACCATTGCTGATCTTTTGTAGCAGCCCTTTGTTTTAGAGCTCACAGCAAAGGCCCGTTGCATCCAGGAATTTCCAGATGCTTTGGGCAGTGAGGAGTTGTATCTCTTGTGGCTCTATTATATGTCGCCCTAGGTAGATACTGCAGTTGCGCATTAGTGGTCCGAAAGAACAGAGGATGTGAATTGTTGTCTCCTCTGTATCCTGACAGAACCTGCATGTGCACTGTGGTTTTGTGAAGAAGCGCATTTTATATGTAAGTTTGGTTCTGTACACTTTTAGTATGCACATTAATGACAGTATTAGTATTAGATGTTTTTGTATTTACTGTCTTTAAATATAGAGTTTTTAAATATACAGTCAAGGTCACTCAAAGGGCGATGGAAAGAGCTATGCTGGGTGTCTCCTAGCGAGATCGAATCAGGAATGAGGAGATTCGCAGGAGAACTAAAGTAACTGATAAGGCTCACCGGATTGCAAACCTTAATTGGCAGTGGGCGGGGCACATTGCTCGTAGAACTGATGGCCGTTGGAGCGGAAAGGTTCTAGAGTGGCGACCGCGAACCGGGAGACGAAGTGTTGGCAGACCTTCCACAAGGTGGACTGACGATCTGATAAAGGTCGCGGGAAACCGCTGGATGACAGCAGCAGAGGACCGGTCGTTGTGGAAAACCTTGGGGAAGGCCTTTGTCCAGCAGTGGACGTCTTGCGGCTGATAATGATGATGATGATGAAATATACAAATATTAAAGAAAGATCTAAAAGCATAATTTTTTGAAAAGCTATAAAAAACACCAAGATATAAGCCAACAAAGATTTGTTCCTATTTCTTTCTAGGAACACAGAATTTGACATGGAGTTTATATGGCCGACGTGGCATGACGTCACACGGCACATTAGCAGTTTAAAATGCTGGTGTCATCCGTATTTCTTTTGAACATGCTCTTACTCCTTAAGGAGCCTGAAGGCGAGTGGGAATAGGCAACGACTTTCCATACTACCTCGGAGCAGGATTATCTTTTCCCTTAGTTGTAAATTTAATTTATTTTTTATATCTTTTATTCTTTGTATTTTTTACAATTAAATGTATTAAATTATATGAAATATTTTAAACAACTCGAGACAAAGCTTTTACAAAAAGTACTGCGAAAGTATGGAAAGGCGTTTTCTTATTGAGATTAGACCACTGTTTCTATGTGTGTATGTGTGTGTGTAATTTCAGTACAGAGTGACTGTATTCATAATTGGGTATTGATATATTTATCTATTTTTATATTATGTAAAATATAATTATAGTTATATTACATTTTATATGTATATATTTGTATTTAGACGGATTTATTTTTATTTGGGTATAATGATGTTTACTTATTACAAGTATAGTTTATAGTTTTAGTTGTAAAGTTATAGGTTTATTATACTTTTTGTGCACTTCTTGTAATTTTGCGTATCCTCGTACAGTTTTTACATTCATAGTTAACTGGAAGAGATCCTTTAAAGGGATAAGGTCGCCATTGTACACGTTATCTTAAGTTTAAGTACGTACTTACTTGTAATTGTTTTGTTTTTGTGCAATAAAGAGTTCACATACATACATACATACTCTGTTTTTTTGCTCGTGAATGTATTATAATTGGCTATTCTAAGTAATAACTAGAGAGTTAAGGCGTTATAGTTACCAGATAGTCTACAACGATCCATTTATTAAAGTTCCCCTTGTTAATCGACACTTGAAATTTAACTTATACGACAAGGTAGTCGAGCTCCACGCCGCTGTTAGGTAAAGAATACCAACTGACGTGCAACTCTGAAACTTGTTGACAGTTTTAGTGTTTACTGCAACCAGTTCCAAGAGGAAATGGTTGACATTTATCTCATAGTGTCACAGCTTCAACTTTTTGGAACATTTCGTTGATACATTTTGCATTTTGACTTAAAAGGATAAAGGATAGGAGAAAGGATATAACAGCACATTTTCTCACTTAGATTTATTTAATCTTTAACTTCTTAGATTTAAAATTGCGTTGTCTAAACATTAAGTGTTGTCTGTACAGATGTAGTGCATAATTGTTTTCCATTGTATTTTCACGGAAACGTACGAACGTGACTTGCTATTTCAGTCGGTCACAGTACAAAAAGTACTGAGGTTGTCTGAAGCAGCATGACAAATACGAACGTTTACGAGAAAATACGAAGGAAAACAATTATGCACTACATCTGTAATTTTATTTAATATTATGTAAGCACACATTTTTGACGTGTTACTCTGTTCTACACCGTGTTTTTTTTGATTAACGATAACTTTAAGGGAACGTTTTTTACGTCAAATAAAGTTAATTCCCCGAAGACAGACAAATGATAACTGTTACGGTTTTAAAGATATTTAATTTTTAAATTTAATCAGTTAATTGGTGTCCTGCCGTTTGACCAAAAGTCATTTGGCAAAATTACACTTGACAAACAACGTTTTGCGAAAAAAAATTAGGTCAATGTATCATTTTACTACTAGTCATTTTACAAAATGACTTACTTTTCTAAATGATCAACAGTTAAATTTACATTTTACGAGGAAGACGAATCAGGGCATAACCGACTCGGATAGGTCAGGTTAGTTAGTTAGTTAGTAAGTTTTTTTTCTGCCCAGAAATAGGTAAACTAATTGCTAAGAAAGTTTTTGTAAGATGATACTTTTGTCAAATGTCTCGCTTGCCAAATGACCATTTGGTGAAACGTTGTCAAATGACCATTTCTCAATATTTTTTTGGTCAAACATAAGTGAACCCAGTTAATCACGTTGAACTGGTCTAAAAGGCTCTTAACTGTCTGTGTATATCACGCCAACATTGACGTATTTGACACTGACCATGATTTAACTCTATAGGCCCTTTTAGAACGACCAAAGATACTACATTTAATTACTTTGGCCTAAACAGTTTTTTTTTTTTTGCAATATTTCAAAATCTAATCTACCACTTAGTTTCTATGGATGTACCTAGTAATATGCCGAAGTTATCGTAAATCAAAAAAAACGCGGTGTAAGTATATTAGTTAATTGTAGCAACTTCACTGGTCAATGTGTTATGAAAGTTTCTCTGTAATATATTTTCTTTACTTGTACCATTTGTCCCAAATAAACATTAAATATTAAACATAATAATATTAAATATATGTTCTCATACGAATTGACTTAGTCTTAAATAACAATAATTGTTATTATTAACACAATTTATTATGAACTTTTATATAAGGTATAAGGGAATATAGGTTTGTAGTACTGTTAGGCGATGGGCTTGCAACCTGTCACTAATACATTAGTAAACATCTTAGCCTATTTATACAAAATGTGGTTACACAATTATCAACAAGTTTTAAAAGTTGTAGGTAATTCTGTAGCTCTACCTACCCCTCTCTGGGATTACAGGCGTGAAGGTATGTATGTATGTATATAAAGGTATTTTTCGGATATTTAGTATTTGTAGTTTTGGCTGTAGGGGGGGGGGGGGGACTCTTGACTCTACTTCTTCTTCAGCTTCATAAATCCACAATATTTTGAAAAGACCTATCCGACGACACCCCACACTATGGGGTAGACGAGAAAAAAAAAAAACCCTAAATACACACACTAAAAAAACAACCCACTACACTACACCCAAAAAAAAAACAATATTTACTTTAACACTTGGTTTTCGTGACTAATAGGTATGTATATTCATGCCAAATTATCATGTCTCTGAGCTAGGCTGCGGACGGACGGACACGGCGTAACTAAAAGGGTTCGTAGTTTCACTACGGAACCCTACAAATCAAAATAAATTGGACTAGGTTTAAGACGAGAGAAACTTTACCGCATTTGTGTGAAAAATTTCACTTTTTGCCACACACTCCGTTTAATTTATGTACAAACTTTTAACGTAATTTAACTCTTATACTCATTTAACTCTTGGATATGTGTAAAGCGTATGCAGTACCATAATGGACATAACCTTTTTATGCTAAATAACTTTTCAGAGGAAATACGATTAGTATTAAAATGTAAATTGAACTAAACAAGCCAAGTTCGCATTTTAACTGGAAAATGTTCAGCAGGGAGTGGAACACGATATCCGCGGACCGGTTTTGTAGGAGTTCCTTTGTGAAAGCTGATAGATCTTCGGTCCGAAGTCTCAGTAAATTATAATTAAAGTTTAGATTTTCTCTGTCGAAAGTAGCCAGGGCCAGCATGTTTACCCGACTGCTGAAGGAGGAGGGTAATGTGTTTATCAGTAAGGTTAGGACTTTTGGTGGTATAACGTGGTTCTGGAATCCATGGAGTCGCTATTTTATAATTATTATAAATATACCACTTTGATTTTGGTCTTCTGTTTGTCATATTACAAAATAAACTAAATATTTTTTTTGTTCGATTGAACCATACCTACCTACTATTTTCATATTTGTTTGCTTGAAATAAAATCACTCTCTTTACCAAAATTCAATTACTCGAAAACTGGTTTAGCGATTTAACGCATGAATGCATTTTGAAATAAGTATTAATTATTGCGACAATTACTGAGGGTCAAAATCAAGGTGGTATGTTTATAATAATTGGGAAATAGCGACTCCATGGATTCTAGAACCACGATATGCTATGAAAAGTCCTAAGCCTATTTATCAGTCTATATATGTATGTTTGTGCCTATGTGGCGCTCTAGAAACTAGCTTCTTATGGCAATCAATTTGTCTTAATCTTGTGAGTGTTACTAAATATACCACAATAATTAATATTGAATATAGCGGTAACTAGACGCCATATTATAAAAAATAGAAAATTTAAAGTCGACGAACTATGGCGTACCATTGAATAGGTATTAAAAAATCATCTCTGGCTTTCTTTTATCATTTTTCATTTTGAACGATCTCTCTAAATAGTTACACACTATACAGCTCTTTCGGATCGGACTACTGCGTGGCAAATCTACAGTGGCCCCAGGCAAGATGCATATCGCTAACATAGAGAATTAACGAAAACTGCCAAAATGAATGACAATACCATCTGACAGCTTACGTCAATCCCATACATTTTCGATAACGATATTGTTCCTCGAATACGTCTTGTCTAGAGCCACTGGACTTGTTACGCTGAATAAAGGACAGTGTGAATCATGCGCTCGGGCGGCGTCAAACCGCGACAGTACGTCGTAACATGACAAATACTGTCCATATAACCGGTACTGACACGCGTTACTGACACGGTTACGGAACCTTGTCTATTTAATGTCATGGTTCAAATTCAAATTCAAAATATTTATTCAGTAAATTGGCCACATGAGGGCTCTTTTACACGTCGGTTAACTTGCCTTAAGCGGGCTACAGACCATCAGTTTTAACTGCACAGTTTCAACTGCACAGTTGAACTGTTCAGTTGAAACGTATGTGTGTAGGAAAAACTGTGAACTGGGCAGTTAAACTGACGATCTAATCGAAATTTCATTAGATAAAACTGTACAGTTGAAACTGTGCAGTTAAAACTGACGGTATGTAGCAAAAATTGTGCTGTTGTCAGTTGGCCATCTACCCGCTGCAGTGAGCACGTTTTCTGTTACGTTCTCCCTGTTGCTAAAAATCGAAGAGTTGCTGTTAATCTTTCATGTGGTGATATAGCACTTTTCATAACTGTATCTTGTTTCATTATTATAGGTGTGACTAAATCCAGCAAATGCAAATAAGTTTTTTCATGCATTCTTAAATAGTTACTATAGGCTTTTGGTGTAATTCTGAGCTCTTCTAGTAAATTATAATGCGTATATTGTTTTCTTTGTAATACAATGTTTACACCATATTCTTTTCCTTATTTGTCTTCTTTTTTCCAAAATGCACAATAATCCATTGATGAAGCCATTGTGATTCCAAACGTCTTACATGCGAGAAGTATTATTAACCACTAAAAAAAAATAGCGTGTGTAGACACTAGGGATGTCAGTTTTATCTGAACAGTTCGAATGTGCAGTTAAAACTGTGCAGTTATAACTGATGGTCTGTAGCCCGCTTTATATGAATTGTCACAACGATTAAAGTGACATGGTACTAAAATGTAAAATGTCATATATGTGGATCCACCTTCGTTTCATTTCGTTAATAATCTGATAAAGTTATTGGTTTAAGACATAGTAGTATAATAGCGATCATGCTCAAGTGAGTTTATCTCTATTTGGTTATTCATGCAAATTATTCGCAGACACATTACCTATTGATGTAAACTCCGTCCACGTGGAAGTCGTTTATCGCTGCTCCCTCGGGAACTGTCAAATACCGGACTCCGTATGTCAAGGACCTAGCCAATATGTTTGCCAAGTTTCATCTCGATCCATCCAGTGCTTGAAGCGTGAAAGACGGACAAACATACACACATTTATAATAGTAGTAAGGTTACCGACACAGCCCGAAGAATAGCTAAACTTAAGTGGCAGTGGGCGGGGCACATCGCTCGCAGGACTGATGGCCGATGGGGTCAGAAGGTTCTTGAGTGGCGTCCGCGGACCGGGAGACGAGCTGTAAGTAGGCCTCCAACAAGATAGAGTTTATTTTTATTTTTATTGCATAGGAAGGCAATCGAGCACACAGGCCACACTCCTGGTGGTAAGTGGAAACTGTGACCCATAGACATTCGCATTCACAAGACTGCAAATGCACTGCCAACACTGATGACTAAGATGCAATGCCTCTATGCTAGTCGTTTCACCTGCTGTCTTATCCCCAAACCGGAACACAGCAATGCGAACACTGTTTCTTTGCGGTAGGTTAATGGATAAGATGGTGGTACCAACCCGGACGGACCCTGCACAAGGTCCTCCCACAAGTAACGAGTGACGTCCTTGTAAGGATCGCGGGAACGCGGTGGATACGAAAAGCACAAGACCGGTCTGAGTGGAGAGCCTTGGGGGAGGCCTATGTCCAGCAGTGGACGTCTTTCGGCTGACATGATGATGATGATAAATATTAGTATAGATTAGCGTGTGAGTCTATTACTGACTTGATGCTCTACATTCACATTTTGCTATTACAGTTACACAGAGTTAAGGTAACATATAAGTTAAATTTCGGTCCTAGAGTTAGCAAACTCGATAAATTGTAGTGTTCATATTTGGAGTTACATACATACATACATAAACTCACGCCCTCATTCCCAGAGTGGGGTAGGCAGAGCTACAGAATTACTAACAAGTCTTAAAACTTCTTGATAATTCTGTAACCACATTTTGCACAAGTAGGCTAAGATGTTTCCCAGCGTATTAGTGACAGGTGGCAAGCCCATCGCCTAACAGTACTACAAGCCTATATTCCCTATTGCTATTATATTTGGAGTTAGCACGTATTAATTGACTACGTGGTCGTTAGTTTGTGCTGGAGGCTCCCGAGTGGTCCAGTAACGAGGTTCGTCACGCGCCGTGGGCTTACGGCTGAGTTTATAAAGGACTCATACATTTGTCTAAGCTAGATCGGAATACGTAATGTGGTGATTGTGGTGATTTTGAAGATAACATCAGTAACACCATAAAATTTCGAATATTTATTTGTCCTAATTTATTATTTTTCGAAAACTTGTAATTTGGAGTGGCTATCCATTTGAGATTGCTTAAATACTTTTCAATTTCTGTGGAAGTGGTAGGGGCAAAACAAAATAGAAAAATACACACTTACAAACAATGCTGAGGCGATCACTAGTGTATGGGGAAAGCATCGATAATTGAGTTTATCGATATAGGCAATGCGTAGCTGTGATTTAATTTTGCCCCGTATATTCCTAGGTCTGCGAATTGGTATTGAGGCATTAAGACGTGAAATCGGAATAACCAAACAAACTTTTGCATTTATATTGCTTCCCTATTACGATAAAACTACTTACACCTAAAATATAACGGTCTCGCTAGTTACAATTCGTATATGTCTATTCGTAAATAGGATCGTCCTCGAGGAAAAGAACGAAAGACTTACTCTTTGATAATAGTTACCGGGAGGCCGGGAATTAATCCAAAAAGGTCTGTAGGCTTAGGCCAAGATCTTTATAACCTTCTCATTAAAACTATTGATATTATCTTAGCATGTCTGGGGCCTTATTCTACATTCACTCTTCCACTTTAATTACAGTATTGTCAACTTTATGACAGCTCTTATTATTTTGACAGTAATGGAGGCCCAGTTAAAAACAATACAATAACAATAGGTGTAAAAACAATTTAGAATAAAGCCTCAGAGGCCGTATTAAGAGTTGTCAGAGTCTGAGAAATTCCAGATTGTACAAAAGGGAGACAGACATATCGCTCATCCAATAGAATAATGACATAATTGCAAAAAATCGGGTTATGAGATTTTACCGTCATAAGTGTTCTAAAGGTCAGGTCTATCGCGTGGAACAATGACATAACATGCATGCTAAAAATGCAATTATGTCATTATTCTATTGGATGAGCGATATGAGTCTTAAAGCTGTGTGTCCTTTCACGCCTGGAACTTGCCAGGCTTCGACAGTTAATTACGCCCTTTGGGGTTTACCATGATATGGCTATGCACCTATAGATATTAGATATAACTTCTATAGCTCTGTCCTTTACGCCCATCGTAAAATGAACTGTGGCCCTTGATAATATGCAATCGTCATTATTACTATTGACAATGTATATGGTTGACGTAAGCTGCCAGGGCCGAGATTCTAGACGGTAAATACAATATCTTCTTTGACCTGGGGGGTTATTATGACTTAACTATGCAGTTCATTTTACGGTGAGAGAAAAGGACGGAGCTATATAACTGCTATAGCTCTGTCCTTTACGCTCATCGTAAAATGAACTGTGGCCCTTGATAATATGCAATCGTCATTATTGCTTTTGACAATGTATATGGTTAACGTACGCTGCCAGGGCCGAGATTCTAGGCGGTAAAAACCATATCTTCTTTGACCTGGGGGGTTATTATGACTTAGCTATGCAGTTCATTTTACGGTGAGAGAAAAGGACGGAGCTATATAACTGCTATAGCTCTGTCCTTTACGCCCATCGTAAAATGAACTGTGGCCCTTGATAATATGCAATCGTCATTATTGCTTTTGACAATGTATATGGTTAACCTCCTAAGTCCCCGTGTACAAAAAATGTACATAATACGGCTATTGCAATAAAATATCAATTGTAAAGAAGATAAAGTAGAATTTCTCTTGTTTTTATGACTGGCAATTTAATTAGAAAATAGACTTTATTGCAATCGCAATAAGTTTATTTTCCACTGGCAAATTTCGTTATATGGTGGGTCTTAGGAGGTTAACGTACGCTGCCAGGGCCGAGATTCTTGGCGGTAAAAACCATATCTTCTTTGACCTGGGGGGTTATTATGACTTAGCTATGCAGTTCATTTTACGGAGAGAGAAAAGGACGGAGCTATATAACTGCCATAGCTCTGTCTTTTACGCTCACCGTAAAATTAACTGAATAGTTGCGGCATAATAACCCCCCTGTAATCGTATTTGTCAACGTTTGGATAGCTCTTATTACTTCAGTACCGTTTGGTAACCAAAATTTCGTAACCACCTACAGAATTAAATTAAATTCTAAGCTGGTTACAAAATGTTTGTTACCAAACGGTTCTAAAGGCTCTTATTTACTTGACTGTAGGGTTTGCAATGCGGATCCATTTCGTATGGAAGATCCGGATCTGGATCCGAAATTATCCGGATCTTCCATACAAAATGGATCCGGATTGCAAACCCTACTTGACTGTAATGGCGGCCGAGTTAACAACAATACCATAACAGGTCAAAGACGATGTGGTTTTGTCCAGCGATTATGTCAATTTGATACATTTTGGCAGTTTTCGATGATCGTTTACGTTAGCGTTAAGGCCCAGATAGACGTGCGAGTAAGTACGTCGTACTTATGGCTCATGGACCTTACTCGGCCGTGTGTCACCCCAAGTACGCGAACTTCTAAAGGTAAACACGGACTAAAAAGGTCGTCGAGCTTTAAGTACGCGTACTTGCTTTATCTGGGGCTTTATACATCTTGTCTCGGGAACTGCATTACCATATCTTAATAACCCATAGATCATTAGTTTTGGTCACCATCCGTAAGCAACTGTAAAGGAGAAAAACAATAGATATTCTGTACTTGCATCTTTTCGAGAATTAATGTTTAAAGCCTGTCTATTGCTCTTTGGAAATACTAAACTACTTATTACAAGAACTCAGACGAGTTTAAGTTCGACTTTTGTTTGACTTTCTATATAGTTGCGAAGTCATTTTAGTAAAGAAGGTTCCATTAATATGGAACATGATTGCCGCGAACTTTATTTTCCATTTTATAGGTATTTCAACGTGCTGGTACGGTTCCTCTAAAAACTTACATCATTTACTACGCTGTTAATTAATACAAGCACAAACATTGTAAGGAATGCGCCCTGGGCCCCTGATCTCGCCCCAAGCGCCGCCTTGTTATGCCCAACTCGTTCATTATTTAAAATTCACCCGATCCCTACACAAATCCGTACTCCCTGGTAGTTCATAATTAAATTTGAGAAACTCAATTTCAAATTACCAAGTCTAGCTGTAGGCATTAATGTAGCGTCAGTTCTATTAAAAATGTAGCCACTTAATTGGACTTCATGAGGGTAAATTAAGGGGAGTGGCATCTTGGGGATTAACAAAATTACCATATTACGTAAAGCTAATTACCAACATCAAACTCCATCTGGAGTCGAAGCGAGCCTTGTGCGACTTGTGACTAACTGGGCGTATGTAAGTCGACTTTGAAATTACAATTACGTTCTTAACTTGCGGCTTGAGAGAAGCGATAACAAAAACTCAGTGGCGCGAGCGCTTTGCCATCGACGTTGCATGATATTTTCTTTGCTCAAGGCAAAGTTTAAAGCATGCCTATTAAGTTAAAATTAAGACTCTATAAGAGCTTTTTCAGTAGTTGACATACACATACATACATTAACTCACGCCTTCATTCCCAGAGTGAGGTAGGCAGAGCTACACAATTATATTTTGCTCAGATTACTCTAATAATAAGTAAAAATAAAAAAAGGTTGAAAATATACCTACATTTAAAGAATGAATAAGAATTAAGCTGATCATGACATTACAGATAATTCAGAACGACACATCGTAAATATAATGTATTGCTTGCGTTAATGGTAACATTGATTAAATTAGGCACATATCGATCAATTTATTAAACAATAAAATAAGTGGAATCTGTTCATTGGGAACAATCAATCTATTAAATCCTCACGCGGCAATTACAGGCGAGTGTAAAATTTATAATTAATAAGGCCCGTTCTATTTACTCATGAACCAAAAATATCTGTCAGTTAAAATCTATATAATATATTTCTCTATCATTATGAAATAAATGAAAAAAGTCAAAATTAGTTTCCCTTTTATCTGAAGATTGAAAAACCAGAGTATATTTAGGTTATTTTAGTACTCTTAATACTGAGCTAGGCTCTTGTCAGTGACTTCCACTTTTCTCAGTTCTGTGCCAGTTTTTTCACCTGATACGAAAAAAACATTGGCCTTTTTTCTTATTTGGCTCATTTTAAGTAAGCCTACATCTTCACTACCTCTTTTTTCCCTCAACTTTGCCCTCCAAAATGATGAAAATTATTCAATATTTTTTATTTCGAATCCTGCCTTCTAAAATAAAGGCACCGTACTTTAATGCGTCCATATGCCCTAGACTCTGTTCGATCGACGTAAACAAACATTTTTAAGGTCTATTCATGTCTTTAATAAAACCTACATTGTTGATAAACCAAACAGCTATCTTGGTAAGAACCGTATTGTACGGACGTGATACTTCTCAATTTGTGAAAGTTTCTTATGACAATTGTCTGTAACTTCTCCGAATACTGTCAAGTTTATATGGGAAGATAATATTTTCAATGCTCTCAAATACATACATACATAAACTCACGCCTTCATTCCCAAAGTGGGGTAGGCAGAGCTAAAGAATTACCAACATCTTTTAAATCTTGTTGATAATTCTATAACCACACTTTGCACAATTAGGCTAAGATGTTTACCAGCGTGTTAGTGACAGGTTGCAAGCCCATCGCCTAACATAACCAAGAATTTTCTTACTAATTCCTTGAGAATATTTACAAACATCTGGGAATGTTCTGCAACTTTCACATAGCTTCACACTCAGAAATAAACAACAATATTTCGCTCTATGTCAGTCATAAACTCCAGGTAAAATTTATCGCATACGCCAGCAATCGGGTTCTCAACATCGAGGCGCAAACCACAAAAAGGATAAATACACAGACATTAACGTTTTACACCCAAAAGCTTTTAGCTCGTAAAAAAATCGGTCGAATCACACCGCCTCAGCGCTGCCAATAAATCTAATACCTATCTATAGCTACAATGTGTCATGTTTAATAACGTAGGGGTACGTTTTATTATGGTAGAAAAAAAAAATACAAACGACCTAGAGGACCAAGATGCATTACGTTGCTAACTAGCGTTTCTATTCGTTTCGTTTTTAAACCAATCGTGTAACTGGTAGATCACGTGACTTTTCCTATTACGTCATCTACCAGTGACGCGATGGTTTAAAAACGAAACGAATAGAAAAGCTAGCTAGCGTAGTGCATCTTGGCAGGGCTAATTGTGGCGCTATTGTACGCTGTGAAACCGGATGATTTTTGACATTTTATTGTACTGTTTTTAACTCGACCGCCGTACTGTAAGTAAACAAGAGTTATCACAATGTTGACAATACGATAACGTGTCAAAAGCAATAAGGCTCATAGACATTTGCAATCAGTACCCTTACCATGAGTTACAATTAACGTACTCGCTAGCGAGTCGAATGCTCTATCGCTCGCAGACCCCGAAGTATTCTTATAGAGTAATTAAAGAAATTTGGAACCATTATTTATAGTTTTGCCATGTCTGTTCTAGACGACTGTTTGCTCTAGAAAACCGTAATTTGGCACGAATATACATATACATTACTCGTACTCGCTGACAAAGTTGTAAGAAAATCTTGTTTTTTTTAAAGGTACGTATCGGGTCGTTATTTATTTATTTATTTATATATTTATTATTAAGGAATCCGTTTGAAATAATACGATTTAACTACAGCTAAAACTGCAAATACTAAAAATCTGAAAAATATCAGAAATGAAAGCAAAAATAACGAATTTTAAAGAAAAACTGTGACGACTCAGAAGACTTGATTATTTCCTGAGAAACAAGCGACAAAAATTAATTATACCTACTAAAATGATCTAAAACAGCGCCAACTTACTTTTATTAATGGATTATTAGTTCGTTCTTGTAGTTTTTGAGATAGTTTTTGTATAGTAACGGCTTGGGAACCCTACAATGAGCATGCTAAGACATGCTTTTGCCTGGTTTTTTTTTACTTGTTGAGTTATGCCGTTCAGTTACGCATGAAGTAATTCATCACGTACAAAAACCGAGTCTACGGCCACCCAAAAAACCATTATCAAACCAAGATAATTTTTCTTCCGGCCCAGCGGGCTGTGTGCGCATATTTTCATTTCTTAAAAGGAAAGTTCTTAAAGAAAACAACACAAAAAATTAAAAGTTTCGCAAGTTAGGGAGGGTTTTTCGTGTAGACGCACACCTCACTGGCTGAATGAGAGATAACGACCGCAGTTCGGTTATTTATGACTAACGAGCCTATTCACGGCGGGAGTAAATGGAGATTTATGAAACAGAAAATGTCCGGTAACGTATGTCTTCGCATAATTCGTACGATGTGAGCGCAATCTGCGAAATGCCATCCCGTTGGGGGATTGCTTCGTGAATGACGCTTCGCTGAAGCAACCTCGAGGAGTCTTGGGATGCACTTACGTTTTAGCTTGGACTCGTACACCGCGGCACTCATATTGATCTGGCTTGAGATGAAACGATAATGTTTTCTTTAGCGTATATTTTGTTTCAGAATATCATAGACTGCAGTTGTAGAGTTATTAAATAACATTGTTTGAACAAGAACCAGCTAGAGACTGTTTTTAAAAAAAATATTGTTTGACTCTTACTATGCAAAAATAGTCCGTCCATATAATATAAATTACATTTAAAAAAATATTTGTATCATTATCATCAATTTAGACAAAAGACGTTCACTGCACAGTTGGAGAGGTCTTTTCCAAAGTTTGCCACAAGGACCGGTGCTGTGCCACTTACATCCTCGGTTTCCTGCAATCTTAGCCATATCATTGGTCCACCATGCTGAAGGTCTACCCCACGCCACTCCAGAACTCTTGTCATTTATGCGATCCATTATTTGTAGGTGTGCTGTTTCTCAATTTAGAACCTAAAACATTGTATCACTTTGATTTAGATTTATTTGGTTATTGTTAAATAAATAAATAAAATGAATACGTATCACGGGACAATCTCACCCCCAATTGACCTAGTCTCGAAACAAAGCCCTGTAAATACTTATAGTATAGAGAAGTTATTAGTTGATGTGGAAAAACTAAATTGACATTATATCGCACTGCCAGATCAAAAGTGTAGTAACTCAAAATACAACTGTATTTTAAAATCCACTTGAATACAACGTTTATGAGCTTGAAACAAGACTAACAATGATTTTGAGTTGATACAGACTTGATCTAGCAGTGCGAAAATTAACTTAATTTCTTAACCTATTATGTAAGAAATTAAGTAAATTTTCATACGCACTATATAATTTAAAAACAGTTGCTAGTCAGTCAACTGTCCTAACAGTTTATTATGCGTATGTTACATCCACTTTAAGGTATGGTCTTTTGGGGTAACGCACCTAATAAAGAAAAGGCATTAAGAACAAAGGCCCAAAAAAGTGAGTTTTTTACTGTTATTAAGCAAAATGACTCATGCAAGCTCCATTTTATCATATTGAAAATACTTACACTGCCTTGTTTGTAAATATACGAAAAACACCTTTTTAATAAATTTAGAAGTGTCCGCCTTAAAAACAAATCAAAGTCACTGCCAAGTAATACAGCATTGTTACAATAAAGCATACTTGGAATGGCCCGCAAAATATACAACAAACTACCACAGGATATTGTTGAAAGTAAAGAAAATGAAATGCGAGTAAGTTTTAAGACAAAGTTTAAATCTTTTCTTGTTGAAAAGGCCTATTATTCTGTGAAAGAAATTTTAAATGAATGATTGTTTTATATTGACGAATCATTTATATTTAATATTTAAGACATAGTTATACGTAGGATGAGGATTTATTACAAATACATTGACCATAATTAGTTAGATATACTCAATCTCATTATATGAAATTAAGTAAAGTATAGTTAAATATTACGCATACTGCATGTAAAACCATGTAAATTTGTACGCCCCAAGGCACCTCATAGTGATAAAAATAATAAATGTAGCATCTTAACTTACCTAAGTATGTTGGAGAAATAAATATTTGAATTTGAATTCGAATTTGAGATATAAATACTTAAATATGTACATAGAAAACATTCAAGACTCATAATTTAAAACTCGCGTTCATCACACAAATAATAATAAGTGGTAAATGTTAAATTTTATCCCGGAATAACCAATCCTATCCGCTTTTAAAATATTGGTAACGAGCATAAATATCTGGTTGACGTATCATCCCGGACCCCTGTCACGTGACGTATACCACGTCGAAATTAACTTATTAACTTTCTAAAATGCTTAAAAGACCGTTATAATTCAAAAGCAACAATATTCCGTGGACATTGTAAACCTCAGGAAATTTTATGCAAGCAAAATAAACTTACTTTACAGACACAGTTTTCACTCTCAACTAAAAACAATCATATTAGTCATACAAAACATTTGCAAGCTGCTCCCGCTTCTCTGGATGCTATTAATTTCATTGTTAAACCTGGCAACACCGGCGACAATAGTATTTTTCACAATCGTGTTATAATAGAGAGCTTTTTAGTCGAGTACCGTGTTTAGGCCACGAAGCTTGCTGAGTGGCCTAAGTAAGGTACGAGATTAAAAAGCTTAATTATGACACTATTGTGAACAATACTTTTTGTACGAGTTCATTAAAATTAATAATTTAAGTCATTAATACGAGTATACAAGAAAACTAAATATCGTAAGTGTTACTATCCGACTTCTTTGACACAAGATAATTGAAAAGTAGATTTTTGACAGATGCCGCGACGCTGCTACGTTCCGAAACGCCACAGATTGGCAATTTTGTATCGGATCGAGTCTCCTTAAACAAGGACACATATATGGAAATCCAAAGTTCTATTTTCAAATTTTTTTCGGTTGTCTAGAGCGTATCGAAATAGTTATTTCGATTGTTTCGGAAGTAACAACGATGAAAAGAGTGACGTTGCAGTATTCTCTATGAAATCTTAATACACAGATTTTAATCGACGAGTATAAAAAAGATAATAAAGTTCGTCAACACGTAAACAACGTGAAACGTTAAACGAGAATTACAGACGGCAAACAATGACCGGCAATTAAGGAAATCAAACAAAATTCAATAGGGAACATTTGTTCAAAATTGCAAAACCCTAAGCCGAAAGGGCCCAATTTCCATTTTATTAGCATGAGTTTGGAATAAAAATGTGTTTATTCTGGAATGAAAGCGAGATGGCCTCCCCATAAAGAGATCGAGTGCCAATACAGATGAGAACGCAATGTTATTCTGGGGCGTATTCCAAATTCAAATGGATTTTGTGTTTATGAGTGAGCCTCGGAATACATTCAAATGTGCTCCACGAAACGCGTGGACAACTATTAGCAACAGTTAGATTTATGGGTCGTGATACTGTCTGGAAGTTAGTTGCAATACTAATGGACCGGAAGCCGTATTACGAACTGACAAGTTGTATGCAATGAGAGGAATCACTAATATGTAAATAAATTTTCGGATTTTTTTTCTTTCAAATATTCATTTGTCCGAATTTTGTTTTATCCGAAAGATATGTTATGCTGAGGCTATTTTAGACTAAATATATAATTCAATTGCAATCCTCTCAATTTTCTGATTTGACTGGTTGCATGGCTTTGATGACGACCTTTGTTGCTTACAATCACACTGTATCCCTTGTGTAGATATTTTGAAAACATGACAGCAATATTATATCAAGCCGAGAGTTGAGTAGCGAATTTAAACGGCCTGTTTACGTCTGCGGCAGGATGCCAGAGGCAACAAACAAGTGCATAGAAATGTAAGAAATATGCCATGAGTTGCAAAGTCGCGGCTGGGCCGTAACTGGCCACGGGGGTTTGAAAAACTCCATGGCCACGTCCAAAAACACTCCCAATAAAATCACCTCCAAGGATTTATATCAGCCAACTGCCCTTGATATTGCAACAGTAAATAATATCTTTCGTTAAAAGGACCGTTTTATTGGCACCCTTTCCTTTTATGCGACGATTATGTCATTTTTACGAGCGCTCCAATGCTATTTACGTATTTTTATTGAGAATCAAACGGAAAACTCTTACATAAAATCCAAATGATCCCGTAAAATGTTCACTATGATATTATAATTGAATATTTCCAACTTGAGGGACCATTAGGAAAATAATGTACCAGGGTCGTATAAATTGCTAGGAGCAGGAACCCTTTTTACGCCCAATCTTACCTAAACTTGAGTGATCTTAAGAGGGCGGTTGTGCTCATAAGTTTGCGATTCACATAAGGAAAACATTTAATATTGACATGAAGTATTTGTGCGGTTGTCGCTGGCAAATGGCCAAACATTTTCACGTACAAATTTTTTCCCTATTTTTAATGTAGTGTTTACCTTAGCGAACCTACCAAAACGGGTTAAAACATTTTGTCTAGGGTGAATGGAGACGTAAACAGCGTCGTAATATGTCGTAACGGACAATCGTAAAGGATAGGTTTTGTAAATATTTGTGCGGGATTTAGAATTTGCCGTCTCCGGGAGTCACGATCGATCAATGTCACACGCCACCTCGGCCGAGTCCCAACAACTTGGCCGTTTATATAATTGGATCGGATAATTCAATCCGATCCACTACAATGTTGTTTTCACCATGAAACCTACGATCAGCTACTCAGCTACGAAATGACACATAAACATATTTATGGTTATTGCCGTAACGTCAGTATATCACACAAAAGTGTCCCACGTAATTTTATTACGGTGAAAACATAGGTCACAGTACGAGTATAACACGTCTACTTAATTAATTAGTTAATTTGGTTTGTTATTATAACATAACATGTGGAATAAAAGAAGATGTTGTGACTAAGATTGAAAAGAGCATGCTTCGATGGTTCGGTCATTTGGAAAGGATGGGTGAAAGAAGATTAACGAAAGAGATATACAGATCGAAAGAGAGCGTACTTTTTTTAATCAAATCGGAGAAATTCTGCAAAAGGGCCGAATCTTAAGTACCCGAAACCGACGTGCATGCATGACTCGATGTATGAATCGTAGCAAGTGGAAAGAAGTGGTCTCTGCCTACCCTTCTGGGAAACAGGCGTGATATATAATGTATGTATTGTATGTATGTATAACATAACAAGTTAAAACGCGAGACATAACTAATTCGTGACATTTCCTAAGCATTTCCATATTAAATTAGATCCAAGCACTTAATTTTAATCTTAACAACAGCAAAAATCTTGCTCCCTTTGATGTTTACGTTAATCTGTTTAAATTATAGCTATAAATGTATTATACTAGTAGTAACAATTTAATTTTCCATTTAAGAATAATATGTGGCAATATGTTAAGAAAATAAATTAATATCTTTATTGTGGGATTTGTGCATTTGGATTTCCTTTTGTTAGTTGACAGTAATTTACTAAATATAATGTCTAACTATCCGTAAAAAACTTCCAATAAACCGTCTTTTACATACAGTGATTTGGAAACTTTGCTTCCTTCATTCAGATTCCTCTTTTATTTCTCGGTACTATAAAGCGATTTTTATAGTCTTCATCTAATATAGATGACTCGAGATTTTTCCTCTCCTATTTTTAATTACCTTAAGTAAAACCTGTAAGTTTTCAGTTTTAATTTACCATTAAGAAAGATGGTAGGTCATTTATCATTTTGGAAGGTGAAGTCGAAGAAAAAAGAGGTAGAGGAAGAATTAGGCGTACAAAAGTAGTTATTTTAGCCAATTAAGAAGGCAATGCCGCGTCGTATTAGAAGGTGTTAAAGTGACGGACAGTTATTATTATTTTTATTAATAAGCCCAATATTGGACCCGATTCTGCAGTGGCCTCTAAACTTCCTAATTTTGTGGTGTCGATAAAACACGTTGCTATTCTATGAGCAGCTGTCATAATTAAATGACAGCGCCATGACAGCGCTAATTTGAATCTGACGCTTCTTATTTTAGGCGGTCTTATACATTGTTAGCTTGACATTCCGGAATAGATAGCACTGATTAAATCTGCCGTCTAAACTATGTCTTAAAATTAGACAATTTAGTTTTAGTTAGTTTTAGGCTATTTAAGCAATGAACATGTAGAATCGGGTCCATAGTGTCCCGATGCTGGGCAAAGGCCTCCTCCCTTGATTTCCACACCTCTCCCCTGTGGCAATCTTTGACCAATCCTACAGAAAAGCAAGTCATCCCGCCATCTCCGCTTGGGTCTGCCTCACCCTGTATTGCCGTCCTGGGGGACCGACCCACCAGCTTGCCGCATTGGCCCACCTTTGTGGGTGCATGCGACAAATATGTCCAGCCCAGGCCGACTTTAGCTGGGCACTCTTTTTCCCCACATCGACTATGCCTGTCTTGTAGTGCAGGGTTGTTTCGCACTCGGTCCGTTATTTTTACACCTAATAGGTTGCGCTCCATCTCTCTTTGACGAACCGGACAATAACTAGAGAATATTAGGTAGCTACTCTAACATCGCTAAAGCAAGTTATAACATATGACACAACTAAAAGCGTAGGGAACTTTAGTAAAATGATGTCAAAACTACATGTTTGTTTATGTAAATGGGCCAGTGGGTCGCCCGATAGAAATTAGAAAGTGATAACAACTGCCTAAGGATACTTCCAACTTAAGGATATGGTAGATGTTTCGCCGGCCATTGAGAAAATACCTCTAGTATGCTAAGGTATTCGCAGGTATCTTCCCAATTCTATTGCCAGAAGAAATGTCCGATGCCGTTCCTGAATATTGTTTGCTTTGTCATCAATCATCTCATTTAATTACGCGGTTTTTGGTTCGTTATTTCCTTGCTGTTTTCATTGAAACCGATACAAGCGTTACCACTTGTCGATTTCCTTGAGTAAAGATACTCAGGGGGATCCGCGGCTTAATTCTGTTGTTTATAAACAAACCGACAGCCGGTTCACTTTCATTTATTAGGTAAATAAACTTTCTGCCCCGTTGGTCGCCTATCTTCAACAGGAAACGGGGAATAAATGTTGTAGGCCCAAGTTTTACGTTTTGTTTGTCCGTTGAAGTATTTAAAGTGTTGAAGTGAAATTGCTCAAATTATAGGAATGTGAATAATATTTGTTTTTATTCTTTAAGTGCAGTCTTGTGTACCTTGAATCATAATTATTTTTATTCGAAATGGTAGGCAGTTTTATGGAAGTGATTTAGTTGATTCAGTCTTTTTTTAAATTTAATTATATTCCATTTTAATTTGCTAATAACCAATTAATCTAAGTTTCATGGTGAGAAGCGTGCACAAGTTGGTTTAGGTAGGTTTACTCCTCTAAATGGTTTTCGAATAATAATTCCCGAACTTTAGTAATCAATCAATTAAAATGAAGATAACGTAATTATTGAAATTTTTACGAAATTGGGTTTCGGTTTTATCTAATTAATTAAGTGTTTTATTGAAATGTATGAACAATATATATTTAGGGAGCCCATATTTTTTCTTCAAAAGTTTGATTCAACATGTTGCAAAAACGTGCAGCGATCCCAACATGCTCGTCACTAAGTAAAAGATTTCAACTTAACAAACACCAGTGAACTTAACTTTTTCTACATATTTTAATATTAAACCCGTGTTCCTTCCGGCTTTGTGCGCCGCAGCTCGGGACCGGGCCGGGAGCGAACAATGTATGTTGTGGCTGTTTAATGAATGTCGAGACCGAGTTGAGGGAAGATACCGTACAAAACAACAGAAAAACCCAGCCGCAGCGCCGAGGCTGTTAAGCCAAGCGGCTCTAAAGGAAATTAATCATTTACCTTTTTTGTTTTCCACAGCTTTGCACCAATTCAACGTCCGCGTGATTTGACGCCCATAATATATCGCCCGAGCAATCCACAGAGAGCTATCAATGTCGCTCCGGCGATAAAATCGAATCAGTCGGGCATTAGAACGGGACACCGCCGTCTCTTACGAACGCATTTGACACCGGCACAAGTACAAGATTCTGAGGTCAACCAGCCGTCTCTTCGACTTGGACAATTTGTCTCCGAGCGAAGAGGAAGCCTTGGACGGGTACAAATGGCAGATTACTTGGAGTTTACTAGATTCCCACCCTAGACAAATGTCGCATCCAGTCGCCCCGGCTGGCGTAATGAATGCCACTTTGAAAGCGATATTATGCAAGAATTCATCACACAGACAATGATGTACAGCTTGAAATGTATTAACACTATTATCCCGGTATTAGTCCCGTGGAGAACTTTGAGGGTGCTATTAAGATGACGTATGGGGCGGCTTGTATCCTGGGGAGGGTGATTTAGTGACAAAGTATTCGCAAAGTAAGGCGTTACGTGTATCTAACGGCCTCCGAACACATTTTGCGTCGCGTTTACCGTGGCAGCAAGGGTAAATTAGCCATAACGCGTAAATTGAAACGCAGGCAATCCCGTGAGTAAACGCGATTCAGGGCGTATCCAGCCCTTAATGAATAAAGGGACACGGCGACGACTATATCTGCCGGGGGCATGAGACAACTTGTAACTCAATCAAGGTACGAACTGGGTGTCGGAGTGTGCACGTGTGAGTCATTTTTCACCCAATATTCGATTATCGCTCGTACGGAACAAAAAAATGACACCCTTTGTATAAGACCGACGATTTTTGTGAACGTGCATGACGTTATCGAGTGAGCGTTTCTGTGCGTTGTTGGCAATTTTTTTTTACTAGAGAGTGACGGGAACGACGTATTGGGGCACTTGAATCAAAATATCAATATCATAATAAAATTCATGTGTTTTTAATATTAATCATTTCACCCTAATGCAAACACTGATGTTTAGCGGGTAATTGACTTTAGCTCTCGTGTAAATCTCCTCATTTCTAATTCGATCACGAAGCGCAATCCCTCTCCATTGCCCTTTGAGCGACCTTGAACTTACCAACGATTATTTACTTAATGTTACAAACATTCAAATCGGGCTTATATCTTATAAGTATTATTTTGTCACATATTCTATCACCCGAAGTACCGACAAAACTATAATTACCTATAAATGTATCAAAGCGGATGGAGAAAGGTAACTCACTGGAAATTCACTAGCGCGAGGGACCCTCGCTCGGGAAGGGACGAACTGTCGGTAACTGTAGAATTTAATTAATTGTAAACAAGCCCTTATCCGATGAATTGACATGTTTATCATATAACTAACTCAATTATTACGTAGCATAGATATATAATTGATACGCATAAATTATAGAAATTGTAATTAGGTTAGTCAGCTTCGTTAAATTTACGCTATATGGTTAAAGGTATTGAAATGAAACTATGAATCAACAAATAATAATATCTTTACAAAAATACACATTCATGGTTGGCTTTTGGTAAAGAATAGCTAAACTTAAGTGGCAGTGGGCAGGGCATATTGCTTGCAGGACTGATGGCCGATAGGGTCAGAAGGTTATTGAGTGGCGTCCGCGGACCGGGAGACGAGCTGTAGGCAGGCCTCCAACAAGATGGAGTGACGACCTTGTATGGATCACGGGAACGCGGTGGATGCGAAAAGCCCTAGCCCTGTCTGAGTGGGGAGCCTTGGGGGAGGCCTATGTCCTGCAGTGGACGTCTTTCGGCTGACATGATGATGATAAATACATATATATAAAGCTAACATAGAAGAAATTATTAATAAAGGCGTCTTTCAAAGATTTAAATAGTTATCATATCAAAACAAAACATCAACTTTTCGTATTAAACAGTAAAACGTAAATACCGACCTCACTCAAGCGGAAAATGAAACGCCACCCTATCGTTGTTTACACAAAACAAATCGCACAAAAAAGTATTTTATAAACAACCCCCTCTGTAAAAGCTACCTTCCGATTGACCTTTGATAACTCCCAACGCAATTTTAAATGGATTGGAATTGCTCAAAGGTTTTCCGTTCTATTTTGTAGATGGTTGATTGTGAATATTGCTAACGAACCAATCCCATCGTTCACTAAAAGGTTTACATATTGACTTTCTAACCTGGGTTCTAACTTGTAGGCCTTATCCTATATATTGAATTTACACGGGTGTGTAATGTTTAGCATAAAAAATGGTCTAATGATCATTTTACATATGTAAAACGAATTGCATAATTTTGATCTGTATAATACACTCTCGGTCAAATAATACGGGTCAGAGTGCGTTTTTCATACAAACGAGGCTATTTCGAAGCCTTGGTTCCTTGCCAGGGGTTGTTTTGAATGAGTTTTAATGGTGGATACTCCTGAGGTTCAATAGAAGACCTCAAAAGTGCTTAAGATACCTAATTGATTGCACAATCAGTTAACACCACAGCGAGAGAGTTTGGGTCAGCATTTAGATTTCCTTACATTTTATTGCCATTTTAGATGTTTTTCTGAACATGCACAATTCCGGCGTTAGCCACAGATTCAATCAGTTGGGTATCCTAGGCACTCTGGAAGTCCTGTATCGATGCTCGGGGTATCTATCATCAGATTTCTCTAAAAGCATCCCCTGGCGAGGAACCAAGGCTTCGAAATAGCCTCTTTAGTATGAAAAACGCACTCTGACCTACGGGTTATTTGACCGCGAGTGTAAACCATCGATATAATAGTCAAGATGCATAAAACGAAATGTATAATTTCAAAAACTACAATGGCCTTAAATTAAAAAAAAAACTCACAGTGAGTCACTGTCGTCACAGTTCTAAACCTAACCTTGTTAGAAGAAATTCACTTTAAATGCATAATAACCAGAAAATTATGGTTATACTAAATGAGTGTTATGTAACTCGATCGTATGTCAGATAAAATTTAACAATTGGTTTTTATGCTAAACGTTCATTATGTTTTTCATGATTAGTTAAATGAAATTATAAAAAAATATATATACTGATTGAACCGCAACCACTTTACACATGTTGGCTCTTATTTACTTAACAGTAATGATAGCCGAGTTAAAATACTATAACAATACGTATAGAGAAATAAAGTAGAATAAGGCTCTAGGAAACAGAATCATTTTGTCACTTTATAATTTATAGCAATTACATCCAGCATTACAATGTCTCTATCCATCAACGCAATTTATTTGTTTTTCATTTATATCTGCTTATATATTATTTATATCCATGTCTTCCCGTGGGTGTCGTAAGAGGCGACTAAGGGAATAAAGGCTTGCAGTATTGTTAGGCGATTGGCTTGCCACCTGTCACTAATACGCTGGTAAACATCTTAGCCTAATTGTGCAAAATGTGGTTACAGAATTATCAACAAGTTTTTAGAGTTGTTGTTAATTCTGTAGCTCTGCCTACCCCGCTCTGGGAGTAAAGGCGTGAGTTTATGTATGTATGTATTTATATCTGCCAAGTTTCACGCAGGAAAAGGGACAAAGCGAAAACGGTTAAATAGTGCTATAGTTCATTACATCTCTACAATCCTACTCCTACTAATATTATAAACGCGAAAGTTTGTGAGTATGGAAAATCCGTGGATTCGTTAGAAGTAATAATTTAATCGCAAAAAAATAATAATGGACAAGTAAGATTTTAAATATCATATTAAAATTTAATGTGTCACTGCTTTTCCGAGCAGGACGACGTCTGCCGGGTTCGCTAGTGTTATATAATTATGACTTTTAATAATAAATTAACATTTTGGTGAACATTGTGACATCAGGGGGGTTATTATGACAAAGCTATGCAGTTCACTGTATGGCGAGTCTAAAGGATAGTGCTATAGCAGTTATATAGCTCCATCCTTTTCTCTGAACTAAACTGAACTGCATGGCTTCGTCATAATAGCCCCCCAGGTCCGTGGAATACAGGGCAGCTTATTTGATATGCAAAAGTTTTTACTGGACGTCCTCGGCCAACAAAGTCCGGGAAAGAGACAGGAAGAGTCACGTCGGCGGCACTCTCGCACGACTAACCGCCAATACCATAACGTCGACGTTATTTTAACACAAAATATTCAGATATTTTGAAGGATTGAATATACTTTCCTTAAAAAGATCAAGATTAAGTCAAACCGTTTTGATACTAGCCTTAATAAAATAAAGTTTCACGTTCATAAAGTAAATAAAACAAAATTGATAAAGTCAGGTTTTCAGGCATTTCAAATTAGTAAACATTTATTCGAAGTTTTTTTTAAGGTCTAAAATGCTATACACGTATTTATGTTTTCTTGTTTTTTAAATACGTCCTTATAATGTGATCACTCGCTTGTCTGTCTGTCCATCTTTCTGTCAGATCCAATGTGCTCCAAAACTACTGGACCGATTGAGTTGAAATTTGGTCACATTATGTAAGTCGGTGATCAAAAGACAACCAGAGCCACTTTTTGAGGTTAAATTAGAAAATTTCTAAAAAAGATTTGCAAACCATGTGAGATATCAAAAAAAAAAGTTTTTTTTTTTTTTTTTAATAATTTTGAACTAATAAAAGAAAAAGAAAAGAAAAAAAGAAAATAGGCTGAAATTGACCATTCACGCCCACTTATCTCCGAAACTACAATGCCTGAATTTTTTAAACAATACAGGAAATAGTTATTTACCTACAGATTACAGGAAAACCTACAAGATTTTAATATGGTATTTAAAGTTCCGCAGCTTCCATGAAAGCTTATCGCACCTTCTCGGTTTTATTTTTCAATTGGATCATTGTAACCCGATTGAATGTTCACGTATAATCCATATCGACTTTCATACCCAGAAGTAACAACGAGTACGGTAAAAGAGTGTGGACGCGTGCATTGCCCGGCATCTTAAATGGGTTACCATGTCATCTAGTAAGTACTTGTAAATGCAACATGTAAACAGGTAAAGAACATACTAAAGCGATATTTACTTAATAATAAAGAATAAAAAGACAATGAATGATATGATGTTAATATTTAAAAAAAATAGTATTTATAATAAAACGTAGAACTCATATATATTCTTAAGTGATAAAATCTTTGATTAATTTAAGATTATAAGTTAAGATAAATTAATAATGTATTTGTTTTTTTTTGTGTAAGAAATAAACAGTTTTTTTTTTTTTTTTTTTACATTCGAGGCAATTTTGGTCGCATTTCAATTACATTAAGCCCTTCAACATTGCTGACTGTAGTGAGCGGTAGTAACAATACACAGTAACGGTAATAGTAGTTTATGCAACTGATGCATAATGAGAGGCCTTAAAATACGAGTGTGGATTTAATAGGATCATACGAATGCTTAAGGCCTTATTAGGTACAGTTGCATACACTACTTTATCTACACACATATCATAAGTTTATAATTAACCTGCTTTTGTAACAGCAAGAAACCAACAAACAAATATGACAAAAATAATGGCGGCAATTCGATCCTCCGTCAAGACGAATATAAAAATAAAAACACAGACTAACGAATGAAGTCCCTATTCTCAAGTCACTCGAGATCAAATGTCATGCGTATTATATTAAAAAAAAAAAAAAAACTGTTTTAATATCTACGAATACTAGAATAGAGAACCGCTTGAGTTTTGACACTACAAGAAAGAAAGGACACCACGGACAAGAAAGTTGTCATAGTAAAATTGTTTGTATTAATGCTGGTCAATTCCTACGGGTTTTGAATGCATAATAGAGAACTTGTGATATGAGTGTAGATAAACAATTTATTAGTACATACATACTTACAAACATACATAAACTCACGCCTTCATTCCCAGAGTGGGGTAGGCAGAGCTAAAGAATTACCAACAAGTCTTAAAACTTGACAGGTGGCAAGCCCATCGCCTAACAGTACTGCAAGCCTTTATTCCCTTAGTCGCTTCTTATGACATCTACGGGAAGACATGGAGTGGTACTATTCTAACTCGGCAACCACACGATTTTAAGTATTTATTAGTATTACGTTTAATTGGCATAGACTAAAATCAATTTCTGCCAAGAAAATAATGTGTATGGTAATCTTTGTTAGCAGACTGTACTTTTTTCGCTCAATCATTATGTGCTTAATACTAATATAGCGAGCCCAACCTCGATGGTTCTACATTAAGTATTGCAAAAATCCTGTTGCCACATTTCAGATCTTTAAAAAAAGTACTTTTTTACCCAAACACAAAACACGCTTATAAAGTTTTAAAATAACTTGCTAGTATATTTTAGTGTTAACTCACTACTAGTAAATACTGCATCTTTAAAGTGATTTGGTCGTACTCAAGACGAGTGTTTGGATTGTTTAGTGCGGTTGGCGTGATGTATCGTGGATACTGATGAGCATAGCAGCTGCCGTTCAAGTTATTTAGTCGCTTAATTTACTTACTTACCACATGCCTTTGCCGCTGTCATAGCAGTAGCTTGCGCTCTAGCAGTGTCGACGCGACGGCCAGTAGCTCGTTAGCTTGGTTGGATGGGTTACTTGCGGTTGTCTAGTATTTTCACACTGCATCCGAGTAACTACGGTCCGGTAATTGTGTAGCCACAATCTAAGTGGTTAGAACTGGCTCTGTGTTAAAAAGTCAACTACATACATACATACGTTCAAGCCTGTAATCCCAGAGTGGGCAAGGCAGAGCTACAGAATTACAACTTTAAAAAGTTGTTGATAATTCAGTAACCACAATTTGCACAAATAGGCTAAGATAATTACCAGCATATTAGTGACAGATTGCAAGTAGTACTACACGCCTATAATCCTTAGTCGCCTCTTACGAAATCCACGAGAAGACATATATCAGGGACAATGTCACAACAATTGATTGACCTAGTCCCAATTTAAGCTCTAGGCTTGTATTATGGGTACTAGACAACGATATAAATACTTATATAGAGAAATATATACTTAAATACATAGTAAACATCCATGACTCAGGAACAAATATTCGCGCTCATCACACAAATATCTGCCCTTACCGGGATTTGAACCCAGGACCGCTAGCTTCATTGAGTGGCACTATTCTAACCCGGCTACTGCACGGGAAAACGTCAACTGTAGTTAAATAAATAAATATCAGGGGACAATATCACACCAGCTGACCTTGTCTCTACTGAAATAAGCTAAGAATAAAACATCCCAGACTCAGAAGCAAATACTCATACTCATCACATAAATACTTAATACTTTCTATTTTTTATTCCTTTTATTACTGTTGCTTAGTTTTGTGACGATTCTGAGTTTTGACACATTTTCCTGCTCAACCGCGCATGAATGTATTTATTTTTTGTTTTATGTGAGAGTCATTGTTTTATATAATGCTAGGTTAAAGTTATTATTATATAAATAAGCAATATTAAAAAAACGACTGACTGTTGAGTTTCTTGCGGCGTTTCTTCTCAGCAGTGGTCTCTTGTGAAGTGCTGGTAGATTTTTGACGTGTAAAAGTGCCCGTGCGGCCTACTTACTGAATAAACATCTTTTATCTTTTTAAATATTTGCCCATACCGGGAATCGAACCTGGGACCGTTAGCTTCGTAAGCAGGGTGACTACCAACTAACAAACTAGGTTACCGCGTCGTCAGTTTCGAAATAAAAATATAAAGCAGTACAAAATAATATTTTTCGATGTGAGACGAGACTTTTATTTTAAGATGTTAAAGTTCTGCAAATCCTTACTAATATTATAAACGCGAAAGTTTGTTTGTATGGATGTTTGTTACTCTTTCACGCAGCAACAGCTAGACGGATTTAGATGAAATTTGAAATGGAGATAGCTCTTACCCTAGATTAACACAGGTTATATTTCATCCTGAAAAATTTAAAGGTTCCCGAGGGAATAACGATATTTGAAATCTACGCAGACGAAGTCGCGGGCAGAAGCTAGTGACTTAATAAGAGCGGCCTCTATTCCACAATGGTAAAACTCATATTCATTCTTTATCGCAATTGTATTGTAGATGTTATGGTAGAACGTATTCACTTCATTTGACAGTGACAACTGTCATGACATACACAGTATTTTAGTACCTGTGTATTTCTGTATATATCTTATCTTTTTATTTTACTTGTGGGAGGGTCCGTCCGGGTTGGTACCACCATCTTATCCATTAACCTACCACCAAGCAGCAGTGTTCGCATCGTTGTGTTCCGGTTTGGGGATAAGACAGCCGGTGAAATGACTAGCATAGAGGCATTCCATCTTAGTCCTCAGGGTTGGCAACGCATTTGCAGACTTGTGAAAGCGAATGTCTATGGGTCACAGTTTCCACTTACCATCAGGTGGCCTGTGTGCTCGTTTGCCTTCACAAGCTATAAAAAAAAAAAAACTTACCTGTTTCTATCTTACAGATGGGCCCTTTCAGATATACTCGTATTTCGACCCTTTAGAATCTTTTGTGCAATTCCCCTCTTACACACTCAGCTGTTCGAATGTGCAGGTTTCCTCACGATGTTTTTCCTTCACCAAAAGTAAAACTAAATTAAACTGATGATCATTCATCTTCACCTGATGATTTCAGAAATATTATTAAGGTTTCTTTTTACTTTTATAATAATTCATGACATGATTAAAGTCAACAGCGTTCAGAATTTCACACGTAAAGTCTGGAGCATTGTAACGAAAAACCTTTAACGTTTGTAAAGATTGTGCTTTGTAAGCCTGGAGGCACAGCAGGATCATGTATGATAAAAAAACAAAAGTATTATTTAATCTGTATTCAAAAACCACACATGAAAATTCATAACCTTCCGAGATATACATAAAAAGAGGCGTGTAATAAGTTTAACTGTTTTCTTTGTATCTGGGTGTCTGTCTGTGACGTTGTAGCCACAAATGAACTAATTTGATTGCTTTTTATGAAAAACAAAGTACATTTAATCAGAATAATTTAAAGCTAGGTTTTACGAAAATCGCGTGGGTAGTTTAAGAAATATCAGCTCTGGAAGCAGGGCTCGCCATTAGTAGGAGGTTTTTATCTGTTTTATAATTAAGGATCAAATTCTGTTAACCCTCGTTTATGTTATTTTGCTACAGTTACAAATAAAAAGTTGTTGATACCGATATACTATACATATATATACTGTTCATTACAGTTTGAACCTTAAATATTATAGAATTAAAACCTCAGTTAGCCTAGTTGGTCTTTGATATGGCACTCTTATCAGACTTATCAGTCTTGTAACTAACTCAGCCTTGACACGTTTCGATTGAACGCAAATTAGTTTCCCTGTACAGCAATCCATCATAGCAGTTTCCGACCGGCGTTAACCGCTTAGACGCCTTTGCGTTAACTGTATTTATTGTGGAATACATTTGAATATTCCTTTTGCACTCAAGCGAGTTGTGGCTGGGTAGGAGCCAAGAATAGGCGAAGACAATCTATTTTATCACGTTACTATTTTGCAAATTCACGCCTTGGAGCGGCTTATATAAAATCTTGTCACAATTTGCAAAAGAAATTGAATGTGGCTCTTTTGAATAGCTGCATTTGGAGTTGTTTCGGTTTTCTTTTCTGAATGGAGAGGCATTTGTTCTTTACTGAATTCATACGTTCTTTTATTCAAGTTTAAATAAATTTGTACATTTTTCAACCCGTTTTTAATATTTTTGGGTCAAGAAATGTTTATCTTTACTAAAACGTTTTAAACTTTGTTTTAATCTGCCAATTGTTTGTAGAGTTATCAACCCATACAAATAACTTTTTAGGATCGTCATTTTGTGAGTTGAGTTGTTATTGTCTACGAAGCTAGCAGTACTGGATTCGATTCTTAGTATGGGCAAATATATGCGTGATGAGCATAAGTTTTCTATATATTTAAGTATGTATATCCTGAAACCCATAGTACAAGACTAGATTAAATTTAGAACAAGGTCAATTTATGTGAGATTGCCCTGTGATATTTATTATTATAATATAGTTAGAATTAACATTTAAAACTGTCTAACGATTAAAAATAATTTTACACATTTTGATATTTTGCAATAATTAAATATTTATGACGTGTTTTAAAAAGAAAACGCTAAATTAAATTAAATTTCAACTGATCATGCATGATTGATTTTCTCACAATGAATCAATAGAATATTTCATCATCATCACCTACTTTCATTAATACCAGTAGAATAACAAAGAAAGATGAGCAAATCAAAAGAAATTAGATAAAGCATTTAGGCACATAGCTCCAACCCGATCGGTCCATCCATTACGTCGCTTGCGATCAACCCAATGTCCATCTGCCTGCCATTTGTAAACGTCACGCCTGTCTTCCTCACTAACTTACATGCCACTCCAGCCACTACAAACCCGTCCGTATCACATTACAATAAAAGCTAAATTAACTGCTTAATTAACTTTGTCTTACACACCAAGCTATAACTACAGCTACTGCAATATGACCCCTCGATTAATACAATAGAAGCCAAATGAAGTACTTAGTTAAGTTTGCCGCAACGAAACAGGATCGTAATTCAGTATGGTGACTAAGCATTATTCGGAGAATAAATGGTCACGAAGCGAAAGATGTTGAATGACTGTTTGTTTTAGTTTTTGGATCAAGACAATGGCGACAGTTTTTAGGGTACCGTACTAAAATTTGAAAAAAATCAATTGAGATTTCTGTGTCCACGTCAATAAAAATAAAAAAAAACGGCCAAGGACGAGTCGGACTCTCGCACCAAGGGTTTCGTATACCGGTATTAAATTCCAGTTTGAATTCGACTTCGAATCGAATCAGCGCAAACCAAACTCACACTTGACCATTTTTTAGTATTTGTTGTTTCTTTAAATGGTTTGTTATCACACCAAATTTTACGCTTGAATATTTTACCGTTTTTATGATACAACAAATATACATACATTCACGCCTGTAATCCCAGATTGGGCTAGGCAGAGCTACAGAATTACAACTTTAAAAAGTTGCTGATAATTCAGTAACCACAATTTGCACAAATAGGCTAAGATGTTTACCAGTATATTAGTGACAGGTTGCAAGCCCATCGCCTAACAGTACTAGAAGCCTATATTCCCTTAGTCGCCTCTTACAACAAATATAATAATATGTTTAAAAAAGTTTGTTGTACAGTCACTAGAAATTATATAATTATTCAACATTGGGTGCAAAAAATATCTGAAACATCTTTATTACTAGAGGTATAAGAGCGTGTAAGGTATTTTTGCGCCCAATTTTGGATAATATATTATTACTGGTGATGCAGTGGGCCGGTCACATCTGTCGCAGAACCAACGATCGTTGGGGCAGACGTGTTCTGGAGTGGAGACTACGGCTTGGCAAACGTAGTGTGGGACGACTTCCAGCTAGGTAGAGCGATGATATAAAAAAGTGGATGGCAGCGGTTGGAAACAAAACACTCAGGACGGAGCTCAGTGGCGTCCCAGTGAAGTGGGCTGATGATGATGATGATAAGATGAAGAAGATGAAGAAATGTATTAGTGATAGGTTGCAGGCCCATCGCCTAACAGTACTACAAGCTTTTATTCCATTAGTCGTCTCATACGACTTCCACAGAAACACATGAAGTGGCACAATGCTGACGCGGCAACCACACGGGATTTACTTATACATATACTAGCGATTTCCAGCGACACTGACTGTGTAGAAGTCGTTTATCGCTAATCTCTTGGGAACTGACCAATTCACCCGGAGAAATACTAACCTAAATTTAGCGTTGAACGATGAAGACAAAACCAACAAACAAACATACTTTCGCATTTTCTAAAAATGTATCTATATAAGTAAAATAAAACAATTGCCATACGGAGCAGCACTTGAGAACGGCTTGACGTATTTAGCTATTTTTTTGTTGTCTTTATAATTATAGTCAGGGTGAAACTGGGCATGAACAACTAGTTCAAAATAAAACAAGTAAAACGATTAATCTACATCTAAACCGTGAATAATTGCACAAAGTAAAACGACGATTTAGGAGCATAAAGCTCACAAATTTACTATTTTTGCTTCGAAGGGTAAAATGAAATTGCTGCGAACGCTTTCGTAGTCAAGTTTCGCTACGAGCGTAGCACGTAGCAGCGTTTTTGTCTGATTTGTAGCAAAGCCGCTACAAATAGTCGATCACAAATGCATGTTCACTTGTTCAGTCAGGGCCTGTATTCAACAACACCTAAAATACAAACGTCAATTAAAACCGTTATAGCCGAAAGCCGTATTCCTCCATTTGAAACAGATCCATCCCAAGTTCTGAATTCCTTGATGTAGTGATTGAACACTCTTATCTGATTGATTTAAATAACCGTATGTTTCCCTTATCCTTCCTTGCTATATGTCTTTTTAATTAAACCTATTGCCAACTTGCAGTGTTCGTATTATTGTGTTCCAGTGTAGGGATAAGACAACCGGTAAAATTATGAACATAGAGGCATTCCATCTTAATCCTCACATTTATCATCAGGTGATGCCGTGTGCTCGTTAAATTTGCTATACAAAAAATGGTTTGTGTCTCTTTCTTTGCTCTTCTCGTTAAAGCATATAAATATGGTCTACGAGCTACATAGAAAATGATAGATGATTCTCGAATATTCTCCCAGATTGGGGGTTCTTAGCAATAAACCTTAGAAAATTCCGTTATAGCTAGCTTTACCACCAAATAAAGCTTGAAACTAAACGCTTTATAAACCCACCGCGTCCTCAGGATCGGCTATAAATTATTGAATAATTCAACAACACGCCAAGCAAAGTGCGCGAACATCGTAAGAAATTACAATGGTTTAGTTCCTCCGCCACTGAACACCTCGGCTCGCATTAATCTTACTCGTAACCTGGTTACGGGCAGGGTCGCGAAGTTTCACGTAATATTTCATGCCGCGCGAATATTGCTTTGCAACTATCGACCAGCCCTGAATTTGTTTGTCGATGACGGAATCCGGACGGTGCTAATCCCTATAGCAACAAAAAATAATGTTAAGACGATTGGGATTGGTTTCCAACAGAGATGGGCATTAATCGATTAACTTTTTAGTCAACTAATCAATCGATTAAAAAATCAATCGTCACAAAATTAATCGCGATTAATTTAATCAAGATTAAATTAATCGTCGCATGATACGATTGACGATTGATCAATCGTCATGTTAATCGACTAAATGTCACGATTAATTTTCGACTAAATATTAGAAGACAGCACAGCACGTTGAAAAAATAGTTATGTCTCGTTGTTCAATGTCTTTTACTTTCTTGGAACTCATTCTAGTTGGTACCTATGCTTCCCGACATTCCTAAGTATTGTTTTACATTCCTTAAGGTGTAGCAATCTATCAACGTAACACGAAACATAGACTTAAAAATAACTTATTTATTACTGATATCAATCCAAAGAAAATTAATCTAATTAATCAATCGATTAAAAATTTAGTCGTTGCCATTTAATCGACGATTAATTTAGTCGCGACTAAATTAGTCGAAACTCTTACGATTAAGATTGATCAATCGTCATTTTTAATCGTTAGTCGCGATTAAATAGGTTAATCTTAATCGTTAATCGTTAGTCGATTAAAATTTGCCCATCTCTGGTTTCCAAGCTATTGGGGTTGCTGCCTGGTCGCATAATAACTATTGTCATAATTTTGATGGTTATAACACATTACGCATAAAGTTGATGCTCATGTTTTTATTTTTGGCATAAATTGTACTATGGCATAATTGTTCCCTGTCATAATAATACGGAGTCATAATTGGTTTGACCACAATGTAGAATGTCATACATCTATTTAGTTATAATATTAATATAATGTAAAGTTAGTGGCAAAACTGACTCGGATCGCGGATAGGTTAGGGTTTTTTTTTATAAAAGAGCGGAAAAACTTTATGAACATTATAAAGTATGGTTAAATAATTTTATGCGCGTCAAATTTATGCGTGTTACACAATATGTTCTCAAAAATATGATTAAAAACGTTATGCGCATAAATGTATGACTACTTACAGTTATGCGTAATGATGAGTATGACGAATCGACGTATGCCTATCAAAAATATGACTTCAAACTTTATGAAACCTGACCCCTACTCCTCTTAAAGCCTGCCAAGTTTTAGGCAGCAAAAGGAACACGGGTGTAATATCGGTTGGTCTAAAATTGTTTTGCCTATTTTTGATTCGCCACATTTTGTTTTTGCATACCAACGTTTCGTTTAATAATTTAAATATCGAAAATTGTTTTATCGTTTTTTTTTAGAATAATATTGTTTGGTCGAAAAATTGTTTGGTAGCTATAACATTTGTTTGGAATAACTTTTTTCTGTCGAATGAATTTGGTATAACGTTGACCGTGAGGCAAAGCTGAAATAGCTTCGCGCCAAGTTTTTTAACCTAACCTATTATTATTATATACTGAACCAAATTCGACCATACAATATTATGGTTTTAGCCTTTCAGTAATTAAATTTTTAGACAAAACAATTTTAGACCAAAACAAGCTTTATCACAAAAAATATTTACCCAAAAAAATCGTTACGCTAAAAAAGAAGTATGCCATCCAATATTATACGAAACATTTTTGAACTAAAAAAATTAACACATATTTTTAGGTCAGTCGAAGGGCACCCAAAGGAACACAGCTAAGTATAAGACTCATTTTATCCCATTCAATGTTTCGAACTTGCTTGATGCGTATGGCACGAATTGTTTATGATAAACTAGCGACCGCTTCGGATTATGTGACTTTTTTGTAACATCCGTTCAAAAACTAGAATTAGTTATACATAAAAACAAGCAAAAATAATCAATTGAAATTGAAAAATTCTGTGGTTGAATCTATTACAATCTTAATTTCTGAGCCCTGATTCATTCCACAGTCCTATATAGTCCCAGCGTCTGCAATATAAATCAGTTACGTAACAAGTATTTTTTGTTTATCTCTCGCTCGACCCGCTGCTCATTCTGATAATAAGCCAGTCCATCTGGAAACCACGCCATCTACAACAGTTTTGATATTAAACAGTGCATGACTGACTGCCTATAAAGCTTGTTGACCGGATAAGAAATGTCAAATATATACTATATACTTTTTTGTTATGATTTGTATAATATTGTTTTGCATTGTTAGATATTTCGCATCGTAACACTAACTCAATCAATACCTAAATTTGAGAAATTTCCAACGCTTACCTTTAAGTTTAGTAACCCTTCCCTGTGATGCCTCTCGTACTGTGTTGGGTAGTAGTAATTACTCCCCACCATGTGTCAACTCGTTGGGTTTTTTCTTATGATAGAAAAGTTTTTGACGGTTGGCCGTGAAAGTATCCTGGCTTCTAGCCGAAAGATTTCACGTACCAGCGGTTATGGAGAAGCCTACTTGACTTTAGCCACTATAGGCCGACTCCATGTCTCTGGTTGACAACTGATGACTTTACCTTACTAAAAATTTAACAATTTTAGTTCACAGCTTTTAAAAACCACGAATAGCCATGAATAGACTGCGCGTTCAGGATTATATCCCATTCAGTGTCTTGAGTAACTGGATACGTTCGCCTGCCTTGTAATGAAGCACTGGAATTTTGTGCACATGGCTGACGGAAACGACATGTGACAGAATTTAAAGTAACGAATTAAAATTGTAAATCATTTTTGTTCCGTTATATTTATCTCATTGTAATATCTAATTTATTTGTTGATATTGTTTTGTTTTGTGTTCATTATAAAACCTATGTTATAAAATTAATTATTCTTCTTCGGATTGTTCTGAATTGAATAAAAGTAAATACCTTGATGATGAAATAAAAGTTTATTATGTGTTTGGTCATCATCATTTTAGTTGAAAGACGTCCACGACTGGACATAGCGTCGGTGATACTGCAAAACCGCGTAAATATCAAATTTAAGACAGAGCAAAATAAACCTTACTGCTTATTAAAAAGGTGCATTTCGCTCCTTGTTTAAAATGTTACTTAAGTGGTTTTGCAGTTTTACCGACGATTGGAATTCAAGGTTTCCCACAAGTACCAGTCCTGCGCGCCACTTGCGTCTATTGTCTTCCCTTTATTTAAAATCAGCACTGCAGGAGTTTTACATCTTAGCATTATGCTGAGCCAGTGTCAAACTCACTGCAGCAAAGACACTATATACGGAAGAGATGGTATGCGACGCTGAGCTATCAGCAGTGATCGGATTTCACGGTGCAACACGGGGTGAATGACCTCAAACATTATGCTAATATGGATATGTCCTGGGATTCCGGGACTGATTTTGTTGAAAGAGGGTAATGTCTAAAAATTTTTCACATGATAATTTCCTTAACGTTTGGGTTTGGAATAAATAGTTTCATTGTACGTGTATGTATTTTTTTAAATTACTATGTTTAAAACTGATCTGCCAATTAGTCTTTCGTGAATATAAATACATGATATAATACGGTACGTATAATCAGTTTACCACACTACACACAGATATTATATTTTATAAGTAGATAGATATTGAAATAGCATACAATTATTTTCTCAATATTTTATATGTTCAATCGATTTCTTTATACGTCTAAAATCCTATCCTAGGATATGCCAGCGTATAGACCTGGGGCGAACCCACTCATTTTACGAAGTGGGTCGTGCGTGCACCCTGGAAATGGTAGCGGTAGAAACGGGCGTCGCATATTTACCAACCACCCCGGACTGCTAAGCAGCTAAGTATGGAGGATGATACCTGGTACGACAGTCCCAGCGTCCAGGTACTCCCTGCCCTCTCTTCTTCTCTATACTCTTTACTTGTTTTTGCTGTATTCTGTTTTTACTTTTTTCGGTGTCTTGTGTGTGTAGTTGTATTTTTCTTTTCTTTTCATTCATTATTTATGAAATAGTGGCTGTCGAACGTGAGAAGTTGTTTATCACTTATCGCGGTAAAAAGTAATCTACGTCGTTCTTTGGGGTGTACGCTAGCTCCGTACCAAATTTCATCGAAATTGGTTAAGCAGTTTATCCGTGAAAGAGTTACTAAAAAATCGACATAGTTATAAAAATTATCTAAATATATAATATTTTTACGTGGATACCACGGGACAATCTCACACTAATTGATCTAGTCCCAAACCAAGCTTTTACTATGGGTACATAACTATAATTATAATACATACATAAAAACATTCACGAGCCAGTGACAGCTCATATAAACACTTATTACAAGTGTAATAGTATTATGATACAAACCTAGCGACGCCATCCAAGAATTTATACAGGGTGTATTGCAAGTCGTGTGCCAAATGAATAGGGTGGGTAGCTAAGGTCACTTGCAACACGTTTTGGGCCAATTAACACTCATCCTACCCACGGTGTTTTTTAAATATTTTTTTTGGAAAAATCTCGGAATCTTCCAAAAGTTAACCATTTTGTTCACCTATCTTTTTTTTTTAATGTGACAGCACAAAACTATTTGTAGTTTTTTTTATCTCTAATGTTTGCGCATTCTAATGAAATGTTATTTTTATTCATATAGCAAACAAATAAAAAAATATTAGCCAACAAAGTGTGAAGGACAGAAAATAAAAAATCGTCACGGTCAACTTTACGGCACAATAAAAAAAAATGTAGAAGCTCCTCAGATCTTCCAACATCATAAAAACTTCTCGTTCCTGACAATTCTTACGGTCGTCTTACTGTCTACAGTAGTTGTTGTACGAAGTGTCTTTGATTTTTACGTCTGGGGAAGGGCCAAAGGGCTAGTGTACGCAACACAGGTACAAAGCAGAAAGCATCTGATCGCAAAAATTAATGACGCGTTCGCAATAATGCGGCAAGAAATGACACTTCGTACAACAACTATAGAAATACGAAAAAGGTGTCGCGAATGTATCAATTGTGGAGGAAGACAATTTGAACAAAATTTGAAGTAATTATTAAAATAAAGATGATTTTTAACCGTATTGCGTTTTGTATTGTGCATTTAGCCCATTTAACTGGCTGGATCTACTGACCGAATAAAACCATCATTTTAGATTGAAACCATATTTTGACGAAAAACTGAACGTGATTGTTGTAATTACTGGCTAGTTGGTAATCTTATTATCCTGTCATGTGTTAAGAACATTTTTAAAAATATTCACTTGAATAAACAACTCTGTCAAGACAACTATATTTTTCCTTATTTTCTTAAATTACTAGAATTTCCCACACGTTATCAGCACGAAATTAAAAGAAAATAATAGAATAATTGTCACATAATAGGAAAGTTATTAATTTGTTGTGAATGTGAAGAATAGTTAAAAAATATTACTTGAGAAAATGTCACATTTACAAGGAAATGGAGATTCTTCATCTTCACGTTCAAGTAAGTCTTTTTCCATGCCTACCTTCAGCTACATAATAGAGATGGCTATCCGACATGGAAGTTTAAGATGCGAAACTATCTTTTGCATGAGGAGTTGTGGTATACAATAGTCGGTTATCCTGAAGGAGATACGACTCCTGCATGTCAGAAATCTAAGAACGACAGTAGAGCTCTTGCAAAGATATGCTTAACAGTCGACGGTGGAGCTATTGTTCACGTGCGATGTGCGACAACTGCTGCCGAAGCTTGGACATCTTTGCAAAAGGCGTACGAAGATAAAGGAATGGGACGTAGATTGTCATTAGAACGCAAATTATATAGATTGAATTTATCCGATTTTGATGATATTGAAAAGTATATAAATGCAGTTCTGTCTACTGCTCAGGATCTAGCGGATATTGATAAAATTATTGAAGACACGTCCATAGCCGCTATAATTCTCGGGGGACTTACGTCTAATTATGAGCCCCTCATCATGGCATTAGAAAACTGCAATATACCAGGAACTACGGATTTAGTGAAGACTAGATTACTGAATGAATTGTCCAAGAAAAACATGGCTCATCCAGTAGATACAGTTCTTCATACACGATTAAAATCAAAATCTAAGAAGAAAGATATTGTGTGTTATGACTGCAAAGTTCCTGGACACAAAAGACCTGACTGCCCTTTAAAAAATAAGAAGGAGAAGGCCAATACGGTGAATAATGACGTCAGTTCATTTACTGCATTGAATACTTCTGGAAGTTCTAAGGATATATGGTATGTAGATTCTGGAGCTACAAAACACATGAGTTCTAGACGCGACTGGTTTCAAACTTTTTCATTACTTGACACTGGTAGTGTAACCGTAGCAAATGGAGATCAGATTAAGTGTTGTGGAATTGGTAATATTTCTATAAACACGCCAAATAAAATTGTAGATTCTATAAATGATGTTGCTTTTGTACCCAATTTAAATGTAAATTTGATATCTGTACAGAAAGCTATAGAAAAAGGTTTTGTATGCGTTTTTGATATAAATGGTTGTACTTTTTATAAGAATGATACTTTCTCTTTTACAGGTGATTCGGTACTTCATGCTTCGGCCTGTGGTGGACTGTACGCACTCGATTGTACTACTAATATTCCCCGTGATGAGGCTAAAAACTATGTAATACATGATGTGCACTCTGACTGTCTGAATAGGTACCAACTATGGCACAAGCGGTTAGGGCACTTATGTCGTTTAGGTATGATGCAGTTAAAGAATCACCGGGTGGGTGTAAACTTTACCGAAATAGATAAAAGTAGTTGTATCTCTTGCGTGGAGGGCAAACAAGCTAGAAAACCATTTAAAAAAATAGCTTATATAAAAGCAACTTCACCTTTAGAGCTGATCCATAGTGATCTTTGTGGACCTATGTCTACATCTTCCTTTCAAGGAAATAAGTATGTTTTAATTTTCGTCGACGATTTTACACGTAAAATATTTGCTTATTTTATTGCTTCTAAGACGGAAGTAAAAGATAAATTTGTTTTATGCCAAACACTTGTGGAAAAACAGTTGAATGCTCAAATTAAGGCTATTAGAACAGATGGAGGAAAAGAGTATGTTAATACCGAGTTTGTAAGTTATCTCTCTTCAAAAGGTATCGAGTTTCAAACATCAACGCCATACAGCCCGCAACAAAATGGAGTTGCAGAACGAACTCATCGTTCTATAACAGAGAAGGCAAGGTCAATGTTGGCTGAAAGTTCTCTTCCCAAAGCGTATTGGGAGGACGCATTTCGGGTTGCAGTATATCTGAAGAATAGATCTCCCCATAGAGCCTTAAATGGACAAATACCGTATAACAAATGGTGTGGTCGCAGAAGTGACCTTAGTCATTTAAAGGTATTTGGATGTCGTGCACTAGTGCATATACCGTCATGTCGTAGGAGTGAATTGGATTTAAAGGCAGAAGAAGCTGTGTTCGTTGGATACTCAGAAGATCCGAATTCTTATATTTTTCGGGATGCGGTTAATCCGAGAAGAGTATTTAAGTCTCGAGATGCCATTTTTTTTGAAAATATGTTTACTAGTTTAAAACGAAACAATGATGAACCTGTGCAAACAAGTTCAACAATAATTTTCGAAGATGAAACTGATGGTGAGGTTTCTCAATATTTTGACTGTGCTGAGGATTTAGCTTCCGAGCCTGAATTACCTCTGTCGACAGAGCCAGATGATGAAATCGACTCAGTAAGAGTGGAGGCACCAGTACAACACATTGAGCCAAGATATCCAACTAGAAGTAGAAAAGCACCAGATTTTCTTACATATAAAGTTTCATCAAGTGATTCTAATGAACCTATAACCTACTACGAAGCTATTCATGCTGAAGATGCAGATAAATGGCAACTAGCAATGGAAAATGAGTATCAATCTCTTATGAAACTTCACACTTGGAAATTGGTAAATAGACCAAATAAGAAAGTTATACCATGCAAATGGGTATACAAGCTGAAAAAAGATGCCTATGGTAATATTAGCAGATATAAGGCAAGACTCGTCGCCAAAGGTTTTAATCAAGTAAAAGGAGTTGATTATGACGAAACGTTCGCTCCAGTTATTCGCCATTCTTCCCTTCGCACATTATTCGCATTAGCTGCGGAGATGGGCCTAAAAATGAGGCACTTGGATGTGGACACAGCGTTCCTGAACGGAGATTTAGAAGAGGAAGTGTTCATGGAACAACCTTCTGGGTTCACAGCGGAAGGTCAAGAAAATAAGGTTTGCTTGCTTCGAAAATCACTCTATGGTTTTAAAACAGGCTCCTCGACAATGGTTTAAAAAGTTAAACGAAACACTTATAAAAATAGGTTTTATAGGAACTCCTTCCGAACCTTGTGTTTATACAAAACTTTTTGATCGAGAACTTGTTATACTCGGGGTCTTTGTCGATGATTTAATTGTTTATTTTCAGTCTGAATTGACTTTTGACATTGTCAAAAATGATCTAAATAAATATTTTTCTTTAAATGATCTCGGACAGTTAAAAACTTATTTGGGCTTACAGATAGAATGCAAAAATGATTCTATTGAAGTTTGCCAATCAAATTATATATTGGAAATATTAGAAAAGTTCAATATGAGTAACTGCAAGACAGTTAGTACTCCTTTATGTGGGAAGAAATTAGAACGAGAACCCAATATGACAAATGAGATCTTCCCGTATCAAAATCTAATAGGAGGTCTCATGTATTTGGCAGTTAACACGCGACCTGATATCGCATATGCGGTGAGTTATCTCAGTCAGTTCAATACATGTTTTGGAAAGGAACATTGGAAGGCAGCCAAAAGAATTTTGCAATACCTTAAAGGTACTTTGAACTATTCTCTGATTTACAGGAAAAATGATGAACCCTTAAGAGGATATGCGGATGCAGACTGGGCAAATTGTCCTTTAGATAGGAAGTCGTACACAGGCTTTGTTTTTAAGTTAGCTGGAGGAGCAGTGGCCTGGGAGTCGAAAAAACAACCCACCGTAGCTCTTTCATCAACAGAAGCTGAGTATATGGCTCTTGCGACAGCTACAAAGGAAGCATGCTACTTACGACGATTTATATCGGAAATTACTGGTAAGTCGAACTTTGTGAAATTACTATCAGACAGCCAGAGTGCCATTAGCCTTGTGCACAATCCCGTGCACATAGATACCCGTTATCACTTTATTCGCGAAAAATTGTCTAATAATGTTATATCTTTAGAATATTTAGAGAGTTCAAAGATGCATGCAGATATATTAACAAAACCACTTGGTTCTGTAGCAAATAAAAGATGTGCAGCTAGCATAGGATTAGTGCCCTTGACATAATTTATTTTTCCTTGTCTAGTAATTTTTTATATCCCTTGTTGTGTTGTTTTATTTGTTACTAAACTACTTTTTATTGTCTTAAACGATAATTTCGATTAAGGGGGGCTGTTGTAATTACTGGCTAGTTGGTAATCTTATTATCCTGTCATGAGTTAAGAACATTTTTAAAAATATTCACTTGAATAAACAACTCTGTCAAGACAACTATATTTTTCCTTATTTTCTTAAATTACTAGAATTTCCCACAGTGATTCTAGACATGTGGTATACCGTAAGAATTGTCAGGAACTGGAGAAGTTTTTATGATGTTGGAAGATCTGAGGAGTTTCTACATTTTTTTTTAATTGTGCCGTAAAGTTGACCGTGACGATTTTTTATTATCTGTCCTTCACACTTAGTTGGCTTATATTTTTTTATTTGTTTGCTATTGAATAAAAATAAAATTTCATTAGAATGCGCAAACATTACAGACAAAAAAACTACAAATAGTTTTGTGCTGTCACATTTAAAAAAAAAGATAGGTGAACAAAATGGTCAACTTTTGGAAGATTCAGAGATTTTTTCAAAAAAAATATTTAAAAAACACCGTGGGTAGGATGAGTATTAATTGGCCCAAAACGTGTTGCAAGTGACCTTAGCTACCCACACTATTCATTTGGCACACGACTTGCAATACACCCTGTATAATTATTCTTTTTTTAGGGTTCCGTACCAAAATGGTAAAAAAGGAACCCTTATGGTGAGGGTTCGTCGTCCGTATGTCTGTATGTCACAGCAGGTTTTCTCAGCAACTTCAAATGCTATTAACTTGAAATTTGGCATGGTTGTACAACTTGCTTGCCCGCAACAATGTTTAGTAAAAAAAAAAAACTGTGATGGATAAAGTACATTTTTTGATCTACAGCCAAATTTAAAAAAAAAGCCCCTCTCTCTGACATCTCCAAAGTTTTTAATCAAAAAATCTGACGAAAATCTGTCGTATAGACTTATATTTTATGAGAAAAATAAAATAAAATATTAAATATTTACAGTTTTTGAGAAACTTTGAAAATCTGTATATAAATTTAGGCTAGTCAAAAACGGCAAACAAAATGCGTATTTTCTTTATTGGTTACCAAGCACGTTACCTTAAATACAGAAACCTCGGTGCGCGAATCTGACTCGCACTTGACCGGTTTTTACAAGCACATTGCTTGTGAGTATAGAAAATGATTGAAATCACGAAATACGCCTGTCACAGGCATCATCTAAGAAAGAGTATAACGGACATGGCAAAACGAATAGCTCCAAGTTTGAATAAGGAACACAAATAAAAACAACCGCTTAAAAATTGGTCCTCGCTCAAAATTCGCAACAACCCAGCGTGTCAGTTCCCACCAACAACATATTGGAATACCTAACAAAAACACGCGGGTGCTTTGCAAAACTAATATCGCTCGAAAAGACACACAGCCGAGTGACAAGAGAAAACTGGCATTGTGTAACCGCCGACTCTGTCTGCGGGGGCCGGGCAAATGACAGTCGGAAAGCTTGTCATATAAATAAACGAAAAAACATGGCCACGCCACGCTCTTTGTAGGGTTCCGTTGAGTGTTGATTGTCTTTTTTTTGGTTGGCAACGTTTTCCATGGTATACTTATTTCTTGAACCTTTCTTTCTTTTAATACTATATTGCGGCTTTATGTCTTAATAGAAATAGCATTACGGATCCTTAGATACATAGATAAACTCTAGATGTACCGTCTAATTAATCGAAAATTAGTTATAAATGCTAAAGTTGTAAGAAAAGATTTAATTGCGAATGATGTTATTACTCAATCATGCCGGAGCAGCTGAAAGGATCTAAATGAAATTTGGCACTGATATAGATTCTATAACGTTACAAGGAAATTAAAAAAATAAAAAAAAAATAAAAAATTACCTTCGTCTATTAAATTAAAGTGAACGCAAACATCCTGTACATGCGGTGTCCGAGTAAGACGCTCGCGCGATAGATTAGATAAGAAACTTGTTACTGTGTTGCGTCGTATGCGCATCGCCATTCTCGAGTTGTTGAGAAGGTGCACATTGGCGCGGCACTATCATTCTTGTTATGTCTGGTGGGTCAAGACAGTATCAACCCAAAATCATTGCTAGTTTTGTTTCAAGCTCATAGACGTAAGTATTAAAGATTATTTTGAAATACAGTTGTAATTTGGGTTGCTGCACTTTTGATCTAGCAGTGCGTATTTAAATAGCTTGCAGATACTTTAATATTTATGATGTATTCGACGATCCAGGTGTACAGAAAAACCTTGCATGGTTTATGTTACATTTGTTTTAATGTTTTGTAACTTTTTATATCAAATAAATTTAAATAAATAAATAAATAAGGGTAAAGTCACCAGTGGTCGGCCACAGACCAGTAGTCGACCTGAAATGAGTGCGAAGAGTGGGAAATATAATTATCTTTCGAACTCTTCCCACTCATACAAAGTATAGGCAGAGGCCGACTACTGGTCTCTGGCTGACCACTGGTGACTTTACCCTAGGGAACTTTTAATAGCGGAAAATTTATAATTACCGAGAGAATAGCGATAACTGACTTCTACGCGGATGTAGCCGCAGGCAACAGCTAGTTACAGATGTAGTGAATAATCCTTTCCCATCGTTTTACGTCGGATAACTTCGTATTTATCTTGCTTTCTCAGTTGGCTTATTGATGGTTACTGAAGCAAATTGAGAAAAAAAGACTACACCTGTACTTATAAATGTGAAAATTGTGGATGTTTCGATGTTTGTGAGTATATCACAAATAAATGACTTGACGGATGAGAGGTCTTAGATAAGACGCATTATGCTAACGTAATCGATTTTCAAAAACGCTGCACTTATGTCTGTAGTTCTATACTATACATTCTGAATATAATGAAAACGTTTAGCTAAGGCATTTTTCATTTGGCCACTGGATGAGATTCGGGTCACTGATGGTCCATATTGTCTACTTATCATTGATACAAATTCTTACAAATATTATCATCAACGAAAATGGAACAGTTCCAGCCAACACACAAACAACTGAAAGTCTGTCAGTTGATATAAGTGAGTGAGTAAACATATTTTTATATTTTAGTTCTTCTACGGAACCCTAATAAGCGCCATCAAAATAATACCTTCTCCGGTGCTTACGGAACACGCGGTTAAATCTCCTATTGTTATTAAACGAAGTATTGATTTTCTTTGTACTTAGTGAATTTTTGTTCTTGAACTTTGTACTTTTAGTAGAAAACAAGTTTGGGAATTTTAGTAAAGTAAATAGATGTTTGTTAGTTGGTTCCGATTACTTTTGAATATTTGGTCATTATTATAATTTAATAGAAATGAAAAGTCACTTTCTTCAGTACATACTGCACTCTTTTTACCACTTTACCATTAATTAGCTTTCTTGTCTGTTTGTTTGTCTGTTTGCCTATTCTTCTAATATAGCTCAAAACTGCGGTATAATAATGTTGTAATACCTAAATGAATTTGAGTAATTTATCCGTATGTACATCGTGTTTTTTTTTTAGTTTTTCAAATGTATTTTATTTTTATATACATTTTCATGATTTCTAAAATAATCTCGTTCTTTTAAAACCTATAGTAAAAATATAGACAGAAGACAAGCCGGACGCAACTTTAGACACAAAAATAATATACCCGTCGCCCTTGCGAGAGTATGGGGTGCGCCAAAGTTGAACTAATCATTTTTAGACCGAATGTAATTTTATTCCTAATCATCACAAGTCCTAAAGTGTTTTTTACTGAAACCATTATTATTTCAGGATTTTTAAAGTATCTAATTGGTAGATAAGGTTAGGTTAGGTTAGGTTTGTTTTATAAAAACCCTGAAATAAAAGTCGTTTCAGTAAAAAAACCCTTTAGGAGTTGCGATGGTTAGGAATAAAATTCGGACTAAAAAAATTTAGGTGAGCCAATATGGACCTCAGAGGTAGATAGAAAAAGTACATCTAGATATGCTGAGGTATTTTGATACAGCAAACCACAGTAGGTACACACCTGCGCAGTACTAATTCGATATAGTACGTGGGTCAAGTTATAGTAGTCTCGCGAGATTAGAGACAAAATAAGCGCCCAGGTGCAAGTGGCCAAGACAAGATAAGGCTACAGCATAAGGCTACAATAAAAAAAAACCTTGGTTGTTTATAATGTGATTGTGATTTTTGTGCATAGGCGTCTTAATTACATACGACACAAACAAGACGATGGATACAGCAATTTCATAGTTGAATCACTAAATAAATTACTGTTCTTACTATAAACTTATCAGCTTAGGTAGATATAATTAATAATAGCAGTACATGATAGCACAAGAACATGATTTTTTAATGGTATTACGAAGTATAAATAAATAATAAATAAATAAATATCAGGGGACAATGTCACACCAATTGACCTAGTCCCAATTTAAGCTCTAGGCTTGTATTATGGGTACTAGACAAACGATATAAATACTTATATAGAGAAATATATGGTAATCTATCACTTTACAGAAAATCGATTCATCGAATATCTGTTCCCAGAACACTATTCGCAGAATGTCGTTATGACTTAGGAATCATTCATCGAACTTCAGTAGATCGCTGTTACATTTCTTCGAATTACCTGTTAAACCGGAATCGAATCATCGAATTTTACTTCACTATTTTATTTGTTTATCACAATAGTTGTTCATCGAATCACGTTTGCTATAATTTTGATTTAACGTAAGTTTCAGTTCCCAAATTTCATATTACACAGAAAATCATTTCATCAGTGTTACTATACATTGTAATCACAACGCGCTCACGTAGTCCGAGGTAGGTTAGGGTTATTTTTTTTTATGTCCTGGAAGCCCGACACGCTCACGGAGTCCGAGGTAGGTTAGGGTTATTTTTTTTATGACCTGGAAGCCCGACACGCTCACGGAGTCCGAGGTAGGTTAGGGTTATTTTTTTTTATGTCCTGGAAGCCCGACACGCTCACGGAGTCCGAGGTAGGTTAGGTAGGTTAGGGAAGTAAGTAAGATTTCCCATAAACGCTTGAATAAAAAATAAATAAAATAAATAACTGTATATCTTTTTATTAAAGTACATTGTACACAGTACAGTTACAACGTTACGTTAGTTACGTTGTTCGAGGTAGTTATAAAATATGAATGGTACCATTATTGAATCATGTTTCGATAAAAGGTAAATTCGATGAATCGTTACTGCGATGATTTGAGACATATTCGAAACAATTTATGATGAAAAGTTGTTCGACTATTTGAAAATCGATGAATTTAAAATTATGTGTATAGAAAAAAAAACGTAATTACATTCGTGGAATAGTTTTCGTCGATATGAAATTCGATGACAGGAATTTCGATAAAATGATAGACACCCAAAATATATACTTAAATACATAGTTAACATCCATGACTCAGGAACAAATATTCACGCTCATCACACAAATATCTAGACCGCTAGCTTCTTAGGCAGGGTCACTACCAACTAGGCCTGCGCGTCGTCGAAGTATTTAAATAAAGTTAAAGAAACAAGTGTTAATACGTGTTTATACGAGCTGTCACAAGTATCATCCTAGATGAAGCAGAGTATAGTATCCCATTGCAGGGCAAATTCCTCCCCTCATTTTCACCATTCGTCTACTGATTGCATGCTCCCGCCAGTCGCTTAGAAACGCGTCCGAAATAGTCCAAATCATCCCACCAGCCTCCTTTTTGGTCTGCTTCTGCTGCGGTGCCCATCCTGTGGGTTCCATTTAGTACATATGACAAACATGTCCAGCCCAGTTTCACTAAGACTTGAACTTAGCGGTCTTAACAACTACATCCACTAAGGAGTGGTCCGGAAAAAAAGTAGCAGCACATAATATGGAATTTATTTTTATTTTGTGCTAATTTCTAAGCAGTGCATTTGTAATAGTAATCTATAGATACTATTAAATAAAATAAACAATAAGAATGGTAAAAATTAAAGAGGGATTTCAAGTTTTCGCCTTTTACATTAAATCACACCTAAAACTTTTTGAACAGTGTCTTTTGAGAGAATTTATGAGGTGTTTGTCATAAACGTAATTTTTTTCTTTCAGTTTGATGGGCTAGTTAATACCTTATAAAATTGTCTTTTGATCATTAGTTAATATTTTTGATTTGACTTTAGTTTCGGGTAGTTACATGGATTTTCAAAAATTGTGTATTTGCCATTTTTACGGAAATTTGTCTCCCATAGAAAAACCTCTGTCAGAGGTTAGATTGGAGAAACTTCCTTACTACCCAACGTGAAATCCAGTTTATTGGTATAACTTATTCGTACAATAATATTCTTAAAAGCATAAAACCAGTTCTGAAAATGGAAATTCAATTGTGGTATTGTAGAAAACGTCAAGCGAAGATTGTCAAATTGTGTTGTACAAAGATTACATTGCAATAAATATTGAGAAAACTCAAGGAATCTTTCACATTTCAATATTATTGTTTTTTTTTAATAGTATGATATCTACAGATTACAAAAATAAAACTGCTTCATAATTAGCAACAAATAAAAAATAAATACCAGATAATTAATTGCTACTTTTTTACTGAACCACTCCCTATACCGGTTTTGGAGCTCAAATCAATGTTTTTGATTCTCACAGTTACGCGAAAACCTAGTATACAAACATATTTATTCATACTAATATAATCAACGCGAAAGTAACTCGGTCTTTGTACCTGTCTGTTAAGCTTTCACGGCTACCACTGAACTGATTTATATGAAATTTTATATGAAGATATCTTGAGTATCCCGGAAGGGAATAGGATACTAAACTTTTGATCCGCGATAGCAGCTACTTATATAAAGCAAATAAATACTTGCACTTAAACGTACCAACTTATACATAAAAACCCGTGCAAAACAAATACTCGCGCTGATGTCACAAATATTTGCCTTGACTAGCTTTGTACGCCAGGTAAGTGTTTACCTCTGTTATTTACAAGCTATATGGCCAATTTACCGGGTAAATTAGGATGGCGTATACCGTGTTTGTTCCGGTATTTATTGCGTGGTTACCAGCAGCCATATAAATAATAATAATAATAATAAAATTGCATGCGAGCGTATTACGGGGCTACAGAGGGAGGAACTAACCTCACTGCGTACCGTGATCGAATGTTGCTTCTGTTTCAGACCCTTGAACCAGCCATCATCGTTACCGCCCAACGACTTTCGGATCAAGTGCGGGCCATTCAGCGGCTTCGGCGGCTGGATCAGTCTGTACTTGATCGGCTACGCCTGGAAGCGCTACCTATTCGCGCGACCTCTGCTTCGTCACGGGATCCTCCTGCTGCGTTATTGGCTTCGATGCCAGTCGCCCAACACGCACTGATGCCAGTGCAGGATGATCCCGTTATCGATGTTGAGGATTGTGCGAATATAAGCGTAACTAGCCAGGTAAATGAGCAATTGAGGAGGGCTTTGGAAGACGCGATCGCGCAGTATCGGTCCACACCCAATTCTAGGCCTCGTCTACCACGCTTGCCTGACTGTAAACGAAATTTTGCGCTTATGGGAGCGCTAAACGCCTTGCTGGCGCCATATTTACAAGCCAGCGAGGATATAATCGATACCCACTCAATTTTGTACTGCGGGGCCATAGCTGCGTGCCGCGTAGCTCGAGTCAAGTTTTCGGACACTGACCGAGCTCCGCGCGCTCGTGGGTCTGTCCCCGATTGGCAAGTGCGAATTGAGCGGCGTATTGATAAATTTAGGACTCTCATAGCGAAGCTAATCTGCTTCAGGGGAGGCAATCAACGCCCCCGAGTCATGCGTTTCGTGAACCAAGCCTTTGCTGGGACCGGAATAAGGTCCCAACATTATATGGCTTGTGTCACGGAACGTATCGACTTCCTGAAGCAGAAGGTTTACGCGTGGGCAAGCCGTATTCGTCGCTATAGAGAACGTGTGAATAGATACCAGCAAAATCGCCTCTTCCAAAGTGATCAGAGGAAGGTGTACCGAAAGTGGGAAGGAACTGATCAAGGTGTGAGCGACGGACACCTACCAGATCCTGCTGCTATGATTAATTTCTGGCGCAATATCTGGTCGGTGCCGGTCGTGCACACTGAAGGAGATTGGATACGTGCTGTTGAGCGCACGTGTGAGGCTATTGAACCAATGGGGCCTATTACCATCTGTCCCGAAGATGTAAGTTGTGCAATTCGAATGGCTCAGAACTGGAAAAGTCCTGGGCCGGACGGATTGCACAATTTCTGGATTAAATGGTTCAAAGCCTCACATGAGTGTTTGGCAGCACAACTCCAAAATGCCCTTGAAATCGGTTCCTTGCCACCTTTATTAACAACTGGTGTCACCTCCATGCTCCACAAGTCCGGTAGTACCGCGGATCCAAAGAATTACCGACCCATTACATGCTTGCCTACCATCTACAAGCTCCTTACATCCATTTTGAGCACAAAATTAAATGCACATTTTATTGCAAACAATATTTTGGCCTCTGCTCAAAATGGATGTAAGGTTGGGTCCCGTGGTACTAAGGAGCTCCTCCTCATAGACATGACCATTTGTCAGCAAGTTAGGCGAAACAAGGCGGCCCTCTCGGCTGCTTGGATTGACTACAAGAAGGCTTATGACTCGGTGCCTCACTCATGGCTTGAAAGGATCTTAGAGTTGTATAAAGTTGATACAACTTTGAGGTCCTTTTTAGGTGTGTGTATGAGGCAGTGGGTCACAGTCCTTCGTCAACCAGGTGGTCGAGACATCCCCTCTGATTCGCCTAACTTGATAAGGATTGAAAGAGGCATCTTCCAGGGTGACAGTCTGAGTCCTTTGTGGTTTTGCCTAGCCATGAATCCTCTCAGCTCTTTGCTGAAGGATTCCGGGCTTGGCTATCGACTTCGTAAAGAGGCTGAAGTCATTTCTCACTTATTGTTCATGGATGACCTCAAATTGTTTGCATCGGGGTGCCAAGATCTTATCGCACTATTGAAAATCACACAAGAGTTCAGTAGTGCGATCAAGATGGAATTCGGTGTAGATAAGTGTGCGGTCATGCATATTCAAAGAGGGAAAGTTGTAAATTCATCTAATTTGCAGCTTTCTGAGACAATGACCCTCAGATCTCTCTCCGAAGTTGAAACCTACAAATATCTTGGTATGTCACAGTCTTTGGGTATTATGGACGGCGATGTCAAGCAGTCAGTGAAGGAGCGCTTCTTTTGCCGCTTGACAAAAGTTCTTAACAGTCTTTTGTCGGGTGGCAATAAGGTGCGTGCCTTCAATGGCTGGGTGATGCCGCTGCTCACATACTCCTTTGGCATACTAAGATGGACTCAGACTGAGCTGGACGCCCTGGATAGGAAGGTCCGTCTACTGCTCAAATCACATCGCATGTTGCACCCACGCTCATCTGTCATGAGATTGTACATCCCGAGGAAATGTGGAGGTCGAGGCATTTTAAATGCTAAGAATCTCCATAACCGCGAGGTGTGCAATCTCAGGGATTATTTCCTTGGCAATGAGTGTGGGATGCATCGTGATGTGGTTGCAGTAGACAGGAGCCTCACGCCTCTCTCCTTGGCAAACGAAAACTGGCGTAGACCAACAGTGTTGAGCACTGAAAACCGCAAGAACGTATGGAAGAGCAAGGAGCTACACGGACGCTTCTACCGGGCCCTAACAAGGCCCGACGTAGACTTTTTAGCGTCCGTGAACTGGCTACGGTTTGGTGACCTCTTTGGGGAAACCGAAGGTTTTGCCTGTGCAATTGCTGACGAGGTCATAATGACGAACAATTACCGGAAATATATTCTGAGGGATGGCACGGTCGACATTTGTCGAGCGTGCCGTTGTCCCGGCGAATCCCTCAGACATATAATTTCCGGTTGTTCGCATTTGGCCAACGGCGAGTACTTGCACAGACATAACCTCGTAGCCAGGATCATTCATCAGCAGCTTGCTCTTCAATACGGTCTTGTTGAGTCTGAAGTGCCGTACTATAAGTACACACCGGCGCCAGTTCTCGAAAATGGTCGTGCTACGCTCTATTGGGATCGATCTGTTATCACAGACAGGACTATTGTCGCCAATAAACCTGACATCGTGTTGACAGATCGATCTCAACGCCGGGCAGTGCTCATCGACGTCACCATCCCGCATGATGAGAACCTCGTGAAGGCCGAGAAGGATAAGCTCAGCAAGTACCTTGACTTGGCTCACGAGGCGACCTCCATGTGGGATGTTGACTCGACGATCATTGTCCCGATAGTTGTTTCGGCAAACGGTCTTATAGCGAAGAGTCTCGACCAACACCTCAAGAGACTCTCGCTAGATGGCTGGATCAAGGGCCAGATATAGAAGGCAGTACTCCTCGACACGGCACGCATAGTGAGGAGGTTCCTCTCTCTGCAGCCCTAACCACCGGTAGCTTGAGCCCTGCCCCGCTGCTGGCGGCACCCGTAGATTAAGTTTTTTATAATGTTTATTTTTTGTATCGGTATTATTATTTTACCTTTATATTTGAATATGTAAAAAACCTAATTTATAGAAAATTAAATGAATATCTAAATAATAATAATAAAATTTATTTATTCAAAGGTAAAAGTAATAAATCAAACCGATTATCCGTTGGTCCCACACTAGGCCATGCCTGTCACGTGGTAACCGGATTCGGAGTTACACTTTAAAATAGAGTACAGTCTACATATGACAATTGGAAACTTAAGGACTAACTTAAAGTAATGTAACAAATTCTTAAGTCCAAATATGGCACAACTATAATTCTATGAAAATTGGAAACTTAAAGACTAATTACTACAATACTAAAATATTTGAGGAATGAGTTGTGCGTGGGTGTGAGTTAGTGTGTGTGTGTGTGTGTGTGTGTGTGTGTGTGTGTGTGTGTGTGTGTGTGTGTGTGTGTGTGTGTGTGTGTGTGTGTGTGTGTGAGTGTGTGTGAGTGTGTACATGTTTCTGTTCTCGTGCGTGAGTTGGTGGAGGTTTACGAGTTCTCAAGTGATGGCCTTCAGCAATTTATCAGTCTCACTATAGCCAAGAGTTTTTAACCAACTGAGGATTCTTAGACTTGCTTCACGAGGGGAAGATTTTGAAATATCACACGAATTAGCAATTTTGTTGTAGATGTAGGGATGAAGAAAATCCGGGAACCGTCTTGCAAATGAGGTCTTTACGAGTGGGGTAGGTATTCTGAACAAACGCTTGCGTAACAAGTCAGCGTAATGCTGTGAACGAATGGTTTCACAGTGAACCCGCATTGTGACACGTAGCATCATTAGTTGCCGCACACTCAGAACGTCAGCCTCCCTATAGAGGTCCGCAGTGGGAAACATCCGTGGCTTTCTGAGCATGACCTTTAGAACGAAACGTTGGGCCCTTTCGAGAGGTAAAAGAGCAGATCCAGAAGCACCGCCCCACACACTTATACAGTATGAAAGAATCGATTCACAGAGTGAGGTGTAGACGAGCTTTAAGATGTCCCTACCTGCACAGTTTCTCAACAACTTCATAATGTACACAATCTTTCTAACTCTACCGGTGATCCATTGTAGGTGATCTTTAAAGGTTAGTTTTTCATCCAAAGTAATACCCAGATATTTTATAGTAGAGGAGTTGCCAATTAATTCGTTATCATTTATAACTCGATATCGATCATGCGTAGAGACAGGATGGAGTTTGAGAAATGGACGTGAATATGGAGCAGACGCCACTGTCTTATGGAAGCATAGATATTTAGTTTTAGAAACATTTAACGTTAGCAAGTTGTCAGCAAGCCATTTGGCAATGACTGATAAACCATTCTCAGCGGTCTCGAAGCACTTATCCCAAGTCGCTTCGTGGAAAATAAGAGCGGTATCATCCGCATAACATATTATTTCGGCCTTATTGATGGGTAAAGTTAACATGTCATTCAGATACAAAATAAACAAGGTGGGGCCCAGAATACTGCCCTGAGGAACACCAAAAGATATTGGCAGAGGTGAGCTAACAAAGGAACCCAACCTGACACATTGTTTACGGTTTGTTAGGTAGCTTTCAAACCAGTTCAAAGCCGTGCCTCTGATGCCTGAGAGTTCGAGTTTCCTAAGCAGAATCGGTATGGAGACTGTATCAAACGCCCTGGCTAGATCAAGAAATACACCTACGCACCTATCGACACCGTCTAAATATGACGAAACCAATCGAGACAACAAAGCAGCAGCCTGCTCGGTGGACCTATTCTTTCTAAAACCGAATTGACTGGCAGAAAGTAAGTGCTGAGATTCAAGAAAGCCGATAAGCCTATTGTTCATGATCTTCTCCAAAATTTTCGAAACGCTGCTTATGAGGGAGATGGGGCGATAATTTTCCGGACAGTCTCTAGGACCTCCTTTGTGAATGGGAACCACGGTTGCCGTTTTCCAGAACTCCGGGAAGGCACCAGTGGCTATACTAAGATTAAAAATATGAACAAGCGGCCTAACAATATAGTCTTTAAAACTTTTGAGAAAACGGTTGGTAATTTCGTCAATACCGGCTGCGCTGTCAAGTTTCAGATCTAGTATTAGGTTTCCTACCTCAGTGTCATTGGTAGGACGTAAAAATAGCGATGTTTCAGGTGAGAGAGAAACTGATGCTTTGGAAGCCAGAAATCGCTGCGACGTGTTGCCACGAATAAGGATCTTTTCGGCTAGGATATTGCCAACGGATGAGAAATAGTCGTTGGTAAAGTTTAGGGAGTCCTCAACGACCGGCTTTATGGAAGTAAGTGCATGCGATGATTGTTTATCCTGACAAAGGTGCGCTATACCTTTTATAGTCTGCCATAGTCTCTTAGGGTTATCTTTATTATCAGACAGTTGCTTACGATCATAATCATCTTTAATTTTTCGAATAAGATTAATATAAAAGTTTCTATATCTAGTGAACGTGATTCGGAATGTTACATTTTGGGGATTTTTCCGGGATTGAGCATGTAATTTATCCTTTACTTTGGAACATTTTATTAGTCCGGGAGTCATCCAAGGCTTCAGAATTAACTTTGAACAGCTTACCGCTTTACTCGAAGTATTCTTGGAAATTACAGCAGATAGTATAGAGGAGAAGGCATCAGCTGCTTCGGTTGCGGAAGTTTTATTAGTTACTTTATTCCAGTCCTCATTACCTAAGTCAGCCTTGATTCCTTCCGAGTTTTGTTTGATAACAATTTTAGGCGGTTTAACTACCTTCACACTACTCCGAGTGGCAATTCCGGCCATTACGAAGTCATGATCCGTAATATCAGAAGCGCAGACGACCGATACTGCATTGTAAGCCGAGCGCACGAAGATGTGGTCCAGGCAGGCACTTTTCCTCGTGGGCCTATTTATTAAAGCTCTTAAGCTGAGGCTTGCCATCATACAGAGATACTCAGAAGCTATGGAGTCAGTACCGGTGGAAATGGTATTGATGTTAATATCGCCAGCAACCACAAAACAGTCGGTATTTTGGCACGAGCTTTTAACAAAGGCCACTAGTGAAAGCAAAAAGGGATTTGGGTTTGAGAAGGAGGGCGAGCGATATAAACCCAGCAGAGAGAAAAACCCCGGAACGGTAATAAAGAGACTATCTGTGTCTTGAATAAGAGTTTCCGTAACAGATGCATTTAGGCATTCTCTTACGTAGGCAACCACCCCACTGGCTCGATTATGAGAGTTCAGCGTGCGATGCATGGAATAGCCATTCAGTTGACAGATAACCGATCCCTCATTTAGCCAACACTCGGTCAGGATGATTACGTCATAATTAATTTGAAACCGGTTGAGCATCACTTGAAATTGCTGGAAGTTCTGCTGAAGGCTTCTGATATTAAATGTTAGCACTTTTAACGATAAATTCGGCGTTAATAAATTACTGCAATGCTCTGCAAAGTCGAGGGTATAGCAGTTTTCAATAAGCGAATTGTCAAGTTCGGAACCTATATCTAGTCCGGCCATGACGACATAGAGAGATTGTATCCGGGAGTGCGTTGTGTGCCAAGCTGTAGCAAGGGAGAAGACCGATAGCCGCTATGGGGGTAGGAGTTAGGATTCCTATAGACGAAAGCGTGAGAGTGTGTGTTAATCTGTGTTAATAGTGTGTGTAGTTTTGTGAGAAAAGTATTGATACAAAATAGAACCGTGACAATATTCACAGACAAGATGTAAATATTGTAAAGGAAATTAGCCGTTAGAGCACCATCACGTCCGAGAGCCGGTAGAGGTGGAGAACCCGCCGTTCGACGCAGCGTCCTTAGGGCCTCGACTGAGACTAGAGGCCGCATTGGAATCACCGCAGATGCGGTCCAGATCAAGATGATTACATACGTGTATAGCCGGTGATCCATCTTGCCTGCGGAGGTAAACTGAGCCTCCGGACGTCCAACATCGCTTGAAATTAGCTTCTGACGCTCGCTGCCGTGCTGCACGAAAAAGCAGGCGATTTTCGCGGGTCAGTCGTTCGTTCACGTAAATTTTTTCAGAACTTTGGCCATTACAGACGAGATCCACCGAAGTGACGTTGCGCCTGGACTTTGCTGCTTTCAGGAACCCGTCTCGTGTCACGCGTCGGGTGAAGCGGACCACAATTGGTCGCGAGCGTGCACGATGGATGACATTGCTCGCAGATGAGTTACCAGTCTGGATTACCCGAGGTCCAGCCCTCCAAGCGCCATCTATATCTGAATCATTTAAGGCCAAGCCAATTTTGGCAGCCGTCGTTAAGGCAATGTGAACAGGGTTTTCGTTTGGGTTTTCAGGGCAGCCCAGAATCTCAACTTCGTTTCTTAGCGCTGATTGCTCCTGCTTATTGAGTTGATCTTGCAGACTGTTGACAGTTTCCTTAAGTAAAACATTCTGGACTTCTTGGTCCTCAAGGTATTTCACTCTAGCTTCACTGTTGGTGACCGCGGCAAGACGCTCAGAAAATTGCTGAAAAGTGTTTAGTACTTCAGATAACTGGGTCTGGAACATAGACATGTCGCCTCGTAGATGCTTGATTTCTTCAGTCAGAGCCGCAATTTCCGAGTTGTTATTTTTTAATAATGGCGGGTTTTTTGTGGCAGGTAGTTGTCCTTTTTTGTTACGCAAAGTAATATTATCAGGGGCATTTTGTGATCGTGTTGTGTCGCTAGTGGCGCTCAGTTGCAGCGGAGTCAAAGAGTTATCTCCACCTTTTCTTGAGGCTGCTTTGCACTTTGGACACACCCGTATATATAATTAACAGTAATGATCTGAGCCATCACTCGCTTGCCACTGCCTCTGTACCTGCAGGTTTGCGAAAAGATGAAGGCAAGCGAACAGACCGGACGGTGCCGTGGAAATTGAGTAGAGCACTGGTGTGGGACGCGACGTGTGTTGACACATTCGCCTTTTCCCACGTCCAGTCAACCTGTAATCGGGCCAGTGCAGCAGCTGATCAGACCCAAAACTCTTCTATTCTTCTTTATTAAATAATTACGAATTTGTGGCGCTTGCAGTGGAGACCATGGGATCTTGGTCAGCTGATATGAAAAGCTTTATTAAGGTCCTTCCGGCTCATAGACTCCTCCAGAGATCCTACAGCTGGTGCTTATCTCTCCCAAAGAATTGGTCTAGCTATCCAGAGAGTTAACGCAGCCAGTGTCATAGGGACCATGCCGCGAGCGGACCTGCTAGAGGGGGTGTTCTTTTTATAGTGGTGAATATTATTTTTATCTTCAATATTTGAGTAGCTTAGTTTAATTTTAATTTTAATACGTTTAGTTTTTATTTAATTAGCCTTAACTGACGTTAGTAATTTCATTGAGATGTTAAGACGACGACTGGAAATAATTAGAGCCAACCAAGAAAGATTTTCTTGTAGGTAACCAAAATTAATAAAATAGTTAATACTTGATTACACGATACAAAACATAAGTACAAGTGGCGGACTTTATGCTTTAAGGCACTCCTACCCGTCAACTACAAGCCCAAAAAGAAAATAGTTGAGGTGGGTGCGAGCATTTCAATAAGAACCTTAACTTATTGCATTGTAATAAGATCCAAAAGTAGATACATCTCTGTTTAATCGACTGTGTACATGTCTAGTTGCCCTTCAAAACGGTTGATCCCTAAATCTTAAAGCCTCGTGCTATACGCAGACAAATTCTCCTGTGTCAAGAATCCTCCCGAAACACTGCTGCTTTTATTTGACAAAACTCAACCGGTAACTTAATATCTGTCTGCGAAACTAGAATTTTCCCCGGCGTGGATGGGGGAAATAGAATAAAATGGCGCCGTACTGACGTTTTATATTTTGTTACTGGCAACTCCCGCGGCCTCGGATCGGTTTACACGTTTTATCGATAGTTTACCTGATACTATTTGCTTCTATTAGACACTTTAACAAGCTTTTGTTCAACTGTACAAAGGGATTCTTACATTTGTGCTTTTCTTTTTCAAACATTTTATTTAATTATACTTGACTTCAGTTCTTCGTGCTCTAATTTTTTCCTTCTATTGAGTGTAACCTTAACAATAACGCCATTCAGAAAATTTGAATGGCAATTAGAACAGAGCGCTGACAAATCTTTCAAGCTCGTTGACAATGACATTAACTTGCGTATCGTCATACACTAGTAAGGGTGAATCCTTAGCCAAGATGCATTTCGCTAATTAGCGTTTCTATTCGTTTCGTTTATAAACCAATAGTTAATAGTATAGGAGGCAAACGAGCAGACGGATCGCCTGATGGAAAGCGATAACCGTCACCCATAGACACCTGCAGCACCAGTTATAATTAAAAACAACTATACCGATTAATTAGAGGTCCGATAAAGATGGGAACACTATGCATATTATTCTTAGATTTTTACTTGAACACCCGTCGCTCACACGAGTTTATTTCGACGTACCCTCACGTCTACTGGTAATCTACCTATAAGTGACGTGAGATGTCACTTGCAGTATAACACCATGATGATAAGGTGCTGATAGGACTTGACAGGAGCGCGTGGAGCTAACCCCATGTGCTTCTGTTTAGTCCGTTAGAGAAAAACTTTTTTACAAAACAATTGGGACTAGGGAATGCAAATAACCGGTTATAACTGGTTTTAACCGGTTATTTTCATACAAAAACGGTTAATTACCGGTTAAATTGCACTCCCTAATTGGGATAGACCAAAAAAATAACCCACGGTTTTTACATTCTAATTCGGAAGAATACGCAATTTTAAGGGACCAATTTCACTAATTTTGTATTTTACCCGATAGTTTTCTTTTAATGTATTTTTTTATTTAGCAGTCTTTTTATGGATGACATGATTATTTTAAATTTGGGTTGGTATTTGCTAATAAATCAAAGCAATTAAATGATATATAAACATATAAAGTCATTGTAATAGTGTATTAAAATCGGATTTTTTCAGGTTAAATATTTGGGCTTTATCATCGACGCAGGCCTCACGTGGAGCCCGCACATTGATGCGACGTGCGACCGCCTGTCCTCGGCCAGCTACGCGCTGTCCAGGCTCGCACCTAGCTTATCAACTGAAAATATTAAAAAGGCGTATTATGGCTACTTTCATTCCATACTAATCCAAGGTGTTGACCTATGGGGAACGGCGGCAGACCGCGATAGACTGTTTAAGCTACAAAAGCGTGCGTTACGCCTAATCGCTAGAAAACCCCCGGATCATCCTGCACAGGAACTGTTTAGGCAACATAGGATACTTACATTGCCTAGTGTTTACATACTAACTGCCTGTTCACACGTTAGGGCGAACCTCCATGAGTATAGGGCGCACGCGCAAACCTTCGGCAGAAGTACTCGAAGGCAGAACCATCTGATAGTCCCGAGGTATAGACTTGCTAAGACTCGTAAGTCGCTTGGTGTTATGGGTCCTAAAATATACAATACTCTCCCTACTGAATTGGTTGACGCGGCCAGTGACGCAATATTTGCACGTAGACTGAAAAAACTGCTACTGGATCTAGCGTGCTACACTATAGATGAATTTATAGTCAGAAAATGTCAAAAGACATTATAGCTGCTAGCTTGGAACAAATGAATGTGTAATTTTTGTATAATTAGTTTAATTAGTTAAGTTAGTTTATTAAATGTGAAATGTAAAATATTATTTTTTATCAATAAATTAAATCAAATCAAATCAAATCAAAAACATACTATTTCAAGCGGTTTTCGCCTAACCCGTAAGATCCTAGGCTTCAAGCCAAATACTTTTGTCAAAATATCCGAAATACATAAATATTTCAAAAATGTAATAATGCTTTAAAATCCTATTCCTCGAAAAGCTTTTCTAATTAGAATAATTGTAAAAATTTGAACAATCCCTTTTGTCTTTACGTGTGATATCCATGGACTTATTTCTCTTATAAGTCCATGGGAGAGTCTAAAAATAACTCGACATTGACGAAATACACCCTAACAGGAGTAAGAGCCATTATTTAAAATTAGAATCTGAATTGACAACATTTCAAAAAAAAAAGCATTATTGTTTTTTCGCGTTTATAATAGCGGGTTAAAAATTAGACTACCCGTATTTCTCGGTTTTTCTTTATTTAACTTAAATTCGTCGTTAATAATTTATTAAAGAAATAGTCATTAAAAAGACCGTATATACAAAGTTAGGAATACTGATGTCGTGATCTTAGCATGATATAAAATAAAAAAGTAACTATAAACATAAACAGAACTGACTGTCATGTCATGTCACTCACTTGTCAATCATTCGCTGCCGTTCGTTCACAAATTTGTTATTTTGCGTAATTTAATTAATTACCTACATAATTTGTAGTCACGCCATTAAAATAAATAAACTATTTTGCGTTTACTGCTTTGCATCTGCTTTGAGTTTCTTTCGTCAGAAAGATAAGAAATGAACATGACAGTTGTATACTTTTTTCAATTTCTTTGGTAATAAATGGACTAAGGGCACTATAAGTGTATTCCTAACATTCACAATCCAACTTTTTTTACTGTTTTTCCTAAATATATAAAAAAACTACTGCATAAAAAAATCCTAAGATATTTTTACTGTAATCAGCAGTGTAAAATCTAGAAACGGTATTTTATTTTACTACCTTAGCACATAATGAATTGTCGTCAATTAGAAGGTGGGTAGGTATGCCTACTGTTGCTGTTGGGTTTCAATCATGAGCAGTATCCAGCATTGCATTATTAGCAATCGTAATGTGACGCGATTATCGCGTGATCATTTATCGTTGCTAAACAATGAAGTGCATCAACAATACAGGTGTAGCTAGCACCACGAACATAAATTGTAGCCTGCGATTTGTACTTGCTGTGTATCTATTTATTTAATAAAACAAACATATTTAAGCACACGATACATACGATATTTTATATGACGTACTTTTTACTTTGGAAATACATTAGAATTGGGATTGTTCATATTTTTTAAATTACTCTAATTTGAAAACCATTTCAAGGAATAGGGTTTTAAAACCGTTCTGCATTTTTAAGTTTTTGAAATATTTATCTATTTCGGACATTTCGACAAAAGTATATTTGACCTTTGTTTGACATTCGTTTTGGGCTTGAAGCCCTCCTAGGTGTATCTTACGGATTAGGCGAATACCGCTTGAAAAACCATGTTTTATTCCACTATTACAATCACTTTTTATCATTTGATATCATTTAATTGTTGTAATTTATTAGAAAATGCCAACCCAAATTTTATGATCGTGTCATCCATAAAATGTCTGCTAAATAAATAAAGATATTAAAACAAAACTATTAGGTCAAATACAAAACTAATGAAATTGGCATCTTAAAATTACTTGTTCTTTCGTTTTAGAATGTAAAAATCGTGAGTTATATTTTTTTGTCTATCCTAATTGTAAAATGAATTTGTTTCTTTACTTCACCTCTTACGCCTTCATCATTCATTATATCACTGTTAGAATGTTCCGCGCCTATTTACTCGTATGCTTAATTGCAGACATGTACTAAACGTCTTAACGTTTTGAGCGAGTTTGACATAAAATTGTCTATATCTATTCGAATAAAAACAACAGCATTACCCTAACGTAATACTGAAAGTGTTTTTGAAACTTACAATAACGTAATTTTGATGTCAACTTTTAAAGTACTCCTTTAGTGTCCCGACGAAGTAAAAATATAAATATCACAACCCTATAAACTTAATTCACTTTTACTCATAATAGGTAATATTAGAACTATAGGCATTATATTAATTTACCCCTTTGAACTATTTGACTACAAAATAGTTGAATTTTAACGGTAACATAGTAGACAAAAGTGTACTCTCATACAAAATTCATGTGTCCCCACACTTGGGGACCGTCACAATTCCAACTTTTCTGAATTAAATCATCTGACAACACATTAGTTTATAAACATAAAATGAAATGCAAGGAATTTATTTAATATATTCTCTTTAAATCAATTCGATTCCCATTACATTGATTTTTCTAGCATTTTTCAAAAACTTGTCCCCGAGAATGCTTAAAACTTGACGTCTGCGGCGTTACCATAAAAAGTTAATAAATCTTTTGGAGAGATGGCGTTGATCGTCGGTCACCGACAATCGAAATGCGTCTAAGTTTGCAAAAACTGGCCCCTTCAAGGATAATTCAGCGGCGGGGGGACGCGAGTGAGCCACAAGCGGTCAACGGAGGTGCGTGGGTTTTCTGGCTGTCGGCTGCAGAAATGGCAACAGACGAATTGATAGTCCATTTAAGTCCGGAGGTTCCAGATTCATCTGATGATGACATACCTTTGCAAGCATTGAAATTGCAAGATATAACTAACAAAGGACACCAAAGCATATATAAAGACATTTACGGCTGTTCCTCAGACGACGATCAACCCTGCTGTAGCTACGATAAAGAAAACTCTAAAATAGGAAGCGGTGACTACCTACTGGTAAACGTTTACGTAGACGTAACTAAAACCAAAGTTAATACTTATAAATATGTATGTAAGGCGTTATCAGATATTGAAGACGATGGGGAAATTAAAGTGATGTTCCTAAGAGTAGTCGATAAAAGTGCTAAACGATTTCGGTTGGATGAAAAAGATGTGTCTTATGTTGATTATAAAGATGTAATATTGTGTTTACCGAACCCCGAAATCGTGAAAAGAGGTCATCGTATATAATTATTATGATTTCAAAAATTCAGTTGATGTTTTTGAAAAGTAATGACATCACTATTCCCTATAATTTTAATATTTTTTCGTCGATGAATGCAGATTGTTTAAGTTGATCCAAATAACAATGCCAACAATTATTTTATTTTATAATTTTGTGTAAGCTATGTCAAAATTTTAAGTTTAAAATGATTCCTATAACTTGATCTCATGGAAAGTTTTATTGATCTCGTGAATGTTAAAGAGCATCGTTACTTTGAATGAGAAACTTATTATTTTATAAAAATATAGCAGAATATGTTATGTTATTTTAAAGTGTTTACCTATTGACATTTATTTTTACGTAGAGATCTATTGTTTCGTTTGCTTAGTTAAGCTTGTGTGATCTTATGTGATTTCGCATAGTTTCTCTGGCGTTACCATTTTTATGTCTCTTGCGTTACCGCTTGTCCCCAAATTAATTTGCCTGATATTGTAGATATTTCATTATTAATAGCTTTTTTTTCTGTTAAATATGTTTTAATTCGTTGCTCCTTAAATTTGTCTCACTTCAGAAGTACATTTTTCCAAAGCAAATGATATAATTGACGATTTATTTAGAAGTTCAACTAGTTAAAAGACTTGGGTAACGCAGTGGACTTGTTATTGCCATTTATCATAATAATTATATATCGTTTTTTAACTTAGTTGCACTAAATTGTTCTCTTTATCGATACAAATAAATATGCCACTTTGATTTTATTTTAGACTTCTTTTTATTTTTATATTATAAGATTTAAATTACGTAACGCAAAGGACTTTTTTTCTGTACTACGAGCAAAGATTGATAAATTTCAAGGTAATTGAAGCCGAACATCGTGGCTACTGCAAAAATAAGAAAATACAACAAAATTTAATTATCTTTCTCACAATATCAATCTTATTAAAAACTTCTTTTTTTTTTTTAATAAAAATATTTTTTTAAGGCCGCCAAAAGGAGTACCTTTAAAGTTGATTCACCCATAAATGGTTCTTGTACCTGCCAGACATTTTTTTGCATGATGTTAGTACTAAGAAAGGATTTTCCGAAAATCGACCCCCAACGGGAAGAAATTTGGGGAGTAGCGGGAAACTAATTCTACGCGTACGAAGTCACGGGCGTTCTCTAGTATGTAAAATAACGTTTCGAAATCTGTTCGAGGAATTCGTGCTATATATGTGTTGCCTAAATAAGATATTTGAATAATGAAACGAAAACGTTTTGTTCCAAAAAACCCTAATTTTTAATTTTGCTATTTATAAAAGACGCCATTAAATTAATAACTATATTAGGCGTAGAAGGTGCTTAAAAAGTTTTTATTGAAGGACGCAAACCTTTAATAATACAATCGAATTGAAATGATTTTGGAGCACCTAGTATGATTCGATATATTCTATGGCAACTGTTTATTCGTAAAAGATTTTAGTTAAATATTAATATGTACATTATTTTTACGCCATTATCCATCAGAAGACGGCTGTGCGCAGAAGGAATTAATAACTTTACGTAAAACGAATGTAAAATAAATTATTTAAATTTGGAACAACATCCGTGCGTTTAATGGCCGTGGAGGCTTAACGGTCTCATATCATGTCATAACATGGGCGTGTTGCGCTCACTAAACGGCTTCTCTGACACCGATGGTGTTTTTCCCTTCAAGCCTAGCCATGACATTGCCGTTATCAGCGGAAGCTTAGCGTGGGGCGTTGAGCGGTAAAAACAAATGCATGGAGATGTATAACGCACGCCACGCGACGCCACGTTTATAGATGGAGACAAGACAACATGCAGTTTGCCACACTTCTCACTATTTCTCTCTCGTTCTGTCGTGACTAAGAATCACAAAATGTTACAAAATTAGATGGATTTGATTTTTGAGTTCAAAGAGCTAGGACAAAGGCGGTAATATGTGTCAACCCTATATTATTTTAATAATATTTAATAAGGTCTTGACAGAAGCGCGTGGAGCGAACCCCAGCAGCTTCTGTTTAGTCCACCAAAGTAAATATTCTTTCATCCATGGACTTAATTATGGGTGAAATAGACCTGATTAAAACCAGCAGCCAATTAAAACAATTAGATACCACACAATAGCTATATATTAATAATAATTGAAGAAACAGGAGTCTCCAAACTAGGCAAGACTGTAAAAAATAAGAATTTGTCGATGGCAAAATATGACAGAAATTAACGTAAACAAGATAAGATATATTAATGTGACTCAAACTCGTAGACATGGTGACATACAGCGCAGTATATTAATACCACCACCGACTTAGTCCTATTAAACTCCTGGTCCAATTTACACGATGCGACTAATTCGGTCCGGGGCCTGACCTGCCTGAAATATGTCCTCGATCCGAGCCTAATGAGCATACCGGTAACTTAAATATATGTACCTAGTGGATAGGGTAACGTCGTTAAGTTGGCAGCGGTCTCGCAAGCTAGCCAAATTAACCCAAAAGCTAAGTTAGTTAGAAGTTGTAGCTTCATTCGAAAATTAAAAATCGAACTTTTTTGTTTTTTCAACGAGAGGATTGAAATTGAATTTGGAAACGTGTATTTAAGGCCAGCAGATAAGTAAATTATTGAAAAGTAATTTTGCATAGTATAGTTCGCAACGAGAAAGTTAGTTAAAAACTATCATCAAACTACAGTGAATAATAGTTTTCATTATATTCAAAATACACACCCAAGGACAATTATTTTTATGTATTTTGAATAAAATAATTTAGTGAGATCAATTCTAAATCAAATCGAAGAATAAAGAGAAAAGAGTTACAAATTCATGATAGTTGATCTATTCCACATTTTTTATTAGTATGGATTTTAAAATTTTATTATAAAATTGATACTATAAAAATATTCCCAGAATTAATATCAACGTGAAATTTATGTCAACCTATTTGTAAGTTCATTCAACCGTCATGTTAACCCACCTAATAGGGAATATGCATGTTTTTTTTTCTTCAATTGAAGCTGATTCATGTAACAAACAGATCACAAAAATCATTTTTTGAATAACTATAAAAATAACCAAGATATAAGCCAACAAAGATTTGTTCCTATCTCTTTCTAGAAAAACGGAATTTTACATGGAGTTTATATGGCCGCAGTGCACAATGACGTCACGGTTCACATCGGATCTCTCTGTCTAATTAGTAAGTTTGAAATGCTTATAACTTCCGTATTTCTTGACCGATTTTAATTTTAATTTCCGTTTTGGTGATCTCTTTTACGGTATTTTCATATTTTGATGAGAAATGCGATTTTTAAAATCCATGCATATTCCCTATTCTCCGGCAATCGCCTCGTCGCGACACGGGCTCATTCGGATTTGAATTCATGTTACAGATTCGATAATTAACCTTTGACTAATAATAATGTAATGATTAACCTAAATCTAAATTGGAGTTGACCATGTTTGCGATGTATGGTAATTTGCAAAATAGTTTGAATATATACATTGCAAACATAATAGGACGTGAATAATTAATTCATTCCTGCGATATTAATGTAACATTTATTGAAATATTTTTTCATAAATTAAACTTCGATTCTCTATAATACAGACAAAAATATTCTAGGTGTACTTATCTCATTTGTTTTTGTATAAATTCAACATGTAACAAACAGTACAAATCTAATGAAATTGATTATAATCACAAAATGGTAAGAGAAAGGAGAAAGAACTCCAGCAAATTTTGGAATTTTTATCCAAACATCTCGTTACAAAGTTACAACTACGTCAGATTGATCCAATACCTCCATAAGCGTACCTAGTAATGATACCCAGCCAGCTATCAGAATGAAATTGGCGTCCGATCCCCAAAAGGGGATAATCTCGGTTTGGCAGGAATTAACCAGAGGATATGTAATCCGTTGATACTGGCATTGCATATTGCGTATCCAATCTCAACAAATTGCATCGATTCATTTCCGAACGTAACGAACAGAACACAACTTCATAAAAGCCTGGCTCGCAGCACAATCATGGGCCGCCATTTTCCAATTTTCTTTTAGGTATTTTATGAGTGAGCAATCTCGCCAATAATGAGCTGTCAGCTCGAACCGGGAAACTTCTTTAATAGCTTTATATATGGCTCTTATGCAAAGGTGATTATTAACGTCAGCACTTTTAGTACTTTAAATCCCCTGTAAATAATGAAACGAACGTTTTATTTTTAATCCTTTCCGATTGCTCATTGCCGAGACCGAGCTTATTTGTGAATTATTTTGTTTATACTATTTAAAATGTCAAAGGAGGTTTTACGAATTTATTTTCGAATGCATTTCGACGTTTGTCACTAATGCTGTACTTGTTAATACCAACGTAACGAATTGCGGCTTCATTGACGCTTCCCACGGTGTGAGATTTTGTAGACATGTTTTTCTAATTATTCCGACTGAAACTGTTTCAATTTTAATTATTTAAATTTTAATCAAAATAGGGTAATGATGGTTTCGTAACAAATAACAGTAAAAGCAGAACAATAATTAGGTTACACTCTGTCTGAAATCTCTCAGTATATTATAAGTTATGCCAAAGACTGTTAAAGTAATTGATAGCCAGGCAGTAATAAAGTGAGTGAAAATAATACCCGTATTAACAAATCAAATCAAATCAAATCAAATCAAATCAAATAAGTTTATTTGCTGGAATACAGTAATAAATGAAGAAAAAAAAAAAAGTTTAAAAAAGTTATAAATGAAGGTGTTACAAAAATAATTTTCCAGTGTATTCAGCCTGCATGCAAGCGTGAAAATATTTTGTTGATTTTAAATCTAATTAACATGTCAAAAATAATAATTAAGAAAAAAAAAACAATAAAAATAATAATAATTTATAATTCAAATGTGGGTTATTCATTTACATTAAATTTTAAATAATCTTGTACACTATAAAAACATTTATCCATGAGCCATTTTGTCAATAAAAGCGCGCTTGAAAGGGCTTCCTGTGCACACACAGTGCTCACGAACGAACAGGGTGGTTCAAATCGTCTCATAAACAAAAGGTCGGTCAAAAAGGACCAATCACAAAGTTGTTTTTAATGCAGTGCGTTTACTCAGTGAAAGATCCCTTAAGTATTGTTTGTGAATACGCGTGTAAGTCTCGACTCGTGTATCGTTTAAATAGCCAGGAAGCCGCCATTACAAATCTTTACTCCCATCGGCGCGGACAAATCGCCACGCCCGCTATAAATTTATTCACCGCAATTTTTTTATACCCGTGCAAGTTTAAAGATGGCAGCATCCATGTACAGACCCGCTTTGCCGGGCCTTTATCGGAAGCACTTAAAGCAGTATTCAGCTTATTGCGGCTTCAAACCGTTGGATTTGCGCTTTTAAATTTATTGAAAGTTGGGTCGGAGGACATGGAGTGCCGGACTAGTTTACAAAGAGCTCAAAGTGGAGTGCGCTGCGGATGACAAACTAAGTTTAACTTGCGAAATTATATTTCGAGCGGTCGGTGTTTAATGATGGGAAACGCGGTTGACAAAAACAAAGTAAGGCTAGGTTATACATTTTTCTCCTATGCGGCTGAAGTTAGCGGGTTATTTTTCAGTTATAGTAGTTATTGTAATTAGAATCCTAATTTAAATTTCACACAACAATTTCTTACATGCTGATCAGCTTGACGAAGTCATCGTTCAGGGAGGTGCCGGCAGCGAAGATCGACGAATGGGTGTCTCCGATGATATTTATTACATTATATTTTACTAAGGGAATATAGGCTTGTAGTACTGTTAGACGATGGGCTTGCAACCTGTCACTAATACACTGGTAAACATCTTAGCCTGATTTTGCAAAATGTGGTTACAGAATTATCAACAAGTTATTAGAGTTGTTGGTAATTCTGTAGCTCTGCCTACCCCACTCTGGGAATGAAGGCGTGAGTTTATGTATGTATATTTTACAAAACTATTTGAAAATATATCCATGTCATGGTCACACACCAGCTCTTGCAAAGTGATTCTTATAGCTGGCCTGTTTGTTTTATTTTCGCCCAATTCTGAGGACAAAGTAAAATAAATAAACCTATCAGAAGTCACTGATTTGTAAAATAATAGACGTATATTTGATATGTACAGCACAAAACACAGATAAAAAATAATGTCACTATATTTTGTAATGTCATTCATTACACATGGTCCCATTACTCATAGAGAGATATTACCTATAAAAATAATACAATTGTATTTGTTGATGGCATTATAATCTTTAATCAAAAGTCCTATAAAAATAAACACCTGATAAAAAAGCTTTGATTTTAAAGATGGCGGGATATTACAACCAAATTATGTATTATAGATAAACAGCTTTTGTTTATTGCCTCGCAAAGAGCTTTTGATGGAGTCATATACTCTAGAGCGCTGAAACTAATTACTTTTCAAACTTGGTAACAAACGCTGTTAATTATTTATTTTGACTAATGAAACGTTATTTGTCTGTTAACTTGTTGTTAGATTGTAATTAACTGAATAAATAAAATGTATGTCCTTTTTTTACATCACGGTTAAACGGAGCTTTGGTTTGATGCATAGTTTTGCTTAAAAACAACCGAAACGATTTGGGTAAAAGAAAAATGTAGGGTATCAGAACAGATAAGTATTAAAATATTGTCATACTACCTAATACTTAATTCGTTATTATCTCGGCTCCAATAGTATTTAACGCATGATATATTATACTCTTATTATATAATATACCTTAAGGTGCATTGTTGATAAAGCCATAGCTAAACATCAAAAAGTTTTCTGTGCCTTTATTGACTTGGAGAAGGCGTATGACAGAGTGGTGAGGGATGAACTTTGGACAACTCTTTCTGTTTATGGGGTGGACAGTATTCTGATACGGGCTCTCAAATCATTATATGATAACTCGAGTGCCTGTGTCAGGATAAATGGGACGTATACGGACTGGTTTAGCATCGAACGTGGCGTTCGCCAGGGATGTGTAGCGTCTCCTTGGCTGTTCAACCTATTCATGGATAGTTGTTTGTCAGATCTGAGAGAGTATGATTGTGGAATACGGATGAATGAGTCAGTTTTTAAAACTTTGTTATATGCTGATGATCAAGTTCTCCTTGCATCATCGGCGGACAACTTACAACAAATGGTGACTTTGTTGAATGAGGCGTTTAAAAGGAAAGACATGACAGTGAATGTTAAAAAGACGAAAGTGATGGTTGTGGAGAGGGATGAAACTGTTACAGAATGTCAAATAATGATTGGTGATGAAAAAGTGGAGCAAGTTGATGAGTTTGTGTATTTAGGTTCTATGTTTACGAGAGATGGGAAATGTGACGGGGATATTGAAAGACGAGTAAAAGCGGGAAATATAATCAACGGGGCGTTACACTCAATCTTGACAAACAAGGTCATATCGAGCAAAGCTCGCCTTGCTATTGTTCAGGGAGTATTGACCCCAACATTAATGTATGGTAGTGAATCTTGGGTATGGCAGAAGAAGAATGCAAGCCGGATTAATGCAGTTGAAATGAGAGCTCTAAGAAGTATGTGTGGAGTTAGGATGATAGATAGAATAAGAAATAGCGAGATCCGAGAACGATGTGGATTGAAAGAAGAAGTAGTCACTAAAATTAAAAAAGGGTATGCTAAGATGGTTTGGTCAATTAGAAAGGATGGATGAAAGAAGGGTTACGAAAGATATATGGCGAGCGAGAGTGAGCGGAGATGTCGGTAGGGGACGTCCTAGACGGACGTATGATGATCAGATTCGCGATGTACTGACTAAGGGCCAAATAAAAAGCACCCGAAACCGACGTACGTGCATGAAGAGATTGATGAATGTAGAGGAAGCGAAAGTGGTATGTTTAGATCGATGCACCTGGCGTTCCATAGTCTCTGCCTACCCCATTGGGAGACAGGCGTGAAGTTATGTATGTATGTATGTATATTATACTCGTTTATTTGTGTATTTAGAGGTCCTCTAAAGCATCATAATAAAATCAACCTTAACTAGCCGTTTAACAGTTTAATAATGTATGTAATAAAAAATCGGATAATCCTTTTAATCAGGAAATTTGTTTTTTCGGATTGATTTTAATAAATGCGATGTCGGATAGATCGTAAAGGGAAAATAACTTTTTTTATGTCGTGTTTATGCCGTGGCAAATGCAAACGAGCATACATTTTGCATTCTCAATAATACAATTTTAAAACTGAAAATGCAAATTAACTCATTATTTTCACTTACGTAGTCATTTTCATTTATGTGGTCAACATAGTGCTCATACATATAGTATAATTCGCGTCTGTTCCCCCTTCGTTAACCCCGTTACGAGTGGTACGACACAATACTGTCTGTCTTAATGCAAGAGACAGTCATTTGAATTTCCTGCACTCAGACGTTTGAGTTGTCTAATTGGATACGAGGATCGGCACCTTAGGACATTAAGGAGGTTGCACACTTACTATCCACTATATAACTTTATAATGCTAATATAAAGAAACCCCCCCCCCCTGATTTGATGGCTACCCCTTCTTCAGAGCTGATATTTATTAAACGCCCTTAACAATTTTCATAAAATACCTAACTAAGAAGCATTCCGATGTGAGGTGTGTTACTACAGATAGACTCACACATACACAGACACACGGTTTGTATCTATATGTCTGTGTATGTGTGACCCTGTGTATCTGTGTCTGTTTGTAGCATCTCAGTTAACATACACAGATCACACCACAATCTAATTAGACACCCCTATTGTTTTTTCGGGGGTAAGAGATATACGACCCTGTGTGCGAGTGCACATAACTCATCTGCATTGTCTTCATAACATATTGGTTCTGCCGATGCCTCTTTAAAAGCAGTTGGTAGCCTATGTTTCTGAGAATTTGATCAAACAGATCACTTTTCGCTTTTAGAAGGTTTGCGGTCATTCATCGGGATATAAATTCGATGAAACGCAACTCCTTGGCATTAAAAATAAATGAAATAGCTATACTGCCCTCCTAAGCAAAAACGCAGTATCTCGAATAAAACTCCTGTAGCAATATCAACCTAATTGCTAACGGAATAGAATTCAAACTGCATTGGTTATTGAATTTGAGATACTGTTTTTTTGGTTAGGAGGGCAGTATATAGAATGGGATAGGTTTGTCAGTTCAGTTCTTAGAATTCTGCAATTCTATTAAAGATATTGAAACTGTACTTCTGGGGCAAAATTAGAATTCTCTAAATAATCTTACAGCGAGAAACGATAGCATGTACAAAGAGAATGTTACACTTTTGAACTTTGTTACTATTTTCTTTGAGAACAATATTCCAACTCGATCGCTGGAACGCTAATTGCCTTTTCTTTTGCATTGCTTTGTCTGTTTATGTCTTTAACTGTGATCACCCTACTGTGCCTCTATTCCACTTCGTCTTACAACATATTTTTACAGTATTGTTGAAGTTGTGGTACATACCTAGAGCTTTTTATTTATTTGCCAGTAAATGTATGATTGAAAATGAAAACAAAGTAGAATTAAGGCCCTGGTGATATTTATTTAATCTAGTTTATGTTGAAGAAAGCTGGGTAAACAAAACTTTTGACGTGTTGTTTTGTTTTAATTTGGCCGCCATTCTTGTCAAGTAATTAATAACTATCTTAATGTTGACAATACTATACCGTGTCAAAGGCTTTACCTATCTTAAGTTCGAAAAACTTTTGTTCGCTGTTTCGTTTGTCCGAAATTTACATTTACCCAAAAATAGTTTTTCTCTGAAAGCGTTTAACTTTTCTGGATTTTTATAAGACTGACCTAACCTGATCTACAAATTCTGTGGGAAAATCTCTTCAAACATTTTGAAAAGTTACCGGGATCAGAGAAAAATAATTTTCGAACAAATGAAAATTTCGGACAAATGAAACAGCGGACAAAAGTTTTTCGAAACATCTAAGTTACCCAATATCGTCTAACCGATTCGGATAAGCCCATATGTATGTCTTTGTTTCCTATTACCCATAGTTCAAAATCAAATTAAATGCAATCCTTTATTGAGTTTTCGTAAAAGTACAAGCCAGGAGTTTAGTATTTAGGAGAAGTTAATAATATTCGCAGCACCTTTTCGTCCAAATTACCGCAGTGTTTGAAGTCAAAAGTGAGACCAGTGTGTGTTGCCAGGGATGACCTACGGATCCGAGACGTGGGCGCTAACAACGGGCCTCATAAGAAAGCTCAAGGTCACTCAGAGGGCTATGGAGAGGGCTATGCTCGGGGTTTCTCTGCGTGATAGAATCAGAAATGATGATATCCGCAGGAGAACTAAGCCCGAAGAATAGCTAAACTTAAGTGGCAGTGGGCGAGGCACATCGCACGCAGGACTGATGGCCGATGGGGTCAGAAGGTTCTTGAGTGGCGTCCGCGGACCGGGACACGAGCTGTGGGTAGGCCTCCAACAAGATGGAGTGACGACCTTGTACGGATGGCGGGAAAGCGGTGGATGCGAAAAGCACAAGACCGGTCTGAGTGGAGAGCCTTGGGGGAGGCCTATGTCGAGCAGTGGACGTCTTTCGGCTGACATGATGATGATGATGAATAATATTTATTCCTATTACGTAATGCAATTCCCTATGTGCAAGTCCCTAATAGCTTGCAGGTACGCTCACAGCGTGACGAAGCCTCGTTATCGGACCACTTGGGACCACCAGCACAAACTAAGGACCACATTGTCAATTAATACGTGGGACTAGCAAACTTGACCACGATTTCTAGAGTTTGATAACTGAGATTAATATATGCTCTGCCTGAGTAAGAAGCAAAGTTAAGGAAAACTGTAAAACCGTTCAAATGCTAATTGAACTCGCTCACCGTTTGTTCCGTATATAAGTTTTTTAAATTGTTGTTTTTCTTTATGATTTTGCACTTAGTATGATTATTACTAAAGGCTTTCGATCTTACAATAGAAGAATAACAAGCATTGAAAAGTTATTTGTTATTGAATTCGCATCTATAAAAAATATTCTGGAAAAAAACAACTAGCCATCTCTTTAAAAAACCCAACTGCTGTTTGGATAATGTCGTCTATATAAGAATTGTTAATTATCATGTCCCCTTTTCCACCAATACACATACATACACACATACCTTCACGCTTCATTCCCAGAGTGAGGTAGGCAGAGCTACAGAATTATCAATAACTCTAAAAACTTGTTGTTAATTGTGTAACCATATTTTTCACAAACAGGCTAAGATGTTTACCAGTGTATATTAGGTAGTGACAGGTTGCAAGCCTATCGCCTAACAATACTACAAGCCTTTATTGCCTTAGTCTCCTTAAGACTTCCACGGGAAGACGTGGAGTGGTGCTAAAGGGGTGTGTCGTGGGTATATAAATAATAATTCTTATTAGTCCGTCAGTAAGATTATCAAAAAATATGTAACACGTATTTTTTGATTTATCAAATCAATCAAAATTTAAAAATATAATGCGCATCAAAGTTCGGGAGTCTCGCACTCGAAACGTCTACGTACTTTATCTTCGTCTTTTTTTGTTTAATTGACAGAAAAAAAACTTACTGTTCAATATTTTTTGGTATCGTAAATGACGGAATTATTCGATTTTTTTAGGTCACTAGCCTATTGTAATCCGGCAATTATACGGCAAAAAAAAGTACCCATTAACACCTGCGATGCTAAGACGAATCTAAAAACACCTCTAAACCATTCAGCGTTCCGTTTACAAGGGATCAAATAACCATACATACATACATACAGCTCAGAAATATTACCCTCCTTCGGTAGTCAGGTAAAAATATACTCAAAATAAGATAAGATATTCTTCAAAATTAGGATAAACGGACACGTCCCGTTTGGAATGTTCTCGCTAGGAATCCTTAATAATGAAGGGCACATGGTTCTTGCATTTACACTTTGAGCCTAAATAAGAGATTTCAGGTCGTTTTCTAATATTCAATTTAACTGGTATTGGGAATATTCGATATAATTTATTCGCAAAGTCAATTTACATGTCAATATAATATTTGTATTTCTAAATTACAGTTATAAATAATTCATAATATTAATAAGACATGCATACATAAACTCACGCCGTCGTTCCCAGAGGACTTCAGAATTACCTGCATCTCTAAAAACTTGTTGATAAGTCTGTAACCATAGTTTGCACAGTTAGGCTAAGATGTTTACGAGCGTATTAGGGGCAGATTGCAAACTCATCGCCTGACAGGACTACAAGCCTTTATTCCCTTAGTCGCCTCTTACGACATCCACGGGAAGACATGAAGTAGCACTAATCTAACCCGGCAACCACACTAAACATACATTAATAATAGTTCTAAATATTTACCTACTTATAACCTACATGTTGTCTCTGCATTTTTTTTATACTTTTTGTTTTTGCCCGATGTCTTCTATAAAGGACAATTTTACATATAAAATTTGATTTCCCTGGCAGAAACTACCAAATCGAATGTGTTCTTTATTAAGAACACCGGACAGGACGAGAATAAGCGGCAAAAGTGGATATATATATTTATAGTCGACTGTACTGAAACGGTGAACAATGGCAGGTACATTACAATCTGTCAATAAGTATCTAATTCAGTACCCTTACTTACCATGAGTTACAATCAACGTACTCGCTAGCGATTCGAAGCTCTGTCCCTTGCAGACCTTGTACCCTTACCATGAGTTACAATTACCGTACTCGCTAGCGAGTCGAATACTCAGTACCCTTACCATGAGTTACAATTACCGTACTCGCTAGCGAGTCGAATACTCAGTACCCTTACCATGAGTTACAATTACCGTACACGCTAGCGAGTCGAATACTCAGTACCCTTACCATGAGTTACAATTACCGTACTCGCTAGCGAGTCGCATACTCAGTACCCTTACCATGAGTTACAATTACCGTACGCGCTAGCGAGTCGCATACTCAGTACCCTTACCATGAGTTACAATTACCGTACTCGCTAGCGAGTCACATACTCAGTACCCTTACCATGAGTTACAATTACCGTACTCGCTAGCGAGTCGAATACTCAGTACCCTTACCATGAGTTACAATTACCGTACTCGCTAGCGAGTCGCATACTCAGTACCCTTACCATGAGTTACAATTACCGTACTCGCTGGCGAGTCGAATACTGAGTACCCTTACCATGAGTTACAATTACCGTACTCGCTAGCGAGTCAAATACTCAGTACCCTTACCATGAGTTACAATTACGGTACTCGCTAGCGAGTCGCATACTCAGTACCCTTACCATGAGTTACAATTACCGTACTCGCTAGCGAGTTGCATACTCAGTACCCTTACCATGAGTTACAATTACCGTACTCACTAGCGAGTCGCATACTCAGTACCCTTACCATGAGTTACAATTACCGTACGCGCTAGCGAGTCGCATACTCAGTACCCTTACCATGAGTTACAATTACCGTACTCGCTAGCGAGTCGAATACTCAGTACCCTTACCATGAGTTACAATTACCGTACTCGCTACCGAGTCGAATACTCAGTACCCTTACCATGAGTTACAATTACCGTACTCGCTAGCGAGTCGCATGCTCAGTACCCTTACCATGAGTTACAATTACCGTACTCGCTAGCGAGTCGCATACTCAGTAACTCATGGTAAGGGTGCAGGTTAACACCGGAATACTAGCTAAGTGCAACCTTGCAATTTACTCATTTGCCCAGTAAATACGGATTCGTCTATTTTGTGCACAAACGGAAATGGAAATGTGACTGCATATTGTGTTTAGCCTTAATAGGTTTTAGGCTAGTGCTTTAAGCCGAGTTCAAATCTTTGTTTAGTGCTGGATAAATCGTGTATTTAACTAGAGTTCGTTTTAGCTTAATATACGGTTTAGTAGTGTCGAAATACCTAGTTAAACTAAGCACCATGGTTACCTGCTTGAAATTCATATAAGGTTGATCATAATTTTAATTAAAAGCTTTCACTCTTGTTAAGGTGTAAGTCGGGGTAAGTGAATCTACGGGGCAAGTGCGTAAAACCAATAATATAATTATCCTAAAACTATATATGATTTATCGCACTTACCCCGTTAACGCTCTTGTCCCACTTTGGGGTAAGTTCGTCAATGGGACAAGTGCGACCAAACGTATATTTTTTAGGAAATATTATTGGTTTAACGCACTTGCCCCGTAGACGCATTTACCCCACCTTACCTTACACACTCCCATTAACGTATTCGAGAAATAAGTCCATGTTGTCACACGCGAGGACCATTTGTACAGTGATAGAGTATTTTCTCTTGTATACTAAACAAAAGCACAAAGGGGTTAGCTTCACGCGCTTTGGTCAAGTCATCATGTCAGCCGAAAGACGTCAACTGCTGGACATAGGCCGCCCCCAAGGCTCTCCACTCAGACCGGTCTTGTGCTTTTCGCATCCACCGCTTTTCCGCGATCCTTACAAGGTCCCGAACGCTGCCCAGCCGAGTCGGATTCGACGAGTGACCTCTTTCTCAAAGTTGGACCTACCTAACTGGACCGTTTGTCCCGGGTAAATATAGTCGTCAACAACTTCGAGCGCAGAGCCTCCGATTATCACGGGAGTTGGCGCGACATGGACGTTGGACATGACTTTCGTCTTGTCCATGTTCATTCTCAAGCCAACTCGGTCGGAAACTGTACTGAGGTCAGCGAGCATTGCACTGAGGTCCTCCATGGTCTCAGCCATAACTACAATATCGTCAGCGAATCGAAGGTGAGTGATGTACTCACCATTTATGTTGATGCCTTTCCAGTCCAGGACCTTAAAAGCATCCTCCAATGCAGCGGTGAACAGCTTCGGAGAGATCACATCTCCTTGTCTGACTGGCAGGGGAATAGGCTTCGTGCTCCGGTCCTGTAGTCGGACGGACATAGTGGCGTTTTCGTACAGACACTTCAACACTTCGATATATCGGTAGTCAACTTGGCACCGCTGGAGAGACTGCAGCACAGCCCTTGTCTCGATCGAATCAAAGGCTTTCTCGTAGTCCACAAATGCAAGGCAAAGGGGGAGGTTATACACTTCGGTCTTCTGTATAACCTGCTGCAACGCATGTATGTGGTCTACGGTACTATAGCCTTTTCGGAAACCGGCTTGTTCGGGAGGCTGGATATCGTCAAACCTGCGCGCGAGACGATTTGTGATGACCCTCGAAAACAGCTTGTAAACATGGCATAGAAGTGAGATGGGTCTATAGTTCTTCAACAAAGATTTGTCACCTTTCTTGAAGAAGAGAACCACCACACCTCTGTTCCATGCTCTCGGCGTTCTCCCTTCGTGGAGGACGGAGCTGAACAGCGCCTGAACGCCCCTAAGGATGGGTTTACCACCCGCCTTCAGGAGTTCGGCTGTAATTCCATCCTCACCTGGGGCTTTGCCATTCTTAAGCTGTTTGAGGGCCATACTAATCTCGTACAGGCTGACGTCGGGGAGATCTTCGGTATAGTGTCGGGTTAATCTAGCCCTCGGATCTTTAGCTAGATTTTCGACGGGCGTTCGGGTGGTCGTGTACAGCTGTCCATAAAACTTCTCAACTTCCGCCAAGTCATGGTCAAGTCATGTTCATCGTCAATTGTTTACATAAATAGTCGCCCCGCTATATGAGGCCAAATTTGACAGCTGTAAACTAAGTTATGTGTTTGAGGTCATAATTTGTACTGGGATGAAAACTGTCAAATCGGGCCTCATATAATGATGCGACTATAGGTAGTTTACCTAAGAATAGAATGTTAAACCACACTGTCTCACAGATATCAAAAGGATACAATTCGGCATTTAGCATTTTAAATAATAACGTTATAAAGTATTTAGGAACGTTCTCACTCAGAGCTGTCGCGTGAATATTAGAGTGGTGTGGACGTTGAGCCGTGCGTTACAAAGCTTACACGCCACTCAATGTTCGATCCGAATTCTCATTACACGCGAATGCTCTCAGTGTGGACGCTCCTTTTGTTTATTTTTCTTATAGTTAAACAAACTCGCGGTTTTGCCTAAGCAGACTCATCATATCAGCCGGTTGCAGCCCACTGCTCGACAAGCCCAAGGAGCGCCACAATGCACGATCTCCCGCCCTTTGCATCGAGTCACTGCCAGCTGCCTTCTTTAGGTCATCGGTCCATCTAGCCGGGGGTGTCCTACACTAAGTTTGCCTAAGCGTGGTCTCCATTCGACAACCTTCCTGCAAATGGTTACCTGCTTAAAATTATTTTTTGTCTTTTTTCCTTAATTAGTGCTCATACTGAGTGTGATATATAGGGGAGATGGAGGGATTAAAAAGCATCATCTGTGTCAAAATATCACTGATTTTGCCCAACTGTTTGTATGACAAGTTAACAACGTTGTTTTCTAACTTGTCACTTATTACACGGCTGAGACATCGCAGACTTTAAAGTTTTGTCACGATACTGTATTGCAACATTGAATTATCTGAGCATTTACCCCTGTCCGTCTGGGCGTCTATCCTTTACATCATAGAATGATACAATCGTGAGGGTTTAATGTCATTGAAATTGAATTTCCGTAAGTCAAAAAAGAGCAAAAATCTAATTAATTTAAACCTTAAAAATACGAGTCCTAATTATTTGTTAATTAGAAAGACCCAATAAAAATTAATTTCATTATTAATGCCAATGACATCAATTTGGATATAGGGTGATTTAAAATGAAACACTAGTAAGTAATGAAAGGTTGATATTTGGTTCGGGTATTGTAGCTAACTGGTTCTGCAAAAAACAATATTAAACTTTCTGAGTTTATCGATACTGACATTGTGATGGACAGTAGCAATAATCATCGAGTAAGATTATCGTTTAATACTGTTCTTAATTGTATGATTAAATATGATTTGGCATAACTATTTTGAACAATACTTGCCAAATTAACATTTTTAAGAAATATTTACTCAATTGACCGTTTTTACTAAATTGTGTAAAAAAATATTTTGTTGTTATGGTCCGTATTTAACCGGTTTTTTTTACCAAAATACTTGCTAAATGAGAGTAAAGGAGGGTGATTATTATTTCGTAATTTTGACGTCATCGGCACCAAAGTCGATAACGAAACACGAAAGTACGAGATACTCGTTTTATCCCCAACAAATGCTCCAAAAGTGTACGCCAGATAGAATAAATAATGAAAACTACTCAGTTATTTGTTTTCTTTTTACACGAGCGAGTGAAATCGCTAAGAGGTTTCCCATACGAAGGTTAAACAAAATGGCGTGCTATAAATATTATATTCTTTTTATATCTACTTTTAATAGAGTTTTGGACGCAAGAGGACAATACTAAATAAACTAGATTATGATTAACTAGAGGTTGGCATAGGGAATGAGATAACTGTCTCAAAAAAATACGGTGATACAAAGTTAGATCGTAGTTACAATAGTGCATGTTCATGCAAGTGCAGAAAGTATGTCATTTTACACAAAGCGAAGTATTTTACAAGACTTAGGACGAGTGATACTAACAGTTCCGCATGTTTACCAAAGGACATTTTATAAAACATTTAAAAAAAACATTGGATCAAAAATAAAACAATAGATAAAAGAAACGATTTCGCGTTTTTTTTGTGTTACAGTAATTAATTACATTTAAACATCAAAATGAAGGCGTGAGTTTATGTATGTATAAAGCATAATTATTTAAAAATTACTAAATAATTTCATTTATTTCAAGTAATGAAAATAGTAAAATTAAAAATTAAAACTAAAGTTATTTATATTAAAATAAAACTAAGCTACTCAAATATTAAATATGTAAATAAAAATCCCCACTATAAAAAGATCACCCCCTGTAGCAGGTCCGCCCGCGTGGATATGGCTTCATAAATGGAAAAGTAATAAACACTAGCGCAAAAATCACACGTTTCGCAAGATATGCGGCTACAAAAAATAAAAAGCACTTGTTCGAAAAATCCAACTTTCCGCACCATATTACAAATATTATTTCCTACGACGATAGTTTAACTTTAAGGTAACTCTATCCCCACCAAAACTGAATCAGCATACTGGAACTCTTATTGTTTTTAAATCGTCCACCATCATTTGTTAATTAAATAAGAGCTAGCGTAATGTTCATAATAATAATAATGTAAAATGTTATAAAACATTTTCAAACCAATTTTCTAACTATTCATGAATGTTAACCAGATCTAGAACACGACGTCAAGCGGATACACCTAACGCACGCCCTCCACCCTTGCCCGCCTCGTCCAGCTCCTCGCCATCGTCGTCGGATGATGAGTTCGCCACTGCTCCCGACACCAGCGAGTCGAGCGACGAGCGCGGGCCGCCGCCTCCACCGCCGCGACCACCTGCGCGACGCGGGCGACCACCGCTGCCGGCACGCTTGGGGCCTGCGGGGCATCCTGCTCCGCGCACGGCTCCCGCTACCGGTGGTTTAGTGCGCCGCATGCGATGGTCAATATCGAACAATGAAAATTGCATGCGAGCATATTACGGGGCTACAGAGGGAGGAACTAACCTCACTACGAGAACCTCGTGAAGGCCGAGAAGGATAAGCTCAGCAGTACCTTGACTTGGCTCACGAGGTGATCACCATGTGGGATGTTGACTCGACGATCATTGTCCCGATGGTTGTTTCGGCAAACGGTCTTATAGCGAAGAGTTTCGACCAACACCTCAAGAGACTCTCGCTAGATGGCTGGATCAAGGGCCAGATACAGAAGGCAGTACTCCTTGACACGGCACGCATTGTGAGGAGGTTCCTCTCTCTGCAGCCCTAACCACCGGTAGCTTGAGCCCTGCCCCGCTGCTGGCGGCACCCGTAGATTAGGTTTTTATAATGTTTATTTTTTGTATCGGTATTGTTATTTTACCTTTATATTTGAATATGTAAAAAAACCTAATTTATAGAAAATTAAATGAATATCTAAATAATAATACTGTAACACGTGAAAAAACAGTATGGCCTGTGTATCAAATTGAAAATATGAAATACCTAAAGCTAGTAAGTCATTAAAAGTACCTACAACAAAATAATCGTAGATTTTTCAAAACAAAAACACAAAAACATTTTTTTACTGCTGACAACATTATCATTATTTAGAAACTTCATTGTTGTGAAATGTGTTAGGATTTATTTATTTATTTAAACTTTATTGCACAATACACAAAGTAAGTACAAATGGAGCACTTAATGCCTTGGCATTCTCTGCCAATCAAACAGATACAAGTAAAGGTTGGTGCTAAATTTGATGAAACGTTCAATTAAGAAATTACACATAATATATACATAAGCAACATATTTATAAAAGAGCAAACACATACATAAAAATAATACATTTACATTTAAATTAAAAATACTTACATAATATTAATATACATCCACATATAATAATAGTCTGTGTCAGGATTGACATCGCCCGGACATTAATAGTAGATTGTTCAACAAGAGACTAAAACAAGCCATAACGACACGAGATGTTTGGCCACGCGAGCAAGCTAGCGAGCGGCGAGAGTAGCTATAGTTCGAGTGTCGTTATGGTTGTTTAGTCTCGCGTTAAACACTCTACTTTTCACTATGAACGCGAGAAAACAAAAGAGGTTCTATATAAAAATAAAATATTTAACAAATATGTAATAAAGTTTCTGACAAATTAGTTTCGCGGTTGATAGTTTTTTGTAGTGACACTTTAAATGCTTGCATATTTAGCCAACAGATACAATCTTGAAAACTACTTGGACCATGCCTAATAAAATAAAATAATCTTAAATATATTAAAATAGATTCATATTCGTAATCATTAATTCGTAATCAGGAAATTAAATCTATTTTTAAATATTTTTGCACCGTTCTCATTTTGAGGTAATTTCCACGGCGTAAAAATGGTCCATACACAATCACTGAAAATGCCAATAATCCTCTATTTACAAACACCGTGATTGGCTGTTTAAGGTTTTCCAAAGTAAATTAAAAAGAAAAAGTACTTAGTCCCTAGTTAGTAAAGTGCCGTTCTAAACACTTGGGATTAAATACATCACTTTAGTCTTCCCATACAAGGCCATTATGAGTCAATTTAGAGCCTGAGAAGTAAAAATATATAAATCAGTAGTTTAACTTTTTTTTTTTTTGTTAAATATCCAGATTAAACACGTATCGCAGAGTTTTTAATAATGAAAGACTACAAAAGTCACAGAGGCTTATGAGTAGTCAGTGAGTTCGGAGTAATGCTACTATTGAAGGTAGGTTTTATAAAGAACCGCCAGATCAAATTTCGACCAAGTGTCAAGAGTTATACTATATATAAAGTTACTAAAATCTGAGCAGACGTGTTTACCAACGGGTGCTTACAAAACTGGTCTAAGTTTATTTCTTAATAACTTAAATACATTAAATAAAATTATTCACGAATATGACAATCAAAGAATGTAGTTCAAGTTATTACATGATATAAAGTACCTTTTTACACGTTTTATTGATTTGGGGTTGGAGAGGTATAGATCTTGCATGGTTTTTGGGAGTTCATTAATTACTTTGGGTAAGATGTACTGGTATGTTCTCATACCATACACGTTTTTATATGAAGGAAGCACAAACTTGCCCGTTTTGGTTAAGTTTCTTAACTTACCACAGCGACGTTTTATATGTAATTTTTGAATGTTGTTAAATTCTTCTTTAAGTACGGACAGTTTAATTATGCTCTGCACGGGTACCACATTGCAATACTGAAAGACTAACTGACTTGGACAAAACACAATCTACAGTATGATTTTCGTACAAAACATGTACCTAGTCAACAGACGGCAGCTGCATCTAATATTGTTTGTGTATATAAGAGAAAGGGTTCTATTTGCATTAATATCGGGGCCCAGACGACTGGCCTGTTTACTTGATGTCTAATATTTCCCAGGAACTATTTTCAAAAAGCGATGGATCATTGTCCGCTTGGGTCGCATCCGTAAACTTTGTAAATATTTGTGGCACGATAACCCGTTCTTCGCACACTATCGATCACTGTCCGATGCAGAACTTTAACAAAAATAAGGGGAAATATTCGCACTATTTGTTGGAAAATGTCAATAAGTTTGCGCTTGGGAAAAATAAGATTGTGGTGTACAGGTAATCATGAGCTAAACTACGCTTAATTGTAAAACAAAGTGGCAAGCTAAATATGGAGGCTATGTATGCCTCATTATAATCGCCGTAATACCAAGCAAAATGTGTTGGTAAAGTCATGTTATCACTACATAGTATAAAACAAAGTCGCTGGCGCTGTCTGTCCCTATGTATGCTTAAATCTTTAAAACTACGCAACGGATTTTGATGCGGTTTTTTTTAATAGATAGAGTGATTCTTAAGGAAGGTTTATATGTATAATACATTCCACGCGGGCGAAGCCGCGGGCGGGTCGCTAGTTAGATATAAAACTAACAGTAATGTGCAGTGATCGGAATAGGCAGAGCTAATTTGCCTAAACTTGACGCATATTCATTCATGAGTGAGTGAAATAGGAACACATTTATGAATGAACATGCATCAAGTTTAGGCAAATTAGCTCTGCCTATTCCGATCTCTGGTAATGTGTCAAAAATGATATAAAAATTAATTAATCGGTTAAAAAAGGACTAATTCTTTTTTTGAGATTATCTACATCAATAAGTGATGTCAGTACTTAATCTAAGACCGATCAATTCTAAATAAAATAAATTAAAAATATTAAAGAAAAAAGGCCACATAATTATGATAAAGATAACATAAAGATAAATATTTATTCAGTAAGTATATAAGCATGGGCACTTTAACACGTCAAGATCTACCAGCGCTTCACAAAAGGAGACCACTGCTGAGAAGAAACGCCGCAAGAAACTCAGCAGTCAGTGTTTTTTTTAAAAATATTATACGTTTTTTTTTACAATGGTACTACTTAGTCTAGCATTATATAAATCTATAAATATTAAATTAAAAAATATATCAAATAACCTGCGTAGTTTCCGCAGGATATGCTCATTAGCTGCCAAGGTAAAAGGGCGACGATCCACTAAACATTAAAATGCATTAGTTAAGTAGCATATATCAAAAATGTATGCATTTTCACTTTAATAATCATGATAAAAATACATCCCTTATATCACAGGCCTTATGCTCTCATGTACCTCAAAAAAACGTCCACCGTTCCTCATAGTAACAGCAATAAAAAATGTATAGTCGCCTAAATAGTCAAATTTCCAAGGCTATTTAATTTCTATTTTTATGTCTTGTTAAAAACCTGGGGACCTCGGTTCAATCCTTAACAGCACGCCAGCCCCTACAGACCGTAATTGGAACAATGTGAGGCATACATAATTGGGTTTACGCGTAAATTAATTAATTTGAAACAGATCGTGGGAGTAATTACTGTAATTTGATTTGGGAGGTGGGCCCGTGGGTCGCTCCGCAGTAAAAGTCCGCGTCGCTCCTCATAACCGTCCGCGGGAATTGCTTAATTTCATTTTATTGTCAAATGCACTGGCACCCCGCTGCGGCCGACGTAGCCAGACGATATAGTTTCTAACTTTATCTATGGAAGAGAAGCGGGGCGATTCTCATTAGAGATAACGTTTTTAATTCAAATAATTCACTTTAATTAATCTTCACTAGGTTTACTAATAGAATACGAATATTCAATTTAGAATACTAGAACAAACAAGTTTAACAAAAAGCGAGCTTTAAAAACTCAATTGAGTTTTGGATAGTGTCGTCAATGTAATGTTAGTTATCATGTACTATCAGTCCATTGGTACCCTGACCCACCATAGAACTCTGTCACTGTGACGTTATGATTTAAGTCGTAAGAAGTGTACAACAATTTATTTTAAAATGTCACTGTGACACGGTTCTATGGTGGGTAAGCGTTCCATTGGGCTGATAGTACCTATATTTTAGATACTTATACCTAAAACTATATTCAGTTTACCCCTACTACCTTTCGATATACCCTATATTTGTCTTATGGTCACGTTAGTCGTCTATATTCTGGAGCTGTTCATAGCAATCCAGATGTATTGCGATACGTCGTGCTGTGCGCCCCAGATATGTACTCGTACGTGGAGCGCAGGCGGCCGCCATTCTGCTTGCCCGGGCGCCATTCACGCGCGCACTCCCTACTCTCAACTATAATATGGTAGTAATATACTATCTTCTGAATCAAATTATCTCATAATACTTATACGAGTAAACATATACTTATACATACAGGTCAATACCTTGACCTTGTCCTTCGGAAGTCGGGTATAAATGAACCTCTAAAATAAATGAAAACTTCACAAATGTAACGCTTACCATTAGTTGCAATTACTGTAGTCGCTAGCGAGTCGAATACTTTGTCCTTCACTGTATAGTTATACAGTGCGAGGGACAGAGCATTCGACTCGCTAGCGAGTACAGTAATTGTCGCATCGCATCGTCCCTAAATTTTGTATAATATAAATATTAAACTTATACAGGTTGGAAAGTTATTATGGGACAAGAAGGCAGCTACCAGAAATGTGAATGCTGCACAGGAAATGTTTTTATGGTCTCATCTCTAGTTTTCATCCTGTATATGATACGCTGTTAAGACACTTGAGTTTTTGACAGTTGACACGCATTACGTTTTCGATTATTTTATCGCGAAAAGGGTCTTCCAGTAGTCCAAGTGTAGTCAATATAATAATCCCCCTGTATAAATTTTAAACAATATACCTATCTCAGAATAAAGCCAACCATCTGATTCCAACCGTGAAGTTATAATCATTTCATCCTATAACGAACAGCGCACTGCGGAATGCACTTCGCCCCAATGAGATGAGTATTGTTCTTTTAATGCAATTTACATGCACTTGTGGGTCCTTAAAAAACCGCATTGCGCACAATGTATGAGCTGCCTTGGATGTACGTGTTCCATTGTTATTAGCAATGATAAGCTCGCCAAATGGAATGATTGTTGATGTTGGAACGAAATAATAGCCAGCAGAGCTACAAAAGTTATCCATCCTAACAAGGGTGATTCATTTTTCACGTGCAATTTTTAATAAAAATTTGTTCGAGTTCTTGATCCGGGTCACACGCTTTTACTATTTATTGAATCTATTTTCGTTATTACGCGATTCACCAAAGCCACAACCAACGGGCGGAAAAAAATGTGATGATGGTCGATATCACATGGGTTTGAAAAGTTGACAGGAAAGTCAAAAATTTACTTTATGCTGTTTAAAAAAAAGCCGATGGTGAACGTCGATGGGAAATTAAATAATAAAGGGTGCTCAGACTGGTGTGGCCCTTTGAACTCTATTGGTGTTTAATAAAGAGTATTTGTATTGTATTGTATATATTGCTTTCATTTAATCCCCGTTACATACATCCCCACGTTAGGGGTAGGGAAGGTACTCTACAAAAAAAACAAGATTTTATTTTACCGCTTTGTTGGCGTGACTAATATGTATATTTATGCCAAATTCCAGCTTTGTAGGACTAAGAGTCTCTGAGCTAGGCTGCGGATGACCAGAAGGACATGGCGAAACTATAAGGGTTCCTAGATTGACTACGGAACCCTAAAAAAGGCAAATGGTCGTAAAAGCAAACTAGAATATTAACTAGAGGGTGTCTTTTGATTTCGGTAGTTTTCACTTTATAAAGTACATGAGGACTGACGAGCTTAAAGTGATTTTAATAATTGCGAAGCAAATGCAATTTATTTTAAAAACTTTAACATTGTTAAAGCTACTTAATAAAATACGTCACAATAGTACTCGTATTTATAAATCTAAAAGTAAATCAAAGTGAAACTCAATACCAATCAAGTAATGTCAAAATAATTATGAATAAACAGAGGATATATTTGGATTATATTATAATACATTTAAACTAAAACAGAAACCTATCAGCAATGCCATAAAACGTACGATCTGATAAAGTGGATCTATTTGTGAAAAGCAAAAGTTTACGTGGAAAGCGAAGGAATACAGGATGATTTTCTCATTTTCCTTATTATCTCTCAATAGACTCGTTACTTGTTTAAGTTACTAGATTTGAAGATATAAATTCTCCAGGATAAAGAACCCACGTAGTTCGGCGCTGCGTGCAAATTGTGGATAGTAAAATAGCCGTTTCAATTGATGTCTTTCATCGTTATTGTTTGCGATTGCTTGGAAGACTTGTATTTATTCAAAAGCTATCAGATAAGATTATTTGAGTTTACATTATACTCGTTTAACATTTTTTTTAATTCACCATTTTGTAATTTTTGAACTGACTTGGATTTGGACTAATTTGAAAGTGATACTCGAGACTTCAATACGTATCTAACGACACGTCGTTTATCAAAATCGGGCCATCCGTTCAACCACTTATAGAGAAAACCTTAACCATACATAAATATTAATAAAGTACCCACATACAAGTCTAAAACTACACTCTACACACTACCCTACTTTTTGCGCAGTTGGACAAATGCGCCATCATTATATTCACTTGAAGACGAAGCAGCATCTGCATTCCTTTAAATTCTCCCTAGAGATTCTTGCTGTGACACAATAATATTTTAAAATGTTGAAATCTTATTGCCACATCTCATTACGAGTCCGTTATTCGCCGAGGGTAAGACGGTCTCGGGAAATGCTCAAAGCGTCGTCACTGCAGTTCTTCTGCAAATACAATTATAGTCCGACGGAGTAGAGTGACCACGTTTTACATACCAATGGGGTATTCTTATCGTTATTTCGCTGCTCTTTGCCTTTTTTGTAGTGTACATATATAATTATAATAAATGTACAAAAAAAGGCAAGACAGTTAAAATTGATTGTTTTTTTAGTATGACGTGGGTTTGAGCCGGGCCCAGTTGGAAAAGGAAGGGGAAGGTCATGCTCTGCAGCGGAAGTGTTTTTTTTCATAAAACTCTTTATAATTCACATAGACAAAAATATACGTCATAAATTTTATTGAAAACTTAAAAACCCTGCATTAAGGGTGTCACAACTCCTGCGACGAATAGTACACTCACCAATTTTGCGGTGCCCATCAGGGTCCATAATTAAGTTTTATTATATATAACTACTAAAACTTAAGTTTATCTAATATCCTGTAAGCTAATATTGTGGAATGCAATAAATGATTGAGTATTGAGTATTACCTAACCTATAAAAAACATTCTAACGTATGTATCTTAAGATGCCTTGCGACGTTATCACCATGGTTCGGAAATTCGGATCGATATTTACCTAAAGTTGGCAAAATCCCGGAAAAAGACAGGCAAACATGGCGTCGGCTTCTTAAAAATATTATTTTAATAATTTAAGTTCTGGGATTTTGGGATTCTACAAAACGTTAATATAATAATTACTTTACATGTAGGATAAAACGTTCTGTTTTGCTCCTATAAATTCGTTAGGTTAATAAGTTACAGGTAAATTAAATAACATTTGGTTATATGTATACATGGAAAATAACTTCAAACAGTTAATATAAATAAATAATTATGAATTAATGCCGGTGTAATTTATTTATTTTGAAATCCCGGAAATTTTATATGAATTATATGATTGAGTCCACCTCCATACAACTGAACAACAAAGCCGGGGCTAAAGTATAGGTAAATATCGATCCGAATTTCCGATCCCTGGTTATCACAATCATCATACCAGCCAAAACATGTCCAGTCCAGCGGGCATAGTCCTAGTTATCTTTGGGATCGTTTTGGGTACTTGCATCCATAGGCTTTCCGCTTTCTTTGCCACAGCTGATAGCAAATTAAGTCTATAATATTGTAAATGATCCCGCACCATTCCTCAAAACAAGTATTTTTAGTCTAGTTTCCCTTTAATTAAGTATTTGAAATAAAAATAAGAAAAAAATGGCTGCCTGTAAAGTCAGTTTTCTGACGATAATTTTACATGATATGATACCTTAAACGATGCGTCACAAGCCGAACGCTTAGGCTGATCATGCCTCTCTATCGCTTGTTCCGCGCTCTCGCTTGCACACTTCGCTCATCCAATAGAATAATGACATAATTGCAAAAAAACGGGTTTTGAGATTTTACCGTCATAAGTGTTCTAAAGGTCAGGTCTATCGCGTGGAACAATGACATAACATGCATGCTAAAAATGCAATTATGTCATTATTCTATTGGATGAGCGACTTGGCTCAGGCGGAACGTGACAATCCGTCACGTTTTTCGTGCGTGCAGCCGGCGTTCATCGATTTACTTATGGTAAAACAAAATAAATTGTTATACAGTTTTACAATACTATAATAGTATTCAATTGTTTACCAAACATCCTGTATAAAATGTATACAGCCTGTATAAAATGTGTTTTTAGTAAAATATTTTTTATTACTAAAGTATTGGCGCAGGATAACAATAATTCAAAATAAAAATGGATCTGTGTCATCGTAAGTACGTTTAAGGTTCTGATAGTTACCAATAAAGGAGTAAGTATGAATATTGTGTCAAGTGACTCAGAGCGCGCGCTGCCCGCAGAATCCAGGTCGGGGGGGAATCTATTGATTTAAAATGTATTGTATTAACTTTAATGGAAAGCTTTATGGTTTCCTCAGTGTAAGTTAACTATAATGAATTATAATGCTCAGTGTGTTCACTTTGTTTGTTTGTTTTGTTGAGTTTTGTTGTCTGTTGGTCACGAATAAATGTATTTTGTTTCTTTCAGTGTATTAGGTTTGAACAGAAAAAAAATTGCTTGAATACTTTGGTTGCATACATTTTGAAAAGAAATCGTCTAAGGTTAATATTTCAGACAATATCCTCTTGCAATATCAACCTTATTAGTAACAGAAGATAATTAAAAACTGCTTTGGTTATTGCATTTGAAATACTGCTTACGACGGCAGAATGCCATGTCAATTGCACATTGTTGCGAATTACTTATACTTCAAGGTTGATTGATTTGTTCTCTTGGATTTGAAGCGAGACAGAATAGAGGTAAACCAGTGAACCAAGCTTCAAATCCCTATCTCAACATACCACCTTCACAAAGACCAATTTCTTTTAAAACTTATATTACATAATATTTCAAGACGCAATGAGTTGGAACGTCCTAAGTTTCCGTGCCATGCCTGCTAAATTCCTCTTAAAAGTGTACTTCAAAACGAGTTCTGGGCATTGAGAGTTGTAAAGTTAGAGATCTCGGCGACTTGGTGCGTGCGACTGACGTTTCTTTAAGAGCCGCGTTTGAAAGCGAATGAAAAATACGAACGGAGACGATGCCCTCCAGGCTTAATATAGCGGGTTTAAAATGGATATAAACAATAGCTTTGTGGGTCTTATATTTGAACTAGAGGGTATCCGTGACTTTGTTCGTGGGGAATGAGATTCCCACTTCTTACCTTGTTTCTCGAAAAATCCTTTTGTGACTACCTCAGGTACCTAAGGAATATTCCCTTTAAATTTCAAGTTCAGTCAAAGTTCATTGTAGTAGTTCAATTAAATATCAATAATAACTTTTGACCTAACTAATGTATATTTACTATTTTAACTTTATTTAATTTATTTGTCTTTGTGCCTGCTTAATAATAATTTTACATTTATTTTATTTTTTTATTTTAATTTTGTAAACATAATGGGATTAATGCCTAAATAAATAACTAATTTATTTTATTTCATTTATTTATAAAAGACTTTTATTCATATGTAAAGATGGGAAATATAATATTAGAATTTCCTTATAGGTTATCTGCGCAGCATTTGAATTCGATCATTACGCAGTCTCACCTGAAGTGACGACCCAAAAACAGCCTATTCACTCTTGCCTTGAAAACACTAAGGTTATACGATTCCATGAATAGTCGCATGAGAGCATTGTACTTCTTGGCAGTACGAATAAAAATTATAGTTAAGTATCAACATTTTAGTGTATATATATATTTTTTTTTATCTCACACAAATTGACCTAGTCCCAAACTAAGCTCTAGGCTTGTACTATGGGTACTAGACATCGACATATTATAAATACTTATATAGAGAAATATATACAAAATATATAATAATACTTGTTGGTAATTCTTTAACTCTGCCTACCCCACTCTGGGAATGAAGGCGTGAGTTTATGTATGTATGTATGTATATAATATATATCAGATAGTCATAATAATAATAAAATGTATTTATATTTTTGTATGGGTATTATTATTTTACTTTTATATATACTTATTATAAAAAACCTAATTTGCAGAAAATTAAATAAATATCTAAATAATAAAATGTTATATTTAATGAAGACAACAACCTGTATTTTTGGTGCGATTCCGCTTGTACAAATACTTGGTAGGTATGATTTTTGTATCCGCATCCGGGTTGGATGGTGTGAAAATGCCCTACGGGTCTTTTTCGTAATACTAATAAAAATTCTAACCAAATCGCTTTACAAAAAATAAAATAATTGTTAAAAACCGGTCAAGTGCGAGTTGAACTCGCGCCCCGAGGGTTCCGTACCACCACGCAGTAGTGTGGCGACCTAGCGACATCTAACGGAAACTTGTATCAACCAACTCGCTAGCGCCACCAGCGTCAGACAGCGGAACTAAGGATTCTACAACGCGCTAACGAAGTTTCTAAAGCCGGTTGACATATATACCACTTCCAACTTCATCCCAATGGACTTCGGTCCCCAGGCATAACACCCGCCTGGAGAGAGATCTCTCTATTGTCCTCTCTTCCTACAGTAGCAGTTATATTCCGATTTCGAATAAAATCACCGGGAGCCTAACTCGCACTTGTTTTCACAATAATACGTTGAAAAAAAAACTTGTATTAGAAAACCCCCTTTCCTACCAAGGTTCAAAAGATACAGTTCTTTAAAATGAGGACGGACGAACGGACGGACGGGAGGCGTAGGCATATTAATAAGTAGGCATCGGAGTTTTTGTCGCACGGTAAGACTAATAGCAAGCTATGGAGTCGTCATTTGCCATAAATCTAAACTCTTATTCATATTCATACTCATTTATTTAATTTATCTAAAAATGCCTCTATAGAGGTCGGTTGTGTATAATTATCTAGGTCAAGTTATATATAAAAAAAAACTATTAGATTATAAATTCATAACTTGAACTATTTTAACATACAATTCGCCACTAGTGTGGACTAAAACATTCCCTTCTACCGTGTTTTAATGTATATTTAGTTTGTTTATAAAATTTCGTAATTAAATCAGTATAAAAATGGTAATTATTTTCTATTGTAATATTTATTTTTCAAATATAACATTAAACAATCGTTTGTAATCTCTCCAACGTTGTTGTCCTTGATTATAAAAAAAAACGAAATAAATGAGTATGAATATGAATCAGAGTTTAGATTTATGGCAAATGACGACTCCATAGCTTGCTATTAGTCTTACCGTGCGACAAAAACTCCGATGCCTATTAATAAGGTCCCATTGGGCTACCCTTCGGGTACAGAACCCTTAAAACGTAAATAACGTGACACGTAGCTTCCAAAACAAGGTGACGCGAGTAGGTACAGTATGGACGTCTCATTCCATTGCACGAAATTAAAGTAAGACAGCTATTGTCACCAGCTATAAACTGGCATAAATCGCCGTACTGTATAAGCGCACGGTTTCTGTAGGAGAATGTATCGAAACTTTTTATGAAGGTTGTCTTGCCGTCACAGGTAAGTATAACTTGTAATATTTCTAAATTTTTTTATTACTATTACTTATTAGTTTTTGTGACAAATCTGAGTTTTGAGCATTTTCCTGCTCAACTACGCATGAATATATTTATTCTTTGTTTTATGTGAGATTCATTGTTTTATATAATGCTAGGTTAAGTTTACTATTGTTTAATATCATATGCAATATTTAAAAAACGACTGATTGTTGAGTTTCTTGAGGAGTTTCTTCTCAGCAGTGGTCTCTTGCGAAGCGCTGGGAGATTTTGACGTATAAAAGTGCCCGTGCGGCCTACTTACTGAATAAACATCTTTTATCTTTTATATTTTACCTATTCAGAATTTACAGTCACTGGATTTCAACCGTTATTGCCAAAAAAATTATCAAAAGAAATATTAATACCATTTTTTTTGTATTCCCATGTACCTTTATACTTTGTTGCGGCTATGTGTAATAAAATGAACGTAGCATATAATCAGATAAAAATATTCACACATTATTTTTATAGTGGTGATTATTATTTACCTCTTTCATATTTGAGTAGCCTAGTTTTATTTTAATTTTAATACCTATATTATATTTCAAAATAAGACGTTAATTTTTTATAATGGCGAATAAGCCTTGGATAAAGTATTTGGAAGACAGTTTGTCAACCTTTTTTGATGTCTGATTTTGTCAACCTTTTTTGATGCCTGATTTTGTCAACCTTTTTTGATGCTGATTATATTAAATTATATAATTATAAAATTAAATAAATTCTGAAATAAATATCTTTGCGGGAAATTTGGTAGAATTATTCGCCTATAACGGGCGGGCATCCGTAATTGCTAAAAATAACATTGGCAGGTTTAATTTCATCATAATGAATAGCACGTGTTTAATATTACGGCGGTACGTTTATTGTTTGCTGCCCTATTCAGAATTTAATTAGACGTTGAAAATATCTGAATAGTAATTCTGGGCCAATATCCGACATTGGTTTAGGTAGGAATTCTCGGGCGTTCATTATATTTCTTGCCATGGAGCCACTAATTTAGCTATTTAAAGGAAATAATGATTTTCAGGGCTTGGGAACGGCTACCGGTTATTACCGGTTATTTATGGTTTTGAACCAGGTTTTTCAAAAACGCTCGATCGGAGCGGAATTGATTTAAGAGCGTTATGATCGCTGAGATTAGTCCGGTGTTTTTGTTTTTTGATTCTTCCTGAAGTCGGATAAAGCTGGCTTAACCTCAAGCTGAGCAAGTAAAAATGGAACTAGCTAATTCTGTAGCAATGGAAAGAGCTAGCTAATAAGGTAGGAAAGACGAGAAAACGATAGCGATGCGAACAAATTAGCGAGTGAAATTAACTGTTATTTAGAGCAGGAACTGTTTTATTTGCTCTTTGATTAGATCTGAAATAATATGGATTCTGTTTGAGCGGAATCGATTTGAAAATACACTTTTTTAAATGTATGTTTGTGACTATCTGGTTAACCAGATAACCGGGTTTCCGAGCTCTGGATGTTTTGGCCTAAAAAGCAGTAGGTATATCTGCACATGACATTAATAGTCTTATACTTATTATCTTTTCCTTTTGTAAGACAAAGTAGGTGTACTAGAAAAGATAATGTAAGAAATAGTAGATAATGAAACGAGACATAAATGTATACATAACCGTGCTAAAAGGTTTTTTAATGACTTGAAGAAAGCCAACGAGTTCTAAGAAAGAAAAAAGTCGACAAACTTCACTTGCACCTTTGTAAACTCATGTAGGATCAGGGCACTGAATATTGGAAAGTGGGCTCCGGTTTTTTTTTTTTATATAGAAATATGTTTAGCCGAATGTATCGTTTCCCAACCGCTTTATTTGCCAACCCGTTTTTTTTTGTAACTGTAAAACTGTGGGGGCCCTTATCTCCGAAGTGTAGTAACCAAAATATCCTGACGTATAGATAATTAGTTAAAATTATGTGGGTAAAATAAAATGAAGTGTTCATTATTCACAGATTTTTAGAAATAATAAAAAAACTATGTCAAAATGGGCCATATTGCGTAGGAAATAAAGTTCATAGCAAAATGAGTATTTTCTTTTGTGGTTACCAAGTATGTTATCTTAAATACAGAACCCTCAGTGTGCGAGTCCGACTCGCGCTTGACTGGTTTTTTTTTTGGTTTTTTTTTATGGCATAGAGAAGACAAACGAGCACACAGGCCACCTGATGGTAAGTGGAAACTGTGACCCATAGACATTCGCATTCACAAGACTGCAATGCAATCCTAAGACTGCAAATGCGTTGCCAACCCTGAGGACTAAGATGGAATGCCTCTATGCTAGTCATTTCACCGGCTGTCTTATCCCCAAACCGGAACACAACAATGCGAACATTGAAAATTGAGAAACTTTTTTTACGCATTCCACCCTGGTCCGTCGGTGATTGAGTATGCGAGACTCACCAGCCGAAACAGTTCTAGACCCTGAACCAATGAATCAGTAACGATAACGTTGTCCCCTTCTATCAAGCATAAAATAACAAAAGAATGAGATAGACAAAGCTACCCTAGCCAACTTTAATAAATGTTTCAGGGTATCCCCATCACAACGATACATCCCTTTTCGCTGCATCGACGCCAACCTGAATCCATTACTGTTCTATACTCTACCAGGTGAATAATCGAATTCAGCTTTATGTACCATGGTATAAGGTTCAGATTAAATGCATTCTAAAGAAGCCTTTGAGATGCGAGCGCATTAATTAAAAAGAAGAGATTACGAGGCGATTTTCGCTGTGCTCTTCACTACATACCAATAAACTAGGTACGTATAAGTTTAAGTACTCTTTGACCTATTTTGTTTGTTTAACATGTATTTCTTAGTACTGTTTGGTAAATTCTAAGAGGATTTTCTTGATTCTGCGTCTCAAATAAACTTAGAACTTCAATTGATCCTAATTAGTAAGTGTTTGAAATTGGAATGCCTTTCAAAATTAGTTTGAAATACTTGGAGTTCTATTTGATGAAATTACTCGTAATTGAGATGTGAAACGTGATTTTTATGAATAGTACTAATAAGATAAACGGACCGTTTTATCTAAATTAAATACTAGGGGAAAATAATACATATTAAGTAATGTATTAAACTATAATTATAATAGTATATATTTGTTTAATCATACATACATACATACATAAACTCACGCCTTCATTCCCAGAGTGGGATAGGCAGAGCTACAGAATTACCAACAACTCTAAAAACTTGTTGATACCTAATTCTGTAACCACATTTTGCACAATTAGGCTAAGATGTTGACCATAGTATTAGTGACAGGTTGCATTGCAAGCCCATCGCCTAACAGGACTTCAAGCCTTTTCACGTGACAAAATGTGGATAAAACATCCGTCACTTTTTGACACGTATACTGCTCTCCTACGGAAAAAAGGCACATCTACAGTATGAATAGTACTGCACTTTCAACCTTATTATAACCATGAGAGTTTACTATGCTTCTACGAAATAATTGACAACATTTCAAAAAAAAAGCATTATTGTTTTTTGCGTTTATAATAGCTGGTTAAAAATTAGACTACCCGTATTTCTCGGTTTTTCTATATTTAACTTATATTCGTCGTTAATAATTTATTAAAGAAATAATCATTAAAAAGACCGTATATACAAAGTTAGGAATACTGATGTCGTGATCTTAGCATGATATAAAATAAAATAAAAGTAACTTCAAACAGAAACAGAACCGACTGTCATGTCATGTCATATTTTTTTCAATTCCTATTCGGTAATAAATGGACTAAGGGCACTATAAGTGTATTCCTAACATTCACAATCCAAGTTTTTTTACTGTTTTTCCTAAATATAAAAAAACTACTGCATAAAAAAATCCAAAGATATTTTTACTGTAATCAGCAGTGTAAAATCTAGAAACGGTATTTTATTTTACTACCTTAGCACATAATGAATTGTTGTCAATTGCACATCCGCCTTTTCTCCGTAGTAGGGCAGTATATAAGTACGAGAGTGACGGACGCTGTATCTACATTTTTTTGTAACGCGATTAACGCAACCATTCTGGGCCCACTGGCCTTACAGCGAGTTAATCTGGGCCATGGTTCCCACGCGACACCTGTGTTTAAAGCCCAGTTACCCCAAAATAATAATCAAAGGGCCCAATCTCCTAAATTATTCGCCTATTAATCATTCCGGAATTTTCCCAGATCACGCCCGATTGGGAGTTAATTCTATTTATTATAATTAAAATTGATTGCTCTCGATGTTAATATAATAAAGGGTTGTTTTAAATACAATAAATATTTAAATACGACGTTTAGTTATAGAATACAACAAGGTGATTATTATATGTAAATACCTTCTGCTTCGAATGATCTTACTTGATGCAATTAACTTATTGATGGTTACCAATATCGATTAAGAAAGCGAGATACATATGAACTTTTACGAGTAAATACGATATTGGTTGATTATTTACTCCTACCTATAAGTGGAATAAAACACTCTGTATTTTTTTGGAAATTTGATTAAATTAGAAGAAATGTAAAAAATATCATCATTTTTCTAATTTAAGTCGAAAAACCACTACCTATTAAGATAAACATAGGCCGTAGCCGAAGATCTCTCTTAGAAAGTAAATTTGTGCATTTTACGTGTCAGATTATTAAGTACTAATCAATCTAAGGTTAAATTTTAAGAGGCTGGTGTTCACCCGCCGCAATTTTTTGTTAAATAAATTTTAGCTAGGTTTTATTTAATTCGTTCAGCCCGTTTAGATATCGTTGTCGTGATATCACAGGTATTTGTCTATTTAAAAGTTATAAGATTGTTAAATACCGAATTTTGCGATGGTTAAGAGGAACACTTGTAACCTATTGTAAATATATTTTAATGTATTGTTTCAAAGCGTAACTAACAAGTAATAATTACAAGTTAACCCACCAAACCGACAAGACAGTTTGTTGGCGAGATCGCACTCACATTACATTTTCTGCTATGCATGCAACTAAATTACAAATTAAGTAAGTATGGGCACAATTATACATTTTAATATTATTGAAAAAGAGAAAGAAAGGAAACTTAATTTCGGTGCCTTACTAAAAAAAATGAGGACTTTTTGAGGCCATTTTCGTTTTAATAAAATCTCACTTATTAAAAACGGTCAACTAAATAAAAACCGCTGCCCAACTTGCAGCAATCAAATTCAATTGGAACGCACTATGAGTGTTGCCGCGTTTTTTTATCGCGCGCTTGCCGCGCCCACCGCAAAGTGTTTGCATCGCCCCGCGCTGCGCCGCAGCTGCGATTCGTGTGGTGAATGCGTAACGCTTTATTTTTAATCAACAAAAACTTTACACAAATCCATTTTACGGCAGGACTTTCCTATAGTTTTTTCTGGAGATTATATTTACTTCTAAAAATATTTTATATTAAAACTTAGAAACGTGATATTTAGTTAAATGCTTGTATGCCATAACACCCTGTATTTTAGTTTAGTTTCTGTAAGAAAATATAAACGCTATTTAAATTACATAAATAATGTATACAGGTTGATACTATTTTACCTAAACATAGAACCGTAAGAATAATTACCTACTAAATTATAAGTACTTTCTATAAGATAACTGATGAGAAATAGCACAGCTCTGTTGCTATTTGCATTTCCCTTTCCGTCAAACGGTGAACATGTACGCTGAGCTATCGAATCGCTAACACAATTTGCGAAGGCTTGATCTAGGTGTGATTGATTGGTTCCATTCGCCGACTTACTTGCACGTACAGTCCACCAAATAAGTGGTCTGATAATTTGATACCATTTAATATGAAATAAAAATTACGCTGAAGTAGTTCCGTCAAATCATCTAATGTTGTGGATATTTTTGACATTTGTTGAACCTTAAATAAATAAATAGATAGCAGGGGAAAACCTTACACTAATTGACCTAGCCCCAAACTAAGCTCTAGGCTTGTACTGTGAGTACCAGGAAACGATAAACTTACTTATATTTACAACTTAAATTCCCGTGACTCCTTAAGAGATCTTTTTAAGGAAATTAATATCTTAACTGTAGCGTCACAATTGATTTATGAGAATATTATTTATGTTATAAAAAAATAGGATTCTTTCACAAAAAAATCTGATATACATAATTTAAATACTAGAAATAAAAATAAAATAGCTATTCGAAAATTCCGCGTCCGTAAAGTACATTTTAAATCATTTGTTGGTCAATGCATTCATTTCTATAATAAATTACCTGAGGTAGTATTAAAGCTACCCTTTCCAGCACTCAAAAATTACTTTAAAAAGTCGTTAATGTCTAAAGCGTATTATAGGATCGAGGACTATATAATAGACAAAAATGCTTGGCCTAAACCCGTAACTTAATCAATATATATATATTATTATTATTTTTTCAAATTCAAAGCTTTATCTTGTCTGGGGGACACCGTTGATGTAGGAAAACATATCAATCTTATGTGGTCATCTTGCACCGTCTTATATACACATACGTAGGAGTTATTTTTTTCCTTTTCTCTCTTTCTATCTTAAGATTTTGGTATGTTTTCCTGCGGAAACTACGCAGGATATTTGAAATATTTTTTAATTTGCTATTTATAGATTTATATAATGCTAGACTAAGTAGTACCGTTGTAATATAAAATGTATTAAAAAAAAATGACTGACTGCTGAGTTTCTTGCGGCGCTTCTTCTCAGCAGTGGTCTCCTCTTGTGAAGCGCTGGTAGATTCTTGACGTGTAAAAGTGCCCGTGCGGCCTACTTACTGAATAAATGTCTTTATCTTTATCTTTATCTTTAACTTTATCTTTATCTTATCTTTATATAGATAAATACATACTTAACTACATAAAAAACACCCAAGATTCAAGAACAAATACTCGTGCTCAACACACAAATATTTGCCCGTACCAGGGATCGAACCCGGTACCGCTAGCTTCGTAGGCAGGGTCACAACCGCGTCGTCGTGGGTGATAGATCATAATTTCGCTGACTGTGCTAACTTTACTAATGACAAATAAAGTGATCTAACGTTAAGTCAGTGTCACGTATAGATAACTCATGATTCGGTCTCTGATCTTTATGAAAACAATTGTATAGAAAAAGTGGTTGAATACTCAAAAATATTATATGTTTGCACAATATCTGATAACTCAATGGTGTAGGCTAGATTTGAAACCAATATGCTTGTGTTTAAAACAAACAAATCTGTGCGTTCGGAGTATTATGTTGCCACGGATTTTTTAACTAAGCTGCCTTGTCTCTATATTGGTTATACACAAATGATTTTTTTGACACAAATAGATTTAAAAAAAACTCATCCTGTATCTTGGAAATGACTTTAGCTCTCTTTTATTTGTTTAAACAACGTACAAAATCTACGCTTCAGGCAATATTGATCTCGAAAGATCATTAAACTTTATCCCTCATTCATAAACCTACCCCGTATTATCGACGGATACATGAGAAAATATTAGATCCCCTGCCTTTGAAGTATATTGATTCCCATTGTGTACGAAGATTATATCCGGCCGTAATTGCGGTCCTTTAGCACCTCATAAATCTAGCTCTGCCTAATAAATTGTCCTGGAATTATTTCCAAGAGAATATCTTCCGATTTTTCCAGTAAAACCTCTACTACCTCTTTTACTTGATAGTCGATCGTTGTCATTTTTAGGGTTCCATACCCAAAGAATAAAAACGGGACCGTATTACTAAGACTCCGCTGTCCGCTGTCCGTCTGTCTGTCTGTCACCAGGCTGTATCTCACGAACCGTGATAGCTAGACAGTTGAAATTTTCACAAATGATGTATTTCTGTTGCCGCTATAACATCCAATAATAAAAACAGAATACAATTAATATTTAAGGGGGGCTCCCATACAACAGACTTACATAATGGTACGGAACCTTTCGAGTGCGAGTCCGATATCAAATTTACTATTTTCTAAACATATTAATGATGGTTTACATTCATGTTGCATAAAATTGGTTGTCATAATTTCGTTTCGCATAGCAACCCTTGGCAGAATCATCATTTCGCATAATTACTTTTGGCATAAATTTCTTCGCATACTGTCATTTGGCACAATTGTCTTTGGCAGAATAGTACATTGGCATAACGTTGATTAGAATAATAGTCCTATGGTAGAATAATTGTTTCGCCGAATTTTGTATGGCATACTATGTAGTTGGCATAAAGTTATAAAGCAGAATAATATTTTACTAGGTACTTCATCTATATTATGCAACATGAAGGGACCCTTATTTATCCCACTGCTCCAATTGCAATGCGGTCATGGCGCTTCGCCGGCCGCTACCGCGGCACGCTCGCTACGCTCGCTCGGCTCGCGCGCTGTTATTGTAGAACTTCTAACCTAACCCAACCTATTTTACTGGTAGCAGTTCGTTACTAAATTATTATGCTATGTTACAATTATGCCATAATAAATTCGGCGTAAGGTATATTCTGCTACATAAAATTCTGCGAAATGAAAGTCGGCGATAGTAGTATTCTGCTATTCAAAATTCTGCCAAATGATTGTTATTCGTTATGACAGTTATGCTAAGTATACTATTATGCTAAAGTATCATTCGGCTAAAAATGTTTCTGCGATAACTGTTTTGCGAAATGTATTTCGGACAATCGATATTATGCCAGATGAAGGGAACCCATTAATGATCTTGAGCAAGGCCCGTCCGATTCGCTAACATCATAATATACTTTAACTTACCGCCAAGCAGCAGTGTTCAGATTGTTATGTTCCGCCGTGGTAAGACAACCGGTGAAATTAATTTAAGGTATTGAATGTGACATATCCAGTCGAGATCCAGACAATAATAGGGATAGAGTTTAAGAAGTCGCATAACTCTGTCTCTATCATGCACTAGTATTGTCTGCCTTTGACAGCTTATAATTTATGTACTAATTTAACCAGTTTTGGACAAATAAAATATGAATCACCACGATCATTACAATTTCATATCTACGTTGCTAAATCGAAAATAAGTATAAATTGTGGCTAATGCGACAATTTTTCACCCTGTAATTAAAAATATCCGATACAGAATCCTGATATAAGTTAAGTAGCCTTCCTTGTAACTGCTCATTGTCAACATTAAAGCCAATGTATTATTCAAGTAGTTTTACACTAAATATCTTAAGAACCCCGTATGGTTGCCGGGGTAGAATAGTGCCACTCCATGTCTTCCCGTGGATGTCGTACGAGGCGACTAAGGGAATAAGGTCTTGTAGTACTGTTAGGCGATGGGCTTGCAACCTGTCACTAATGCGCTGTTAAACACCTAAGCCTAGTTATGCAAAATGTGGTTACAGAATTATCAACAAGGTTTTAGAGTTGCTGGTAATACCGTAGCTCTGCCTACCCCACTTTGGGAATGAAGGCGTGAGTTTATGTATGTATGTATGTATGTATGTATGTATGTATGTATGTATTATTCAAGTAGTTTTACACTAAATATCTTAAGAACATTAGTCCAAGCCCCCAGCCCACTGGGCTTCCAAATGGGACCGTAATCACAGGCCTTAGACAAACTTCGGGCAATGGCCGCTGAATCAGTAATGAGAAAAGGACTGCAACATCCTCTATTCAAAAAGGGCACATAAGTGTTCACATTTATAAAGTGAAAACAACCTTATTAATGACAAGGAGAATTGACTTCAGGAACAGCTATTATGGTGTATACTACCTTTAGTATTGAATGCCAGTGCAGCCGATACGAGTCTTTTTATTGGTCCCGACTTGTAACTATGGCATTAACTATGCATTGAAACATGTTTTTTCAGCTGTGCCACATGCTGTACAGGGTGTTAGACATTAAGTGAAAACTAACATTATGCCGTGTGGTTGCCGGCTTAGAATTGTGCCCCTCCATGTCTTCCCGTGGAAGTCGTAAGAGGAGACTAAGGGAATAAAGGCTTGTAGTACTGTTAGGCGATGGGCTTGCAACCTGTCATTAATACGCTGGTAAACTTCTTAGCCTATTTGTGCAAACTGTGGTTACAGAATTATCAACAAGTTTTTGGAGTTGTTGGAAATTCTGTAGCTCTGCCTACCCCACTCTGGGAATGAAGGCGTGAATGTATGTATGTATGTATGTAACATTATTTTCTTGTTGTTGGAAAATGATGAAGGGTTCAAGATCAAAGGATTTTTCGAAGCAGAATTGGGATACACCTTAATGCTCGTCACTTGAAGACTATGGTTGCAATATAATTAAGGTAAATACAGTACACTGTATATTATTAAATTTCAATAGTGGTTGGTCATTTAATAACTATTTCGATTATTTTTGCATTATATCAAATTTGAAATGCATATTTTGACTTTTCTTGAACCTTACAAAAGTAAGAAATAGTGTTAAATTCTGCCTTCTTATGTCAGAAAAAATACTAAATTAAACCTCTAAAGCTCTAGTAGCATTTTTAAAATTAAAATATATCTCAAATATAGTTTTCTTAACACCGAACATCAGGAGAAAATCTAGTTATAAGGCGTTCAGTAAAAACTAGATAAATGCAAGTAGGAACTGCACCTTAAGGGTGCCGCATGAATGTAATTTTGTATGAAGATCAAAATCACCGGAATCATCAGAATTGACTCTATGGTGTTTAACGGTTTTCGATATTCGAACTTGCTCTAACTAAAATGTAAATCAGATTGAAAGCCAAACTTAACTTTGCAGGTGGAAAACAAACTCCTTTGATCAATCTACAGTATGATCGTTGTTCCAACTGCAAAATTAATATACAAAAACATAAAAAAATTCAAATCTTGAGATATTTTCCTAATTTGCTGAAATTGACCTTGCAAATCAAATTGTCACGTTTCCAAATCAACGGAAATACCTTATAGGTTTTGATGAGTCATTTTGTGAGAGAGATTTTTTGATTGCTTCGAATTAAAAGCTTGAATTGTGCGTATCTTCGAAAATATGTTAGTTAGGACAGTAATCAAGATAGACATTTTTTTTTTAAATCAAAAGAAAAAAATATATTTACAAAGAACGGCGTGTTTCATGAAGCAACCATCATTGCTTTGGATATTATTAAAGTTTATTCCGACAGCACCTTTTATTTGCCAGCGAGTGTATTTTAAATTGAACGGGCTCGTTATATGGCTTCACAGCAGAGTACACTTGTTGATTCATTCTTTTGCAACTCACAGACTAATTGGACTAAACAAAATATATTTCTAAGTTAAATCACGATGGTACTTATCACTTATGTTATCTCAATACTACTGATTATTTTGCTTAAAATAAAGACATAAATGTTTATTGCTAGATTACTACAACCGCATATAAAGGTTAAACCTCAAAACATTAGAAATATTCCAGGGATTTTGAATGTGTTACCACGTAGATATTCATAATAATTAGGGGAGCTGTAAATAGATTTAAAAAAAACGAAGAAACCGGTCAATAAGTTTAATAAGCCACCCTGTAACCCTGACGCCGAAAACCAGAGATTAATATTGTCATAGGTAATATATTATGTCTATGGCCTGTCTGTCATTGTGACAGGGTTGTATGGTAGCTCAGCAATAGAATTTGTTATCATAATCAATATAAATAAAAATGAATCGCTTAATGTGTTGCTAAGCGCAAAACTCGAGAACGGCTGAACCGATTTGGCTGATTTCTTTTTTGTTGTGTTTGTCATTGTCAGGACATGGTAAAATATCCACCAGAAAGTCAGAAATTTGCAGCGGGGCGAAGCCGCTGGCGGGCCGCTAGTATTATTATAAAATATCCTACCTTACCGCCCCATCTAACAATTTGGTTCTCTGCCCTTTGGCAAATTTTTTTTTACGAAAATGTATCGTTTCCCAACCATTTTATTTGCCAACCCGCTTTTTTTCTATAACTGTAAATACTTCTTTATGTTTAGGTATGTATCTTATTAAGGAAGATATTTTATTTTCTTCCTATTTCTCTGTTGTATGTACTATTTGTTACCTATTTCCTGAAATTTTGTTAATTTGTCTATCCATCGGCATTGTCCTTGCTCATTCTACTCCAAGGTTAACTGGAAGAGATCCCATATGGGATAAGTTCGCCTATGTACATTATTTATATTGATGCAAACATGTCTTGTAATTGTTTATGTGCAATAAAGAGTTTTACATACATACGGTCAGCTGCAAAATTGCATGGAAACCTTAATGTCTATAATCCTGTGAACACGTGAGGTGACGTTCGTAAGAAACCACCTAGATGGCGTTGTTATCTGAGCTAGTTCAATTGTTGTTTGCTACAACTTTATGACGTTTCAGTATTACAATCGATAATTTCGCCAGTTAATTTAAAGGATCGTTGGCCGAGTTAGTTGACAGCTTGCTTAGAAACGGGGCTTCTCCGTAGGTCGGGAGATCGGGTCTGCCTATTGCCACCTGTTTTTTTTTTAAATTAATTTTGTTTCACATAATATATTAATGTATTATCTTTTTAAATAATTATCATTTTCAAGAAATGAAAAACTTTATTTCTCATAATAACATTTTAATTTAGTCTACCTAACATAATATTGAGGTAATAACTTAAGTATTCGTTTCCGAAATCGGAAAGAGATTGAAGTTTCACCACAATAACAAAGTAATTATTAACAAACAAAAATTAAACTAGAGATCGGGTTACCTTAACAGTCAAACGCATTATGTTAACTATGTTATACAGTTTTGATCTCTTAGGGCCTGTTAAACAATCGACAAGTAAATTTATCCGCCATTAAAAGTTGTCTCTCCTTGTCTATTTAAAGTGCAAGAAAGAGAAAGGGCTAAATTAATGTGTCTAATATGCTTTACTTGCCGATTGTGAAACAGGCGGTTATATTTATATAATAGATAAAAAATTAAAATTCGTGTATAAATGGTGTAATTTGTTTGACCGTAAATATTTAAAATAAGACAATTATGTATGGTCACAAAATAGTATAGACACGCAAAAAGAGCGAAAATAATATTCAATTTTGTAATAATTACTTACGTTAATCCGATCTCCAGTCGCCCACTCGAGTTACTTATATACTAAACTTTAATAACGAGTATATCTCCCACTCTGTTCGATTACAGTTTGCATTCGAGCACGCATTGAACCGATAATATTCTGACACAGATTGGAACCACGAATACTATCCCAAATGTTTAAACAGTGGTCTTCTAAGGCTTTCGGAGTTCGCTCATTCTGGTGGTCCCAACGTCGGACAATAATATCCCATAAATTTTCGATTGGATTTAAATCCGGTGACCTTGAAGGCCAGGGAATAACCCTAATATTATTGTGCTGACCAAACCACTCCCTCACACTTCGTGAACGGTGTATGGGACAGTTATCTTGCACAAACGTTATCACCGGTAACTCCTCCTCTGGATACACATTGCGAACGGTGGGCAACATGGTGTCCTCCAGCATTTCTACATAATGAACACTGTTCGCTCGACTGGGAAGTCTAACCAGTTCTCCTGGGTCAGCCGCACTCATCCATCCCCACATATTTACGGTTATACGACCAGATTCCATGTTGGACACTAAATGATTGTCATTATACCGAGTATTATTTCGGCGCCACAAGCTTAGTCGTCCGTGTTGGCTCGATTTAAAAGTCTTTTCATCAGTAAAGATGACATTACTCCAGTCAAAATTTAAATACTCCAAAGCGAACCTTGCTCTTTTATGGCTTTCTGTTAGCAAGGGTTTGACAGCATGCCTACGATACGATGATGCAGACCCTCACTGTGAAGAACACGACGAATAGTATCCGCACTCGTATTGAATAAACCAGCGTAGTGGGTTGTTGGTTTAAATCCATCTTCCTCATACTCCCTCACCATGGCTTGACGCTGGGGTGTGCTTATGAGTCGTGGTCTACCCGTTCTTTGCCGGGGTAGCAAAGATCCCTCCTCTTCAAACCACCGTACCCTTAAAACAATAGTTTTCCTATAAAAAAAACAGACATTTATAATAACAATTAAAGATATAAAATAAAATGAATAAAGACTAAATCGAAATTATTTTATAAAAAGTTGACCAAAAAAATTACTACTTACGTTAACTCCGGTTTCTCTAGCGATTTCTGACTAATTTCTGCCTTTACTGTGCAAAGCAATTATTTGCGATCTTTTGACTAGGTCAATATTGCAACGAGAAGTCATTTTTTAAGGAAATTTCAACGAAAGTAAATCTACACAACAAAGGCAATTGATTGAGCAGCTAACGAACGAACGAGCGTAAGTCTTTGTAATAATCAGTCTGGTATTTATAAATCTTTAGTCTACCCTCCTCGTATTAATACTTAACGTGTTTCTGTGTCATGCGAAAATAAGCAAATCATAATAAACTGGTAATTAATTTCGACCCAACAATAAATGGTTCGATGGTTCGATGGCATAAGGCCGCCAACGTTCAGAACCCCGAGTGTCCCGGGTTCGATTCCACATCGTGGAAGAAAAGTGTTTTTGATAAATTTAACCTCTTAGTTTGAAATTGACTAATAGTTTGAAACTACTTAAAAATCATCTATTATACTAAAATATAAAATCTATGAAATAAAGAAAAAATGTTTGGTTGATGTGTGCGGTTTTTTTTTCATATTTTTAGATCATTATCTGCAACAACGCCATCTAGTAAGATCTTGTTGAACTACTACGAGCAGATAGATGGCGTCAGTTTGCCTCAGAGCATTATCTTTCCGAACTGTCCATGCACTTTTGCAGCCTACTGTACATACATACTTCAGTACCCTTACCATTAGTTACAATTAAGGTACTCGTTACCGAGTCAAATTCTCTGTCCCTTGCAGACCTCGTAGTAGTTTTAGAGAGGGCGAGGGACAGAGCATTCGACTCACTAGCGAGTGTGGTTATTGTTACTCATGGTAAGGGTACAAGATTAACCAAACCTAACCTACAGGGTACTACACGATGGTGCTGTAATAAATCCTCTAATATTTATTTTTACAGATAAAAGTGGGTTGGCAAATGAAACGGTTGTGAAACGATACATTTTGACAAATTATTTTTGGCCAAAAATATAATACGTAAAAAAATATTTTTTTTGTTTAACAATAATTTAATAAATATACAATTTAAGGCTTCCATAATATTCTAGGCGGTAAATACCATTACCCTCTTTGATCTGTAATGGTATTGTTTTTTAACGCCGCCGCCATTACCGTCAAGAGCTATCAAAACATTGACAATAACAGGTCAAAAACGATAATATGGTTTTACCGCCTAGCATCTCGGCTCTGATTGTTGAGAAACGATCGAACTATGAAAATTAGATCACGTTACGCTCGCCAGCTACGGCGTAGCAGTGCTACGAACCGTGAGAGCTACGACGCGTAGACGCGTAACGAAGCCAATGCGCTTAGTTGTTAGTATAATTCAATATTTATGTTTTATTAACTTCTGCCCGCGACTTTGTCCGCGTCATTAGTAATTTTGCCATCCTACGGGAACACTGATTTATTTCGGCATTCATGGTAGCCTATGTGTTAATCCAGGGTATAAGCTATCTCCATTTCATCGAAATCCGTCTAGCTGTTGCAGTGTGAAGAAGTAAAAAACACACACATAAACTTTCGCATTTAAAATATTAGTATTATTCATCAAAATGGCTAAACTGAGACGCTATTTTGCAAAGAGGCAATTTGTTACAGTGAAGTAAAATTCAACCGAGGGAATATATTTCATAATAGGTATATTTGTTGTTAGTTAATTTAAAATGTTTAACTTATACGATTCAATATAAAATAATACAAAACATTGTATTGGACGCCAAATGTTAATTTAACATAAAACGAATTTCCTGATGCGAAACTCAGAACTTCATGACAATGCAATAAAACCTTACTATCCGATAAATCGTAGTAAAAAAAGGCTAGATAGGGTAAAGTCACCAGTGGTCAGCCAGAGACCAGGTAGTCGACCTTATTTGAGTGCGAAGAGTGGGAAATATGTCTTTCGTACTCTTCCCACTGATACAAAGTATAGGCAGGCCGACTACAGGTCTCTGGCTGACCACTGGTGACTTTACCCTATATGTTTTTTAATTTTTTTTGGTTTCAAATATCAAATTACTCGTAAAATAACTTTAAATACGCACAAAAATAATCTTCACTAAATAAACACCTTATAATAATGCCAAACATAAACCACATTTCAAAAAATAAAACACTTCACACCAATTGAATATATAACGTAAACCGCGCACGTATGTTCAGGTTAATTTAAGCCACAAAACGTCACGTGAGCGAATATCTGCAGACAAAATATCATTTTGGCGGCATAAAGGCTCTGGTTACGTATTCCGGGGGCGAGGCGCGCCCTTTGTCCGTCGCGCACGCCCGCCTTTATTATGAAAATCACGGCACTTGCTTACCGCACGCCACTTGAGACCCGCTGCGCTGACGTAAGCTGTGTACATTTTAGTAGGTGCGAGTTTTTAAACAGGGTGCTTGAATTTTTTCGGTAAATTTTTATGTTGGAATATACGTGGTGCATGATTTGAGTTAGGTTAGAATAATTTAAAAGAGTTTTCTGTTTTTGTAAATCAGTAAGTTAATACACAAATATATACCTTTATAGATATTAGCAGTATCAATCATGTATCGTTTGGGTATAAAAAGCGTTTCTCAAAATATTTTAAAGAGAATCCGAATCTGAAATTTTGTGAGCGATGCCATGAATATTTCTCCTCCTTTATTACCTGTCTGCCCAAATAACCTAATCGAGCATTTTTGTTTCGAGTAAGTAACGTTCAAACGTATCGTTATTGAGAAAATGTCCATATTCAGTACTAACATTTCCAAGCAGGAACTTTGATATTTATATTTTGTACCGCCTTCCAGTAGTAAAGAAGTATACGTAAAATAATATATAGAAACATGAGTCTGTTTTAGGGGGTTGTGTAATGTTTAGCGTAAAACAAATGGTCTAATGATCATTTTACATTACACGAATTGCATAATTTCGATCTGTTTAATAAACCATCGATATAATAAGGACAGACAGCCGGTGAAATGACTAGCATAGAGGCATTCCATCTTAGTCCTCAGGGTTGGCAGTGCATTTCCAGTCTTAGGATTGCAGTCTAGTGAATGCGAATGTCTATGGGTCACAGTTTCCACTTACCATCAGGTAGCCTGTGTGCTCGTTTGCCTTCTCTATGCCATAAAACAAAACAAGAGACTTCTACAGTACTGCGTGTATGTGTGTGTGTGTGTTTGTATGTATGTGCACGGGTGTGAGTGTGTATGTTTAAATAATTTTTAAATAGTTAATTAATAATTTGTATGATAAAGAAAAACAGAATGCGCATGTTATGAATACTGGACGTTTAATAAAACTACAATTTTGCCGCAGGTTTGCTAAATACCGCTGTTATTTCAACCTTAAAAGTTTTTAACATTCAATTAAACAAATCAGAAATGTGCAACCCGTTCGCGAGTTGTTTTTAAAACATCACGCTTGTTCACTACGTATTCAGCAACTGTCTGCCAATTCTGTTATTTGAAGAGTGCAGCTTTTATTGTATTGCATATTTTACAGAGCACAAATGAAATTTGAGTATGAGACCACTTTTTGCTTCTATACTGTTTGATTGTTTCGGTGATGGTTGGTGTCTGTTTGCCAAAAGCCATGTGGTGCTCTCACGTTTTTTTATGGCACAAAGAAGGCAAATAAACGGTATCCCATAATTTTATCGAATTTCACTTCATCGATTGTATCATTTCATCGAATTTCATTCATCGAACACTTTCTGCTGAAACCGTGATGTTTTCAGGATATTTTTAACATTAATTACGTGGGTTAGGTAAGGTTAGATTTGTTACAGTAAAAAAAAACTCAAGTGGCGAGAAATGCCTTTCGACAAAATAAAAATTCTGCGTAACGTGACGTTCGTTGAAAGGTGTTTCGATAAAATAATAGGTACACCGAATAAACATAAACATACTGTTTATCTGGTTAAACCCATATTAATTCCTTTTATCATTTATTTTATTTATTTATTTATTAAAAAGGTGAAATTACATTATATATAGGAACATATGTCCCACATGTCCTATTATCGTATTTCTTTCATCTCGGCCGCCGTTACTGTCAAGTGAATAAAGAGGTATCGTAACATTTACAGTACGATAACGTCATGTCAAAGGCAATATGGTTTTTCGCTGTAGAATTGTGCCCTTGTTGCTAATAAGAATCAAGTGTGCTTTGAGGCCTCTGAATAGGGTGCCCCTTTTTTATAAACAAACTTTTCATAGACACTATAACTTCACAGAATTTTAATTTCATAGAAACCTATTTTCTGCTGAACCTATGTTGATTTCAGGTTATCTTAAATATGATTCACGTAGGTTAGGTTAGATCTGTAACCATTACAAGATAAACTGAAATCAACACGGGTTCAGCAGAAAATAGTTTTCTATGAAATGAAAATTGTGTGAAGTGATAGTCTATGAAATAAGTGTCTATAAAACAAGGGTAAACTCTTTAGATGTGCATTTTGCTTGCAATCTAAATATTGCAAATCCGTAGCCAAGCTTGAAGACTAACGTTAAATATATGTACGGTTAGAGCTACAATAAAACCTTGTCACAATAATAGTGACAAGTCACGAGGAGATATTACGTCTGCTTTATTCATTGGTTTACTGCGACAAGGTTCTAAAGTGACTCAAAATACGATAGAACGATATTTATTTTCACAAGCTGCTTGAGCACTGAAAGCAGGCTGCAAAAACTGCTGCTTGGTTACAACTAAGCGGGTTAGATGGCGGTAGTGATCCCTGAATGAGATTCTACCCGCAATTACTAATTTAGGTTGAAAGAGGCTGAAGAGCTAATAGAATAACGTGTAAGGAGCGACTTCTTGTGTTACTTTTATTACATTTTAGTTTCAGAGGCATTGACGGTAATTCAACCTGATCAAGTACAGTCACCAGCAATAATATTATTATCCAACATTGGGCGTCTTTATTACAAAAGGTGTAAGAGCGTGTCAGATATTTTTGTGCCAAATGTATTATAATAAATTATTTCTCGTGACTGTAACAGCACAGCAATCAGAAAATGTTTCTATAACAAATTGTCTGGTTCTGCGAATTCTGGCGGGTTGAGTACAATAATAAAATAAACTCAGTGTAGCATTCCAAAGCTGTAACAACAAACAAAAAAAAATACCTGAAAAAATAAGTGGGGAAGTAATTTTCATTTTTTTTTTAGTGTTGTCTTAGATGGATCTTAGTAGGTATAAACAGTCGCCTTTATCTCAGCCTTCTGCTTCTGCCGTCCTAAGCAAATAAGCAGTATTCCAAAATCAATAACCAAAGCAGTTTTAGTTCTCTTTACTTGGTAATAAGGTTGATATTGCTACAGGAGTTTTATCTGACTTACTGCGTATTAGCTTAGGAGAGCAGACTTAGTCGTGATCGTTTTCCTTTTAAATTCGTTATACGTCCATCCAATGATACCTCACTTGATGTCATACTATAAATTATGTTTTAATAGTACATTATTGCCTAGGCAGTGAAGCAGGCAATTGCGGGCCGAGCATTGCTTTTCTTAAAAATCGCAAGATACAAATCGCATATAAACAGAAACTTCACGTGAAATAACATCACTCTTTACCGCCTTTATGTTTATGACAAGACGAAACGCAAGCTTTTTTAGAAAAAAAAACTCAAGCTATTCCAGACACAGATAAAAAAGTTACGTTTTGAATAAAATATGGATGTATACGACTTGTGCCCTCATTTTGTTATGGCCGTTTTCACTTTTGAAAAAGTTACAAACTAGATAACAATGAAATTTGTATGCAACATTGCGGGCTTGTGTAGCGAGCACGCAATGTAATTTTTTATTAATTTGGGAAATTTCTGTAAACTATGTACCTACTTCGTGTCTCAGTATGGAGTTAGTAATGTCAACTTTTCCGGTCATTTTTGAGAAAAGACCTTTATCTGCGTAATTTAAATGAATAACTACGCTTAATTACAGCTATATAGTACCAAGAGTTTCTGAGTCAGACCGCGATCAGACGGACAGACGGACATGGCGAAACTATAAGGGTTCTTTGTTGACTACGGAACCTTAAAAACCCGCACACGTGGAACGTCCCCGTATTGCACCTTGTTCATTTTATTAAGTTTAAGTGTCAAAGGGACCATGCTGCGAGCGGACCTTCCAGAGGAGGTGTTCTTTTTATACAGGTGATTATTATTTACATCTTTAATATTTTATTAGCTTAATTTTATTTTAATTTAAATATGTTTAGTTTTAACTTTTAATTGTAGTACCGTAAAATGTGCCTACTTTGCTCCCCCATGGGTAACTATGCTCCATAGTGACTTTTTTGTATGTTACTTATAAGACAAGGCCGATGACAAATTTTCTAAAAATAATTGATGTATACATCCAGCTGCGCAGTGAATGAAAGCACTAGAATGATTTACAATACAGAATACCTCAATATAACGATGGAGCAAGATTACCCGTGGGGGAGCAAAGTAGGCACATTTTACGGTACTTATATTTTATATCAAATAAATTTTAATAGCTTAACAAGTATGGTTAGAAAATATAAATACGCCCAGACTTACCCCCTTACTAATAAACGTTGAGTAACGGTTATATAGCTATACAATGTTTTGTCCTTATCTGTCAAATTCAAATGTCACAATGACAGATAAGGACAAAACATTGTATAGCTATATAACCGTTACTCAACGTTTATTAGTAAGGGGGTTAAAATATAACTTTCTCATTTACACATAAAACTCGAACTGTAGTTTTGGAGCTAAAATCTTGTGTCAGAAGTTTTGAAGGGTTTAAGTGTTAGTGTGCCTTTATAATAAATATCCGTGTAAACAAAACCACAGCGTAGAGAAAAGCGTGCGAGACTTTGCAGCTTAGAGTGGTGTTTTTTGCATGTGTACCTATTACTAGTAAAAATGTAATAGTACATTGCTGCAGAGTCCGGGAAGAAAGCCGTTGCGGGACGAGTATGAGTGAGCACGGCCGAGACGCAATCGAAGCTTGTATTGTGCTTTTCTCCAACAATTGTTAATATTATTTATCAAACAAAAATAAATTTTAGCACCTTTTACATACTGTTAAAAAATACGCGTCTATTTATGCAAATTAAACTCGAAGTAGGTATGACATAATATTAAATTGAATTATACATACCATTCAATAATATCACACATTAAAATATAATGAATCTGATTAAAATAAATTGAAATTTCAATTAAAATATCAATAACGTGTTAAAGTTATTTGGACAACATATTTTGTTCACGAATGCAATATGTTTAAAGAAACTTCAATACGTTTTAAACGGTGTTTGTAAACGTTTTTAGAAAAGTAAAATGTACTTACTTCGATTGTATTAGTAGTGGCTGTTTGAAGATAGTTATCCTTGTATATCCCGTGCTGTTTTTGCAACAGTAAGGTAAACATTTTAGAGCATGTACTCGAATAGTGTTTTTATTTAAAATACGCAAGTTACGAGCATTTATTTATAAATAACCAAAATATAAAAGATGCCGGCAATGCGTTTTTTTTTGTATCGATTTTTTTAATTGACTCCGAAAATCCGATGGTGGGTATCTTTCGTTTAATAAAACAAACAGTGGACCCGATTCTACGTGCACATCGCTTAAATAGCCTAAAACTAAATTGTCTAATTTAAAGACAAAGTTTAGACGGTAGATTTAACCAGTGTTATTCCAGAATGTCACGCTGACAATGTATAAGACGGTCTAAAATAAGAAGCGTCAGATTCAAACTAGCGCTGTCATGGCGCTGTCATTTGATTATGACAGGTGCTCATAGAATAGAAAAGTGTTTTAGCGACACCTAAATAAATTTAGGAAGTTTAGAGGCCACTTTAGAATCGGGTCCATTGTAAATTCGATGAAACAATTTATTATACCCAAAAAAAAAGCTAAGGCCAATTCTATTAAATATTTAAAAAACCTGAATGTAACTTTTTTATACCATCGCGCACTGACATAACAAAAGTATAATTATCATCTTCGATGTAAAAGTAAACAATAATCCTTCACACAATTTAGTTCCGTTTAAATATAAAAAAGAAAACAAATAAAAAAAGAAGTACGTTTCGGAACGGTTCAAGTAGATCTCGCTAAGTAGCCTTTTTAAACCTATCGCATGCTTCGCGAGCGTTAAATTAGGTGCCTCGTTTACGAAAAACCACGAGCAAACAGTTTCAGACGTACAAATGCCAATGGCAGTCGTACAAAGTATTTTTAAAAGGTATTGTTTTAATAGTAATCTTTCACGTAACTTAATGAAGCGATTTTGTAAAACCTGATTATTAATCATCAGGGCATTAAAGGGCGGCTGACGTAATATGGTGACGAAAGCATAGAACGGATAAAAAAATATAAAATTTTGAGTACAATTTAGTGTAGTCATATCCATATTATATGGATATCCTTCGAAATTATTTCGACGTAATTTGCATCCATCAGCCGCTCATTGATCATCATCATCATAGTGGCCTCATGGATGTTGCGTCTTCCCTCTTCTTCCACTCTTGGCGATCTTGTGTGTACCCGTCTCATCCAGTCCCAATATCCGTGCCGTCGAACGTCATCCATCCAGCGCTGCGGTGGTCAGCTACGCCCTCTAGTATCCGCTCTGGGTCTCCATTCAAGGGCTGGTCTGGTCCAGCGATTCTCGCCCATTCTCCGCGTTCTGCGTGTTATTCTCTTACCAGCGAGTTTAAGTAGTTCCGTCAGAGTGTACAAAACACAATTTAGCCCGTGCATTGTCAGCAAGAGCATATATGGGTCAATCAACTTTGTGCTGTATGTCATTGCCTTGGTGACGTCTCCTGGGTCACTCTTTAAAACTATGATTTTAAAGGTCCAATATAAGTCCACTAAAAATCAGTTTTATTGGCAATCACAAACCCATTCTTTAATCGCTTTTCTCCTGAGTGTCGTAGAAGTATGTCTTATAACATTTCTTCTAAGAAACTCTATCATTCTCTATCTTCTGGCTTACGGGACAGAATAACAATAACAACAAATTGATCCACCTAAATATGCTAGTTCTATATAAAAACCTAGTATGTAAGTACAGTGAAATTAATAAACAAGCCCTTGATCAAAACTTCGTCTACGTAGATATCATTAAACGTTATTTCAATTGTATTATTTAATATAATGTTAAATTAATTCAAGAACAACAACTAACAAACAGGCAAAATTAATTCTTCAGCAGAATGCTTAATTATCACTGAATAGCAAAGGCATTATTTTACAATTCTACGAAGGCGGAGTTGCGGGAAACATCTAGTTACATATTTTGATACTCTTCCTTGAATGGCTACGTAGAGCCTTTTTAAAGGGTTCCTGTAGTATCTAGTTACTATGAAAGAATTATTAAAAATCGCCCCCTTACAAGAACAATTAGGGGAATTTACGGGCCTTTAGTTTAATTATAATCCTACTGATAATAAAAGCCACTTCAAAAAAAACAGCACTTTAATGAAATATATTGTGACACCCTTATAGCTTTCCAGATTGAAAATTTCAAACTCTAACAAATGAGCGCGGGCTTTTAATTATTTAATTACACCCGAGCACACTTGTACACGGATTAATTGCTTAATACTGGATCCAATATATAATCCATTATTGATAGGCCCTTCATATTTCCGAGGGCTTTAACGAATCTTAAAATGATGTTTTATTAATAAATGATTTTCGGCCCGTGTGTAATTACTGTAACATTACGAGAATACGACTTGAGCATTTGATCAAACACGAGCATTATAGAGAAAAAATAACAATTAAAGAGATAAAAACTCCCGATGATATAATGTAACAGCTTCTTTCATAGCTATATCTCGATAGAATTAAAGAACTAGCGTTGTCGTTCCAGCCTTATGACATTTTAAAACTTTCGGTGCCAGTAACATGCGTGACGTCATCAAATAAGAATCCATAAATACGATGTGATATGCAGAAAATTATCTAATCTGATTTGAAATAAATATATAATTTTCTGTGAGCTGGACCCGGACGTATTTTAAATTCTGCAAAGAGACATGTATCCGTAACTACATATTTTAAAGTAAAATTAACAATGCATAGTGCAAATAATATAAAATAGCAGTGATTTTCTCGCCAGATAGTGCTAAAATTCCATGTGTACCAGTAACCCGTTAAGGCAGGACGCACACGTGTCGTGTCCCGGCGCGGCGTTAGTTGCACGTGGGGAGGTGTACGTGCCCGCACTGAAGAATCGACGCCAAACAACATGTCGGACAGGACTTAGCGGGTCTAATTACATTTTAAAACGAGCTGGGTTCGCAACTGCAACTATGTTTTGAACTAAGGTTGGAGTTTTATTACCTACACGTAATTAATATTGGTATACAGGGTGGAAAAAACGAAAGACACATGGATGAATGTATATCAGAATTTTTTGTGAAAGAATCCAAATTTTTTATAACATAAATAATATTCTCATAAATAAATTGTGACGCTACAGTTAAGATATTAATTTCCTTAAAAAGATCTCTTAAGGAGTCACGGGAATTTAAGTTGTAAATAGAACGAATGGCCCTTTTTTGTAACACAAATATAGTTTGTATGTCAGCTGCCTTACCCCAAACCAGAATACCGTACGACATAACACTATGGAAATAACTATAATAAACTAAGCGAGCTGTCTCAACATTGGTTAGTTGAAAAAAGGGTTTTATTACGGTTTTTATGTAATTTAAAGGTTATATGAGTTTTAGATATAAATAATCACTATGGATGACCCTTACGATCTGTATGATAAAACATGACTTTATTTTTTTTTCATTTTAGACTAGTTCAGAAAAGAAAAAGGTCCTGGTTACAAAAATGTTTTTTTTTTTTAATCTATAATGCAGTTTTTTTGTTTTTAAAAATAAAAATTAGTTAAAAGGGATTGATACGGTTTAATCGATTACAGTATGATACAGGTTGATGAATATTATTCTGAGGTGAATAATAGTCAAATTTTGACTTTAATAAGTGTTTTTTTCTTTATCCATTAGAATTGGAACAAAAACGTAGACATACTGAAGCTGATAGTGTGAAAACATTGCTTTATTAAAAACAAGCAATGTAAAAATGAAAAAGAAAAACACCATTGTGACATTTGAATTTGACAGATAAGGACAAAACATTGTATAGCTATATAACCGTTACTCAACGTTTATTAGTAAGGGGGTTAAAATATAACTTTCTCATTTACACATAAAACTCGAACTGTAGTTTTGGAGCTAAAATCTTGTGTCAGAAGTTTTGAAGGGTTTAAGTGTTAGTGTGCCTTTATAATAAATATCCGTGTAAACAAAACCACAGCGTAGAGAAAAGCGTGCGAGACTTTGCAGCTTAGAGTGGTGTTTTTCTTTTTCATTTTTACATTGCTTGTTTTTAATAAAGCAATGTTTTCACACTATCAGCTTCAGTATGTCTACGTTTTTGTTCCAATTCTAATGGATAAAGAAAAAAACACTTATTAAAGTCAAAATTTGACTATTATTCACCTCAGAATAATATTCATCAACCTGTATCATACTGTAATCGATTAAACCGTATCAATCCCTTTTAACTAATTTTTATTTTTAAAAACAAAAAAACTGCATTATAGATTAAAAAAAAAAAACATTTTTGTAACCAGGACCTTTTTCTTTTCTGAACTAGTCGAAAATGAAAAAAAAATAAAGTCATGTTTTATCATACAGATCGTAAGGGTCATCCATAGTGATTATTTATATCTAAAACTCATATAACCTTTAAATTACATAAAAACCGTAATAAAACCCTTTTTTCAACTAACCAATGTTGAGACAGCTCGCTTAGTTTATTATAGTTATTTCCATAGTGTTATGTCGTACGGTATTCTGGTTTGGGGTAAGGCAGCTGACATACAAACTATATTTGTGTTACAAAAAAGGGCCATTCGTTCTATTTACAACTTAAATTCCCGTGACTCCTTAAGAGATCTTTTTAAGGAAATTAATATCTTAACTGTAGCGTCACAATTTATTTATGAGAATATTATTTATGTTATAAAAAATTTGGATTCTTTCACAAAAAATTCTGATATACATTCATCCATGTGTCTTTCGTTTTTTCCACCCTGTATACCAATATTAATTACGTGTAGGTAATAAAACTCCAACCTTAGTTCAAAACATAGTTGCAGTTGCGAACCCAGCTCGTTTTAAAATGTAATTAGACCCGCTAAGTCCTGTCCGACATGTTGTTTGGCGTCGATTCTTCAGTGCGGGCACGTACACCTCCCCACGTGCAACTAACGCCGCGCCGGGACACGACACGTGTGCGTCCTGCCTTAACGGGTTACTGGTACACATGGAATTTTAGCACTATCTGGCGAGAAAATCACTGCTATTTTATATTATTTGCACTATGCATTGTTAATTTTACTTTAAAATATGTAGTTACGGATACATGTCTCTTTGCAGAATTTAAAATACGTCCGGGTCCAGCTCACAGAAAATTATATATTTATTTCAAATCAGATTAGATAATTTTCTGCATATCACATCGTATTTATGGATTCTTATTTGATGACGTCACGCATGTTACTGGCACCGAAAGTTTTAAAATGTCATAAGGCTGGAACGACAACGCTAGTTCTTTAATTCTATCGAGATATAGCTATGAAAGAAGCTGTTACATTATATCATCGGGAGTTTTTATCTCTTTAATTGTTATTTTTTCTCTATAATGCTCGTGTTTGATCAAATGCTCAAGTCGTATTCTCGTAATGTTACAGTAATTACACACGGGCCGAAAATCATTTATTAATAAAACATCATTTTAAGATTCGTTAAAGCCCTCGGAAATATGAAGGGCCTATCAATAATGGATTATATATTGGATCCAGTATTAAGCAATTAATCCGTGTACAAGTGTGCTCGGGTGTAATTAAATAATTAAAAGCCAGCGCTCATTTGTTAGAGTTTGAAATTTTCAATCTGGAAAGCTATAAGGGTGTCACAATATATTTCATTAAAGTGCTGTTTTTTTTGAAGTGGCTTTTATTATCAGTAGGATTATAATTAAACTAAAGGCCCGTAAATTCCCCTAATTGTTCTTGTAAGGGGGCGATTTTTAATAATTCTTTCATAGTAACTAGATACTACAGGAACCCTTTAAAAAGGCTCTACGTAGCCATTCAAGGAAGAGTATCAAAATATGTAACTAGATGTTTCCCGCAACTCCGCCTTCGTAGAATTGTAAAATAATGCCTTTGCTATTCAGTGATAATTAAGCATTCTGCTGAAGAATTAATTTTGCCTGTTTGTTAGTTGTTGTTCTTGAATTAATTTAACATTATATTAAATAATACAATTGAAATAACGTTTAATGATATCTACGTAGACGAAGTTTTGATCAAGGGCTTGTTTATTAATTTCACTGTACTTACATACTAGGTTTTTATATAGAACTAGCATATTTAGGTGGATCAATTTGTTGTTATTGTTATTCTGTCCCGTAAGCCAGAAGATAGAGAATGATAGAGTTTCTTAGAAGAAATGTTATAAGACATACTTCTACGACACTCAGGAGAAAAGCGATTAAAGAATGGGTTTGTGATTGCCAATAAAACTGATTTTTAGTGGACTTATATTGGACCTTTAAAATCATAGTTTTAAAGAGTGACCCAGGAGACGTCACCAAGGCAATGACATACAGCACAAAGTTGATTGACCCATATATGCTCTTGCTGACAATGCACGGGCTAAATTGTGTTTTGTACACTCTGACGGAACTACTTAAACTCGCTGGTAAGAGAATAACACGCAGAACGCGGAGAATGGGCGAGAATCGCTGGACCAGACCAGCCCTTGAATGGAGACCCAGAGCGGATACTAGAGGGCGTAGCTGACCACCGCAGCGCTGGATGGATGACGTTCGACGGCACGGATATTGGGACTGGATGAGACGGGTACACACAAGATCGCCAAGAGTGGAAGAAGAGGGAAGACGCAACATCCATGAGGCCACTATGATGATGATGATCAATGAGCGGCTGATGGATGCAAATTACGTCGAAATAATTTCGAAGGATATCCATATAATATGGATATGACTACACTAAATTGTACTCAAAATTTTATATTTTTTTATCCGTTCTATGCTTTCGTCACCATATTACGTCAGCCGCCCTTTAATGCCCTGATGATTAATAATCAGGTTTTACAAAATCGCTTCATTAAGTTACGTGAAAGATTACTATTAAAACAATACCTTTTAAAAATACTTTGTACGACTGCCATTGGCATTTGTACGTCTGAAACTGTTTGCTCGTGGTTTTTCGTAAACGAGGCACCTAATTTAACGCTCGCGAAGCATGCGATAGGTTTAAAAAGGCTACTTAGCGAGATCTACTTGAACCGTTCCGAAACGTACTTCTTTTTTTATTTGTTTTCTTTTTTATATTTAAACGGAACTAAATTGTGTGAAGGATTATTGTTTACTTTTACATCGAAGATGATAATTATACTTTTGTTATGTCAGTGCGCGATGGTATAAAAAAGTTACATTCAGGTTTTTAAATATTTAATAGAATTGGCCTTAGCTTTTTTTTTGGGTATAATAAATTGTTTCATCGAATTTACAATGGACCCGATTCTAAAGTGGCCTCTAAACTTCCTAAATTTATTTAGGTGTCGCTAAAACACTTTTCTATTCTATGAGCACCTGTCATAATCAAATGACAGCGCCATGACAGCGCTAGTTTGAATCTGACGCTTCTTATTTTAGACCGTCTTATACATTGTCAGCGTGACATTCTGGAATAACACTGGTTAAATCTACCGTCTAAACTTTGTCTTTAAATTAGACAATTTAGTTTTAGGCTATTTAAGCGATGTGCACGTAGAATCGGGTCCACTGTTTGTTTTATTAAACGAAAGATACCCACCATCGGATTTTCGGAGTCAATTAAAAAAATCGATACAAAAAAAAACGCATTGCCGGCATCTTTTATATTTTGGTTATTTATAAATAAATGCTCGTAACTTGCGTATTTTAAATAAAAACACTATTCGAGTACATGCTCTAAAATGTTTACCTTACTGTTGCAAAAACAGCACGGGATATACAAGGATAACTATCTTCAAACAGCCACTACTAATACAATCGAAGTAAGTACATTTTACTTTTCTAAAAACGTTTACAAACACCGTTTAAAACGTATTGAAGTTTCTTTAAACATATTGCATTCGTGAACAAAATATGTTGTCCAAATAACTTTAACACGTTATTGATATTTTAATTGAAATTTCAATTTATTTTAATCAGATTCATTATATTTTAATGTGTGATATTATTGAATGGTATGTATAATTCAATTTAATATTATGTCATACCTACTTCGAGTTTAATTTGCATAAATAGACGCGTATTTTTTAACAGTATGTAAAAGGTGCTAAAATTTATTTTTGTTTGATAAATAATATTAACAATTGTTGGAGAAAAGCACAATACAAGCTTCGATTGCGTCTCGGCCGTGCTCACTCATACTCGTCCCGCAACGGCTTTCTTCCCGGACTCTGCAGCAATGTACTATTACATTTTTACTAGTAATAGGTACAAATGCAATTGTTTGTTTATTCCGCCTATATAGTTCAACATCTTAACCAAATAAAGGTGTTATTTATCACGGAAAACTAGACAGGAGGTTAATATAGCTGTGCGTTTATCGCGTGACTAAATAATTAGACAAAACATCCGTCACTTCTTGACACGTATATAAGTGCGAGACTGACGGATTCTTTAGCCACATTTTGTCACGCATTAAACATTAATCCATACCAGGCCCGCAGATCTAAAGTAAAATAAAATACGTCACCAGCTTCACTTTATAAGAGACCTCTTAATACGGCGCCTTTAGCCACTTAATGCTCCCCGTTAAATAACTTTTATGGTCACTAACGTTTCTCCAAGACATAACCGAGTCCAGTCCTTGCAAAATACAGCGGCGTTGGCCCGTAAAGCAATAGGTTAAAGCAATAAACATGGCAGTAAAATAAAAATGTCAAGTTGCTATATTTTATTAGCGTCCGAAACCATTTTTTCTATTTCCCCCGCGCTGTGGCCAGCTTCATCTTTTATTCACACATCGATGTGAGCAACAGTCGATAAATTTGGTTTATTTCAATGTGTTAGTGGACGCAAATACAACTAATATCCGTACGGTGTAGGTGTTATCTTATATCCCTACTATACACATATTATAACATGTAAACACATATTATAAAAAAAATGGGGTTAGAAGCGGGGAGAAGTAGGCAACTAAGTTAATACGTATAAAGCGTTCTATAATCCTTACTTAAATTTGAATTAAGAAAATGTGTTTGCTTGGTTCACGGAATATGCATTGTCGCTTTAGTGAAGACGGGCTGTATAGTGAAGAGGGATAGCATTATGCGCTACTGCATGTATACCTGGCGTCGCCTCAAATGTCGATTATTACTTCTTTATCATAACGGAGTAGTAAAAAAGGAATTTCCAAGTGACAAACAAATCGCTGGCAAGATAATTATGCTAGCTGCCGCCTGCTCAACCCGCTGCTACCGGTCTGTCACCCCTCAGGACCATTGTGCACGAATTAGTTGGACTATATAGGTATCTAATAGCAAAGACGCGGTAAAATTGAAATATTTTTTTGGATTAAAAGTCCCTGGCTACCTACCTACTTATGTATGCTCAAATGAATCTTCGAATAATAAATTTAAAAAAAACGTAAGAATATTTCACATTCTACTATATTATTATTTCGTGTGGTTGCCGGGTTAGAATAGTGCCACTCCATGTCTTCCGGTGGATGTCGTAAGAGGCGACTAAGGGAATAAAGGCTTGTAGTACTGTTAGGCGATGGGCTTGCCACCTGTCACTAATACACTTGGAAACATCTTAGCCTACTTTTGCAAAATGTGGTTACAGAATTATCAATAAGTTTTAAGACTTGTTGGTAATTCTTTAGCTCTGCCTACCCCACTCTGGGAATGAAGGCGTGAGTTTATGTATGTATGTATGTGTTGACATGTCATAGTACTGTTATAACTCGACCGCCATTAGTGTAAAGTAAATAAGAGCTATCGTAACATTAACAATACGATAACATGTCAAAATCAAAATAGTTTTACCAAGTAGAACAAAGAGCTGGTCAAGTGGTTAATACTACTTGTCCGTTAAATATCACACAACTTTAACTCTGTAATCTCTGTAATGCTTATTTAATGTCGAATATTGTCAGCGTTTTGAGTTTTAAATTTCACAACTTTTCGCAACTTTCGGGGTGCGAGATTGAAAAATAATTCGTGCCAGTATCCATTAAGGTGGGTAGGAGAATTTTCCGGTCGAGAGGTATTGGCGCCAGGGCCCGCCCCTGCCCTGCCCCCAGATATTGAATTATCACTGCCAGTATTTCAATTTAAATGCTATGCCTAATTCCAGGGGAATATTCCGAGTGTGTGCGACATTAAAACGTGGATAAGGAAATGAAACAATGGACCCGATTCTACGTGCACATCGCTTAAAATATAGCCTACAACTAAATTGTCTAATTTTAAGACATAGTTTAGATAGCAGATTTAAGCAATGCTATTCCAGAATGTCAAGATGACATTGTATAAGACCGCCTAAAATAAGAAGCGTCAGATTTAATTTAGCGCTGTCATTTGATTATGACAGCTGCTCATAGAATAGCAAAGTGTTTTAGCGACACTTACATAAAATTAGGAAGTTTAGTGGCCACTGTAGAATCGGGTCCAATTTTATATTTTAACGCTGTAGATAGAAGCGGCTAGAGATACGAGTATATGGATTAACAGAGAAATTGGAAAGAAAACAAAAGTTAATCTTATGAAGATCCTTCATTATTTTTTTCCTTTATGCTTTTGAGACCTCGACACTGAAGGCACGCACTCCTCATGGACGGAGGCTGGAGGAGCCACACAAATATTTGTATCTTTTCAGAAAAATATTTAGAAAAATATTTCGGGTTCGGGTAGAGTCGGTTAGACTTGCATTAGAGAGTATGCGAGTAAGAGAGAGAAAGTGAAGTACAATACCGAAATACTTTTTAATAGCAATCGTACTGCAATTAAACTTATATTGTACGAGAAAAGACTATAGCCTCAATCGTTATCATTTTGAAAATCGAAGACTTATCTGCATATAAAATGCAAACAATTACTCCACTTTGAAGCCGGTTGCGATTGCGGATGCATTCGCAATAGCAATCGAAATCGTTTTGAAAACCGAAGGCTTGTCTGCATACAAATTGAAAACATTTGTTCCGCTTTGAAGTCGACTGTGATTACGAGTGCGTTAGGCAATAGGCCCTCTGGATACGTCTAACCTCCAACACATTTTATACCTAATAATAAAAAAATGTGCCAAAAATGCAATAAAACTAACTAACGCAACAAATGTGCGGGTTTCAACCGCGACTCAATTGCACTTTTCAGTTGCATCGTGCATTTGAACCCTTTTTTCGCATCTTTGGCAATCACTATGCATTTTCACTTCAGCTTTTATTCCCAACGGCTGAGTATGAGTTTTGCTAAAACGGGTTTAAAGCTGTGAGCTTTATAGGTTCTTCAAGTAGCGGGTGCGATGAGCGATGAGAGACTTTCAAATGATTTCTTACCATCACTGAGCTACTCATAATTATTATCCGCTGTCCAGAATACGGCCGCGGCGTCCAGTCGGGGTGCAGTGATAGTTCACTCGGCGTAAATATAAATTGGTTATGAAACGACTTTCGGGGCCGGGCGATTTGATTCGTGATTAAAGCCTCGGAGGACTACGTTTGTGATTAGCTTGCAAAATGCAATTTGGTTTGATTATTATTGGGATATTGAATTTTATACTGCAGGTTGGCTTTTACAATGAATATTAAGATGCAAAAGTAAATTAACAATTGTAAGCAATGAATATTAAATAGAAACTTAACCTACGGGAGTGGGGCATACGGTGGCGGTTAGGGCTGCAAAGAGAGGAACCTCCTCATCATTCTACAGTACCGGCAAAAATATATAAATAACCTTTGTACTTACATCTCATATGATTACCTACAATATGATTATCTGGCTTCACTGAAAACCAGCGTGATGAAACGTTTCCCAACGTTTTATCACATTAGCTGAGTGAAGACCATTTTGGTAGGCTTCTGTAATCATAGTTGTTAGTTTTATATCTATATTACCTTATATTATGTATCTGTATACCTACTAGTGTAAAATGCCTGCCAAATAAACTTATTTTCTTTCTTTCTTTCTTTCTTTCAAAATATACTTACCGAAATTGACCACCAATCAACCAATCATTCAATTCTTTAGCTAATCAAATAAGGTTCAAAATGGAATATAACAAATGTTTGTACATATCGTAGTTTAAAAAAGTTTAGTATTTAAAAAACCATTGCTGACGTGTTCAAACAAATCTCGTAAATTTAGTATGAACGCGTTTTTTAATATATTATTAGCCGGTGTATAATATTGGTTTGGCGTTTTGTACATTGTAGTGTTAATTTTATACGATACTTAAATTTCAATTCGCGTAAGCCACAAATGATGCTTTCCGCGAATTGATATTTAATTATAGTAAACCTTTAATATTAACGTTTAATATAAAGCATCGTAAATAATAATTAGTGCTTCTGTATCGATATTAATAAGGAATTCGGGTGAACTTTTTCTTCATTAAAACGCTCTTAAAATATTTAACCTTCAGCTTAAACGTTCAATATTCTTTAGCAAATGTTTAAACAAGTTGAAATTCATCAAAAAAACTACCTTCGTGTGCATTATGTTGTTTCCTTTTTTTGGTACAATTTTTACATACGCACTACAACCCTGTAACATAATGCTCGCATTTATTCCTTTCGGATTTAAACACAATTTGAAGGACTTAATAATAACGTTAGTATACAAATCCGATGTCTCAAGAAACTTATTTATGGCTTTGCTAAAATTACGGCCTAATTACAAAAAACTTACCCTAACCACATCTTCGATAATGATAATTGAAGAAGATATTTTATTTTCTTCCTATTTCTCTGTTGTATGTACAATTTGTTATTTCCTGAAATTTTGTTAATTTGTCTATCCTTCGGCATTGTCCTTGCTCATTCTACTCCAAGGTTAACTGGAAGAGATCCCATATGGGATAAGTTCGCCTATATACATTATTTATATTGATGCAAACATGTCTTGTAATTGATTATGTGCAATAAAGAGTTTACATAAATACATACATAATTAACTGTAAATTTTCATTAACATTTCACTATACACGTGTTTAGTGATAATCTAATTTTGGTAGGAACAGCTAGTATTTTAACTGAAAAAATTATATGAAATATCATTCGCGAGAGACTAATAACGAAGTTAATCTGACTAGATTAAGCCCGCCGCCGCCGGAGCGTCACTAAAAGGCACCACAGTCTGTCCGTCGGGCGATATTGACCCGTGTGTGAAGGTGAGGTTAGAGGTGTATACAGAAACAGAGAAAACAAAAAGTTTAATTGCTCACATCTAACACAAGTGCAAACAAATTATCAAACCAAAAGATAAACACAAATCGTCGGTGATACTGTAAAAACGTGTAACTAACAAATTTATGATAGAGCAAAATAAAACTTACTGTCCTATTAAAAAGGTGCATTTTGCTCCTTATTTAAAATGTCATTAACGCAGTTTTGCAGTTTCACTGACGAAATATCTGAACTAGTACCAGACGAAGCAAAATGGTTCTTGCTCAGCATGGAACTGGTTTTTAGGCCAGAGCTGGTCTTCCGCAGGAACCATTTCATGACACCACAGCAACCAGCAAAACAAAGAACTAAAACTCAAATAGAACTAAACAAAGTAAAAAACATGACAAAAAAACAAACAAAATATTGTCAGGTTAGAGGGACAGGTACGGTGTGACGCATGGGGTGCCGACTGGCTCGGTGTACGGCCCGGTCGGTTACATAATGCATGTGAATTCTATGTGTAACGTAGTGAGAAATAGTAAAGTTTACATGTATGCTGACGACACATGCCTATTGTATGCTGACAGGGATATGAGTATTATTCAAAATAATATTCAAGAGGATGTGAATAATATTATTATGTGGGCGCATGATAACGGTATAATAATAAATTTAAAAAAAACGAAGTGCATGCACATACACTCTCCATATAGCAGATTGATATTGAATGAACCGGTTATAACTGGTCATTCTTATGACTGCTTACATAATAATAATTATAAATTATCATGTCAGTGTGCTACTTTAGAGAATGTCCAAAATTATAAGTATTTAGGATTAATTATTGATAGTAAAATGTCGTGGAAACTACATGTTGACTATGTGTGCTCCAAATTAAGATTAGTGTTGGATAATATTTTTCATTTAAACTTCTGTGTAAATAGAGCTACTCTATTTACGGTTTTTCATGCATTAGCCGAGTCTATTTTATCATATGGGCTAAGTAGTTATGGCCGAACATTTGCTTCGTACCTGATAAGAATAAAGCAATTGCAAGTAAATTTTTTGAAAATTTTAGTAGGTAAAAAAATTAAGGAAAAGTGTAACAAAAATTATGAACAGTTATTTAAGAGATGTAAATTACTACCTGTAAATGAAAAAGTTAAATTGCTTTTAATTATGGAACAGTATCGAAAATACCAATTTAAAAAGTGTATTACTCATTCACATAACACCAGAGCTGTAGTTAATAAAAAGTTAAGAGTCCCTAAAGTTAGCAACTATTTTGGAAAAAGAACTAGAATGTATTTGATACCTAAAATAGTAAATAGTATACCATGGAAAGAGAATGAAATGTCTAAAACTACGTATAAACGAAAACTCAAGTGTATCCTGCTATCTAACTTTAATATCTAAGTTAAAATAACATATAAGAAAAAATAAATAAAAAACCATGTAACCCATAACCCAACAAAGGCTATAAGTCTGAGAGCAGTTTGGTGAAGAATCACAATGTCCCATGCCTGTTTTATTTGAATAAATGATTTCTTATTATTAATTATTAGGTAGGCAGAGACTACTTCTTTCCACCTGCTATGATACTGACAAATTTTGCATCCTATCAAGTAAAACAAAAATGGCGTAGGGTAAGTTCTGGCTGTAGGTAAGGTACCTATAGCTAAGGTTCCTTTACCGTACCACCCGCTAACGGCCGTACTTTCATCCCCACCACCTCGACAGCAGTGTCAGCAGTCTAACCACTGAGCGTTTTAGACGAAAAGTTTTGCCTCGCACGAAAGTGTTATGGAATCTGTATTGGCTGGCGGTATTTCGGGATCGCTAAATACGACTCGGAGAAATTCAAGAGTCATACTATTTTCTCCAAGACCGGTAACACAGCTGCAATTCATCGCCTGGCGTTGCAGGTGTCCATGGGTGGGGGTGATCACTTTACATCGAGTGAGTCTAGTCATAGTCAATTTTTTTCATAGGTTTTGAAATGTTGACAGGGCCTGACAGAGTTGGCACTTGGTTAGTTTGTCTCGCTCTGTTTTTTTGTGTTTTTACACGACTGCCCATAATGGGGGTTTATTGTTATCAGGGTAAACCATAACTTCTAAGTGGCTGAGCCGATTTAGATATGTGTGGTATTGTTAGAATTATTTCCCGGGTGACATAGGATACCTAAACTGCTAAAATTGAAATAGCAACAATGGCAAAATAACAATTATTAACATAGGTATATCGACAACCATATAAAACATGCATTCGGGTTTTCAAAGCTTGCTTTTCATTTAGTTATTGTAGTTATCCTTTTTTATTTTTTCCTTTTTGGGTTTCAAATTCAAACTATAGTTTCGCTATGTTCGTCTGTTTTTCAGCTCTTGCAGACTTGGAAAAACTACAAAGCTGTAATTTGGCAAAGTTAAACATTTACACTACGCAGACAAAGATTAAAACAAAACTTTCGGGTACCTCACATGTAAAGCAATATTTTTTTTCATTCGTTGTAACTGTGAATGAAGTATTATTCAATAGCTCTTAAAAATCATTATGAACATTGAACTCGAAAAGTGGTGTCATTTTTGGTTTGATTGTCCAAATGTTTTTTTTTTCGTTTTTTTTTTTATTTCTTGTTCTGACTTAATGCCGTTAGATATTTTAATACATTTTTGTTATCTATAGCGCAATACTTGCGTGTCAAACCCCATGCATTATTCATCTACTTCAGGGAATCTTCTTATATGGAAGAACTCCCATTAAATGAATAAGTTTACCATGGTAAATTAATAAAATTTAGTGTTGTAAAAGTTGAATTTTTGCCTAGTAAAAACTCTACATACACACATATTTTTTTGGCTATCACTCGGATTACTTTTACCGTTTTATACCTTTCTCTTGACTAGATTAAGGTATAAAATAGTGAATAAGAGGCTGCCCGCTCCTCCCTACATTGTTGTGCAGCGACTTTATTACCGTAGAATACGAAGATTAAATTCCTCTCAGCCTGATGAGTCGTCACTTTTATTACAGCTTTATAAGGTAATGAATTGGGAAAATAATTTAAATTCATTTTAGGCGGTAAAATAGATAAGTAAGACATTTTACAAACGGTTGCGCTGTTTAAAGAGGTGACTTACTTAGTCAATTAAGAGAATAAGTCAGTTAATTGACTTTACAATGTTACCTGCAAATTCTTTATATTTTTCCTCACTTACAAGTATTTTTAAAGGGATATGTTGGCCTTTGTTCTTCTTTTATACCCGTAGGTCATATTAATATTTGTGTAATTTATTCGTTTTACATACACGCATAAAATCAAACATAATAGTTTTACTATTTTAACTACTTTAACTCTATCTATATAATTATACCCTATTTATTATAAGATGATGCCTGTAACAGCTCATTTATAGATGTATTACACATATTTATTTACCTTTACATGAATAATAATAATTTAATTGGTACAAACCTAGCGAAGCCGTTCGGGAATTTAAATAATTAATCGCTTATTTTTTAATAAACATGTGCTATAGATATCGATAAACATGTGCTCATTGAAAATTCTCGAATACTATAAAAAGGTTTGATATCTTATCTGATATCGAGCCCTTAAGATAATAAAAGTGGATGTCATTTCAATCAAAATGACAATTAACTGGCCGTGTCATTCATTAAGTATAATTAATTCATCATTTTTGCTACAATTATCATGCCGCCCAAGATAAATCCACGCCCACGTGAATATTATATTAACCCATGGATTAGTGAGTATTCTGACATGCAACCACGTGGGTCAAAGTTATTTTGCCTTAAATGCTATATCAGTTTTCCCCCGAAAAAATATAATGTCACGTGTCACGTCAAATTTGATACTGAATTAATATGATGTTGAATAATATTTAGATGTTGACAGTAACATCGATTTTTTTTTTTATCGATTAAATATTTTGCTACATCACTTTAGTATAGGTGCCCTGAGTTAGCACAGGTATGTAAATGACTACTTATAGTGACTGATTGAAATTACGACATACACCTGTCACAGGCATCATCCTCCATTAAACAGAATACAAAGCTTAAAACTCGTTTTACTTGCACAGTTTTCAAGTAAAAAGTAGAAAATTGCTGGATTTTTTTCCAGTTTTTGATTGGAAAATAACCTTTGTGCAATAAGGATTCGATAACTGTATGGAAAACGTCATCCTATCAATGATCACGAATGTCATTTACTTATTAAAAAACTCAGCCAGTTCGGTTAGTTTGTAACAATATAATATTTCCACTAAACAACAGTCCATTCCTAGAAAGGTAATGTAAAAGGAATAAAGTATACTTACTTATATTTTATCTGCGCGAATATCATATAAGTCCTCTATTATGCGCTCAAAACCCATAGGAAATTACCAGCATTATTACAACCAACTTTACTGAGAACTTTCTTGTCTGTGGTAGTAGGTAAAATCTGTACTATAATGTTATTACAGTATAGATTTTGGTAAGGTTATGAGTTTAAATTTGAAACAGCTGTCAAAACTCAAGAGGGTCTCTAGTTCTAGTATTAATAGATATTAAAATAGTTATACACTCGAAACGTCAATTCAGTATGTTTTTTTAGTATAAACCGCACGACGTTTGATATCGAGTTACTTGAGAATAGGGACTTCATTGTTTGTCTATGATTTAAAAAAAAAAACATTTGTCGGAGGATCGAATTGCCGCCATTAATTGTTGTCATTTGTTTGTTGGTTTTTTGCTGTTACGAAAATAAGATAATTATAAATTTATGAAATGTGTGTAGATAAAGTAGTGTATGCAACTGTACGTAATTAGTTTTTTGTCTCATTATGCATCAGTTGCAACAACTACAATAAATCATTAGACGAAAAATGAACGATACCTTACAGATATTTAGCATAGGTACACAGAATTAAAGGAAAACATGCCAATTAAAAAAGCAAAAGGTTGACATAGAAACTGTCGCAAAGACATACTTACTAATAAGTTGTCAAATAAAATCCTGTACGTAACAAATTTATTTACAATAAATTCGCGTAAATCGTTTGAAGTCGGTAGTTCACCAAGGCGTACATACTTTGCTTCGCATCTTCTTTTTAACCTTTAAACGGTAAGTTTTGTATCTTAGAATTGTTAAAGACGCTCCTTTGAGTATTATTACGTAGTATGTAAGTAATAGGGAGCGATGGAGACCGGCGCTCGTGAATTATGCAAGCTTTGGCGTTTAACTTATCCTATAAAAACATTGTAATTTAAAATACAAGCCAAGCTTGGGTGTAAGTAGTTTAAGTAGAGATAAGTTAAATCTAAATAGATGTAATGGTTAAAAGGAACTTAAATCCAAAACAGTTACAGCATCATTTTCATAGGCCTACTATTTTTTCTCATGTTTATATAGCTTATTTGATTTTTGTAAAGACTATTAGCTATCCCGAGCGTATAAAATAAATAAATTTCTGCGGTTAAACTAGAATATTTATACACAGAATTATTATCCAAAGTACTGTTAAATTGTGTTTAGTTCTTTACTAAAGGTGTCAACGTATAACATTGGCCAGTAACTAAATCTTATTTTGTGAGTGGCCAGTTATTGTCGATTTAAGTACCTTATGTTATGAAAATCAAAGTAGAATAAAACACCAAATTATTGGCATCCAAATACAGAATTATTGGACCAAGTGATAATATAATTTTTCGTCTTTATTATTTTGTAATAAATATAGTTCATGTTGGAAATAATTAGCGGGGTGCCAACAGTAAAATACTGTACATTTAAAGAGTCTCTAAAAGACGAGTAAAAATTACACACAAAAATGTAAGAGCTGTCTTGAGTTAAATTCAATTTATGTCTCAAAAGAACAACAAAATAAGACTTCGCAGAACTCTACTGTGCATCCAAATCAGTGCCTACTTTCCTTTTAAGTGGGAGTTAATCCAGCAGTTTAATATCGCATTATATTCGGTCGCTCGAGTCATTTTAACGGTTCTTTAAATGTAAACAACTTAATATGTCACGTTCACTTAATGCATTTAAAACTAAATTATCACAGAATATTTATAATAGCTAATAACATAACTACCTTCCTACAACATAAATTCATTAAGTGAACAAAAATAAAATAATAGGAACGAACGTTTAAGTTTATATACTTAAAATAATGTGTTCTCATGTAAGCGACTTCTCTTTTTTGAGAATAAATCTTTAAACCTTTAAACCTATGTCAAAATAATTAAAATTGTTCTAATTTTTATAATTACTTAGGCGAAAACCGCTTAAAATAGTATGTTTTAATACACTATTACAATCACTTTTTATCATTAGATATCATTTAATTGTTGTAATTTCTTACAAAATGCCAACCCAAGTTAAAATTTATCATGTCATCCATGTATGCTAATTAATTAACGATATTTAAACAAAACTATTGGGTCAAATACAAAATTAATGAAATAGGAATCTTAAAATTACCTATTCTTTCTAATTAGAATGTAAAAACCGGGAGCTATTTTTTTGGACAATCCCAATTAGATGTTACCTTTTATCAGGCTAATTAAAGACAAAAGGTTTTTTTTGACATAAACTTTATTTGTCGATCATATTATTTCACCGTCTTCGAAGCAAGTCGTCTCTTTGAATTGCTTATTTCCTTTCCATATTCTAATGAATCCATACCGTCTAGACGTATCAACGTTTACTGGTTGATTCGCTGTGACCCCGTTCCAATTCCACCTTCAGATACCCATTCGATAAGGATCAGTATGTACTCATATCAATATAAAGTTCTTATATAACTTTCACGACTTCATTAAAAACAAAAAACAAAATGATATTTTGGCATTTATTTACTTGTGGGAGGACCTCGTGCAGGGTCCGTCCGGGTTGGTACCACCATCTTATCCATTAAACTACCGCCAAGCAGCAGTGTTCGCATTGTTGTGTTCCGGTTTGGGGATAAGACAGCCGGTGAAATGACTAGCAAAGAGGCATTCCGTCTTAGTCCTCAGGGTTGGCAATGCATTTGCAGTCTTGTGAATGCGAATGTCTAAGGGTCACAGTTTCCACTTACCATCAGGTGGCATGTGTGCTCGTTTGCCTTCCCATGGCATAAAAAAAAAAACTTTCCTAGATACAAACGGCCGCATTCAGAACATTAAAGAGACAATCCCGGTAAGGGCAGATATTTGTGTGATGAGCGCGAATATTGGTTTCTGAGTCATGGATGTTTTCTATCTATTTAAGTATATATTTCTCTATATAAGTATTTATATCGTTGTCTAGTACCCATAGTACAAGCCTAGAGCTTAGTTTGGGACTAGGTCAATTGGTGTGACATTGTCCCCTGATATTAGTTTTTTTTTTTTTTTTTTAATTAACTCGGTCCTTTTTTAAACTTGTGTAAGAGAAAAAGAAACCGTCACTAAGGAATAAGTTATTCACCATGAAATGTGCTCCGTGCACCTGAAAAAAGAACCCTCTTTATGATATCGCACAGTCACATACATAGAAGTATAAACTTATCATCTTTTTTCTCAAAATCAATATCGATAAAAACTGGCTTTGACTTAAAATATATCATTCCTAATTTTAACGAATAATGCCGTGAGGATTTTTATTTTACTCAGATAACAATTTAAGATGGCGTCTTCTCAGATTCTGGTCACGTATCAATATAATACGAACATACCTTAACAAGGCCCTTCGATTATGTATTCTCTCTAGTTTTTAATATGAATTTTATCTTTTATACGATCTAAGCTATTATCCACAAAATATAGGCATTAATCTGTTTGAAATAGAAGGTCGAACAACTCAGTATAAAGATAATTATGTAGGATTGTTTTCAATATAATTCACGTTATATATATTTTTTTTAATTAAATGTGGGCAAACTAGCATGCGGGTTTCAAGGTCTCTATTCTTCTTGGGAAAACCATAATTATTGCTTTTCACATGTTATGATATTGTTTTTAAATCGGCCGCCATTATTGTTAGGTGGAATAGAGCTATTATAATGTTGAAAATACGATGGAGCCAAGGTGGTATGTTGGCCGAGTGCTAACAATTGACAACAATTCATTTTGTGTTAAGGTAGTAAAATAAAATACCGTTTCTAGATTTTACACCGCTGATTACAGTAAAAATATCTTTGGATTTTTTTATGCAGTAGTTTTTTTATATTTAGGAAAAACAGTAAAAAAAGTTGGATTGTGAATGTTAGGAATACACTTATAGTGCCCTTAGTCCATTTATTACCAAAGGAATTCAAAAAAATATACAACTGTCATGTTCATTGTTTATCTGTCTGACGGATTACTTGATTCTGACGACACGCTTTCAATTCTATGCAAAATAGTTTATTTATTTTAATGGCGTCTACAAATTACGTAATTAAGTAATTAAATTACGCAAAATAGCAAATTTGTGAACGAACGGCAGCGAATGATTGACATGACATGACAGTCAGTTTTGTTTACTGTTTAAAGTTACTTTTTTAAATTTTATATCAGGCTAAGATCACATCAGTATTCCTAACTTTGTATATACGGTCTTTTTAATGACTATTTCTTTAATAAATTATTAACGACGAATTTAAGTTAAATAAAGAAAAACCAAGAAATACGGGTAGTCTAATTTTTAACCAGCTATTATAAACGCGAAAAAACATTTTTTTTGAAATGTTGTCAATTATTATTATTAAACAAGCAATTCCTGGGATTATCGTTATCTGTAATACGAGTAACTATGTAAGATAGTGTTATTACACCGCCGAGCACCACTGCAGTTGCGGTTTTTCACCATAGTACAATCGCCCACACAGCTGAGTGACCAATGAAGGTAAACCGGGAGAAACTGTCTCTGTCGTGCACATGAGATTCTTATGTAAAATCCATATTTATCTCTTTCTACATTTTCTCACTTCCGTCTTTAATGGGCATTTAAGTGTGTGGCTGATTTTACATGACGCATATCCTGCACTGCCCTACGTGCCCGCGACATCTGCACGCGGTAGGACATATATATCGCCACTAGATGCCGTTCGCGTGTCAGAATACTAGTCCAACTAGCACGCTGTTGAGAAGCTAAAAAAAAGTGTCATTCTACATACATACATACCATCACGCCTTCATTCCCGTAGTGGGATAGTCAGAGCTACAGAATTACCAACAACTCCAAAAACTTGTTGATAACTCTGTAACCAAAATTTGCACAATTAGGCTAAGATGTTTAACAGTGTGTATTAGTGACAGGTAGCAAGCCCATCGCCTAACAGTACTGCAAGCCTTTATTCCCTTAGTCGCCTCTTACGACTTCCACGGGAAGTGTCATTCTACTTATCATTATTATTATTCGAGGTATCTTGGTTCCCGCTTCTATTCACTTCTGGACAATCTGGACATAGGCCTCTTCCGTGGCACCACTGAGCTCGGTTTTGAGTATTTCCTTTCCAACCTCCGCAAGCCACTTTTCGTATGTAACTGCTCCACGTCTTAGCTGGAGGGCAACCCACACTACGTTTGCCAAGCCATGGTCTCCACTTCAGAACACGTCTACCCCAACGATTGGTTCTTACTGAAAGCTTTTAATTGTAACTTTAAATAGGTTAATGAACCGATTTGTTGCAAAGTAAACAGAGATGGCTGAAAGTGAGAGGAGATACGGATATAATATTGAAACGTTGGATTAGGATTTCTGTGTCACCAAGATCTTCGTGTCTTATTTCAATGAATGTTGCTCTAATGCTTAAACGCTGCGCAGGACTATTCGCTGTTGTCTGAATATTTTAAACTCTTTTTTTACAATATACATACATACATACATAAATTCACGCCTTAATTCCCAGAGTGGAGTAGGCAGAGCTACAGAATTACTAACAACTCTTAAAACTTGTAGTTCATTCTGTAACCACATTTTGCACAAACAGGCTTATGTTAACTAGTGTATATTGGTGACAGGTTCCAAGCCCATCGCCTAAAAATACTACTAGCCTTTATCCACGAGAAGACATGGAGTGCTACTATTCTAAGCCGGCAACCACACAGCTCACAATATACTTCTTAGATAATACCGAATATAGGTTATTTTTTGCGGCCGTGACTCCGATCAACTTTCGCAACATCAAGCAGAGTTTTTTCCACTGACATGGTTTTGTTTATTAGGTACTTATTTCTGTTTGTTTTTTCTTCGGCTTACGGTAAGGGTGATTTTAGAGCTGGGTCACTTTAACTTCAAGTTTTCAACTGCTACACTTATCTGTCGGAGGCGTTAAAGCGATAAGGTACAACAGCTACTAATAAGGTCGACTGTGCTATTCAAAATGCGAAATAGTCAACCACTTGAATAGTATTTACTATAATCGGACCACCATTTAGTTTACTTACTATTCTGCATATATACATATATTCAATCACGCTTTTTTCCCAGAGGGGTAGAGGGCAGATACCACTTCCTTCCACTTGCTACGATCTTCACAAATTTCTTTCACTTCTTCAACATTCATACATCGAGTCATGCACGCACGTCGGTTTTGGGCCCTTTTCCAGTATTTTTCCGATTTGAGTATTTCTCTCTACAGTTGGCAGAAATGGATTAGGGACCACAGGGCATAGACGAACTCAGAAAGGTTGCAGTTCTATAAAGTAATTTGCAAATGGATCCAGACGTATTGGCTTTTAGGGTTCCGTAGCCAAATGGCAAAAAACGGAACCCTTATAGATTCGTCATGTCTGTCCGTCTGTCCGTCCGTATGTCACAGCCACTTTATTCCGTAACTATAAGAGCTATACTGTGGAAACTTGGTAAGTAGATGTATTCGGTGAACCGCATTAAGATTTTCATACAAAAATAGAAAAAAAACAATAAATTTTTGGGGTTCCCCATACTTAGAACTGAAACTCAAAAATTTTTTTTTCATCAAACTCATACGTGTGGGGTATCTATGGATAGGTATTCAAAAATGATATTGAGGTTTCTATTATAATTTTTTTCTAAACTGAATAGTTTGCGCGAGAGACGCTTCCAAAGTGGAAAAATGTGTGTCCCCCGCCCCGTAACTTCTAAAATAAGGGAATGATAAATGTAAAAATAATATATGATGTACATTACCATGCAAACTTCCACCGAAAATTGGTTTGAACGAGATCTAATAATTAGTTTTTTTTTAATACGTTATAAATCCTAAACCGCATTTTACCTTTCATTCAATCAACTCCAATATAATAAAGAATAAAGAAAAACATTTATTTAGATGTATAGTTGTACGGAACCCTACGTGCGCGAGTCCGACTCGCACTTGGCCGGTTTTTTCTTATCCTGCAGTTCTTAAAACAAATGAAAGCACTTGATCAAGTCTCGCGCCAGGCGGTTCTTCATTTTGCAGAGCCAGAGGTCACGACATCGATTGATTTACTTATTAAGACTGGTACATTACGCTTGACAATCAATTTGTATATTTCTGTAAATAATTTCCCAGTAAATCAAGTCTTTACGAAATTATGACCCAACGTTTAACGCCTTAAAAAAACAATTATAGAATTATTTATTAGGCACCCGCGACTTCAAAAGCGTAGAAATGGTTTTCAACTAATGCCCCTGTCCCCTAGGGTACCGTACTGACCTCACTTGAGTCAAGCCTTAAACTAGAGTTAGAACCTTCTTTGTTGACAGACCGTTTAGAAATTTAGAAATTGAGAAACGAAAATAAAATGACGGGGACTGTTACTTGGGACGGTCTAAAAAAAATATTGAAAATATGGAATAGGATATAAAATTTGCAGTTTTAGATTCTTAATTCGTATCGAAATAAATTAAACGGAGACTGCGTGTTTCGTGGCAAGAAATGTGCAAAAACAAAAATTCGTTTCGCTTAATTATTGCCGGAGTGTGACCTTACCTACGGGAGCCACTAGGAGTATCCAAAGCCTTGAGTATAACGTTTATAGGCGCTTGGTTAGGCGTAACGATAGGATCGGTGGTGCGGTTGTTGACCGAGTTGTGTGTGGAGAGTGTTATGTGGGAGGTAATGCTGGTATGTTGTTGTTACTATGGTGCTGTGGGGTTATTATGACATAAATATGCAGTTTACACTGAGAGAAAAGGACAGAGCTATATAACTGATATAGCTCCGTCCTTCACGCTCACCGTAATCTGAACTGCATAGTTATGTCATGATAACCCCCCTGTTGTGTGTTTCTGTCCACAGTGACTGAAGATCGGGTCCAACAGTGTTGATGTCATATGGAAGAAATGTGGCAGGAGATTGAAGCCTCATTTAAAGATGAGTAGTTGTGATCCGTTGCTTAGGGTGTTAGATAGTGTAGTAGAGGGGGGTAGTGCTAGTATATAAAGATTACTAAATCTTGTTCTTATATTTATTTGGTTGTAATCCATGGGTTGTAGATGTCGTCGTATACATTCATATAACAATTAACACCTATGATAAATTCTCGTATGTCACTAACGAAAGACTGCACCAGCGTACGAGTATTTGCCTAGATTCGCGGGAGGCGCATTAAATCCAATTCAAATTCCAAATGAAGTAAATGAATGATGTATTTGATTATGGATGCGGCAGTTTCATTTTCCTCGTTAGATGTTTGACATTATGTTTCAATTGTAAAGGTTTTATCATGCGTGGGTTATCTAGGCCGCAAATAAGTCGATTCGAAGCTAAGAGCAAAGCATATACTTTCATCAAAGAATAGACATTAGAAAATCCATGAGGCAAGGCTGCCTCATTCGTACGCAAATTGATTCCATTCTCGCGCCGCACCGAATATGGAAAACAGATCCGACTCCAATTGAAATTGAAGCATATCGAATCTATAAAAACAATTTTCTTCCTTGTTGATATAGGGGTGGATATTCGGTTATTCCGACACGGCGAAGTGAAATGTGTATGAAACCGGCACGTGACTGCTTGTCGAGATTAGGTCGAGTGCGATTTAGCTGACTACAACAAACCTGAACGGCTTTCCGAAATGTTGGGCTTGATTAAAGCGTATTGCCGGAATCAGCATCAGGATAGCTATATGTTTGTGAGAATAAATTCAATAAGTTAATTTGATATTAGATACTAGTAAACCCGTTTCATAGAAGTTTACTAAAGATTACTTTAAACTGGATACCTGGATTAGGTTAATCTAGAACGCCGCATTATCATCGTCATTATTAGATATCGATGACTCGTGGCAATTAAGTACTTAGAACTTGTGATAAGACATGGTTTTCAAGTGTCTTTTCAAATAAGGTAATATAACAAATTAATACCTAAAAATAGGCTATGTGATGAAGGAGACTTGATAGCTATTAAATAGTATATTAAACAAACTAGCACATCTTACAATAAAAAAATATAATAATTTGTTACGAAATCAAAGAGAACACCAACAAAAATAGGCTGCAACATTACAAAAGAATGCTTTATTTACCCATCACATCAGTCGAAGAGGATTTTTTCAAATATAAGATAACTTTTCAAAATAGAACCAATTTCAATTTTCTATCACGAATGTCATAAAATACATAATATTAAATGATTGTTTTTTTTTCTAATTGGTTCCTTTTGCTCGACTTGTACAGAATAGAATTGTTACATCAATTCACTAGTCTGTCAGAAACGTCAAATGCTACCTAAATGCCACGAGTCACCCATGTTTAGTCAATCAATCAATCAATTCTTTGATTTATGGCTACTGTCCAGTGGGACATATGTTTAGTCATTCATTATAGTGATTTAAACTTGGCCGCCGCCATTACTGACAAAAGCTATCATAAAATTGACAATACAATCAAATTTGGTGTAAATTTAAAGTATTAGAAGTCTTGAAAGAAGGACTTGGACCTAACCCTATGTGCTTCTGTTAAATTCATTACAAAAATAATAGAATAGAATAGAATAGAATGACGTTTATTGTTTAACCGTGTACAGAGATGTTAACAAGTTTATAATTAGAACCAACAGTTAATCCATTCACTATTATTATTCCTAAAAAAGAATACCGAACTCTTACTGATACTCTTTTACCGAACAATTGTATTCGCGTATGATATTGATATCCATGAACTTATTTCTTTAATAAGTCTATGACAGAGTCTATGAAAAACTCGACATTAGCGAAATACATCTTAACAGGAGTGAAAGTCGTTATTTATAAAAAAAATAGATTAAGGAAGTAAAATAAGGCCAATAATTTTATTTTCCTACGTAAATTATCTTCTATGGTTTCAAATCAATTTTCTCACACACTAAAATTAGAACCAACTAAGAGAGTTTTTCTCTTATTTAGTGATTTAACTAACATCTTAGTTGATGTATGTATGGTGTTGTCAGGCTCTTATGGAATCAAGACGCTTATGCACAACAATCGCAATGCTCTTTTTTCAGTGCAGGCTTGGCGCTATTATATATATAGCATTGTTCATCGATACTGCCTTAGACGTTCAATAGGTACTCTTGCGTCTGGATCAGTTAGTGCAGCGGAATCGAGCCGTGAAGTGGACGAGGCTGAACCGATTGATATCAAATACTGGGCTATAAACAGGAGAATTGCAAGCATAAACGCTTTGAAGCGTTCGACGAGTGACGTCATTTGGTCTAAAACGTAGGTTACGTCGGAATGAAATAGTTTTTTGATTAGCCATGGGTATGAATGGATATGTTTGAGAAGTATTTTTATTTGGGCGCTGAATTTTAATTTTGTTTACTTGAATGTTTTTTGTGAAATATTATTGTTGCATCTCTTATATTTGATATGGTTAATTAAGGAGATCAATATTTAGCAAACATGGTCAAATGAAGAGCTATCATACTATGTGAGAAAAAAAGAAGTGAAATCTATCTTTGCAGGAACGAGGTGTACCTTGTCCATGACAGACTGTAATTTTGTAAATCTTATTAAAAAAAAAAAAAACCATTTATATTGCATATTTAACCTAAAAATAATGCTTAGGATCTTTTTTCTGAAAGTTTATAAAACGGTGTTATTTTTACTAGTTACACAAATTCGATAACTTGCACCACGCGTACTAACATCTCTGTGTGTGAGTGTGTGAGTAAATATCTGTAGTGCCACCCAAAAGAACAAGGCAGTATAAGAGTATGAAAGCCATACGCGCATACTGTTTTCTTGCGTTAGTAGTGTAAAACTCTTACTACAACACGCCGGGGGCAATCGCTGCCATTTCTCAGCGTCAGCGTATTGAAAAATAGAACGTTGAAGTTAAGTCAACAATAGTTGGCTATTAAATATACACTTTCAAGCTAAAAAAGGTTTTTTTTACTTTATAAAACGGGACTTACTCGTGTTATAAATAACATTTGCCTCGACTTTTAGACTGTTTTACACCCACCAAAGCGTCCTAGGGTCACAAGAAGACTAAAGTGTGAAGTGTTAGTGTGACATTTTTCAATTTCACATTCAAAACACGAATTCAAAATGTTTTTGACTAAACAAAGATCTACCAAAAGACTATCCCACACAATTTGCGCCTCTATACAGGGTGTTAGGTAGAGCATTGTCAAAAAGAAATAGGCGAGTAGAAGAGACCATTAGCTATCCATTTCAGGTACTTTAACCCTTAATTTGTCTAAGGGCTATTTAATACCGTTTTTTTTATAATTTTATTACAAGACACCGAAATTCGACCTTTAAACCCCGAAAAAAAAGGAACTACTTGGTGTATTGACAAAATTTTAATTTTGATAGATTGTTAAATGTTGTGGTGTTCAAATAAAACTATTACTGGAAGCGTAAAGCTACTTTAAAAAATAATGGGGGCTCCCAAAGTTTCAGAAACCGATAAAGAAATCTTTCAACTTCAACTTTACAATGAAATTTAAAAAAACCAAAGTGATTACAATTCTTCCAATTCTTTCGATGTTTGAGAAAATTTACTTCTCTGTTCATTTACCACGTCTTACGCAGTTAGATAGTGTTTTCTCTCTCTAACATCCTTCTAACATATGGAAGATAAGGTTAGGTTAGGTTAAGTTAGGTTAGTAATTTATTTAAATTTTATTAGGAAAAATCTCAGAATCCCCAAAATGGTAACTTTTCTAATTCATAGTCACAACACAAAAAAATATTTTTTTTTACAACAATTGCTCAAATTGATGACCATTTTGACCAATACAGGCACGATATCTCTTCCGTATTTCGACTGTCGTCGTTTTTAGTTGCATTTCTTCTTTCATCACTTGAAAAGCATATTCAATTTTCTCAATTAAATGATCTCGGCTTCTGACTTCGGTGGCATAAACCAAATTCTTTGCATGTCCCCAGACATAAAAATCAAGCGGTGTGAGGTCTGGGGACCGTGCGGGCCATGGGATGGGTCCACCTCGTCCGATCCAGGAGTTTGGGAACACATTGTCTAGGTGCTCTCTCACCGACAATCTCCAATGTGCTGGAAAAATGGAAATGTCTTGTTGGAAAACAATCGGTCGGTTTTCCTCAAATATCGGTAAATGTGCGACTAATCTTGGCAGATCATTCTGCAGGAATTCTAGATAATTGTCCCCGTTCAGGTTGTCTGGCAAATAATGTGGCCCTATCAAATTGTTTCCAATAACTCCGGCCCACACGTTGACGCTAAAACGTCGTTGAAAACATCTCGCTCTTTTGGGGTGTGGGTTTTGTCCTTTTTCCCATTCATGCAAATTGTGAAGATTTAAAATCCCCTCCTTAGTAAATTTGGACTCGTCGGTCCATAAAATGCTTTTTAAAAAAAAAACATCGTCCACATCCGTGAGCAGTAACAAACGGCAAAACTCGACTCGTCTGTTATAATCATTATCCTCCAAGCCTAAAACAAATCAACTAAAAAATAAGAATTTATGATCTGACAGTTGGTACTTCAAAACCTACATAGGCCGGCCACGGACACGCGTAAAACATTTAAAAATGCAAAACATGACCACAACTGACAATAAATAAAAAAAACAATCACTTTATCTTGAACAACTTGTAAATACCTTGCACAGGAGTGTAATGGAAAGCGTGTTTTCCATCAGCCCGTAGCACTGACCATACCTTCCATGTGCTCAAGTCAAGCATTTCAGCAGCGACTCTTATGCTTATGGTGGGATTCTGGTCGAAAAGGTCCAACACCCTTTCATCGTCGGCAGCATTTGGTTGATGAGCGTTTACTCGAGGCTCTTGAAACTGCAAATTCCCGGTTTCCCGTAGCCGTCGGTACGTATTAGAGAACGTGCGGCGGTCAGGCACACGCCTGTCAGGATAGCGTTCTTGATAAATCCTTTGGGCATGGCTTGCGTTTGATTCAGCTCTTCCATAGGCTAGTAACATGTCGGCATACTCCTCGGAGGAGTAAGCCGCCATTGTAACAATTAAATTAAAATAAACTTAACGAAAATACTAACAACTCAACGATAATGAGGTAACAATAAAGATGGGGTTAAAAATCACCGACATGTCAAAAGCTGTCAAATACCGGCCATTAATTACTGAACTTTATGTAGGTAGTATCGAGGAGGTTTTAATCTAGGTACCCTCTATGGCAATACGAGAAAGAATAAGTGTAAGACGTGGTAAATGAACAGAGAAGTAAATTTTCTCAAACATCGAATTCGCCACATTCAACAAGTTATTAGCAAATATCTCGAATTATTAAGAGTTTTGTTATGCATGTGGCATACCATTAGAATTGGCGTGAACAGGAGATGTTTTTAGGAAATTGGAAGAATTGTAATCACTTTGGTTTTTTTTTTATTTCATTGTAAAGTTGAAGTTGAAAGATTTCTTTATCGGTTTCTGAAACTTTGGGAGCCCGCATTATTTTTTTAAATTGCTTTACGCTTCCAGTAACAGTTTTATTTGAACACCACAACATTTAACAATCTATCAAAATTAAAATTTTGTCAATACACCAAGTAGTTCCTTTTTTTTCGGGGTTTAAAGGTCGAATTTCGGTGTCTTGTAATAAAATTATAAAAAAAACGGTATTAAATAGCCCTTAGACAAATTAAGGGTTAAAGTACCTGAAATGGATAGCTAATGGTCTCTTCTACTCGCCTGTTTCTTTTTGACAACGCTCTACCTAACACCCTGTATACTCCAGTAAGGCTGCGGCTCCATTGAGGCGGAGACGAGCGAAGTGGAGCAGACTGGACCGGAGCTATGCCAATATTAACCAATATAAGGCGCATGCGGTCACGTCGAGCGCGCCTTGCGCACGTTAGCTTAGATTCTATTGGTTAATATTGGCACAGCTCCGCTCCACTCCGCTCATCCCCGCCTCAATGGAGCCGCAGCCTTAAACTATATTGTTATTGTCATTTTATTGTATTGTCAACGTCACTATAGCTCTTATTTACTTGACAGTTATGGCGGCCGCGCTATAAACTATACGATAACACGTCAAAGGCAATGTGGTTTTTACGAATGGAATGGAGGCCCTGATTGGTCCCAACCAAGCTATTTATCAAAAAAATGTTTTTCCTTTCGTTATTTGCTCTGCTATCAGTAAGTGATCTTTTCTTTTGCTGATAGCCATGAAGACAGCAAATTAAAATTAAGCCACTAGCGACCGAATCAATTTAAGAGGGAAGCAGCGAACTCTTGAAATGAAAGTATTTGAAATCAATCTTTAGAACCGGTTTTCATTAAACAAAAAAGAAAGCATAAAACCGTTTATTTCGTCCAAAAACATAAGAAGAATAATATGATGTCAAAAGAAAATTAGCCTATAAGATAAACTAAAAACAATCGATAGGTACTAAAACCATCCTTTGAAAATCGTTTTTTGTATTAGGCCGTATTTTTATTTGTTCGGAAACAGTTTTCGCTTTTATTATTTAACTTTTCGTGTTGCTACAAGACAACATAAGGTTAACCCAGCCACAGGTATTTTTTAGACAACCCACATTCTTATCGTACTTAGCTGGCCGTTAACCTGTTTAATACAAATGATCTTTCAAACACGCGACAATCTAGAACCAAATTTATTTAGACAAAATAATCTTAATGGTCGCTGCTTCTGGGCCAAGATGGATTCAGCATTTTGATGGATCATTAAACTGGTGCAACTCTGGTCCCACGCAGAGCATTCCGTGCTCTTTATTAGATCATCCTTACCTGCCCGCTTTGCTTTATAGTAGCATAATAACATTATTCTTTTACGACGAAATTTCAAGATTAAAGGGCATCGGCGACTTATTGCTAAAGAGAGTCGGCTGGCGATTTCATCGTAACAGTAGGTGACGATTATATTCCTAAACAAGAATGCCACATTTTTTACAAGTGAATATTAAAGTAGCCTGTCTTGCTTTAACTGTGAAGATATTTAAGAAGAATACCATTCATGCACTTAGATGCTATAACACGTACACACACACATTAAAATCCTATAAATAAAACTGAAATGTGCAGTCAGTATCATAAATAACTATACATTTAAGTATATTGTCGCTTTAGCGTAAAAGCGATAAGGTACTAAGTGTGTCATAAAATTGGAAGGTTCTTTGGTTCTATATATATAATACAGCTTTCCGCATTCTAGCCAGACAGAACGTTATTTTACAGAGAAATTTTTTTCGTCTCGATTGAAATAGCGACAGTATAAAGCGCACTTCACAACTTAGGCATATATTCTAAAATCCGGCTGATCTTTGGAAATAAGCAAGTTTTGTGAGGCTTATAAAACTTTGGGGCCGTGCATCGTGGTAAGTTTTATTTACGGGGCTTTACACTGCTACAATTAGGATAGACCAAAAAAATAACTCACGGTTTTTACATTCTAGTCCTAAAGAATAGGTAATTTTAAGAGACCTATTTCATTCATTTTGTATTTGACCCAATAGTTTTATTTTAATATCATTATTTATTTAGAAGACATTTTATAGATGACATACATACATACATACCTTCACGCCTTCATTCCCAGAGTGGGGTTGAGAGAAAACTTTTTCGTCTCGATTGAAATAGCGACAGTATAAAGTGCACTTACACAACTTAGGCATATATTCTAAAATCCGGCTGATCTTTGGAAATAAGCAAGTTTTGTGAGACTTATAAAACTTTGGGGCCGTGCATCGTGGTACGTTTTATTTACGGGGCTTTACACTGCTACAATTCTGGACTGCATGTGTATACAGTAGGGAGGACATTATGTTAAATTTCAGAATTATGATCTAACTATATCCAAGTTCTATCTGGGATACAGGCCACATTTATATATTTAACGTATCGAAGTTAAACTGCGAAAACGTGTTTTATCTACCATACCCGGCCACAACGGTGAGACAACTGCGTCAGAGTTACAGCTGGTACGATGGTGGTAGCAACGCAGACGGTCTAACCATCGACACATTCAACGATGTAAATTTAATATTTGACATTGGCACATTGCTTATAATATAAAATATAGCTCTGAATTAGGACGCAACATATTTTAAAAAATAACTTACATTAAACAAGTTTCGAGCATTGTGCTTGCCCAAATAATACTCTAAATTCAACTTGTCAGATATTAAATTATAATTTTATATAAAAAAATATTTTATACTAAACTTGGTGTTTGACATTTATTTTCTCTTTGTAAATTTAAAACCAAAAGAAACCTAAACTATCTAAAAGACAAAAAAATGCAATGGAAAATGTGGAAAATAGACAAAAACAGTTTCTTGAAATGGTTCATTATTCAAATATTTATCATTAGAAACCGGAATTATCCTTCACGTCTCTGAGACGAATGAGAACATAACCATAAAAAAATACAATTGGAAACGATTGATTAATGACAATAAATCGAACGAAGGCAAAACATCAACGGATGCAGTGTACCCCTTTTCAAGAGTCAGTAGCAAACTACGGGCAAAGTTGCCCTCACTACATGAAAAATGCATTTAGTTCACTGCAGACCGAACCGCCTATTGAACCCGGGTTCATGCGCTCCACGTGACACTTGTTTTACATCATTTGGATACATATTTTAGAACGGTTTCGAATTTGCTGGCAATATGGCGCGAGCATACTCTCTGTGAGCGAAACGTGAGGAAGTGAACGAAAAATAATGTTTCAATTTGTAGTCAGCATTTTGATGTATCGATATTTGCTAACAATGTTTATTTATGGTTTATCGAATAACCTGCTGAAAAATATACGTTAAATAGTAATGCTGCCAGCGTCATGGGGTTCATGCTGCAATAGGACCAGCTGGAGGGGTATCCTTTTTAGAATAATTGATTGTTTTAATTGTTTTTTTTAGGATTCTTTTGGAATGTTTTTATATTTGAGTTTAAGTTTTTATCATATTATTTAATGTCTATGTTTTTCATAATAAAGATCGATTAAAAGACTCAATTATAACCTAATTATAAAGCCTCAAATCCGTGTTCAAGAGATAATTAACTCTAACTTTAACATAAATATTTTGATATAATTAGATTACGCTACCAATAAATACTTTCAAATAGTAATATTTAGTTTAGATTAGATGTTGAACACAGTATTTATTTTACAATAAGTTTTTTTTACTTTTGAGACGAAACTAATAAATAAATACATTATCATAGTACATTCTCACATAAATTGGCATAGGTACTCCCAAACTAAGCTCTAAACTTGTAATACGGATACAAGACGACGACAAACATGCTTAAATGGAGAAATACTAAGAAAACCTCCAAGAGTTACAAACAAATATTTATCTTAACCGTAAATCGGTTAGTAGTGGTACAAGTCAACGCACGTAAAGAGAGCTCCGGGCAAAGAGTAGTGTATACTAGGAAAAGAGAGCCCTCTCACGGGTTATTTAAGCAGACTGATTTGAAGTGCCATCTAGATTTCTGAACTAGTACCATTTATATACATACGTATACAGGGTGTCCCAGAAACCAACGTCAACCCGCCTAGGGCTGATAGAGCAGCTCATAAGCTATCGATTTAACCCCCACGTATGTTCAGCAATTGTTATTAGTTTCCGAGATATTGATCATTTAAATCAGAGTTTTTGCCATTTTTCCTTATGTCCGTGGTACGAAAAAACCCTAAAGTCATGTATTAATTCGTATTTTTTTAGTGTTTTCTTGCATGATTAGAATCACTGTGAAATAAGGAAGTTTTTAAAGCTACATACCAATTTCTTTTTTATTACAAATGTTTGAGTAAACGCACAGAGTTACTTTCTCCATACTAACCCTTAAATTGGCAAAAATAAAAAAAGTCGTGAATTCAAACCCTATTTAATTTGAAATCAGCATAAAAAATATAGTAACCAAAAAATAAAAAAAGTGAACATTATGGTATGTGCATTATTAGATACGTTGCCAATTTAAGGGCTAAGAGAACCCCGCGTCTGTTTTTCACCAAGTATGGAAAAACCAACTTTGTGTGTTTTCTCAAAAAGTTGTAATGAAAAAAAAATTGGCATGTAGCTTTAAAAACTTCCTTGTTTTACAGTGATTCTAATCATGCAAGAAAACACTGAAAAAAATGTGAATTAATACATGAATTTAGGGATTTTTCGTAGCACGAACATAAGGAAAAATGACAAAAATTCCGATTAAAATGATCAATATCTCGGAAACTAATAACAATTGCTGAACATACATAGGGGTAAAATCGATAGCTTATGAGCTGCTTTATCAGCCCTAGGCGGGTTGACGTCGGTTTCTGGGACACCCTGTATATATACATACACGTATAGCCAGCTACATAGCCCTTCAGTTGGCAAGAAAAATATACAGTCTGTGAGCACTTAGAAGAGGCTTCGATTTAGTACTTCTCTCTCACTCGCTCTCATACGATCTTATTAAGAGCGAGTGTGAGACAAGTACTAAACCGAAGCCTCTTCTAAGTGCTCACAGACTGTAGTTTAAATTTGAATTTTGAGTTAATGTCATAAAGTATTAATTGTTTTTGACAGCATATTCTTAAAATTTAACGACTTTGCTTCCCAGGAACAAACTATTTTGCTCTCGTAATATTCGATTAATATTAGTCTGAATCTTAGAATTACGACGAGACGATAACAACATACTTAGTTTGATACTGGGAAATAAGTAATTGGACGGGAGATTGTATGAAATGAAATGACAATAAGTATTATTTTATAGTTTTTTTTTAGTTTTTTTTCAATGTTTACGTTTTTTGTAATATTTTTGTGCAGCCTCATATTAACTAACCGGACAAAATCAGATTTTCCGATCGACACCAGCTATAAATTATTAAATTTAATGTTACACTTATTATTATGTTATATTTTAAATCACACAGACTGTACCGTATTCGTACGTTCAAGATGAAAGATGCGCAAACGTATCCACTAGCCGCACGGATCTCCTTTTACGCGCGTTGTCTTGTGCGCAGCATCTTACTCTTAAAAAAGACAACCGGAGAAATTATTAGCATAATACCATTCCAATTAAGTCCTTAGTATTGGCTGCAGTTTTCAGAATGCATCAGTGGACCCCACTTACCATAAATGATGCCCTGTGTGCTATTTTACCTTCTCTAGATGTTAAAAAAAAACTATCCTGGGATCGCTTCGTCGTAGCTTCGTACAGTCGGTGTAAGATGAAATCGCGAAATATGTAAACAAGTCAGTACCGTTTGACACATAACCTCAAATTTTCATCAAGCGTGTTTTTATTTTAAAAACGTATAATTAATCGTTATTCAACCTTAAACTTAGTATTAAAATCATTAAGAAAACCACATCTTCAAAAGTACATGATTATAGAGGAAAAAATATCTCTACATCAAAGATAAAGATAAAAAGATAAAGACATTTATTCAGTAAGTGCCGCACGGGCACTTTTACACGTCAATAATCTACCAGCGCTTCACAAGAGGAGACCACTGCTGAAAAGAAACGCCGCAAGAAACTCAGCAGTCAGTAATTGTATAAATATATTTAATTCTATCGGCCCGCCAGCGGCTTCGCCCCGCTGAAATTTTTTGACTTCCTCGGTGGATTTTTTAATTATTTTCTTTCATACAAACCTTGTCCTGACAATGACATGAACACAGCAAAAAAGAAATAAGCCAAATCGGTTCAGCCGTTCTCGAGTTTTAGCGAGACTAACGAACAGCAATTCATTTTTATTTATATAGATAATTATATTACAATGGTACTACTTAGTCTAGCATTATTTAAATCTATAAATATTAAATTAAAAAAATATATCAAATAACCTGCGTAGTTTCCGCAGGAAAACACACCAATATCTAACGGGAGAGATAGAGGGAGAAAAGGAAAAAAACTCACCTACGTATGTGTATATAAGACGGTGCAAGACGACCTCATAAGATTAATATGTTTTCCTACATCAACGGTGTCCCCTAGACAAGATAAAGCTTTTGAATATGTTTTTTTTTATTATTGATTATGTTTCGGGTTTAAGCCAAGCAATTTTGTCTAATAGATTGTCTTCGATCCTATAATACGCTTATCTTTGCCCATTTCAATTGAAACCGACCATAGACAGGGTCACTGAAACTAGGCAAACAGCATCTTTATCGGTCACCTAGGCTTACATCTATCAACTTATAAACAAATTATTTCAACAAGATTACCGAAGGATCTCTTAAACCCCGACGTAGCAGAAAAATACAAGCTAAAGTTCTCGGGACCGGAGTAATGGGTTCAGTGGTTACTTTATCTCCAACTCGCCGCTAACTGGTCTAGAATAACAGCCGGTCGTACTTTTGTTTAAAACTTTTAAGAACGGGAACAATCCCGTTTCGCAAAGGGATAGTAAAGATTTTCGTTTTAATGTAAACGTAGTTTGAAGAAATGGGAATGAAACGATTCGAATTTGGAAATACACTTACCAGCCAGTACCGACGGTCGAGATTCTGGGCAATTAAAACCATATCTTATTTGAGCATTTCTAAAAAAGTTTGTACATTTCATTTACGACTTCGATTTGCAAAAAAAAATGCAGGTTGGTAGGGTGAATGAAGCTGAGCCTAAATGTCCTCATACATTTGTATAAAACTTTCCTTTTTTGTTACCATGAACCAAAGAAAGTTAGTAACAAAAAAGGAAAGTTTCATACAAATGTATGAGGACATTTTGGGAGACTATGTTATTTAGGCTCAGCTTCATTCACTCTACCAACCTGCAATTTTTTTTGCAAATTGAAGTCGTGAATGAAATGTACAAACTTTTTTAGAAATGCTCATTTAACCTAACGTTTTGATAGCTCTTATTTTCTCGACAGTAATGGCGAACGAGTTAAAAACAAAAGCATAACAGAGATTTACCACCTAGAATATTAAAAAAAAAAAAAAAAAAAACAGAAATTCATTTACATATTGCACAACAATTTGAAATAAACATTAAAATTATAATCAAAATGAAAGTTAAAAATAGAATCGTTAGTAAAATTAAAATTACACAAAACTTTCACAAATAAAAACTAAAACACACTTACTAGTAAATACGATTGCTCCCTACATGGAGCTGCATACAGTGAACCATGTAGGGGCAATCAAACCTACTCGCTTTCATGTCCAGGATGCTGTTGCCGCTACCGCGCACTCTGCTCAACAGAGACGCGCACCGCTTGCGCAGAGTGGTGTAGAAGCAATCGATAGACTAATAATAAGAATAGACGCCTGCGACCGAGGTTCCTCACGGTAAAACATTATTGTTTTTGACGTGATCCCGTATTATCAAAGTTTTCATAGCTCTTAAATTGACAATAGTGACACCCGAATTAAAAACAATACAATAACACGTAAAAAACCAACCACTTGCCTTATCCTATCTTGTTTCGACATCTCTTCTACTATCAGGGTGTCTGGAAAATACCACTTTGTAACAATAAGTCTGTTGTTTAAAATTGTAACTTTCTATTGTTTGAAATAAAAAGTTATGTATAAATGTATATCTTGCTCCATCGACCATAAAGTCTCAAACATGCCCGACCACAACTTCTTCCTGCTAGTTCAGCGAGCAATTAGCTCCATTTTACTCAAAACCATAATTGTCTTTGACGTGTTATGGTATTATTATGAACTCTGCCGTCATTAATGTCAAGTAAATAAGAGCTATCGAAAATCGTCGATACTTACTTGTGGGAGGACCTTGTGCAGGGTCCGTCCGGGTTGGTACCACCATCTTATTAACCTAACGCCAAGCAGCATTGTTTGCATTGTTGTGTTCCGGTTTGGGGATAAGACAGCCGGTGAAATGACTAGCATAGAGGCATTCCATCTTAGTCCTCAGGGTTGGCAGTGCATTTGCAGTCTTGTGAATGCGAATGTCTATGGGTCACAGTTTCCACTTACCATCAGGTGGTCTGTGTGCTCGTTTATCATCCTGTGCCATAAAAAAAACGAGAAACATGTCAAAAACAATGCAATTTAACAAGTAGAATCCCAGCCAGCAATGTCAGCGATCTTAAATAATTGTTGAATATTAAGCCCAAAACAATATTGATCATATTACAAACACTCGACTTTCGTCGTGTAAACAAGTAATACGAGAACACTTGTATTGTATATTCAATAGTGATTAAATTTAATTACAAATACACACGGTTCGGGGTCGTGTTACACCGTATCTCATTAAAATTGTATTATCGGTGAAATTAAGCCGGAGATTATGAGTTTCAGTTTTAAATCGGTTCTGAATGTTTTTTTTTATTGTTTTACGATGATAATTTGGATTTTTACGTAAAACAAACGATCATAGACTCTTAAAAAATCTTTTTCTACACAGATATCATATAAGTGCTCTATTATGCGTTCGAAACCCGTAGGAACTGACCAGTATTATTTCAACCAATTTTACTATGAGCTGTGGTGGTAGGTAAAATCTGTACTGTAATGTTATTACAATATGGATTTTGGTAACGTTATTTCTATATTCTAGTATTCATAGACACCAAAACAGTTATTGACTCGAAACGTCGATTCAGTATGTTTTTTAATATAAACCGCTCGACATTTTATCTCGAGTGACTTGAGAATAGGGACTTCATTCGTATGTCTATGATTTAAAAAAAACATTTGTCTTTTCCATTTTCAAAAATCTAATAGTTCGTCTCAAGAGGAGACCACTCCCTGCCGAACCTGAAGAAACTCAACAATCAGTCATTCTCCAACACAAGTGACATGACAAAAATAAAACTTTACCCAGTGTTTGATGAATCTATGAATGACAGAATAAAATAGTATGCGACCGGGAAAACGTGTCAAATTACAGAATTGTTACAAGACCAAAAAACTAGTTATAAATGTGACCGTGCAAGACCAGCACATAATAAAAAGTTGTTCTGTACCTACTTCACCTGTGTAGCTACAGAGTGTTCCATTTTATTTTAATTCATTTTATAATAGTAATTTCCGGTGGCTTTACAGATAAATGAGGAACATTAATTGTCGATGGCTCGACCGACACTTTTAATTGAGAACCTGCCGCAGCGATCCCGTGCCAACATTATCTTGGCACGCCACTATCTTGAGCAGGATTTGTGTGCCTGGAATATTATAAACACATTATCCAAGAATCTGATCGTATTGAAGTTAAAAAACAAACGTGATCCAAGACGAGATTTTTGTAAAAGGATATTTTACTTGTGAGAGGACCTTGTGCAGGGTCCGTCCGGGTTGGTACCAGCATCTTATCCATTAACCTACCGCCAAGAAGCAGTGTTTGCATTGTTGTGTTCCGGTTTGGGGATAAGATAGCCGGTGAAATGACAAGCATAGAGGCATTCCATCTTAGTCCTCAGGGTTGGCAGTGCATTTGCAGTCTTGTGAATGCGAATGTCTATGGGTCACAGTTTCCACTTAGGTACCATCAGGTGGCCTGTGTGCTGTTAGGCCTACCTATGCCGTAAAAAAAAACTTTTTACTAGATACAAAGTGTGTCATGATATTACCTTATTCTAATATTGGGACCCAGTGATGTTTTTTTTAAATAAAAACAATGATTAACCCTGAAATTTCAGTGGTCGGTATTACTAGTAAGCAAACTTATGTTTAAAGCCCGATAAAAATCAACTTAATGTACTTATAATGTAATGTTGCATTACACACCCCCCATCACATTAAGAATACATGTTCACTCAAGAGCAATGAAGGCGGGTTACCGATTCACGTCAAAATCCGCTTTAGATAAATTTCCCAAACTAATTTTTAACATAACCCAGGCACATTTAAAAGTTAATTTTGTGCCCAGTTATTTCTAAAGACGTTATTACTATTATAAGTTAGGTAAGTTAGACCGCGTCGGGGCTGAGGGTGTTAAATTGGGTTACGTTAACTCTAACCGGGTCCAATGGATTCCGGAAGTTTGTGTGGAGATGTAGCAATGCGGTGTCGTGGGTTAATTCGCTGAAAGTTTAATTTTTAACTTGCTGCAAATTGTTTAACTCTTTTTATGAAGGAGCCGAACTAAGGATATTATTATAATTATGAAGTTTTTAAAAAATTAAAAAATAAATGTCGAATCTGTGTTTTTCTAACAACTTTCTTCTTTTTTTATGGGTCGCGATGATCGCTTACCAACAGGCGGCTCGCTGGCTCGTCTGCTTCCTTTTTCACATATAAAGGTCGACTAGACTCGATGAGTATTACGTCAAGTAAAAGCTATATTGTATTGTTATTCGACGAATATCTATTCATATAAATAAATACATAAAAATAAATTTGAACCGGATAGATTTACGGACGACCAAGCTACACTTTTTTTTAAATAGGCACAATTCAGATTTTAATTTCAGTGGAGTTACTAATAAATACGACATAAAAAAACAAATAATTAACATGAGTACTCAACACGTCTTAAGGACTCTGACGACGAGGAAAAAAATGCCTCGTTATAATTGTACTAAATGAACGCATTAATTATGATTTCAGGACATCGTTGTGTAAAACAAGGCCCTAACCACTTCATTTAATTGTTCCTTCTTATTAATTAAGCTGAGATTTTCTCATTAAATTTAATAATTCTTGCAATAATTAAGGTTTCAGACATTTAACTTCGCTTCGTATTTAAAAAACTGTATAATGTGTACACAAAAGTTGTTATACCAGTTTCTTTCATGTTTTTATCCTGATCCTATTATTATACAGGGTTACTGGTTAAGTCGACCTAGATCCTTTAAGGGGTTGTAGTTTCTATTATTTCTGACCACTTTGACTAAGAAACACCATATCCTAAACTTAACCGTTTTCAAGATATTTAACTTTTAAGATAATTATTCTTAAATACCGATTTATTGTATATTGCTACCTTTTTTTTGGAATCTTTTCATTTAATTTGTTTGTTTATACAACAATTATGTAGCAGATAAGTTGCTTCAACTTTATCGACACTTGAATTGCCATTAACTGAACAAACCGAGTACCTAGTAGAATATGAATGATAGCTAAAGAAGGAAATAAACTTTCACAAAATACTTTTTTCTTATACCAATAAATTTTTTTTCTTATACTAACCTAACCTAACCTAACCTCGTAATAAAGACATTAAAATTTTAGGGTTACGAGGTTAGGTTAGGGGTTAGATCCGGACTTCTAGCTGGCCATGGTATGGGCCCACCTCTCCCAATCCACTTATAACACATTAAAATTTTACTACTACCTGGGAGACTTTCAACTAAGATTTTTCAATTAGTTCTGATAATAACCAAAATTGCTATACCTCGTTGGATAGCTGAAAAAATGTAGATATTTTTAAGATTGTCTGCAGTATTACTGCCATAGAGTTTTTTTTAAATATTGGTATAAGAAAAAAATATTTTGTGAAAGTTTATTTCCTTCTTTAGCTATCATTCATATTCTACTACTCGGTTTGTTCAGTTAATGGCAATTCAAGTGTCGATAAAGTTGAAGCAACTTATCTGCTACATAATTGTTGTATAAACAAACAAATTAAATGAAAGGATTCCAAAAAAAAAATTTGCAATATACAATAAATCGGTATTTAAGAATAATTATCTTAAAAGTTAAATATCTTGAAAACGGTTAAGTTTAGGATATGGTGTTTCTTAGTCAAAGTGGTCAGAAATAATAGAAACTACAACCCCTTAAAGGAACTAGGTCGACTTAACCAGTAACCCTGTATAACTATGTGATCTTATATTAGTATGGACTAAAACAAGCCATAATGACACGAGATGTTTGGTTGTTTACTTTTGCGTTAAACAGTCTACTTTTCACTTTCAATGCGAGGGAAAAACAAAGTTCTATACCAAATTACAATATTTAACAAATATGTAACATTTTCGGACAAAAGAGTTTCGCGGTTGTTAGTTTTTTGTAAAGTGACACTTTAAAAAATGCTTGCATAAATCTTTAGCTAACAGATACAAACTTGAAAATTATTCAGGCCATGCTTAATAAAATAAAATTACCTTAATACATTTAAATAGATTCACATTCGTAATCATTAATCGTGTTTTACGAAAACATTTTTTTTTTCAAATAAAAAGATGGTCCATACACAATAGCTGAAAATTGCGATAATCCTTCTTTCACAATCACCGTGATTGGTTGTTTAGGGGTTTCGAAAATATATTTAAAAAAATACTTTCAACCCTAGAGATTAATAAGGAGCTTTAGTCCCGATGTGCAGAGACTAAAGTGAGATTTTAAGTGCATGAGAATTTTTTTTTTTTTTAAATTTGGCAGTTTTCTGTAACGTACAGTCAAAGACTTAAATTTGTGACCCACCTTAGGTCCAAAGTCAATCTGACATTCTTCAATAATGAGGTTAAGTTTCCTATAAGTTACAAATGACTGGAAATTCCTAATGACATTGACGACTTCAAGCATATATTTTTTTGAAAGATTTCACAAATTTATATTCGTGACCGTGCGTGCTTAAATAAGTTATAACTCTCAACATTATTAATAAGCACTAGGTCGATTTAAACACACCAACAATTCCACAAAGTTCCAGTTTACGATATTACGATTATTTGTTAAATCCATAAACCAATTAGGTTCACTAAATATTACAGATCACCAAACTTCGAGCGCAACGGCTTGGAATGGTCCTGAAATTCTGTTTAACTTAAGGATAGCACTCACGACATAATATAATTATTACAATAGTAACATACATAGTTGTACTATCTGGGTTTTTGAAAATATTTATATGGGGTGATTTCTTATTCGTCTGATCAGTCTGAAAATGTTAGGTGACCATAATTTTAATATTAATTAGGGAAACATAATAGTATGCGAATAAAATGCTAAACTTTAATTATTTCAAAAACGACTACACTAATAGAATCTTAATCATTTAATTTAACTGAGTTGGGAAAATGAAGTTAGGATCACGACCCCACAGTCACCCTGTATATCAACCCTTTAGCAAGCCTCACCAATCTAGGTACTACAAATAAAATATATATTTCACTTAGTTGTGTAAACGCAATCTTGTTTAATTTTTATATCAAGGTTTTAAGACTGATGTTTCAACCAACTGTATGTAGTTGATAAAAAGCGTGTGCCTTAAAAAAGGTTAAATCTGGCATTGTTAAATTCGAATTATCGTTGCCACTGCTGGACATAGGCTTTTTCTATTGTACGGCACCAAGAACGATTCGAAGCCTAGCACTGAGTTGTATTCTAATACAACTCCGTAAAGGTAAATGAGTCATCGATCCTCAATTAATTGCAGTATTTGAAGATAATTAACCGGTGAAATTACTATTATAGAGGCATTCGATCTTAGTCCTCAGACTTGGCAACGCATTCGACGTCTTGATCACAAATGTCCATAAGCCCAGCTGTGCTTGTCATCTGCTCCATAACAATGACATAAAAAAATGGAATACGTAAAATTTTATAATATATACCTAATTTTACCCTCGTACAGAGAATTGTGTATAATACAGCCATTGGAATAAATATACATTGCAAAGAATATAAAGCGGATTTTCCTTTGTTTTTTTTGCCTGACAGTCGAATTGGAAAATTGATTATGATATTAACAATAGGCTCGTATTCCATTGACGAATTTTGTTATATGGCTGCGAGCCTGAAGAGGTAAAGGAAATAATTATTGTGCAACAAAATATGAAAATAAAAAGAAACCACCCTATAACTGCAGCTGTATGTAACTACATCATGATTATAAAAGTAAATAGTCTATCAGCTATCGTGTAATCGCGCCTTAGCTTTCTCGTCCTTACCTTGATATGACACAGTCCATTTCACTTCCTAATTTAACACTCCAATCTGAGATCATTGGGACGTGAAATTAGACGAATACCTCAATTTCCTATAATAATTACCGGTCTGTACGCAGCTTATGAATGATTTCTCTGTCCATTTTGGGGTTTGCAATAAATTTGTAATTATTACAAATATAATTTACGATGCGTAAAGGATTATTGCTTCATAAATGTAGTAGCGTATTGACAAATAAAACAACACAAACAAGCGAAATTGCACAAGATTCAACTTAAAACTTGATGCTTTAAAGTTCTTTGCATAAGAAAAAGGTGTTTCTTTAGTATGTGTAGGCCTCACGGGCACTTTTACACGTAAAAAAGTCAACCAGCGCTTTCTGAGAAGAAATGCCGCTAGAAATTCAACAGTTGTTTGTTTAAATATTGCTTATGATATTATAAAGTGATAATAATGACTCTTGAAAGTTTTCTATGTATATAAGTACTAATTTCTCTATAAGTATGACTATTTATATCTTTATCTAGTATCCATAATATTTTAATTAATTTGGGACTTGTTCAATTTCTGTGAGATTGTCGCCCGATGTTTATTTTACTTCATTAAGCAGATATGACGTAATTTACCACGTTGAGCACAGACACCAAGGGAGAGAAAATTTAATTAGCTTGTAATATAACTTTTGTTGCAGATGATTAATAATTATTTATCTTATTTTTAGCTTAATATTGACCGGCGTGCAGATTGAATCTCTCTAATATTTAACGCGAATGTCATTGCTAGTGGCGTTATATAAAGGTCCTGCCGTGAGCAGCACCGGGCCAATGAGGGTTTCCGCGCATCAATTTTTTCACTAGATGGCGCCTCTGGGAAGTAAGGTCTTTTTGACAGTTGATAATACGTAAAAAATATAAATTGAAATAATTTTGTAGGTACCTCAATATTTGAAATGTGTATATATCAAGTGAAAAAGTAAATTGTCAGTAGTTTGGTCTTCTTCTAGGCATATATTTTCAATTCAATTCAATTTAACATCAACTGTCAAAAAGACCTCAGTTCACAGGCGCCATCTTGTGAAAAAACTGATGTGCGGAAACCCTCATTACGGTTGTCTGTATCGACGTGGATATGCGTAGATAAAACATCTGTCACTTTCCAGCCAGTATCTTAGTGCGACAGTGATCGATGCTTTTTCACCGCGATAAAGGCGACCATAATACGGAGGCAGCTGTTGGGGCATGCGGGGCTGCGCAATTAAGTGCGCATTGGGCTACTGGTAAGTAAAAATAATATTTACTGTACTGTCAAAATATTAATGCATGATACTTATTTCAGAATGGAATAAAAGAAGCCGAAACGGGTTAATACCGTGGTCATGCTTATTTTCCAAACCCCCTATATATATCGACAATGTTGTTACCGTCATAATCACGGGTAACTTAACTGAAAGTCTGCTTATAAGAGTATATTAAAAGTTGGGGGATTTGATGTCTTAAGTTATGAATAATAGCGATAGTTAAAAGAGTAGGTAAAATATTAATTAATTAAAATGGACGTCTTTTGGCTGCCATGATGAAGATAAAAAAATATATTTAAAAAAATACATTTCTATTTGTTAAAACTTTTTTTATAACCTAAGTGGTACGTTTTTTATTACAGAATATTCCTAAAGTATTTTGTATGTGCGCTTCGTACTTTTGCAAGGATCTTAACTGAAGCAATTTGCGACATCGCGATGGAGTTGCTAATGAGCTTACCGGGATATTTGCCAAACAATCTTGTGCTCCAACTTCTTAGTGTTTGAAACTACGTTAATGTTACAGAAAATATTACATAGAGAGAGAGAACTTTAAAATACAAATAGCATTATGTTGCTACAAAAAATATTGTTTTAACAAACAATGAACCATTTTCAAACAAAATAACAATAAAAACTGCTTAGAATCACCCTGTATGTATGTAGTAAAGTACCTAGAGTCGGTTTTTGGGTTTAGAAATATAGACACTTCCCGATTTTCAGTTTTTGGATTATATGATTTAAAACAGTGGTATTTTTACATTACACGTAGTAAAACTTTATTTTTGATCGTTTACTTCCACTTTAAATATGTTTAAACTATAAAACACATTTCCACCTTCAGGTCCTTGAGATAAAACAAAACAATAATGAAAATTTTAATATGAATTACAAATATTACAATCCAACAATAAAGTTTTATCGTTAACTTTTTTAAATACATACCAGGAATTTCTAAACGAAGCCAAATTGTTTCATTTTGCATTTCGCTGTTTATTTGAACGAAAGGTTAGCAGATATCTCAGTGCACAGCTTTAAGTCGTTTTAGTTCTAGTTTGATAATGGATTTTAGACCGCGGAATATAAAGCACCTTATGTAGACTAAGACATTTAATGGTTTCCATTTGTAGCTAAGAAATGCACTAAGGTTATTTTATTGTTTTACTCATACATACATATAATCACGTCTCTTTCCCGTAGGGGTAGGCAGAGACCAGTTCCTTCTACAAGTCACAAGTCTCTTCATACACATGCCTCGGTTTAGAGTCTCCTGATCTGGCCCTTTCTTTATTTAATACGTCCCCGATCTGCTCGTGTAACGGTCGCCTTGGCCGTCCTCTTCCAACATTCCCATTTACTCTTGCCTCTTTTATCTGTTGCGTCACTCTGACTCTATCCATGTACTATTTTTATATACTATTATTTTATATTTATTATTTTATCATAACTAGAATTTGGAGTTTTGGTGGCATATCGTGGTTCTAAAATCCATTGAGTCATTATTTCCTTATTATTATAACACATACCACTTTGATATTAACCGCTAAACCAATTTAAATGAATTTTGGTGTGTAGTTATTCTCTGTGAAAGCGTTGAATACCAACAGAAATTAGTACATACATACATACCTTCACGCCTGTAATCCCAGAGAGTGGGGTAGGCAGAGCTACAGAATTACAACTTTATAAAGTTGTTGACAATTCAGTAACCACAATTTGCACAAATAGGCTAAGATGTTTACCAGCGTATTAGTGACAGGTTGCAAGCCCATCGCCTAACAGTACTACAAGCCTATATTCCCTTAGTCGCCTCTTACGACATCCACGGGAAGACATGGAGTGGCACTATTCTAACCCGGCAACCACACGGGGCTAAATTAGTAGGTATGTATAAACCGGGCTATTTATTTATTTATTATTTTTTTATGTAAATATTACCACAATAGGTACTGAAGGCCAAAATTAAAGTGGCATGTATTAAAATAATGAGAACATAGCGACTCCATGGATTCTAGAACCTCGATTTAAGCCACAAAATCAATTTACGGTTTTACAGACAGAAAGACATATAGACAGACATCAGGCGCAAAAAGCGACTTTGTGTTTAACTATGTAATAATAATAAAAGTAAAGATAGAGAATAAAAAGACACACATCACGGTAGTTTTAAGAGCTATCAAGAAACACGTCACGATGTTAAAAAACCGGCCTTCATGTACTGAAGTAGTAACCTAAAAAAGAAAAACAACTTTGCCAGCATATTATATTTGCGTAACCATGCCAAATTTCATAATTTAATTAAGTTTATACATTCATAATTATAATATTACAGATAAATTGCCAATAAATGTTAAAAAATACGAAATTACACTGAGATCGTCAATATAATTACCAACAATAATCAAAGAATACAAAAATAACACCCAATAATTAAAATAACAACAATTAAACATCCAATTACTGTTAATATACAGGGATAAATAAATCTGGATAAAATAATAGTTTTACAATCTAAGTTCCATATATTAATCCACGGAGATGGATCTAATAAAAGTTTTCTATGCTGATGTTTAAATGCTTCGTTGGATTGTAACTTTTTACATAACAACTTATAAAACTAATGCGAAATTGCCAACATTCCGCACGATATCGAGATAGGAAAAGTAAAAAGGACTATTTCGAAAAATTTAACTTTCCGCACGATATACAGCTGAAAGTACTTAAGTTGGACTTTTTGAACAACTATATTAAAAAAACATTTATTCTCACAACAAATTGAAAGCCATTCACTTGAAAAATATCTGACAACTTCGAAATTCAGAATCCCGATAATTGCCCTAATGAAATTATAGCTAGATGTGAAAATTGGACAAAATAAATTCGTTTTGATAAATTAACTTCGCAAATTAAGTTAAGAACTTTTGAAGTACTTTACATCAATCAAGTCTTATTAAACAAACAAATGCCGGAAAAACTTTTGCAATTTGATATTTAAAATTAAACAACAGATGTCCCTTTGTTTTTCTTTTCATTGCTTTAAATATTTCTTAGGGTTATTTTTCAATAAGTCTAGGAAAAGAAGTTTAACAGACTTGTTGTAATGAGGCTACCTAAGTATAAACAAGAATATAGACAGTAAATAATACTCTTATAATAAATCAATTTTAACCATAAATATCAGGGGACAATCGCACACAAATTGTCCCAGTCCAAAACTAAGCTCCAGGAGAAATAAATACTTAAGTAGAAAACTAAGAACTTGGACAAATTTAATACTTACGCTCATCTCACAAATAAACCACTTCACATTTTGCACTGTTAGATCAATACAGTATCAACTCAAAATCTTTGCCAGTTTCGTTTCAAGTTCATAGAGTTTGTAATTAAGTTGATTTTAAAATACAGTTTTATTTTGAGTTGCTATTGTTTTGGTCTAGCACTGCGAATTTTGTAGACAAAATTTTAGTTAATTAGAAAACAATGAGGCCGCCACTAGTAAAAAATATTTTCAAAAGAGTTTCTAACCTGAAAAACGTCCACTGCTGGACATAGGCCTTCCCCAAGGATTGCCACTAGGACCGGTCTTGCACCGTTTGCTTCCATCGGATTCCCGCAACCTTAACTACCGGGCGGAAAATGTGTGCTGGGTACAAAGTAAACTCTCAGTATCCAACTTGCGTAAACTTGTTGTTAGAAAAGAGCACAACCTTTTGTTGCCGACTGCACTTTTTTTGTAAAATCTTTATCAAAATAATAATCTTATCAATACCAAACCATTGGGTCCTAACACGGTGGGTCTACGTTAATAATAGCGGAGATCCTGTCGCCACGCTCCGACTCCATCATCAGATTACCTCTTAGATACCATAATATTGCATTGTCATCGGGTGTACATTTGTGGTTTAAAATTCAGCGCATCCCGTTAATGAAAAGTGGGTCAAATTTAACTTGCAAGATTTGACCCGTACATACATCGCAAGTTAAATAAAAAGCGTGTAAAAAATTTGGTTATCTCTAGTACAAAATGAACTTAACTGACCTCAACCGATCTGCGCAACTGACCTTGTTATTCACAACCTTAGCTCAATAAAGCCTTGAGATCCCAAGCGGTCACAGCGGGGGGCAGATAGTTTTATACTGGAAGGAAATTTTAGAAGGATTTAGGTCCATTCAACGCGGACCTTTGTTACGGAGCTCGTTGTGACCTCCCTTTGGAATACTGTATGAGAGACTAATATATTCGGGAGCTCGAAATGATTTTGGGTTGGACCCTTCTAGAAAATGTTCTGCGTAGGGTGAAGATTGTTTATAAAGAATGGTAGAACACAAGAAAGCATTGTTTGTGTAAAAATTATCATCATCAACATAATAACATGTACAGACAAAACATTCACGCCTCTCTTATAATAATGAGTGGATGGTTGTTTTCTTGTAATTGACAACCAGTTGCAGAACATTTTAAGAAGTTAAGAAATATTCTGAGAATATTATCGGACACATTTGAGAGCATTGAAAATGTTCCGAGAATTTCTCATAAGAAACTTTCTCAATTTGAGAAGCTACTTTCCAGTAAAATGCTAGTTGTAATGACGACTTCAGTTGCACCAGTCCAAACATACACCTCTTTCGCTTCCTTTAAATTTATCAAACATTGAATGTAGCAGTAATAGGTATGTTTTTGTGTTAGCCACTTTTCATCCTTATTTGTTATCATTTTGCTTTTGCAATACTGCTTGCTTTACTTTCATGTTAATAAGAGTTATAATACTATGGTAAAGTAAGTCTAAATGGAATAGAAGTTCCCTTGGTTGCAATGTTAGACATATTGTTACCAACCGTTTTCTTCATAAATCATTGCCTTCCATTGATCTAGCTTCTTTTTTAGGGAAGGAACGAGTAAAAAGTAAAAAAGCGATTTTAAAAGCTATAAATATCAAAATAAATCAAAATCAAATGCACGTAGATATTTAATCCGTTTTAAATAATCTCAAAAAATTCAGCCCGCCCAACTTAGAACAGAGAACTATCTTTATAAAACAAATTCAAAGGTTCTCAAACAAATCATTAGCCAGCGTTTCCAATAAACACGAAGCGAGTGAAACATTTGAGTTCCCATATTGCGTTGGCGACATCGCTTGTAGAGGTCTCGGCTTCCGTTCCATTTTCGCCATTTTTAGCCAAACTATGCTCGTGGCCTTATTCCTGCACGGCAAAGCTGAGTTCTTTCGATCGAACTAGCCTTAGTTGACCTCTGTACAAAGTAAAAATACATAAACGTTGTGTTTACTACTTTGGATTGCCTGAGTCTGCAACAAATCAGGTAATTTAATAAACACGAATCGCGCGCACGTACGACTTTTGGGATCCTAGTCTTTTGCATTATTTATAAATCGTCAAGGCAACTCATATGTATATTGTAAAAGTATATGAATCTTCGATTTCACTCAATAGAGTATTCCGCACTTTCTTGTAGACAAGTCTTGTCGACTTTGGCCGACCTGCCTTACCTGCGACCAAAATCAAAATACACACACTACAATGTTATTCATAATGCTCTGAGGGGTAAATTTAAGCCCGCCGGATAGTAATTACTTAGTTGACAAATTAAAAGGCAAGTAGTTAAAGAGAAGAAACTATAATAATTGTAGGTCTGTGTAGGTACGCCTTCCAAAGTTTTGGGACTCCTACTATCCCATAGTCACGTGATTGGAAAATAAAGACATACTCGTACAGTATAACACAATGTATATGGCGTATCGAGAATCTTCGTTCGCGCAGACACGAACACCGATTTCGATGATTTCCGAAGCACTATTAAAACCCACGATCAGACTTCTGCGTAATAGTTATAAGGTGCCTATTAAATTGCATCAATTTTTCCATCTCACTCACGGCTGACTGAATGACACGCGCGCGCGTCAACATGGCGTCACTAATAACCAATAATAATAGCACAGAATACAGACGCGCCACGCGTAGAACGTGCGGATCGGGTCCCGCGCTTTGAAAATTCGTATTCTGCGCAGGTACATCAGTAACGGCCAAACCCTATATTCAATTCGCGGACAGATATTATTGGATTAGAGATTAAAATTTGACACATTTTGCATGGGCAAATGTCAAATTTTAACCCGAGGTAAGCCTTATCTATCCTCGGTTTGAATATAGGGTTCGGCCGTAAGCCATATCAGTTGTGTTTAACTGACCAGGTAGTAATAGTCAGTATCTTTATTCAATGTCAAGGAGAAGGCACACGAGCACACAACCTGATGGTAATTGGGATCTGACTCCCGTCGAAATTTGAATTCTCGTGACTACAATCTCAAGACTTAAAATACGATACCTGTCCTGAGGACTAAGATGGAATACTATGCCACTCGTAGTACCTAATATCACCGGTTATATTCTCCCACACCGGAACCTACCGCCACCACTTTAAGATGCGACAACACCGCTGCTAAAAATACGGAGACGGTACGGAATCGCAGCGACGCATCGTATGCGTACTGATTTTATCGCATGGGCTCCACAGCGCTGCTCAAAATACGGTGTCGTTGCGTAAACAAAAGACGGAGTCATAGGTTACAACATGGCGCCGTTTTTGACGCACTGTAATATATGCACCGTTAAGCAGCGGTGTGGAGGGCATGCGATAAAAACGGTACGCATACGATGCGTCACTGCGATTCCGTACCGTCACCGTTTTTTAAGCATTGGTATGGGCGTACCTTAAATCTTATAACCTCGCTCGCCATCTCGATAAAGTCATGTTATCCTGATTTAGTCGAATACGTCCGGAGCTGTGCAAGAATAACCCCCAGCTCTGCCAATATTGAAAAGTGGGTGGAATATTTGAAGCAAAAGCGAACACAACTCGAAGTTTCAACACCACATGCGATATACGGCTGTGGAGTTTGCTTAAAAACTTTATTGCAGCGAATCTTTTATGTTGCTCGCTGGTTTTAGTCTTGAGGATGTTTAATTAAGTCAGTTAATACACATGCTGTCGTAAAAATGTTTTAAATAGAGTTCAGCTATGAATTTTGTTTCACAGCTATAATAAAAGCTTATTCGTGTAACAAACAGATGAGAAAAATATTTTTTTAATAGCTATAAATTAACCAAGATATAAGGCAACAAAGATTAATCCCTATCTCTTTCTAACAAAACAGAATTGCTGTCTAATTAGCAGTTTAATATGATTGTTTAATCCGTATTTCTTGGCCGATTTTAATTAAAATTTTACTTTTGGTGATCTACATTAATGTATTTAACTTTTTTCTGAGAAATACAATTTAAAAATTCATGCATCTTCCCTATAATGGCGAGTTTTGTCAGTCAAGTCAATGTCAGGAGAAGTAAGTATACTTTACAAGTTACCTAATATTTTATTTAGGTTGTTGCCAGTTAAAAATAATAATCAAGGAGGCCATATGACTTGTTTATTATAGTTATATTTTATAGAACTGTTGAACGAAGCAACATGCAGGGCAGAAATTACGTTACTCACAACTAGCAAAACCAAGGACATCGTAATGTCGACAGTGTCCAAAAGTTGCAAAAGCTGCAAACATTCGGAACATTCATGCACTTTCTCCGCTACTTCCACCTCTTCCATTAAATTACGTTCGATCGCTTTTGCTTTGGGCCCAACTTCCCCAAAACAAAGTTCAAAGTAATGACTATAATAATAAGTCAACGTGCTAGGAAATTTAAGTACTAAATACAAAATAGAATAGAAGAATAGCTAAACTGAAGTGGCAGTAGGCGGGGCACATCGCTCGCAGGACTGATGGCCGATGGGGTCAGAAGGATTTTGAGTGGCGTCCGCGGACCGGGAGACGAGCTGTACTGCGTTGTGGTTGTTGTAGCTGTAGGCCTCCAACAAGATGGAGTGACGACCTTGTTAGGATTGTGGGAACGCGGTGGATGCGAAAAGCACAAGACCGGTCTAAATGGAGAGCCTCGAGGGAGGCCTATGTCCAGCAGTGGACGTCTTCCGGCTGACATGATGAAATACAGACACGGGGTGCTGATTCTCATCACCATACAAATTTCTCTATGAGGTAACGTTACCGGTACTTACTTGATAGAAGAAAATATCGAGCTCGGGGTACAGGCAGCAGAGGCACCCGTAGTCAGCGAGTGGAAAAACAAAATCATAAAGATGTATAAAACATGCCGCATCATGCATGGAGATGAGGCAATTTTGATCCTATTTTTAGGGTTCCGTACCTCAAAAGAAAAAAAAAATCCCTTACAGGATCACTTTGTTGTCCGTTTGTCTGTCCGTCTGTTCGTGTGTCTGTCTGTCAAGACTCTTTATCTAGGGAATGCGTAAAGGTATCGAATTGAAATTAAAACCATACACTCAAGTCTACAGTCCCTTGAAGCTGTGAAAAAAACAAACTTGTAAGTTAACGTAAAAAAAAAATATGGCCGTTTATGCCGCAAGGAACGTATATTTCGACACTCTCAAGGAAATCAAAATGTATAGGGTAGGTATTTTCTGTAGACCTAGAACTATGAAATTTGGCAAGTAATACGTCTTTCGAGTATTGTCACAAAAAACTGGATCTTTATGCAAAAAAAAATGAATTGAGTTAACCGTGACATGCGGAACCCTCTGAGGGCGAGTCTGAATCGCACTTGTCCGGTTTTTTTTTCGATCTCCCAAGTCTTTGTCAAACTTTTACGTCAGGTTCTATTTCTTTAGGAGTGACTTGAAAAGACAAATAGTGCATCTGAAATTTCTAACAAACTAATATATTAACACCTTTGTTAGGAACTTTGTTGCCTAGGCAACGAGCGAGTAAAGGTCCTGTGTGCCAGCCCTATGTTGTCTGTGGTTTATTTGCTGTAATCAAACACGACACTCGGGACTTACCCAAATCTCCAATCTAGAGATGTGGGCACTTATGTTTATTTCACGGGTTATTTATTTGTTTATTTATTTATTTATTTATGAATCCATGGAAAACCAACAGCTTTTAAAAAAAATAGAATTATGATTAACAACACATAGCCAATTACAGGTTCACACATTTAGCAACTAATTATATTGAAAAAGAATGAGCCTTACTTACAACGAATACTTATACAGTGCAAATATGTTACAACTACTACAGATCACAAAATATTTCTGTAAACTTAGACTATGCTAACCAACACCTCAACTACTACAGGACATTACTACATACATTACATTGTTATTATTATTATTATTATTTGATACATTTTTGTATTAACTGTCTATTGTTTTACTTTAGTATAAAGTCTGCAGAGAAAAGTAACCCCCCCGTAAACTTAGCACTGAGGGTAACTTTCGTCTGCAGCTAACTGTACCCAGACACTAATATTTCTATATTAGACTACTATTTAGGTACGAGTACAACAAGTAAGAATTTTTGGAGCCAGTGAGCCAGGGCTGCAAAACAAATAATTTCTGATGCTTCAAACATGTCATTTTCTCTTTTTTTGTATTCAAAAGCTACATAGTACTAGATTAAATTTGAATGTTGTTAACTGATTTATTTATTTATTTATTGAACAAGAACGGTATTACACCAATTACAATTGTGAAACATTCTACTAATGGACTTTTAATAGTTAAGAGCACACACACACACTGTTTCTCACACATAAAACATACATTTATTTACTACAACATTCAAGTACAATCTTCTTAATGCTACTGTACTAAGAGATCTTAGTACGCACGACTTTGGGATACTAACCTGGACCAGTGGTCAACAAAAACTGATATTGACACCAAACAATTGATTATGTATATGTTCTCGTTCATTTTCAAAATTGTCATTTTATTGGTATTTTTAAACAAAGCAATACGGGAATAACATTCGACCTCACCAACCAAATGCAATATTGTTGAAGAAACAACACTTAGAGGTATACCTACTAATTTTGCGGATTTATACAACCTCTATGCAACCGAGTAGCCATCAACTCGAATAGTTTGCCAAATACTTGATACTTCCAACAGTCTGGTACATCTCACAAACTTATAATCCGTTCCAACATCTTTAGAGAAATTTCACCTCACCCTTTCAGGATCAGACTAGTGGGAACAACTAATCGATATCTCATAGCAGTCTTGTAAGATACTTGTAAGTGAGCGTTGTAACGTCCGTATACTAACCAGAAATAGTTGGTTAGTTAGCTGCATGCCGTATAGATTCAAGATGGGAACTCTGGCAGCACAAGTTAGACTGCTCGGCAAGCTTTCATTGCATAGCAATGAGCTATTTCTTTTTGTACGCTAGTTTGATAATGTTTTGTTCATTGATCGGGGTCTACTGGTTGTTTGATGACTCATGAATTGTAGTTAATGTTAGTATTTGTAACCTTGAGATAAGAGAATATGGTGCAGCTTAGTATTGAAATTCGCTTTCTGCATTGCGTCTTTGAAAATTTTCTTTTGTTTAGTGTCTTACCATTGTAAATTAAATTATATTACTATACAATAAGCTTAACAATAAGTGACTTTATATTGATAATAAAACCGATGTTTTACACACAATGAATCTTCCTTAAATTAACCCGTCTCCTAAGTCTCATGACGCTAATTTAATGTATTTTTTTAGTAGTACGAGTATGACACAAGAAAAAGGAAAAAAAAAGAGTTCCCCGAATTTACTTCGTTGTTTTATATGATTTATTTAATCAGTTTTCATGGAAGAAAATATGTTATTATGTTACTTACATATTTCAAATCTTATACTTATATCATTTAAACCGCATAGCCGCATAGAAACATTAGTTTTAATTTAGATTTAAGTACAGTTGCAGGATGTCGCATGGACTAACCTATATACTTAAGTTTTAAAGATACTAACATCATTCTGTACAACTTCTGTGCCATGTGATGACAGTGAATAAATGAATAAATGAAATGGAACCAAAAAATATGCCAAACTTGCACGAATTAAAAACAGCATTTTTATTTTATTTATATTATTTTATAAAAGAGATAAATTTTTACCAGTTGCTTAGGAAATTAAACATTATGTTGTAATTTCTTTTAAAATATTTTAATTTGACATTGTACTTCACGCAAAAACACAAACAAGACAAATTTTGATATATTAACCCTCCAAAAATATGATTTTATTTCATATAACACAAATTTCCAAAAAATGTAAAACGTCTTAAATACTAACTATAAATAACATAACCACTGCAGTTCACCCGCTTGTTGCATGGTCTCTAAAATGCTGGCCGCGTTCCCCCTTTGCACAGCCAGACTGAGCCTGTAATGCTAAATGCATTTAAATTCATATTCATTCCTACTAAAGTTTTATTAAAAAAAATAAACTTATATTACTTTGCACCTCAGAAATATTAAAAAATATCAAATATATGTTTAGGCGAAAATGTGACAGAACTGATAGTTGTTGAATAATGGAAAATACTAATTATAAACCCATATCTGATTCAAATTCAGATTATTTATTTGCAATAAACGTGGTACAAATGGTCCCAATTAAACATAATCCACATATAACCGTCGGTGACAGCATGTAAAACATGACCATTAAAAGTAACAATTTACAAAGGTTATGACATGTCTTGAAAATTAAATCATTAAATGGGAAATGAATAAATTAAGTAAATGTTAATTTTTCGTCATTAAATATTCATTAACGGAGTAGAAGTCTTTCTCAACCAACCAGTGGAAAAGTATGGTATTAAATCGATTGTATTTGAGATTTCTTATTTGTTCAGGTAGGTTATCGAATATTCTAACCAACATTGCATAGTAGTTTTTGTTACGCATGTTTGTCGTAAATCGTATCGTAATTTCTTAAAATAAAACCGATTAGGTGTTGTTTAGTAGTTTAATATAATAAAAAAAAACGGTTTGCATTACTGTGTGTAATTTTATTGTAAATGAGAAATATATACTTAGCTTATTAATGAAAGTTATACTAAATTCACCTTTGTTAAATTTTTGCCAAAACCTGTATTTAAAAAAACATTTTAAAAGTTGTTGGTAATTTTTTAGCTCTGCCTACCCCACTCTGGGAATGAAGGCGTGAGTTTATGTATGTATGTATGTATGTATTTTAATTTATTCCAATTCGTTTAATTTGATTTGTAAACGTATTAACATATTTTTTAATTTTTTTTTGTACAAAAATCGCTGTCAATATTTTTGCAGTACAATAAATCGTTTAATTTTGCAAAAATGTATGGTATTAAAGGTTAGGTTCTACCAACTCTTTACATACAGCCACTAAAACTTTCGTGTTCACTTATAAAACCGCGTTTCAATTTTTTTACCTTGTTCCGGTCATGGAAAGTGTTTAATTTTTCGATATTTTTTGGAGATCTTAGTTTAAATATATGATTCCAGAAAAAACCACTGTTTACATTTTTGTAAGGTTCAAATCTAAAAGCCCCACCGTAGTATTTATATTGTACTGTTAATAATTCCAGAGGCTATTGTTCTGGAGTATTAAGTAAGCTCGGATTGATCAGAGTCCCCGCGTGTTCAGGCTTCAGACTTCCATAATCCCTTTGTTCATGGTCCTATGCGGACATTATAGGAATTATGGAAAGGCAAATAAAAACTGGGCAAGAGCATGTCTGACCGTGCTCAGTGTAAGCGAAGCCGTTACTTCACAAAAACTATCTCAAAAAGCAACAAGTATGAACTTATTTGGTGCTGTCTTAGATGATTATAGTAGGTATAAACACTTTAGCCGGCTGTATCTCAGGAACCCCAGGAACTTAGTCGTGGTAGTTTTCTTTAAAAAACATTATACGTTCTTTAATTAAAAAAAAAAATTACATGTAATTTTGACTGTATGGAAGGGGGGGGGGGGGGGACCCACAAATTTTTTATATTATTCATCAGTTTTATTTTACCACTTTGTCAGCGTGACTAATATGTATATTCATGCCAAATAACAGCTTTATAGAAGTAAGATACTCTGAGCTAAGCTGCGGACAGACGGACGGACATGGTGATACTATGAGGGTTCCTAGACTACGGAACCCTAAAAACGTATAGGAATGATACATAATTCATCATTCGAGCCTTACTTAGACTAAGTATGCCATATTTCACATAGCTGGACCCTTCGGTACGACATAAAATACAGTCACGGTAATCCTATCCATCCATGATTTATATCGTAGAAGGGTCAAAGTAGAAAATTTCATAAGCGATATATCAATGTTCCATAAACAGTAATGTAAAAAGATAAACATCTGGGCTTTTAATCTGGAATTTCCTTTGCGTTGCGGCACTTTGGTAGACATATAGAAGTCACCAACTGCTACCAGTATAAATGCGGAAATTGGTGCATACATACATAAATTTATGCCTTCGTTCCCAGAGAGGTGTAGGCAGAGCTACAGAATTACCTACAATTGTAAAAAAATGTTAACTATTCTGTAACCACATTTTGCACAATTAGGCTAAGATGTTTACCAGCGTATAAGTGACAGATTGCAAGGCTTTTTTTGCTCTTGTCGCCTCTTACGACGTTAGAAGTTGGTGTCTAAACTGAATTTACAAAGATTTTTCATGAATGAATTATTTAATTAAAAATATATTGGACATTTCAGCGAATTGGGATACCTACAAAACAAAAATCACAGCTTACTTAACCGTTTAGATTTTACTGGCGATGAAAGCGGTAATTGTGGTAGATAAAATTAAATTTAAATACTTATCCATAGACCAGGAGGAAATTGCTCGGTAGTATAGGGTTGAAATCAATCGATGTTGTTTTGTCCTACATCGATCAACATCGTTTGATCCTTGACCGAAGTTACACTCTGTATAACTGTACGACTTAAAAGATACAGCCATTACTAAAAAACGGGTAGAACAAACAGAAGAACAAACGGACAGATGGACGTGCCATATAGGTTTAATAACAGTACGTTATTTATTACCTTAAGGTAAGTGACTCTAAAAAGAGTACAGGGCCTTTATTCAACACGGTAAAAATCATATCGTGTTTGAGCTGTTATCGTATTGTCACTGTTTGGAGAGCTCTTATTTACCTGACAGTAATGGCGGCTGACGTCAAAACAATGCCATATCAGGTTATAGTAGTTTATGCAACAGTTGTATAAGAGAGGTCAAAAAAGACGAGTGGTGTGGTTACGATGTGAGCCGCAGGCGAACATCGTAAAGCAAGACGCCACGAGTATTTTTTGACTTAGTTATACACCGTTGCATACAATACTTTTTCTACGACTAGGTTTCAAATAAAATCCAAAATTAAATTAATATACCTAGGTTAGAATACGAACCAACGAAGCACAGAACAACAAACGAGCGAGAAACCTTCGAGAACAACAAAATATGTGTCTATGGTTAACTTTGTTTTTAAATTGATGTGCACTTGCCAGGTTTCATATTTTTAAAAAAGTTGCACAATCGATTTAACTTGTGAAATAGGGACTAAAAAACACCTAATGATTTGAGAAATGAATTCTTTTACCTGATTGGTCGATTTTAATATAGCTGCGTTCTGGTTGGTTGATACCAAATAAAATGTTTTTTTTAAAGAGTTAAATTAGTAAAAGAGTTTACATACCAAAAAGAACCTAACGTTCCGATTGACAGTCAATGTGTATTGTGATTGGTGGTTTAATTTGGTGAAGTATTTTGAATGGTCAAATTAACCTAGGTGTAAGCTTTGGCAGCTAGGCATATCGTTTTGGCTCAAAAAAGCACAAGTGCTGTTAAGGGGAATAGACTAGATAGACTTTTCTACGGAATGTTCTGCGGACATATTATCTATATTCTTATATTAGTGTTCGTGACTATATAAATGATAGATAAAAGTACAGGAGTAGGAAAAAGACGTTATCGATACAACCGCCGGGAAAAGAGTGCCAGGGCCGGTACTCTAGGCGGTGAAAACGATATCGTAGTTAATCTGTTATGGTATTGTTATGACGTCAGTTGCCATTACTGTCAAGTAAATAAGAGCTATCAAAACAGTGACAATATGATAACAGCTCAAACACGGCTTGGTTTGTATCGTGTTGAATGCCCAGTTTAGCTTAATCTGTGTAAGTGGACTTAGTACCAATTTCACCAAACGATGTTAAATTTAATCAATGTCAATCGATTGTTAGTTCATACGTTTTGACAGCTGTTAACGCTCTAATCGTCTGTTAAGTGGTTAACATCGTTTGGTGAAATTGGTACTAAATGTTTTAATTTTATGGCAGTTCCCAAAAGAGGATGGGCAGAAATGTATGGACCCCAGGAAACAACAGCATTTAGTGATATCTTATGGGGAAGGTATTTTTATCTACCGCAACTTTTTATGGCGGGAGGTGTCAAATTGCTATGAGAAATTGTTAAATAAAATGTTAGTTACAATAAACATGTACAGCATGTTTCATCTCCCACACTTCCCTGATTTAGAACAATAGCCATAGCAAAAAATTTAAAACTTAAAAATGTATCTTACTAGAACTGGAACTTAACCATTTTTATCGCTTGTCGTCATCCAAAATGAACAATATTCATCCAGTAAATTGGCCACACGTCGGTAATATCGAGTGAATCTACTAGCGCTTCGGACAAGACCATCATTGCGGAGAAGAAGCGCTCCAAGAAATATTAGTCACATAAACCGATTTATCCATCCTCCTTTGTTTTTTTTCTTTCAATTACAAATGTTTTTTTTGTTACATGACTACTGTGGTGTGTCCCTTCATTCTAATGAAGGTTTATAACTCTCGATAAGCTCCAAGTTCTGTGAATGAGATGGATGTTGTTGAAGCATAGTTTAAATTGACTCGAAACGTACTTTTTCGACGTAGAACGAGCTATTGTGAAGTTAGTAGCAAACTTGAAATGTAAAAAATGTAAGTCTAACAATATTTGTTGTTGCAACGTGTGAGCAATTACTTAAAGCGAGAAACTTTTTTTATGCTATACTTTAAAAGGGCAAAAAAGTTAGGGACCTACGTTAAGTTTTTAGAAAACAAATGGCCTTCTAGTGGTCCACAATAGAAAGTTTAATATTATGTATAAATGTAGACACAATCCTCCTCAAAAAAGGCCTAACAACAATCATCCGTTCAAAGCAAATAAATGAATAAAATAATATTACTCCCAAACACATCCTGTATTTAACCATCTAAATGCAAAGCTTTAGTGTGGATCATAATATTAAGGCTCCTTACTTCACTGCCGTAATGCGAGTTAAATTTGAACCTTGTAACGACGGGATACATTTTCTTTTTGTGCGGGCTAAAGCTGTGTATTTAGGGCAGACCGAGGCTGACTTTAAGGCCCTACAGAGATTCGACATAATATTATAAGGTATTTTTAGGGACTCACGCCACCCTCTCCACGTAAGCGTCGAAAAGTTGTTTACGTAACTTTTGATTGCCTTTTTTACTTAGTTTGTTTACTTTTTTACTTAGACTGGAATTATGACGGAAGTTTTTTCGTTAAAGGCTCAAAGATACATAAATGGGTTTAGAACTCTGTACGAGGCGCTTGTTTGATTTTATTTGTCTTCCCCTTAAAGATTTTGGATGTCTTAGTTTAACAAACAGGGAGTGTTTTCTTTTACTTTACGACAAAAGAAGTATACTGAAAATGAGAGTTTATAGATATACAGGGTGGAGATGACTTAAAAGGCGAGGGGTTTTGTGAATAGAAGACATTTATTTTAAATTGACTTTTGAGCAATGCTGTAACAAAATAATTGAAGAAGCTTTGTAATATCATTTTTCAAGGAAGTGAAAATGCGAAAATTTGTCGAGGTAAATTCGTGTCGGAGGAAATGTATTCGCTTACGTAATAATGGATGGTGGTGATCTGACTTCTTATAATTAATTTTTTGAAACGTCTTTTATTTAAAATACTTTTTTATTTTAATTTATATATACATTTTAGTTTAATGATACATTTTACTTTACATTTAGATTCTAAACCTTAACTGATCAGAATAATAAGAAGTCTACTGCAGTGGTACATTATATCATACTTAGCAAAAGGAGTTCAATCGTGCCTATCTTTCGTGACCCGTGATTGCGCCAAAATCTAGGACTAAGAATACTGGTCGCTACTTTATCAACGACTTTTAATATAACGACTGTCCAAAATCGTTAATTTGCTCAGCAAACCAGAAAAAAATTAAAATGAGCAAATGCTGGTAAACCTGTTAAAAATTACATTTTTTTTACCGGCAATTAGTTAAAAAAGCTGTTAATTAAAAGCGTACACTAGCAATCTCATTTTAAATTCTGCTTTAGCGTGACAAAAGCAAAACAACGTCCAGTAAAAATAGCAGGAATAGTTCCAAAAATGAAAGGACCTGCTTGCTGTACAGGTTGATGTTTTAATAAAACGACCAGTTTGCTGTACAGGTTGATGTTTTAATAAAACGACCAGTTTGCTGTACAGGGTAATGTTTTTTGTATTTACAAAGTAAACTGCGAACGCTTGTAACCTGATCGAAGTGCACTTGATAGCACCGAGCGCTTATGTTTTAAAATACTTCAAGAGAGCGTTATTAATATTACAACTATCAAGATGCTTTGCTGCCTAAGTTAAAGAATAATTGATGTATTTTTTGCTATGCGATGAATGTTAAAATTTATTAAACATTTCAAAAGGATGTTATTTTTGGATCAATATTAACATTATATGGTTCACTACGACACTCATTGACTACATAATCTTTAGTAATGACGACGCGGTAGCCTAGTCGGTAGTGACATAGTGACCCTGCCTCCGAAGCTAGCGGTCCCGGGTTTGATCCCCGGTGCGGGCAAATATTTGTATGATGAGCGCGAGCACGTGTTGCTGAGTCTCGGATGTTTTCTATGTATTTATCTATGTAATTATTAAAGTAAGTGTATCGTTGCCTAGTACCCATAGTACAAGTCTAGAGCTTAGTTTTTGACTAGGTAAATTTGTGTGAGATTGTCCCCTTATATTTATTATTTATTTAATAAATAGTCACCCATTTTAAAATGCTGCTGTGCAAGATGCAAGGTCGTCCATAGTGGTTGATTAGGTATTCCAGCAGGCCTAGTATGGTTGCATTTATCACGTGACAAAATGTGGATTAAGCATCCGTCACTCTCATACTTAAATATGTGTTGAAAAGTGACGGATGATTTTATCCACATTTTGTCACGCGATAAACGCAGCCATATTAGGCAGAATTTTCATTTCATCGAAAGAGATTTCTCGCCAACAGGAGTTGTTTTTGTTGGTAGTCACAAGTCTAACCTAACTCTCGTCATGGTTTCAGCAGAAAACATGAAATTCGATGAAACGATAGAATACAAACGAAGAAGTTAATTTCGACGGATTTATAGGTTACTTAAGGGGGACCTGCTGTTTTATATGGAGCAGAATGTTGAGACACGAAAGGAATGAATGAAAGGCATATAGCTGAAATTAATGAGAATGCTAAGAGGGATGTGTGGTGTTAAGCGAAAGGATGGATTAATAAATGAATATATAAGAGGAACTCTAAAAGTGACACCGGTAGCTAAAAAGTAGTGCAGAAATCGGTTGTCATGCTGCGGAGGAGTGAGGAAAATATCGTCAGGAAAGTTTTGAGTATGAATGTAGATGGTTATATGAGTAGAAGAAGACCAAAGAAACGATCGACTGTGTAAAACATGATATGGCTAGAAAGGAAGTGTGACTACCGAGATGACGCATAATAGAGAAGTATGGAAGAAAAAGACATGTTGCGCCGACCTCAAATAAGTTGGGATAAAAGCAGGAGAAAGATGAAAGAGGAAGACGGCCGAGATTGTAAGCGGCAAAAACAATAATTATCGTCTTTGAACTGTTATGGTATTGTTTTGAACTCGGCCGGCTTTACTGTCATGTAAATAAGAGCTAACAATACGATAACAGGTCATAGCCGGTGTGTTTTTTTTCTACAGTAGAGGCCGGCCTGTCATTCTAACCTTATTTCAAACAACCAAGCATAAACCACTGCATAAGCACTGGATTCGAAAAAGTTCAGCATAAAATAAATGAAAACTCCCAGTTCCGGCAATCGAATTGTTTTTGCTGGTGCTTTGCGGGCACTAGTCCCAAAGCAATTATCCACTCGCGTACTTTAATTACGTTGCTTGTACGGAGTTCACGATCCGAATTACAGTTAAGGAAATTGATTACTTGATACTCACTTTGGTAATTAAGTTTGGGGTAGTGTCCGAAAGATGTAGTGCAGGCCGTGTTTCCGTTTAATTTAATTGTTACTTGTTCTTGTCAGGCTTTCGTACCCAAAGGGAAAAACGGGACCCTATTACTAAGACTCCGCTGTCCTTCTGTCCGTTTGTCTTTCACCACGCTGTATTTCACGAACCGTGATAGCCAGTTGAAATTTTCACAGATGACGTATTTCTGATGCCGCTATAACAACAAAATATACTAAACACAGAATAAAATAAATATTTAAGCGGGGCTCCCATACAACAAACTAGATTTTTTATAGACAATCTTACGGAACCCTTTTTACCGGTTTTTTTTTATCTTTAAGGTGGTCAAAGGTCACTTGAATCTTCTGCAGGCAGTTAATTTTTTAGTTTGTTGCCATCTAGCAAAGTTTGGTAGGCACCTAAAATATAACTATAGTAGTAAAAAAAAAATACATTTATTATGGTTAAGTACCACTACACACAAAGCAGCGCTCATTCCCGAATAGCGTTGCCAGACGTCCCGATTTTCAGAGTTCTATGGATACGTCATGATATTACCCTTGATCGGGACGCTAATCGTCCGGATTTTGAGCACATCACTAGAGCGATCATGAATTAGATTTTATTAATAACAGCGTATATTTAAGAGAAAATTAAAGAAATATCTATTAGATACAAATCAGAATACAATACTTAATAGCTACTGTGCGGCGGTACGGAACCATCGGTACGCGATTCCGACTCACACTTGACTGATTTTTTTGTGGCTCCCTTAACTGTCAAGTGTATAAGAGCTGTTAATTAAGAAGTCGATATGGTTTATGATAAAGTACAGGAGACCGACTTGGTTCTAGAGGTACTTTAAAGCGCATTTTATTGCATAATGGATAAAGCTGATATCCTAGCCGGCTATGGTAGCTTTCTAAGCCAGACGCAGCTCTCAAGGAAAGCCGTCCTAAGCTCTATTCGCGCTTCACTTGAGTTTCCCTTCCTTCCTTCCTTCCAGGTTAATTATAACGCAGTGAGAAACACTGCGTGCATCTGCGAAGCATTTCAATTGTTTCTTTAAATAAATCTTTAAATATAAGGGGACAATGAGACACCAATTGACCTAGTCCCAATTTAAGGTCTAGGCTTGTATTATGGGTACTAGACAACGATATAAATACTTATATAGAGAAATATATACTTAAATACGTAGTAAACATCCATGACTCAGGAACAAATATTCGCGCTTATCACACAAATAGCTGCCCTTACCGGGATTTGAACCCAGGACCGCTAGCTTCGTAGGCAGGGTCACTTAACTACCAACTAGGCCAGCGCGCCGACAAACGACGATGACGTTTCTAATTCTCTAGCCCGATTAAAACCGGGTAAAAGAATACGCTCTGTATAGGGACAAGTGACGAAATAAAGAAGCCGAGCGACGAGCGAGCGAGGGGCGAGTGAAGTGGGCCTTTGCCCAGCAGTGGGACACCAAAACAGGCTAGATAAAAAAAAAGAGAATGTTGCATCATGCCATGGTTTTGCACTCCAAACACCATAAACTGTCTAGAAAAAACACTTATATTAACAAATTATCTATTTAAAGTTAATTTGAGCTGTCTTAGATGATTTTAAATTATCGCCTGTATTTGAGATACAGGCAATCAATCAAGTTTGCTTAATCGTGTTAGTTTCCTTTTAAATTCATTATTATATTGTGCTTTCATTTAAGATTGTATTAAGATTTATATTGCTTTTGGTTTTGGGTTTTTAATAAGAGCATAAATTTTTTTTTTGCTTTAAATGATTATGACAATTAAATGAACATTTTATTGCCAACATTCCTACAAAGTCAAAAGTAAATAAAAAATTATAATAACAATAATAGGTACAGTAAAAGGGCAAATAATATTATATAATTAAGGTATAATAAATTAACTATAATATCTCTTTAATTTATTTATGTTAAGACAATAAATGTATTCATGTTATATAATTGCGATTTTAGCAGCCATTTTTAGAGCCTTATTTAAAGAAAAAGACAGACGGACAGACGAAAAGACTTACTTAGCGAAACTATAAGAATACCTTGTTTGACTTCGGAGCCCTAAAAAAATGGAATATTTACATTTTCCACAAAATGCGAAGCCCTACACTGTTTGAGTTTCCGTCTCGTCAGCGTCACGCTCGCGTATTGAATTTTATATTTTCGCGTGAAAATATGAATAAATACAGTACCGCCCGCGGCAGTGACAATCTGGCAAACGTCGGAGATCCAATTTAACCGTGATAGCTAATTATTTACTCCCCTCGCGTGCACTCGTTTGGAACTAAGCGTTAAATTACAAATTTGTTTCACTGAGCCTATTCCGAAAAATTAAAGTAACTCTTGCACGAGTAAGGTTGGATTCGACCAAACAAGAATAAATATTATTCTTTGAATAAATCGCCAGTTTGATCGATTGTAACTCAGTTTTACGTTTTACTTACGATAATTCTAAGAATAGCGAACCTTTTTGGGAATAGTTACTTTACCACCGTTTCGCGTGGAATAACAGAGTTTCATATACCAAGAATAATTTAATGGCGTCCACATTTTGTTTTGTGCTGTCAGTGCTCACTTTTTAATGGCAGCTGTTTTCCAGTCCTATATAATACTACAAAAGTGAAAGACATGACTGAAGTTTTGACATCGTTCCGTTGTACATCAATATCTTTTCGGGTAATAGAATAGAATAGAATAGAATAGAATAGAAATAGTTTTATTGACAAAATTTGACACAATGCATATAGCACAAAATAAACATTATAACAAAGTTTCGAGTATCAAATAGTGTCAAATAGGGTACCACTTAGCATTATGACGTGACGTGCCGGACCACGACCCACGACGCTGTTTTTCAGTGGCCCCTGTACCCTTTCAGTAGCCCCTAATAGGTACATTTGTTCATCATTCACTCTACTAAATCGAGCTAAGTAATATCATGTATACAGATGTAGTGAATAATCCTTTCCTATCGTTTTTTTGTCGGATAAGTTCGTTTTTATCCTGCTTTCTCAATTAGCTTCAGTACCCATTGATAGGCCAACTGAGAAAGCAACATAAATACGAAATTATCCGACAAAATAATGATAGGAATGGATTGTTCACTACATATGTACCTAAGATTGCGTGGAAAAATATGCACTGGTTTACTTAAGAATAAAATTGTGGAATAGATAAATCCCTAGTTATTCGCGTTTTTATTCAAGTTTGGTCGAATCCACACTTATATTGCTAGCGGTAACCTAAGAACAGACAATCAATTTCAAGGTCATCAAGTCTTCCACAACGGGCTTCCACTGTAATTTTGTGGCACTAACGGTTGTCAGACCTTAGCAAGAGATGCCCTGCCTACTACCACTTGAGACTGGAAACCCGACTTCCATCATACATACAGGTACATACATACATACCTTCAAGCCTTCATTCCCAGAGTGGGGTAGGCAGAGCTACAGAATTACCAACAACTCTAAAAACTTGTTGATAACTCTGTAGCCACAATTTTCACAAATAGGCTAAGATGTTTAACAGTGTATATTAGTGACAGGTAGCAAGCCGATTGCCTAACAGTACTACAAGCCTTTATTCCCTTAGTCGCCTCTTACGACTTCCACGGGAAGACATGGAGTGGCACAATTCTAAGCCGGCAACCACACGGCAAATCCATTCCATCATACATCTTGATCTCTAATTGTACGAGTACATATTAAACTCTTTCGTAACTGACTTACTGAGTAACGTAATGCATAGCCTACACCACTGAACCTAAGTGCTTTTACTTTGGAGGGAATTTACCTTGGGTACCCTAGGGGTACTTAGGATGAATTGATGGGGAAAATCGACTCCCAACGGGAAGAAATAGGGGTAGGAGCGGGAAAGTTATTCAACACGTATGAAGTCGCTCGCGGTGTCTTCTAATTTTTAAGAAACTAGCTTTTGCTAGCGTCGTTTATTGATGTTCCCTCTAGAACTGTCCGATTTTCCGGAATTAAAAGTTTACGACCGTATTCCGTAACTATTTCCTTTCCTTTGTATTTTTCCGCACTGTTATTATTATGTGGTGTTCACTGAACGAAGACACAAACAATCACGCTCTTGCATTTATCTCTATAATGTAATGGTAGTAAAATTGATTGGTGGTGATCACGAAAGCGATATCATCGGGAAAATTCGTTGTCAACCCAAGCAATGCCTATTCTTCCAGGTATTCAGCAAAATGATAAAACGATTAAACAATATCGCAAATTATTGCACTAGCAGAGCAATATAGTTTCAAAATAACATGGTTAAAAACAAAATGAAATAGAACTGAGCCTATATTCGATATCGGAAATAATATTGCTTCGGTGTGGTTTCTCGACGAAGGCAGCACAGCAAAAAATCCGCGATATCACTTCCTACAGAGATTCTCCCGCAGTTCAAAATGAAAGGTATTTTAACTGTAATGTAATAATATATTATGTACCTGTAATGTGTTTATGTGATGAGGCAATAAATACATTTTGAATAAGAATTAGAATTTAAAAAAAATCTTCTTTGAATGGAAAAGGCATACAAGCACGCAAGTGACGTGATCGTTAATGAGGCCCGAGGCCCATAAATATTTGCAATCTCAAGACTGCTTTCTGATTGCTATTCTCCTCTAGCTATGTTCGTTTTAAAATCGGAAAAAGAATGCCTAAAATTAATTTGTTCAAAAACCAAGTCACGTTCTGGACGATTAATTTGTCAGAAAAGCAAACCAAAGACAGATAAGTAATAAAATAAGTGACAACAAGTCCGCCAAAATAAAACCGACACCAGAAAATGTAACACAATATTCTAAGTCACTTTATTGGTAACGAGATTTCCTCGAGGGAGAATCGTATAATCAAATCCGCGCAGCGGTAAACAAAAAATACGGACTAGTTTTTTGATAACTTTCGGGATAAAATAGACTTTATGGATGACATCCCGATGGTAATTTAGTATCGCGGTAACGCGGTGGATGCGAAAAGCACAAGACCGGTCTGAGTGGAGAGCCTTGGGGGAGGTCTATGTCCAGCAGTGGACGTCTTTCGGCTGACATGATGATGATGTAAGGTATGAATATTAATTGACTTCAAAATCAGCGGGTCTAATAAAGATGAGTTGATAATGTTGCCCGGAAAATGTTTAAATGTGTGAAGGAATAGGGTCCTTTCTATGATGACAAATCTATTAATTTATTAAAGGATTTGACAAGCATTTAACACTAATTAGTAATAAGATTATAACCAATATTTAAACCTTTGCTTGGATGCTGAATACAAGTGCAATGATTACATAATTATAAGTACGCTATGTAGATACTTATCTGCTTTTGACTAAGAAATATGTATTTAGGTATGTTTTGTATACCGCCTCGGATTTACTGTGGGGGAGGCCTATGTCCAGCAGTGGACGTCTTTTGACTGACATGATGATGATGATGATGACTTCCGGATAGATTGTGAGATTGAATGTCGATTGCGGTTGGCATGTGTTCGTACACGCTGACACACACGTATACAAACGCAAGAACTAAATGTTTCCCGCAAGTTTTTCACGACGACAGCCGAAGTAATACGATATCCAACTGTATCAAGGTAAAATTCTGTGGTTGAAAATGACAGGAGCCTCATTTTACTTTGCTGCTTTTAATGTCAAGTTCATAAGAGCACTCACAACACTATACAACACTATACTATAACAAGAATGTGAGGATATTGTGGAATAACTATTTTGAAAGTTTTTTCTTACCAACCACCCTATCTAAAAGTAGATAACTTATTGATGCATACCAATTTTTAATGCTTCTTTTCGGATATGATTACTTATATTTTATGTCGTAGATATTATTTTCTATGCAACAATGGCTTTTTTCGTATCGCGTGGTTGTGGCAGAATATCAGTGTTTTGCTCACTAGAGTAATTCTATACGCTGAGCCTTGACCCTTTTGTAACGCGATTGAGATTGTACCTAGTTTTTAAGTTCGACATTTGTCTATTCCACTAATTAAGAAAATTGTATGTGTGTGATTTAAGCATCAAATAATCGTTTTGTCTATCTATCTATATTTTACAAGATATGAATGGCTACGGCGCGGGAAGAAAATTATTTGACGCCCAATGTAGCAAATTAGGTTGGACTAAACGATACACGTAAATCAGCTACTCTGGATCGAGTATGACGCAATACTCGCCGGTCAAAACGGTAAAATCAACGGTCATCCACCAACAAGAAACCATGCAGCGGTACTCACCAAACGTTCAGCTTCTTGATTGGCGTCTTTACGAGCGGTTCTTCCACCCTTGAGATGCAGGCCGGCCGGCCTTAGATGATGGTCACTATATTTCTTGACTAGACTCCTAGGCAAAACAGCGATTAAGCTGCAGCGACAGTAAAAACTTGTAACCTCTTCGTTCAACCATGACACAACGAACGAAGTCAAGAAAGTTTCTCTCTTTCTCCGATGGTGGCGCTAGCTTCTACGCAGGCTTTGTACTGCGCATGCGCGCCGGTCTTACCGGGCGTTCCTATTGGTTGGACTTCCAATGAAGATACCACCTATTGCGGCGTTTTGACATTGCATCATCGTTCAGAGCATAGAAAACAAAACGTCAGGAACGAGACATTCCGCCCACCAAAATACCAATGGGATTTTCCCGGAGAACGTGAAGTAAAAACGGTTACAAGATATGCGATAGATATAATGGGTGTGATATGATTTGCTTAAACTAAAAGAAGGAAAAAATAATAATTAAAAAGTGGCTAAAAAGATTGGAGTTAGTTAGTTGGTAGTGGACACAGCTTTACCAGAGGTCTCCTAATGAGATGGTCCCTGGCAGTTTTTACGGTAGCCACCCGAACGACTCCATCGGGCCCAGGATGAAGAGAGATTACTCTGCCTAGAGGCCACTGTAGAGGGGGTCGGTTGTCATCCTTAATGAGCACGATAGAGTTTACTTTTAACGATGTGGAGTCTTTAGTCCATTTCGCCCGTTGAGTTAAAGAATTTAAGTACTCGTTTTTCCAGCGTTTCCAAAAATGCTGTTGGAATGCTTGTATCAACTGCCAACGATTAAGACGAGTGAGATTAACCTCTGTGTAGTCAGAGTCCGGTACTGCAGTGAGAGGTTCCAACGTTAGGAAGTGGCCGGGTGTTAGAACGGTCAGGTCGTTGGGATCCGAACTTAGCGGATACAAAGGTCGCGAATTTAAAATGGATTCGATTTGACTGAAGAGTGTGGTAAGCTCTTCAAAGGTTAAGACTTGGTCGCCCACGATCCGATATAAATGCGACTTTGCGGCTTTAATTTGTATTTCCCACACACCTCCGAAATGTGGCGCCGAAGGTGGGTTGAATTTAAAACTAATTCGTTCTGCGAGTGACGCCTGTTCCATGCATAATGCTAGCTGTGAATCGGCACCAACAAAATTCGTGCCGCAATCCGAGTGGATAACGTTACAACGACCGCGACGGGAGATGAAACGACGTAAAGCCGCGATAAAACCGTCGCTCGACAAAGTCGATACTACCTCGAGATGCACAGCCTTGGTGCTCAGACACACGAATAGGCATAAGTACGCTTTGTCTATTTTGGCACCCCGGTGGCGTCCTAGTTTGATTCGAAAGGGCCCTCCAAAATCGACTCCTACTTCGGAGAAAGGTTTAGCCTGGTTGACACGGAAAGCAGGGAGGTCGCTCATGAAAGGTTGCAACGGTTGTGGATGGAGGCGATAACATCGTATACATTTTGAGAGTTGGTGTCTTATGGCACGCTTAGCTGCGAGTATCCAGAACTGTTGCAAGATCAAGTAGTTTGTTGTATTTAGACCAGGATGGAAGTTTTTTCGGTGGACTGACTCTATTACAGCAGTCGTCAGGGCGCATTTTTGAGGCAATAATGCAGGGTGCTTATGCTCGAATTCTAAACCAGATCGAGAGAGCCGTCCGCCCACCCTGAGCACACCGTGCTCATCCACGAACGGATTTAATTTACGAAAACTACGTGAGAGTTGTTGGCGCGATTCTAACTTCGATATAGCGTCGGAATAGTGTCGATTTTGGAAATGTTTTACGATCGTTAAGAGCGCGCTATGATGCTCAACACTCGATATGAAAGTACTTTTAGGTCGCGACCTAGTGCTACGCGTGTGATTACAGAACCTACGGATGTAAGCAAGAATGCGACAAATTGTGTCTAAGGATGAATACCTTTCGAATAGCTGATCGAATATTGACGCTTGCCTACAGATGTCTGTATGTTCCGCGATCAGAGCTACAGCACCTCGCTGTTCCAATAACACTGCGTTGTCCGTGTCATGACGTTTGGATATATCGTTTGGCCACTTTGACTTAGGTTGAGAGAGCCAATCAGGGCCCGCCCACCATAGTGAGTTTTTTAGCAATTCCCGCGGCGACTGACCACGAGAGCAAATATCCGCGGGATTCGAGGCAGTAGGAACGTGCCGCCAGCAATCGGTTGGTACGCTGTCTTGGATGTGACTGACACGATTCGCAACGAATGTCACCCATCGAGAAGAAGGGGATCGTAACCAGGATAGTACGACGGTAGAGTCACACCAGAGATAGGTTTCATTAATGGTAGTCCGTAACGTGTACTTGACGAACTTTATGAGGTCCGCGAGCATGACTGCGCCACATAACTCTAGACGAGGTAGGGATTGCCTTTTTAAAGGAGCGACACGAGCCTTTGCACAGACGAGGGACACGCGAACGGCCCCGTCATTTTCAATGACACGTAAATAAACTGCCGCACCATAGGCCGCTTCAGAGCTGTCGCAGAAACCATGTAGTTGGTACTCAAGAGCGCCCTCACTAGTGAATTTGCGAGGCACCTTAAGATGTTTCACTTCGGGGAGCTGCTGAGAAAAGGTGTTCCACAAAGTGACAATTTCCGATGAAGGGGTCTCATCCCATGAGACGCCGGTGACCCAAAGCCTTTGAATGAGGCATTTGGCGTATACTGTTAACGGAGATAGAAACCCTAAAGGGTCAAAGATTCTAGCGACCTCACTCAGAATATGACGTTTGGTGCACGGTTGGTTCGACGGTTGGACGTTAAAAAAGAAACAGTCAGAAACAGGCTCCCACTTAAGGCCAAGAACCTTGACAGTTGTGTCTTCGGCTTCAGAGAAAGTAATAGCACCCGAGAGGAATGCCGCTGATGGAAGATCGTCTAGCAGCTCGGGTCGATTGCTTACCCATTTTCGCAGCTCGAAAGACCCCAGACCAAAAAGACCGATGATTTGTGATTTAATTTCACGCGCATCCTCCAGCGATCTACTTCCGGTTACAATGTCATCGATATAAATATCGGAGGCCAAGACGTTTTTGGCCTGAGGATAATTATGACCCTCATCATTAGCTAATTGCTGTATAGTGCGACATGCTAGAAAAGGCGCCGAAGACACCCCATACGTTACGGTGTTTAGGATATATTCCCGGAGAGGCTCTCCGGGATGAGTTCGCCAGAGAATACGCTGGTAGTCGCGATGATGAGGAGCCACGTTAATTTGTCGGTACATTTGGCGCACGTCAGCCATAAAGACGACTGCGTGCTCTCGATAGTGAAGAAGAATTTCAACAATATTAGATTGTAGTTTAGGGCCCGTTAACAGCGAGTCATTTAACGATTTGGAGTTAGCGTCCTTAGCCGAAGCGTCAAATACGACGCGAAGTTTCGTCGTCGCACTGTCGGGACGAAGGACGCAATGATGCGGGATGTAATACTTGCCCTGACCCATCTGTTTGGCAGGCACCGCAGACATGTGACCACTATCGATGTAGTCAGCCATGAATTCGATATATTGTTGATTTAGGTTAGGATCACGGGATAAACGCCTTTCGATAGCGTTGAAGCGTCGCAGAGCTATGTCTCGTGAACCTTGAAAAGAAGGCTCAGCACTGTCGATGAAAGGAAGACAAACGACGTACCTACCTGTCTCATCGCGATAATGATCGTTCGTGAAACTCGTTTCACAGAGTTGATCCTCTGGGGTTAGTCGGGTGGATTGTGGTACGTTATCGACTTCCCAGAAACGTTGTACGATTGTGTTTAAGTGGTCGTCTGTATTAGGGCATGCAACGCCCAATAAGCACGATGACGCAATACGAGTCTTCCCGAGAAGAAGCCAGCCAAAGACTGAATTGAAGGCTCGCGGTTGATTAGCGTTGCCTTTCAAACGTTGTTCGAGAAGTGACTCTGCAAAGACGTCAGCACCCAATAAGACGTCAATAGGACCAGGAATGTCAAAACCAGGATCAGCTAACGGTAAAGTCTTGACTTCATCCCAGTCACTCGTGTTAAGTTTTGCGACCGGTTGGTCTCCGCAAATATTCGTTATCACAAACATATCAAGAAGAAATCTCACCTTATTATTGGCTCCAATTTCGCATTTAACGTTACCCCTAATCGACGCGGGAGTGCCTCCCAATCCATGAACGCTCGACTGGGATGCGGTCGGTTTTAAATTAAGCCGTTGAGCTGCATGTTCGGTAAGGAAATTGTTTTGACTTCCGGTGTCAAATAGCGCGCGAAACGTTTGAAATTCACCCGATGCGTCACGAATTTGAACAATGGCAGTGGCTAGTAGCACGCTTGTATTAAAACTCGAATTTATAGAAGTGGAAGAAGTTTTTGCTACTAAGGCTACTGAACCTGGTCTAGTACTAGAAGCATCCTGGCTACTTCCGGGTTGTTCCCGGTGCAGCAAGGTGTGGTGCTTACGTTTGCATTTCTGACACGAGAATATCGATGTGCATTGCTTTACCGAATGCGACGCGCTAAGGCAGTTGTAACACCACCGTTTTTCACCGGCAACAGCCATGCGCTCGTCGATTGTTTTTGCTAGAAACGCTTTGCACGCCGATATGTGATGTTCCTCACTACAAAAGGAGCATTTGCGAATTGGCTTAGCGGTCGCGACGCTTGAGGTAGGTTTCGCATCGGGTCTGTCACTACCCGTCTTAGCCGGGTTAACGGAGGGAGCGACGAGCGAATGCCTGATGCTATATTGTTTCGAACTTTGTGACGTTCCCGATACCTCCTTATGATGACTGACGGTTTTGCTGATGTCAGTAAAATGTGTGTCACGAATTAACGCTTCGCATTTAGAGTGCAGAAATGACCTAACGAGTTCATAATTCGGTAGCTCGACATCGGTGTGTTTCTCTTCAAATTCTCGTCTTAATTTAGTATCGAGCTTGGCAAAAATGTTGTAGCAAAGAATAAAATCCCAATGCTCGGTGGGTAAACCTAATTTTCTCAAAATTGTTAAGTTCTCATCGATTGTATCTAACGCGCGGCGAAATTCCTGAGCGTTCGTAGTTTTAAAGTTGACACCTAAAATATCGCGCCAACACGTAAACGCTAGTTCACGCTTATCCTCATAGCGAGACTTGAGAGCAGCGTATGCACTCGAGTAATGTTCTCGTGCCACGGGAAACGTGCGAATCAACGATAATGCGTCACCGCGCAACACTGACACTAAATAATGAAATTTTTCAATATCACTTAAGAGATTAGATTCATGTATTAACGCATTATAGGTGGCAATGAATTCGGGCCACTCCTTAATAACCCCGGAAAACGTCGGAAGCGAGATTTTCGGTAGGCGCATGTTGCTGTTGAGAGATCCCGTTATTGAGTTGCGCTTCGAATCACTAGCCTCATCCGAGCATTGTTGGAATTTGCGGTGAATCGCAATAACCTTAAAATACATTTCATCAAATGTTTCCTGAATCTCGGTTTCACTATCATCGTTCGCGTCGGTAAGATCTAAAATAATAAAATGTGCCTCTTGAAAACTATCCGCCATAGATTTTAACTCCTGACAATAAGAAAGGAATAACTCGATTTGCGATTCATCGGAACTCGTGAGAAGGCCAACATCTAACGCCTTCGAAATACGATTATACGCGATAGTTCGTTTACGCCGTAAACTCGGTAAGTTTCCGACAGAATAACTCTGTTCGGAATCGATACTTTTTGATTTGCATTTTTTGAGGGTAGCTTTAACTTTTCGCGGTAGGTACGGCATACTGCATAAAACAATAAACGGCGAACGGCTAGTAAATTTATAAAATCAACGTTAAACTTTTGTTGTCACAAGATCACAACCAGCATTACAGATGTTCCTTATCTATATAACACCACCACTTAAAAGTCGTCGCCTCTCGAAGTCATAGAAATATATAAATTTTAAATTCGTATGAACACCATATACTTAATATTCAACTCAAATAAGAATAAAAATAGGTTTATAATTCCACAGGATGTGGTAAAAGATAAGATGTGAATCGATGAAGAAACAAAAATATGTGTCTTTTATTACGTATTACCTACTAAAAATCGATTATTAAAGAACGATTAATATTGTAACGGTTTTCTATGATAGAATGGGACAATATTAAACCCAAAAGTAACAAATCCGGAAAGAAACAAGTACGGTCGTTTACAAGGTTGAGCGATCGGAATAAAGGAGTCGAGTTATAGCAATAGTTACCTACGATTACGGTATAAAATTGGTATTTGGCAGGCCGAATGCTGATCCAAAGGTCCCTGGTTTCGGCACCAAAAAGATGTAGCAAATTAGGTTGGACTAAACGATACACGTAAATCAGCTACTCTGGATCGAGTATGACGCAATACTCGCCGGTCAAAACGGTAAAATCAACGGTCATCCACCAACAAGAAATCATGCAGCGGTACTCACCAAACGTTCAGCTTCTTGATTGGCGTCTTTACGAGCGGTTCTTCCACCCTTGAGATGCAGGCCGGCCGGCCTTAGATGATGGTCACTATATTTCTTGACTAGACTCCTAGGCAAAACAGCGATTAAGCTGCAGCGACAGTAAAAACTTGTAACCTCTTCGTTCAACCATGACACAACGAACGAAGTCAAGAAAGTTTCTCTCTTTCTCCGATGGTGGCGCTAGCTTCTACGCAGGCTTTGTACTGCGCATGCGCGCCGGTCTTACCGGGCGTTCCTATTGGTTGGACTTCCAATGAAGATACCACCTATTGCGGCGTTTTGACATTGCATCATCGTTCAGAGCATAGAAAACAAAACGTCAGGAACGAGACACCCAATTTAATAATAAGGGACCTTCATATTAGGGTCAGTATAGCCTCTAAACATTACATTACAATACAATACAAAACACTTGATTGAAACACCACATACACCAAGTAACGAGTGAGTCAACAAGCAGTCTTATCGCTTTGTAGCGATCTCTTCTAGACAACCTATTCTAATAATAGTAGGTATACTAGTTCTACTTTATCTAAAACCATATTGTTTAGTCAACATTGTTACTGCTATTTAATAAATAAAAAGCTCTAAAGTGGCTTTACTACGCACCAACGTTATTTCTCAGTTAGTCATTAATTCCGCTCTTTCCAAGGGACCACCATGTTCCTCTCGTCCCCATAAAAGACCATTAAGTACACTTCATGGTAAAATAATGGGTGCTCTCAGCCACTTCGTTCCGGGCGCTCGTCATAAGTACCTTCACCAGATGGCATTGTTTGTTTGATTCAAGACTACATTAACTTAATTATAGTAAACGTATCTATAAATTAGTGACATTTGTATGAAGAATATTTATGTTTTAAATAAAAAAATAAATACTGTATTAACAAACCTACAATTAAAAAAAAGGAAAATTTATTTTTAAAAGAAAATGATGCAAATATGTGTAAACAATCGAATGTTACCTTACCTATTTAGGTAGGTTAAAAACAATAAAGAACTGTAACTATTGCAAAAAGAAACAAAAGACTGCAAATCTGCAAAGCAGGGCAAATTGCCAGCAACTTGTTCGTCAATCAGTACATCCTTCTCTAACTGCCCTATAAAGAAAGGCATGCATGAGAAAGCAAGTAAGCTTAGAGCTTACAACACAACTCGCCTTAAGAACTTGGCCCATCAATGGAATAATTCCCTCCGTTAATACCCAGACGCTATCACGCCGCCATGTTAAAAGAGCTAAACTGCCGTCGTAAAATCCTGCGAAGAGTGTTCAAGTGACTTGTCTTAGCCACAGGGCCTGCATAATGAAATACCATAACACCGCTAGAAGCAAAATAAGCAGGTCATTCGTATTTTGTGAGGGCCAAATTATCATATTTCGCGTTTTAGGGTTTCATCAACCGGGCCTAATAATTTTATATTCTTTGTCCGTCCATAAACGGACTTGGCGGTCCACGATATGCCGCACAATTCAATTTTACGTATCCTTTTTTTACGTGGTACTGATAGCGCGGATATGTCAGAACAGGCGATAGGGTAAGCGTGTCAAGTCACATCCATATACGTAAAAATTTAAGGAATTTGCCGTCCTTTTCATCGACAGTCCGGTTTTGGCGTGAGATTCAAACTTCGAGTGCCAATTGCCACTGAATCGGGATGACTCTTCCTGTTACGAACAAGAATTTAATTCTGTATAAGGAATCATTTCAAGTCTTGACGTTTGATTGCTGAGACTGTTCGCCTTTGTATTTTTTGTTGTTGTGATATTACCTACTTGTGTGCAATAAAGAGTATAATTGCATAACTACTATTGAGATCGCATTATAGTTGGTCAAGCTAGATAGAGAAAGGGTAAGTAAACATTTGTTTGCATTTATAATTTCGATGCAGACAGATTCTATATTTACAACTAAATGTAACTAGGAACTTATAAGAGAATACGTTAGATAACACATAAATACTGCCTTGATTTAGTTTTCTGTGTGAATACAAGAAAAAAAATACATGCCAAAATGAGGCCAATCGAGATAAGTGTTCTTTAATTTTAACCATCTGTAAAACTAAATTTGAATTTGAAATAACAATACTAGAGTTTAACAGTTATAAATTTAAAATTATAGAGGGGTAATCATCGGGGGTAATTTGGACTAGTGTTCTCCAATTTAAAAAAACTGAATACTGGGGGGTTATTCTGACATGGCTGTCTAGTTCATTTATGGCGAGCGTAAAGCACAGACTTAACAGCAGCTCCGTATCTCAGGAGGGTTATTATGTTATGACCAGGGATCGGAAATTCGGATCGATATTTACCTATACTTTCGCACCGGCTTTGTTGCTGAGTTGTATGGAGGCGGACTCAATCATAGAATTCATTACTAAAATTTCTGGGATTTCAAAATAATAAATTGCACCGGGATTAATTCATAATCAATTATTTATATTAACTGTTTGATTTTATTTTTCATGTATAGATTTACCAAATATTATTTAATTTACCTGTTACTCATTAACCTAACGAATTTATAGGAGTAAAAATGAATGTTTTATCCTACATGTAAAGTAACTATTATATTAACATTTTGTTGAATCCCAGAATCCCGGAACTTATATTATTAAAATAATACTTTTAAGAAGCCGACGCCATGTTTGCCTATCTTTTTCCGGGATTTTGCCAACTTTAGGTAAATATCGATCCGAATTTCCGATCCCTGGTTATGACATAGCTTTGCAGTTCAGTTTACGCTGAGAGAAAAGGACAGAACGATATATTTGCTATAGCTCCGTCCTTTACGCTCGCCGTAAAATGAACGCACAGCCATGTCATAATAACCCCCCTGTTCTTTTCTCTCAGCGTAAATTGAACCGCATAGCTATGTCATAATAACCCTTCAGGTATTTAAAATTGAAAAACACAAGTCTGAATTGGCCCCGACGATATTATAAATAACCTTTTTGAAAAACGGTTGAATGCGAACTCAAATCTCCACGTTAACCAGCGCAGAGCCCGCTGTCGCTAAGGGTGCGACAGAATCATCGCATTAAAATTGCACGGGATTCTCAATTTGAATAAAAGATTTTGTTACGCGTTTTCATTATGAGTGTAGCTTAATAATTTTGGCAGAATTAAAGAAACCGGCAGCCTTCGCGGTGACAAACGCTCCCGAGGGCCCGCTTTCGCCGAAACTTGGACAGAAATCCTGCAATGCTCAACTTACTTCGGCCGTCCGTTATGATTCATCTGGCTCGCGAGTTTAATGAAAATGATAAAAATATTCAACTCCGCCGCGGTTTCCGTATTGTTGAATGCTTTTATTGTTACTGCCTTTGCGTGCTCGAGCTTTATTTGATGTTTTTAGGTCGGCTTATTAAATTCCAAACAGATTTACTTAATTGCGTTACTCTTGAGCTCTGATAGAATTTTTCATTTTATGCTAATCTTGTTTACGTTATTTCTACGTGGAATTCATAGACAAACAAAAGACGCCCTCGCAATTAGAAAAATATCATCCACGATACCGTTTAAAAGATATTTATGGATGTTACAAAAATACATATATTTCATGAAAAAAAAAACAGGGTAAAATGTCACACCAATTGACGTAGGCCCAAACTAAGCTCTAGGCTTGTATTATGGATACTAGACAAAGATATAAATACTTTCTAAGAGAAATATATACTTAAATACCTACATGGAACACATCCATGACTCAGGAGCAAACATTTGCGCTCATTATACAAATATCTGCCCTTACCGGGATTTGAACCTAGGACCTCTAGCTTCTTAGGCAGAGGTCACTACTAACTAGTCCATGGTAAAAAACCACGGGTAACACTTATTACATTATTGTTTTTTTTTTTAACTCCCAGACTAAGCTCTAAGCTTGTAAAATGGGTACAAGAGAACGATAAAAGATATAAACATGATTAAATAAATAGAAAACATCCAGAAGTCAGGAAAATATTATTTCTATCTCCTACAATTTTCACCTACCGGGGAACCACGCCTGAGAAGGATAAATACGAGTAAATTTCACCTGGGGCTCTGGTCTACTCTGTAAAAAAATACATTTGGCTCGTTATAGTATTGATTTAAATCAATTTAAATGAGTCAAATAAATAAGGAGTTATCGTAACGTTGACATTATAATAACAAATTAAAAGTATTATGAACGTGCCCAGACGCAGCTACGCAGGCTCGCCCAGCACCATAGGAGTTGAAATTATTCATTACCAGCGGATATGTCAAATTCCATTGGTGACACAATATACTATAAAACTAAAGCAACTGCTCGAAATCTCACGTGTTATACTAACATACATACATACCTTCACGCCCCTGTCTCCCAATGGGGTAGGCAGAGACTATGGAACGCCAGGTGCACCGGTCTAAACATACAACTTTCACTTCCTCTACATTAATTGTTATAGCGTTAACGAATTATGCATACATACATACATAAACACACGCCTTCATTCCCAGAGTGGGGTAGGTATGTAGACTGGGTAGGCAGAGCCAACAACTTCAAAAAACTCGTTGATAATTCTGTAACCACATTTTGCACAATCAGGCATGTTCCCCGGTGTATTAGTGACGAATTATAATCTAAAAATAAGTAGGTAGGTACGTCAAGAACACACAAATGTATTAACCTTCCAATTATAAATTAATTGCTTTGTCATTGTTAATTAACTAGATATATTGAAAGCTACAAAATGTGTGTTCAAATAATCTAACTAGAAATTAATTACGTTGTTATTGAATCTATTGACAACTGAATACGCTAAATATAATTAGTTAAATTCTAATTTTAATTTTAATTAATGGCTTTCACTCCTGTGAAGGTGTATTTCGCCAATGTCAAATTATTTATAGACACTCCCATGGACTTATTAGAGCAATAAGTCCATGGATATTACACGCGATGACAATTATCCGGTAAAAGATAATTTTCTCTAATGAAGTAAACAGAAGCACATGGGGTTAGCTCCATGCGCTTTTGTCTATTCAAATTATAATAAGTTATTTGAATACGCTATATTATTTCTTTGATTCTGTATAGAAGCTCAAGGGATGATAGTCCGCTTTTGACAAGCGAGATGTTCGATTCGTTTTAGAGTCGGCAATTTTAGTGTCACTCTACTTTAAAAAATAGCAACAACAATGGCGGATTAAGATGTAGGTATGTAACATGGGTTATAACGACGCGTTAGTGTAGTTTATAGGTAAGATCTGGACCGCATTTTTATATTATTTATTTATTTATTACAATAACAAAGACAATATGAAACCAGTCGACTCTTCAGAGCCTGCTTTTGTTATACTTGTTGCAACTAATATTTCGACTCATTGCAAAGTTGTTTGTTTCTGCATTCGAGGCAAACTAGAAGTAAGATAGAGCGTTCCATGCGAATGTTTGCCCTCGCTTTCAAACAAGTTTATGTACTTAAAACTTGAAGAAAGCCACGTTGTTATTTTCATCAGATTAATGTGAAAATATTTTAGCGAGAAATGAGATAAAAAGTTTCTTTGGTTACCGCAGAAATCCATTTCAAAGTTAAACAGATCTTCTATTCGCGTTTTTTGCTCATTGAATCTTCTTTTGTCTCAGTTTTAGGCGGCTTACGTTCGTTCGGAAACTTGATTAAAAACATTTGGTTTGGAACTAAATAGGTGCAGAAACAGGTTATATATCAGTAAATTTGTTGTCTTTATGTGTACGTAATATTATATAGATGTATAACACTCAGTTTTTACATACTAATTCGAAATAATAGGTAATTTTGAGAGACCAATTTCATTAATTTTGTATTTTATATGTATTCAATTGTCCCATATAATGAACGTTATAGTATAAGATGATAAGAAGGTTAAAATACGAAATTTGATTCTAAGTTAGTTGATAACTAACAAGTTTATAAATTCATGGCTATATCTCGTGACATTTCTCAATACTTAATTAAATCTACTTTTTCAAACTGGGTGATAAAGCAATATAACCAGGGCCCGTAATTTTCATGCCGATGACATCAATTTGACGTCACGCTCCATATAGGGTGATCCCAAATAGTTTTATTACAATTATTGTAAATTATGCCTTCCCCACTCTGGGATGACAGGCGTGAAGGTATATATATATATATTAATCATTAGTCGTCAATCATTTTAATCATGTACAAATGACTTCGAAAGTACTCTATTTACACGTGGAATAAATAATACCTACTTGATACGAACGCAAAGATGACTTAGATTTTCTTTGCATGGGAATCAATGCAAGAAGGATGGCGTGCTTTACGTTAGAGAGGAATTCTGTTTTCTACGTAATTATGGTAATGTATTGTTAACAATATCATTTAATAAAATGTATGTATAAAAACAAATCAAATAGTTTTATTTACGTTTCACGTATCAAAAAGGTATTATTTATTCCACGTGTAAATAGAGTACTTTTGAAGTCATTTGTACATGATTAAAATGCTTGACGACTAATGATCAATAATTTACAAAAAAACGATTTGGGATCACCCTATATGGAGCGTGACGTCAAATTGATGTCATCAGCATGAGAATTACGGGCCCTAAATATAACTTTTGACCTGGGTCGAGATTCCACGCGGTAAAACCATATCGTCTTTGATCTTGTATCGTATTATCAACGTTTTGATAGCTTTTATTTGCTTGACAGTAAAGGCGGCCTACTTAAAGACAATACCATACATAACAGGGGCCCCAGACAAGATGCATTACGCCAACTACTTATATCAAACCATATATTATCGAATAATAAAATACTGAAAGTAAAAAACAAATAGTTTCTTATTTCTAATTTGTTTAATCACGATCTGAAAAAAAATCGGTACTTGGGCATTTCTATTTTTCCTTGTACTCAATTAAAAAATTGTTAACGCAGCTTTACATTAGTCCATTTGGTAACGCATTTTTTTAATGCTTTAATTTAAAAATATATTTCTTGTTAAAAACTTTAAGATCAATCAGAAAATTCTATTAAAAAGTTTTTAACAAGAAGTATATATTTTTAAATTTAAGCATTAAAAAAATGCGTTACCAAATGGACTAATTTAATGCTGCGTTAACAATTTTTTAATTGATTACAAGGAAAAATAGAAATGCCCACTTGAAGATGATATATCACCAGTATTTATTACAATAGGTGCCGTTATATCATCTGTGAGTGTGATCAGCGTGAGTTAGGTAATGTGTAGGGGCCTTAATATATCGCCAACTTTAGCCACAACACACACATCATAGACAATTGTAGAATTTAAAAGAAACAAAAACGTCATTCCATCAGGTCCTAATAACCTAACTTATGAAACCATTTAAACTTTTAATGAAATATCCAATATTAAGTTATATATTTGGTGATTTTATATTTGAAGATTGAGATGAGATTTGTGGTGTGAAAATTCAAGGAGAAACAGTGACAAAACAAAGTTAAGTCTTTTGTTTACATAGTTAGCAAGTTCCATAGAAATACACTATAATGCATCTTGTTTGGGGCCCCAGGTCAAATTCGATTTGGATTTCACCGCTTAGAATAAAGACGATGTTATCGTATCGTCAACAGTATGATAACTCTTATTTACTTGAGAGTAATGGCGTCCGAATTAAAAACAGAACGATAACATGACAAAAGCAATATTGTTTTACTGTGTCGAATAGTACTCAGATCAATAGATTAAAATTAAATTTCCATTTATAATAGGAAAGGTTGGGTAAATCAGATTTTATAAAAAGTAACGTACTAACCTTTAAATATTTTTTTTATGGCATAGGATGGCAAACGAGCACGTAGGCCACCCGATGGTAAGTTGACACTGTGACCCATAGACATTCGCATTCACAAGACTGCCAATGCACTGCCAACCCTGAGGACTAAGATGGATTGCCTCTATGCTAGCATAGAGGCATACATAACAGGTCAAATTCGATTTAGATTTCGCCGCGTAGAATAGAGACGTTGTTATAATTATGTAGTATCGTCACCGGTATGATAACTCTTATTTACTCTAACTCTTATTAAGTAATAGCGGCCGAGTTGAAAACAATGCGATAACATGACAAAAGCAATATTGTTTTACTGTGTCGAATAGTACTCAGATCAATAGATTAAAATTAAATTTCCATTTAAAATAGGAAAGGTTGGGTAAATCAGATTTTATAAAAAGTAACGCAGCTGACATTTAAAAACTAAACGTTTTTTTTATGGCATAGGATGGCAAACTTGCACTCTGGCAACCTGATGGTAAGTGGACACTGTGACCCATAGAAATTCGCTGCCTGCACTGCCAACCCTGAGGACTAAGATGAAATGCCTCTATGCTAGTCATTTCACCGGCTGTCTTATCCCCAAATCGGAACACAACAATGCAAACACTGCTGCTTGGCGGTAGGTTAATGGATAAGACGGTGGTACCAAACCGGACGGACCCTGCACAAGGTCCTCCCACAAGTAACGTTTGTCGTATTTCAAGTGTTGAACAAACAACTTCTAAGGAACTAAACAATCTAAAGCCGCTTACAACACAAAAATAACAGCAAAACAATTCCAAGCAATGTTTTGATAGAACTGGCGAAATAATATTTTAAATAACTAAGTGAAAGATTGCGGCTGTTGTTTTTTTTTAAACATTCATAAATGTACAAAGAGAAACGTAAATCAAAGGGTCAAGCTGGCCCTTGGAAAGCACTTGTACCTACGTGGTTCTTCTTAGAATAAGAGTTTTCTTGTCATATATCGTATTGTACAATATAAACCTTATTTTAAGCTGCATACGATTATTTATTCCGTGACGATTAAAATGAACATAAGCCTTTTTTTAAAGGTTAGTAAGGTCCGACCCGATTACTGCGGGCAGGATAAACTTAGCAACCGTAAAGTAAAGTAACGATGGTCTAACGATACGTATTCTTAACAATATAAAGAAAGGATTTTATTCCTACGCCGTTATTCCCGATAATGAAGGCTGTTCTAGAAATAAAGGTCTACTTATAAATAGGTATGTCTGTTTGAATGACATAAAAAAATGGGTGGGCTTCAATCAGTATAAAAACATTTTGTATAATTTCATTTAACTAATCACGAAAAGCATAATGAACTTTTAGCATAAAAACCGATTGTATAATTTTATCTGGCATACGATCGAATAACATAACACTCATTTAGTATGACTATCATTTTCTTCTAACTAGGGAATGAAGGCGTGAGTTTATGTATGTATGTATAGTTTTTGATATTATGCATTTCATTTTATGCATCTTGACTAATTATATCTATGGGTTATTATACAGATCGAAATTATGTAATTCGTGTTATGTAAAATGATCATTAGACCATTTGTTTTTACGCTTAACATTACACACCCTAAAAAAATATGTAAATATATTCAGTTGCTGTATCAACCACTTTATTTTAATCGGCAAAACTTAATTGCTTTTTATTTATTACCGTATTGTTTCTAATAAACAAAAGCTATCATAACGCTGACCATTCGATAACATGTCAAGAGCAATTAGGTTTTACCAAGTAAAATAATCCTTGTGAAAAGCAAGCGATTATAGTCAACCAGTAGGTACAGTTGGTGTTATAAGTAGCTGTACGCTTTGGTACTTTGTTGCTTTAACAAGTTTAACAAATTAGTGTTACAGTTCAAATATAACAGTAAAGTGACAAAGTACTAAAGTGTGAATACAAAGTACTAAAGTACCATACAATTTCAATAATACAAATACTTAGTTAGATACATCTAAAACATTCAAGGCTCAGAAACATGACAAAGAGTAATTTTTGTCACACAAATAAATGTTTTTCCTTACGAAGTATTGAACCCAGGACCGTTAGTTTCGTAGGCATGGAAAATACCAACAAAGCTAAAGATGTCATTTACGTAAAAGATGATTTTGTCACTTTGTAATTTAAGCTCAATGTAATCGGCTCTTGTTTGTCTCTAAACAATTAAATATAGGGTGTTTATTAATTATTATTTTACAATAATGGGCTAAAGCTTGTAGTGATCCTACCTATATAAATACCTATTTTATAACAGCTTAAGTTATAAATTATTCAATCTATTAATCAGAAATTCAAACCAGCTTCAAAGTTTTCCTTTGTACTTTTCTTACTCCATTTAACCCTGCATTACATGTAGAAGTTTTCAAACTGGTGGCCACCAGGTTACCATATAAATAACACAGTACTTCAAAGTTTGATCCAGTTTTTTCTCAAGTCCAACATTGCAATTTTAATATTTATTAACGAGAATACTGCTAAGGTTGGCTTAACATTATGTTCTGACGGTATAGGGTAAATATCGCTGAGACGTTGTGTCGAAGATAAATGAATCACTGCTTGAGACATAACGAATGTATTTTATAATTTATAACTGAATACCAAATAAAATAATAAATTAATGCAGGTACAATTATTACCGAGACAATCCAAGGATCGATATCGGAATGGATGTAATAAATTTGAATTTGGAAGATTTAGATCGAAATGTAATAGTGGCCAGGAACTCAAACAAAAGAGGTTGTAACAACCTCGTTACAATGTTACACATCTTATAGCGCAAAAGAGAATATTAATTTTTTCACAGCTTTAATAAAAGCTTGATGTAATAAACAATTGGGAAAAATCATTTATTGAATACATATAAAAATAACTAAGATATAAACCAACAAAGATTTGTTCTTCTTATTGCCGACCTGTTACATTAACTCACAGTGCACGTCGTATCGCTCTACACGTCTTAAGAATTTTACTAGACTAGTTATTTAGATAGTACAAAGGCTCATCTATTTACTCAAAAAGGTTTTATTTTATTTTATTAAAACATTATTGCACAATACACAAAGTAAGTAAAGGTTTGTTTGAACTTCTATATTCAGGATACTCTGTATATTAGGTATACCTAATTAATTACACTTAACACTCAACAGATTATCATAAATTATCCCTTCTAAATTCAAAAGTTCAAAATGTTGAACATTATGACTGTCAAAATATGCGCTAGAAGTAGTAGGTAGTCAGCTTTCAAGTAATTTATTTTTATTTTGTGCTAATTTCTAAGCAGTTCATTTGTAATAGTAATCTGTAGATTTTTATTTATTTATTAGCTTTATTTTATCCCTTACACATAGTTTTTATGACATTGTGTACTTAGATATTGTTTTTTTTTTTAGTAATGTTAGTTTTGTACTTAAGTATTAGATTAGTATTGTTAGATGTAAGGGCCGCCTTTTGCGGTAAAAGCCTCCTCCAAACCGTTCCAGGTAGCTCTATCCCTTGCCTGTCTGGTCCATAAGTTTCCGGCTATTTGTACGATGTCGTCACTACAGATACTATAAATAAAATAAACAATAAGAATGGTAAAAATTAAAGAGGGATTTCAAGTTTTCGCCTTTTACATTAAATCTCACCTAAAACTTTTTGAACAGTGTCTTTTGAGAGAATTTATATGAGGTTTTTGTCATAATCGTAATTTTTTTCTTTAAGTTTGATGGGCTAGTTAATACCTTATTAAATTGTCTTTTGATCATAAGTTAATATTTTTGATTTGACTTTAGTTTCGGGTAGTTACATGGATTTTCAAAAATTGTGTATTTGCCATTTTTACAAACATTTGTCTCCCATAGAAAACCCCTGTCAGAGGTTAGATTGGAGAAACTTCCTTACTACCCAACGTGAAATCCAGTTTATTGGTATAACTTATTCGTATAATAATATTCTTAAAAGCATAAAACAAGTTCTGAAAATGGAAATTCAATTGTGGTATTGTAGAAAACGGCAAGCGAAGATTGTCAAATTGTGTTGTACAAAGAGTTATAAAGTACATTGCAATAAATATTGAGAAAACTCAAGGAATCTTACACTTTTCAATATTACTGTATTTTTATTTAATAGTTTGATATCTACAGATTACTAAAAAAAAACTGCTTCATAATTAGCAACAAATAAAAAATTAATACCAGATAATTCATTGCTACTTTTTTACTGAACCACTCCTTAAAAACATCCATTTGCGTGACCTATATAGAAAAACATCACTTTAACATCAGACGACCTCCAACTAAAAAGGAAAATCATATTTTTCTGATATCAAATGCTTTTGATTAATAATCCCCGTGCCAGAAGACAGCCGTATTTTTCTCACCATAAGTTACAAATCATCCGTCTATAGTAATATGGATTTGACTTAAGATTATCAATGAATGTATGGAAAATATTTACAAATTTAGTTACTGTTTTTAGTGATGGTGCGATATTGTGCAGGGTCCGTCCACCACCATTTTTAGGGTTCCGTAGTCAAACTAGAAACCCTTATAGATTCGCTATGTCCGTCCGTAAGTCCGTCCGTCTGCAGCCTAGCTCTTACTCTTAGTACTTGAAAGCTGTAATTTGGCATGAATATACCTAGTCGGTCCTAAAGTTCTGTCACAATTAAGAATAATGATAAAAACAAAAGTACCAATCAGTTTTTAATAATTTATATACCAATTTAAAGTACATTTAATAGAGACTAATGATAACTTAAAATTATCCAAAATGACTTCCCTTGTTTTTAATACAGGCCAATAAACGCCGCGGCCAGTCATCTATCGCAGCACGCACCATATTCATGTCTATTTCAGCGACTGCTTTTCTAATAGATGACTTCAGGCTCTCCAAATTTGTATGTGGTTTAGCACAGACCTTCTCCTCTAAGACCTGCCAAATTTTGTAGTCCAAAGGATTAAGGTCCGGACTGGAGGAAGGCCAATCTTCGTGTTTTATAAAGTCGATTTTTTGACGCTCAAACCAGGCTTGAGTGGTCTTGGCTTTGTGTGCAGGTGCAGAATCCTGCTGGAACACAAAATGATGTCCTAAAAATAGCGTATTGGGCAGATCTTTGACAACCTGATCCAAAACCGTCTCTTCGTACACTTTTGCACTGATTTTGACCCCTTTTTCGCAAAAATGAACCTCAGTTGGCCCGTAATAAGATACTCCCAACCAAACCATCACTGATGATGGATGATGCCCATGTTGCACCCGCGGAGCGGTTTTTTTGCTTCTTCAGAGCTCTTAGCGTACACTCTATCATTCTGTTTATTATACTTTTCTTCAATATCGATAAATTTTTCGTCTGTAAATAGGATATCGCGGTGTCGATTTTTCGCGTACTGTTTTAACAACTTTCGGGATCTTTTAAGCCTGATTGTTTTTAGACGGGCATTAAGCATGTGTCCACACTTTTTTTTGTATGCTCGTAGACTAAGATCTTCGTTTAAAATCTTTTTGACGGTATTCCTACTGACACCCATCTGCAAAGCCATCAACTTCTGTTTTCGGACAGGATTTCTTGCTATACGGGCCTTGATCGCTTTGATCACTGTTGGTGTTCTTACGGAGCGTGGACGGCCAGTTCTTTTTTTGTCCTCAACACTAGAGACTTCATTGTACCTATCAATACTACGGTACACAAACCTAAGCGCTATATTTAATTTTTTGAGCAACTTGAAAACGGTACTTGGCGAGTGCCCACAGCGGTGCAACGCTAAAACAGCTATTCGGTTTTCTTTCAATGTCCACTCCATCGTGAGAAATCGCAGCAAATGACTGTTTTTTGTTTTAACAAAATTGTTAAACATTCAAAAATGGAATACAAAAACATTTTCTTAATATTATGTTCTAAATTAAAAAATAATTTGCCAGTGACAGAACTTTAGGACCGACTAAGTACATATTAGTCACGACAACAAAGTGGTTATTTTTTTTTATCTAGTTTACCTGATGTGTTTTTTTTCTCGTCTACGTCATAGTGTAAGATTTCGTTGGATAGGTTTTGTTAGAGTCAAGTGTCCAACTACGTTAGTGTTAAAAACGTTACGTAGCGTAGTTGATGTAGTGAGCGCATGCCCAGACAAATCCATATAAAGAATACTAACCGTCTCGAGGCGAGGCAGTGCGGGTTTGGTGCCGGATGGTTCTAATAAGCTATGACTTTTAATTTTGAGGTTATCTGGTTATCTGTGTGTAAGGTATACGTTCGCATTTAAACATGAATAAAATACTAATATTTACGTCGGTAAAATGACTAGCAGAAAGGCAATTTTGCGGACCATACAATCTTCGTCTTCATAGATGGCAATGCATTTGCTGTCTCAGGATTATAGCCATGAGATTGCAAATGAGGTGTCAAATGCCTGTTACTATCGACGGCCTGTGTACTAATTTTCCCTCTATTTGCCATGAAAAAACATTAACTGCCGCACTCAGAGACGTCAATTAAATTAAATGCTTGTTTAGTGGTGTTGTCTTATTGTATTTATTGCAGTAACAAAGAAAGTGACCGCAGCAACTTTATTCAAATTAATTGACGTCTCTAAGTACGGCAGTATTTGCCTAAAGGATTAGCATTTAAATGAATTGAAAATGAGGTAGTAGTAAATAAATGCAGTGTATCAAGTCAAGATGGAAAATATTGGGTGTGTGTACGTTAGTTTGGTACATGTGATTGTCTCCTTGAACGGTAGTTTTTGTATGTGATATTAAAATATAAAGTGGGTGTGAAAATCTAGTGTTCTATACTTGTCGACTAAGGAACTTGTATTATTAATGATTTCAACCTTCACGTTTACATTTTTACACAAGTAAACCATCAATATAATTAGTCCACTTTATAGTTTTAGTTAGGCAGACAAAGCGAAGCATCACAGAAAAGGTTAAAGACTGCATCGGTGTTAAAACCACCAGGGGGTTATTATGACATAGCAATACAGTTCAGTTTACGCTGAGAGAAAAGGACAGAGCTACATAACTGCTATAGCTCCGTCCTTTACGCTCATCTTAAAATGAACTGCAAAGCTATGTCGTAATAACCCCCCTGGTTAATAAATTCACCATTGTCGAGCTCCATATAATCCAAAGTACTTTTCACAGAACGCCATTTACATTGAGGAATGGTGCGTGAAGCCGTTGAAATCAAGAAACATCGCAATTTCAACCAGGAAGGCAGGAGGTGAATGTAGAATGCAGATATCAGTAAGGTCGAGCGCAGAAGTATAGTGTTGTGCAGATGTCACCTTTACCACATAGAGGCCATTTAGGTTGCGACGGTCACACGGACCAATTTATGGATTTCAGTTGCAACCTGAATGGCCGCTTTAATGTATTGTGTGATCTGCTTCCTTAGTAATTTTAATTTGTTTTTAATTAAAATAATCACACATAACAGCAACAGTGCAACACTCTACAGCACTGTAAGTTACAAACGAATACTACAAATAAGATTAATTGTGATGTAAGATTTGATGACTGTTTCAAACCAACCTGCAACATGACTTTGATCGTACGACCTGAGGCACTACTTTGATAACCGAGGTTCAAAGTAACGATAGCTCCATCCCTGTCTCTCAAAGTATAAGTGACACGGACGGAGCTAACGTAACTTCGAACTTCAATTTTCAAATTAGGGCATCTGGTTTAAGAACAACGGAACTCATTCACGATAGAACTTGTCGCAAACCGAAGTTTATCAGACAGCTCAAAAAGAAAGACATCTCGTGCCCAAGGATCATTAAGAAAAAAAAACGACAAGGAACATAACACGTGCGGAATTAAAGCTATTAAAGCAAGTAATAACATTAAATTTAATCATCTGCAAAGATATTAACAATATTTTTTTAAAGTCATATCCATGTTAGTTACATCGCGTGACACTTTCCGGGCACTGCATTCGTTTCAGCAATAATAAGTTGAGGTCGCTATCAAAATAGGTTGTGTTATGTGGCGGCCATGGCTGAATATCGGGAGTCTTGCGTTATTGCTTGCATTCCTAGTCTTAGCTTAGACTGTAGGTTATTTGGTATAAAGGCTAATTATGATATCAAGTTTAGTTATTAACTTTACAAAGTAAATTTGCGAAATTGCTACAATTATGGGTTACCCTTGTTTTGTTTTCATTCATTGTATAGAAGATGAAGAAAAAGAAGAAGAAGTACATTTCTTCGCTAACCTTAAGACAGACATACATAGATACATACACGCCTTAATTCCCAGAGTGGGGTAGGCAGAGCTAAAGAATTACCAACAAGTCTTAAAACTTCTTGATAATTCTGTAACCACATTTTGCACAAGTAGGCTAAGATGTTTCCCAGACATTATACAAAAAAGTTAAGAAAACAAGGTAACCGAGAGGGCACGCAATGTATGTCCTCGCGGCGTTGAAACGGACACTGGCTTAACAAAATGCCAAAGTACAGAACAACTCTTCGCAGAATTTTAATTTCATCGAAAAGCTTTTCTAGGCGCAGGAGTGTAGTAGATTTTGTAATAGTCACTAGTATAACCGAACCTCACCTACGTTATTAATATTTGGGATAACCTTAAAGCAAAAGGGCTTCATCAGAAAATACTCGTAACTTTGGATGAAGTGAAATTCGGTGTGTTGACGAAATTGTCGGCAAACTGAGAGGACACCACAATTATCGCCGTTTTAGTCACCAAAACGCACGAATTGATAATGTTTGTATCCAGTCTTAATTAGATTGTATTGCATTGTTAACAGACTTCAAAAAAGGAGTATTCGTCTGTATTTCTTTATTTAATCACTACAGGGCTGCCTACCCCATTCTGGAAATGACTGCGTGAAGGTATGTATGTATGGATGTATGCCTCGACTTTGTCCATGTATAAATTCGGTTTCGCCTACTTCCTATTTAACCCGTTGGGGTTAGATTTCCAGAAATCTTTTTTTAGTGCATCCCAGGGGTAATCTCTAGATTTAGCGAATTAATTAGTCAGTTTGTCACGGAAAAAATGTTAATTTACAGATATAGTTCATCAAAAGTAATTATACTATATAGGTACATTATGCCCAGGTGCATAAACGTTCAATAAATGTAATGTCGTATTAGTTCACGAGCTGTCCCTTTTTTACCATGGCAAATTAGATTCTAAGTATACGCATAATGTTGGGTTGGTATAGAAGAGAGCTAGATATACCTAGCTACCAAGTAAATAATTGTGATGGTTAATATCTATGAAAACAGTTACCCATTATTTTATCGAATTTCACTTCATCGATTGTATCTTTTTCTGCTGAAACCATAATATTTTCAGGATATCTTAATGGTCCAAGATCCGAAAAGGAGACGACCTTCACCCAGCTGTTTATTCGACAAAAAGTATTTTATATCAAATTCTATATGGCAAGTAACACATGGCGAATAGGTTGTCTGAATAATTTCAGTCGTTTCCTATTATGATCCTTTACTATAAACATTAATAACGTAGGGTAGATTACACAGCTTGCGACTACGACAAAAAAATTCTAATGCGGCGAGAAGTGCCGATGTTCGATGAATTTATAATTCTGCGTTATGATACTCGTACGTTCGCAGAAAGGTGTTTCGTTAAAATAATAAATACCCTTTTCTTCGTACTTGCGTAACCACCCTTAAAATATCGCACTGCTAGATCAAGACAGTATCAACTCAAAATCATTGTTAGTTTTGTTTCAAGCTGTCAACCGCTGTATTAAAGTTAATTTTAAAATAGAGTTTTATTTTTAGTTACTACTCTTTTGATTTGGCAGTGCGATATACTAACAGCACCGTCATAATTTGAACTATACTCGATAGAAAACAATGCCAGTTGGTAAATCAGATGAATATATATGTAAATGGAAATGGAACTAGCTTCCTGCAGATTATCATGACAAACGAGAGCTTACAGCGGCACGGTGACGTGTGTACGGGGATTATAAATTAACATAATTTGTGCTAATACATAACGCGGCGAACCCTGATATGTCAAATGGCTTTTAAAATAATATCCAAAGGGGTTTCTACTTAATATAGCCGACTGTCCAAGAAGTATTAGCTTCTCATCGAAAATGAAAATGAAAAATGTTAAAATTTAGGTACATAAAATTGTGCAATGGTTGGAATCTCCTAGTAAAAAAGAATACCTGTGACAGAAGACCCCGCTCTCCATAACATGATACGGTTATAAATTTAATATACTTTATACTTAAACATAAACAACATTAACAATGAATATTATTTCAGTAGTCTTAATCCTATAATTAAGAAATATGTATGTGTGTTTGTGTGCGTGTGTGTGCATGTCTTTGAGCGCGCGCGCGTTTGCGTGTGTGTGTGTTTGTGTATGTGTGTGTGCGTGCGTGTGTGTGTGTGTGTGCGTGTGTGTGTGTATGCGTGTGTGTGTGTTTGTGTGCTGCTAATTTTATACAATTATAGAGTGTCATGCAAAAATGTAATAGAACTAAATTTATTTTAAATAGTATAGGTACTACAATTAAAAGTTAAAACTAAACTTATTTAAATTAAAATAAAACTAAGCTACTCTATTAAGGATCTTAAAATAAATCACCACCGACCGACCGTAAGTTTGTAAAAGTGTATATTTCCGGACAGAACGAGTACTTAGCATAATTTTGATAAAAGAACATAGGGGTTATTGTGACATAGCTATGCAGTTTATTTTACGTTGAGCGTAAAGAAAGGGACAGAGCTATATAACTGCTATCTGGTGTCGTTTGTTATGGCAGCGCAGCGTTACGAGTGTCACTATTTAGTCAATTTATACAATTCCTTGCAAAAAAACGGGCATGCGTAGGTGTTTTCTACAAAGTTTCACGCCACAGAATTAATAGAGTATTTTTTACGAAGAAAAATTGTTCTTTTTGTATAGATTACCAGATTATTTTTTTTGTTTGACGTATGACAACATCCTTTTTCCTTATACTATTTCTAAGCGACTTAACGTTAGTCGCGTTTGCTTTGCAACTAAAGGTGTTCATAAGTACGGCAGCTGTAAGATTAAAAAAGAACTTCTAATTTATCCATATCTAACATCTTAAGTCCTTTTCATTGTCACTATAAACATAATTTAAAGAACAAATATGTCAATAATAACGTTGTTAAAAAAATCAACGAATTGAGTTGTTTAAACTTTTTTATGAAGCTTAAACAAAGGGTTTTAAGCAATGAATTCAATTCTGAGGTCGTTACCGAAGACAAGAATTAAAAAAAACGTATACTACTAATAACTGATATTAGTGTCTTATGTCAATTTTATACATTTAGACATAATCTATGTTTATAATTTTTCTCTTCTGGGTTGCGGTCTACGCTTTGTAGCTTCGCAATTTCTTTTTCAAGAGCTGTAATACAAAATACGTTCCCATTTTCTTTGGCTAATTAGCTTTAAGCTACACGGCCTAGGTTGTTGTTTCTAATATTATTCTCAGAACAAATTACTTGTATTGGATTTCTTCAAATTCGTTTGGTATTACTTTACTAAAGGATTTTAGAAGATTCTTTTTTAATAATTATATTTGTTATACGGGGTTTAAAAGTATTTTTCTATTTGTTTTTACATCAGGCTGTGTTATAGTGATGAAAGCCCCTAAACAAGATGCATTACGCTCCTAATTGATTTTCAAAAACGTGAGCTTGGAATTGTCATAAGAGCTTGACACAACCATCTGCCACGTCAATCGTATATTATTCAATAACAATAAGGCTCTTGCAATGCATCTTGTCTAGGACACAGTACTGTCTCGTTAACTTGTATCACGAAATAAAACTGAAATACATTTTTACACCCTGTACCACATCATCAACGCAGATAAATATGAAAATATACAAAATGATTTCATTTTTCAGATTTTGAGATTGATCAAACGTATTTCCTGAAAACGAGGCAAGTAGGTACCTACTACTTACTTATCATACCAGCTTTATTGTCTTTGTACTTCTACAAACACAATGAGATTAACTTATTATAAGCTTCTCTGATTAATTGCTTTTGGGATAAATTGCTCGTTTACTGTGTAATATATATTTTAAGTATCGTTAGGTTTTCTTAAATATTCAAAGTAGAAGATTGTAATCATTTAAATTATAAGTACATCCACGTACAATCGCCCATACAGCTGAATGACCAATGAAGATAAACAGAGAGAAACTGTCTCTGTCGTGCACATGTCATGAGATTCTTATGTAAAATTTATATTCATCTCTTTCTACATTTTCTCACTTCTGTCTTTAATAGGCATCTAAGTGTGTGGCTGTTTGAACATGAATGTGAAGGAAAATAAACGTATATATTTATATTGTTCTTCGGTTTCTGAACGTGTTTAAACAAAGTAAGGTTGCCATTAAAAGACCCAGAAAAGAAACGGTTTTTGTTTTCGTGCGTCTTCCATTGTGATTATATTTCTTTCGGTTATCCGTTTATTAGAAAACACAATAATTAGCAGTGATGGCGTCAATTAAGATCCATGGCGTCATGATAGGCGCAGTCTTTTAAGCAAGGAGTTATTTGAAGATTAAGTCATATACAGATTAGGAGAGGCACATCTGTACTGTTATTCTTTGCGCAATAAATTAGCCTCATCGTGGTCGTACTACAAAACATACCTACATTCATACAGAGTAGTAATCATCATGTCAGCCGAAAGACATCCACTGCTGGACATAGGCCTCCCCCAAGGCTCTCCACTCAGACTGGTCTTGTGCTTTTCCAGATCAGAGTAGTAATATTACTAATTAATTTTGAGACGCCTGAATACTCTCTTGCGTCCGTTCTTCTCCATTTTACCTCTTCGTATAAACTTAAAACGTACACTAATATCGACCATAATGCCAAATTTATGTTTACATAGTCCTTATTACCAGTGGCATAGTTGTGTAGATATTTTTGATACCTTGGGAACGTATATAATTAAATTTATGATTTTGTCTATGCCTATTTAGGCACTGCTCCTACCATTGACTATGAGCGGGAAGCGAGTAGACCCAGCGATAAACCATTAATATAAGTATGTATATCTTTTATTGACACGGGATCTTTTGCATTTCGATGAAATGCCAATTCTCCGTAATGATGCGTTCGTTGGAAGATGGAAGATTTCGGTAAAATAATAGGTACCCTTTCTTTTGTATCGTTTCTTGAGCGAGAAAAAAGTCGATAGCTAAACGCAACGCAATAAAACACCTTGGGGTTATTATGACGTAGCTATGCAGTTCATTTTACGCTGAGAGAAAAGGTCAGTCAGTGCTATAGCTCTGTCCTTTACGCTCGCCGTAAAATGAACTGCATGGCTACGCCATAATAACCCATCTGTAATTCGTGTTTGAATACTCGTTACGCGATCATCATTAATTCGTTTCACATTTCAAACAAAAAACCTAGACGTAAACTTTATTCCCCATTCTAAATAACTTAAATCCAGAGCGAATTCAATTTCAATGGACACTACGTGTTATTCAAAATCCATAAATGACAGGTCGTAATTCAAACCGCTCCAGCAAGAGTTGTATCAATAGTTCGTTGGGAATATAAAAATAAATTTCCGGGTGCAACTTTTTATTCGGAGCGTGTAGCGTCGGATTCGTTTGTTATTGAAACATAATCTTATTTCCTCCCGAGTGAAAAATAAATTTTAGATACGATACGCTATACGTGTTGAATGTACGAAAGAGCACTTATTAATTTCTCTGATGTAATTACGAAGCGAGGTGCGCTTTCAATATGATTTGTTTCTTTATAAGCCAAATATGAAGTATTAACTTTAGAATTTTAAATAATTGTCGAAGGATACTCTGTAATAAATTGAGTTAGTCTAGGGTACAAATTTAGTAATTTAGTTTATGACAAATGAATATTATGGCAAGTGATCAAATTATGACAATTGAAAATTATGGTGTATATTGTTTAAAACAAAGTCAAACATACTCTTATGTAAATAGATATGGACGAATCCCTTCGTTTACCATAATTTCAATTGCCATAATTTTATCACTTGCCATAATATTCATTTATTATAAAGGATTTCAAATATGGAATAATCGAAAGAGATTTGTCAGAATCGTAGCAGATGGAAAGAAGTAGTCTCTGCCTACCCATATGGGAAACAGGCGTGATATAATGTACCTAAATAAATAGATACTAACTCAAACTTTACCGCGGAACGACTTTGTAGGCACACCGAAATCGGAAAGACTAGTTATATAAGTCGCCATTTTTTTTTCAAAATGGTGCGGCACTCAACTGGTAGTCATATTAAGACGTCCCGCAGCCTAAGGCGAGTATAAATGCAGTCTAAAAGTTTACGTAACGGGTGTTTTTATTTTCACTTGCTTGCACTAATTAATTAGCTCAATTAAAACTCGTACGTCTAAGAGTATAATGGACGAACTCGCCTTTTGCTCGCTTTTTGGTGGTTAAAAATAAAGCTCCTAAGCGTTTAAATAAATTACTAGCTTTTGACCGCGACTTTGACCGCATTTACCATCCATCTTAAACAGTATTTGTTTCACATAGAACGTATAGGCTACTAATCAGGGTATTAAAAGACAAAAAGATAAAAGACATTTATTCAGTAAGTAGGCCACACGGGCACTTTTACACGTCAAGAATCTACCAGCGCTTCACAAGAGGAGACCACTGCTGAGAAGAAACGCCGCAAAAACTCGGCAGTCAGTCATTTTTTAAATATATTTAATGTTACAAAGGTATACTTAGTCTAGCATTATATAAACCTATAAATATTAAATTAAAAAATATATTAAATAAGCTGCGTAGTTTCAGCAGGAAAACACACCAAAATCTTGCGAGAGAGATAGAGGGAGAAGAAAAAAAAAAGCTATTAACCTCACACGCACACATTAACTCACACACGCACAAACTTCTACATTTATAATGCTAGTATGATGTGATGTTAATGTTACGTCAGTAATTAATATCAAATTTTACTTAATCTGCCTATCCCGTTAAATTTGTAATGAAATTAGCTTTGAATAAATTATTGGGTTGAAATTTTCGGAACTCTGGCTTTGTTTCGAAAATCATTAGAACATAAATAACATGATTGACAATTTATGCAGCACAAAAGACAAAGAGCCGTATGGGAAAAATAAATAAACTCTTAGTGATACGCTGGCGAGCCTTCATACATTCATTTATCAACAGAATCGCTGAAAATGATATCTTATAGGGATAGAAATGAAAAATAGTACCACTATTTTGATTTAAAACAGAGTAGAATATGATTATATTAATAATACCGTACAAGATATTACAATACATTTTCGGTGACCCTTGTTTTATCAACCATTTATATTATAATTATCATTTCATCAAAGGGTCTAGCAGGCTAAGGAAGGAGAAGTGGCCCCTGTGACGAATATCGGATTTTTATAACGTCATTTGTTGGCTATCTCATAATATAGAAACACCCTTACTTTCAGCCCCCTATCTTGAACCGTCACCGAGATACTGTCAAAAACGTCATTTTATGGACACTTTTTTCAAAGTCGTTTTTCTCCTGAACTATATAAGGAAGAGGAATCAAACCAAATCATAGCTACAAAAGATGGGTAGGAGTATAACTCAGATTTTTTAAAATATTTAGTTCCATGAAAAAATAATGATTAAAATGTCAGAGATTTTTTTGACAGCACCTTTCAACAAGTATTTGTAAAGGTACAGCTATGGAAAAAATCACATATACTGCTAATAGTATTAGCTAGTATCATGAGAAAAATAAATTCAAAATCTATTTCAAGCTATGTTTTTTACAGGTTATTTAAAAAAAAATATATGTAGCCTATGTGAGGTTTTGTGAGCCTTGCGAGGTGGTAGTCGAATGCACAAGCAGAATCTGTGGCCCTCTCCAATAACAGCGTGAAATCCGGCCACTTTCGGCTGGTGAGTCCCACATAATCACTTTGGCCGCCGACGTGGTATGCGTAAAAGCATTTTGCCAGCGAGAGAAAAAAATAGCCTTGACTCTCACAAAATGTTAACACCGCTGCCTCAGCAGCTGTCAGTAGAACAAAAAAATTGCGAAATGACGTTCTATCAGATAAAATTTCGCCCTTCGTAACTTATTTTAGTGAAAGTAAGTACAATACTTTTTTTATATTTCCTATTTACTTTAAAAGTAACGGCACTACTTAAAGATGCAGTCGTATTTGTAAGTAACTGTATATTTTTGTACCTTGTCACTTAAACGGCTTTGGCAGATAAGTGCAGCAGTTCAAATTTGACTTTAAAGTAACAAAGAACTTAAACGTGTGTGTTATTAGGCCGACCGCGCCTACTATGTATTATTAATATTTATTTATTTTAACATGTTCGCACCATAAACTATTAAGTACAAATGGTGGACTTAATGCTCAATGGCATTCTCTACCAGTTAACTAGTATAATATACAATACGGTCAAATTAGAGTACAAACAAGCAAAAATGCTTCTCCTATTGTCTAGTAGGATGAATTCGACTTAATTAAAAACTAAAATCTCTGACGTGAGCCATTAATCCCAGATCCTGAACATCTGTAGAAGGGACAGAGATTCGTATTTTTTGCGAACACTTCCCTTAGGCGGATCTATTTAAGGAGAGCTGAGATCCCTCAGGGACCAGTAATGGAGCCTGCCGGGAACAAGTGTAACGCCGAATCAAAAACAAGTTTGGCTTTAGGTATTTTGGACTGCGATGTGATAAGAGTTATACAAAAAAGTTTGGCATATATTATGTGACGTTGCCATTTTGTCGGCAACGCGTTCGTTAATGCCGCAAGAAGGTTATAATTATTGACTTAAGTTTTTAGTATCAAAGTCAGTTTGAGAGTGCCAAGGGTTTTGTCAAATCTGGACATAAGAACTTTTTTAACCCGTCGAGCGCGATAAGTGCGTAGGGTGCACAACGATTTGTGCCCTAAATCGACCTATGTGTACCCCCGTGCATACAACGCATCTGCGCCTGAAAGTTCGAATATCTATAGTACTAAGCAGATAAGAGCTCACACGTCTTGCAATTTGAGTACAAACTGTTACCTCAAATTTGAGGTTATAAATTGTACTGCGATGACCAGTGTCAGAATGGACTTTCTTAATTGCCTAGTAGGTACTATAGTAGTAGGGTCAAAACCATTATTTAGAGAAACTTTCACTTTAGTTTGATATGCGAATAATGTCCTCCGATACTAATTACGTTGATGACTTGCACATTTTATCTTTACAAATACTTCAATATACAACCTTAAAAGCAATAAGAACAGTTTACAGGCAACACGTCACACCAATAAAATCTGTGTAAAACCCAAGCACATTCAATAAGCGTATTAAATTTTATCACCGTAAATACCAGCTCAACCCGAAACCTAAAACCACAAAAGCGTAACTGCACTCCAACCCGCATTATACGGATCGTACGTGCTGTCTACGGCCGCGGTTACCTCACGCGGGTTGACCTTTTTGAATCAATAATGAATCCAATTTCACCCTGCCCTTACTGAATTCGCAGTCTCATTTCGGACGAAGGTAAAAACATTTACGTGGATCATGGAACAGTTGGCCGTTGCTTCGTTAAAGAGATTTAGAATCTCGAATATATTATTGGTCGAGTGGGTTTTTAAAGTTTGCGTCGCTTTGTTTGGGTTTTAAGGGATTTGTACGAGTGTTAGTTCTTGAAATGCGATTGCATTCTGTAGAATCCTTGTGGGTGGTTTTGACACATTATTTCAATTGTATTTTTTTATGATTAGACACCGTGTTGTCTGTTTATTTCAATAGAAATCATTGTTTATTATTCATTTATATTGAATGAATGGACAGACATCAGGCGCTCGGTCGGTCGAACGAGTGAATGAGTGAACACGCCACACCGGCGAATTTAAGTAGTCCCGTTAGAGCGCACAAAACACATTTTAGCGCGTGCATTTTCAATTTTTCAGCAGGGCTTCTGCCTATAAGATCGAATGTATGAGGCTGCCTAATTGAGAATGAGTAGCTCTGACCGGACTTCTTAAACTGGCCGGTATGGTGCGTTCACTCGTTCTTTCGTTCGACCGACCGTGAGTGCCGTTTCTAAGAGAATAAGAGTCTTAGTCACATTGTAAGCTATTGGCTTGTACTGCGAGAACTACTTGATGAAGATATACTTGGTTAAGTTATATTATATTTCAAAATATTTTTTCAACAGAGAATTTAGTTCAGTAACAACTAATAGAAAAGTTTATATCGCAAACTCAAGTTTTAATTGAAAAGGACAAAAGAAAAGACAAAAAAAATAACTGCTTCCTTTCGATTGTTTTTATTATATTATTTGGCAATAAAAACACACACACCCACACAAACACGCACACACGTACACACACGCACTCAGGGCATTACGATACCTACAACAAAAAGTGTCTTAGGGTATTTTTTAATTTTTGTTTAATTTTAATTTGGTAATGCAAATAACAACGTGCACAAAAAAACGAAATATTATGTTGTATTATTACATTCATCAGACTTAAAAAAGACCACATGTGCAACTGCATGAAAATTCTAAAATAAACACGTTTTCTCGGAGACAAAAGCATTTCTGTGAGCTGAGGCGTGGCAAAATATTCGAAAGCAAGTGACTTTTGTCTCGAGCAAAGGTTCGGAAAATCCTTTGAAGTCCTGGTAGCACTTGCTATTTTTATATGATTTAAAACAATATGCATGCACTAGCGAAGTGTATTTTAAAACGTGTTAAGTTCGAGTTGAATTATTAGGATTTAATTTAAGTTTGCAACTATTCATAAGGTACAATCGTTTGTCTTCTCCGTGCCATGGAAAAACGATATTGATATGGGTGGTACAAATACCTTTCGTTATTTTCGGACCTGAACAGTATAAACATGTATATAATATCATGTTATCGTTACATAAAAACGATATTTTCTATAACGATATAATAACTAACTTTAGGAATTATCAACAAGTTTTTAGAGTGGTTGGTAATTCTGTAGCTCTGCCTACCCCACTCTGGGAATAAAGGCGTGAGATTATGTGTGTGTGTAATAACGTTACAGGTACGTCACCTCTTTTACTGCATTTAATTTCACCTTCTTGGCGCCCATTTAATATGCATCGTAAGAGTCGCCAGCGGCACGATTTTTTCGACTTAGCGTTTCAAGAGTACACGGGGCGATGGAACCAGGTGGTGGAAAAGGACCAATGACGGACGCTTGATTCTCATTTTACAGAAGATAAGGGTGTCATTTGTCTTGCAACTATAAATTTACAAGCGTATAAAATTTGAATTAAGAGTTAAGTGTCCATTACTAGTGCCTCTGTCAGCTAAGTGTCCAACACTGGTGCCATCACCTTACTGGCAACAGTTGTTTTTTTTGTAATTAAGCATAACATTATAAAAAAATAACGATCGGTATATAAAAACAAAATTAACATAAACAAAATTAACGTTATAACAACGATATTTTTCATAACGTTATAAAGGTCTACTCCACACCCAACCCCAACCGCTCGCTCGGTAACAACTCGGGCGTTTTGTTAATCACTGGATTTCATGTAGACGACCACTTTAATCTTAACGTTGGATTATTAACGCAGTATTTGTACCTTTAACCTTTTTTTTTGTTTATCTAATCCAATGAAAAGTATTACATCTTTGGTAACTATTAAATCATAAACTTAATCGGGTTACTAAAATACGTAGAACAGTGTCGTCGTTTTACAGATCATGAAATTTTATTTTACATGCTGGTTTTGCTTTGTAGTAATCAATATCTTTTATATTTTATTAAGTAAATAATACAGTAAATAATGTGATTGCCTAAAACAATTTCGTATTGAATAAATTCTAGTATTTTTTAAAGTTATATCAATTTACTGTCAATTTACTATTTGGAATCACCAACACGACTTTGGTTCATAATAACGGGACATATGTTAATATTATTGTTAATAACAAACTTATTGGGCGAAAAAAGAAATAAAATGTCTAATAACAGTAAAATAAAACGATTCTAGGGCAGTATCACGTAACCGAGTCATTGACTTTTATGGAAAGGTCCGGCGTTTACCAAAAACGTAATATTTAAGTATGTTAGTCTGGTTTTCACTCGGTTTGGTCTCAGTTGCTTGTGCCCTTATTGACATTAAACATGCAAAGGTTGTTAGTGAAAGTCGATCTGATTTAGTATTTCATAAATTTTCGAGTAATACTTACTTGTGGGAGGACCTTGTGCAGGGTCCGTCCGGGTTGGTACCACCATCTTATCCATTAACCTACCGCCAGGCAGCAGTGTTTGCATTGTTGTGTTCCGGTTTGGGGATAAGACAGCCGGTGAAATGACTAGCATAGAGGCATTCCATCTTAGTCCTCAGGGTTGGCAGTACATTTGCAGTCTTGTGAATGCGAATGTCGATGGGTCACATGGGTCACAGTTTCCACTTACCATCAGGTAGCCTGTGTGCTCGTTTGCCTTCCTATGCCATAAAAAAAAATATATTAGAAATTATGGAATTCATTTTGAGCGTTTATGTTAATGTTTGATACACTGCTATTTCTACTAAAGTTGCACTATACTTTGTTCCAAGTAAAAGAACAATTGAACGACTACATTTTTTTGGGAACCCTGCCCTGCTCGAGCTGGTTTTAAAGCTCGTAATTTTTGACTGGTTCAATCGATTTTCTACAAACCTGATTAGAAACCGTCCACTTATCTTATCTCATGTTACAGAATGGCTTGTTGTCCACACTTCGAGCCTTTAGGATCTTTTGTGCAATGACCCTCTGTAAGCTATTTAAGTACTCAGCCATGCAGCTGTTCAAATATACAGGTTTCGCGACAATTTTTCTTCATGTTCTCAAGTTAAATAAACTCATTTTAAATAACTGTATTGTTAAATATAATGCTTAATTATTTAGTTGAAGTCTGGCTTTGCTTGAGCTTTGAATTTCTGCAGGACAAATAAACGTAAATGTCAATATGTTGAAAGTTTTTCAGACGCTGCTGCCAGTTTGACAGGATCAACAGCTTTAAAGAAATGACATTCGAAGGAAACAAAAGACAAAAATTTGTTCGACGAATCATTCCTAAAATTTGTGGCTGCGACTGTCGCTTCCAAGCAGAACATTGGCAACTTTACAAACATAAAGAAACCATTTAGTCGAACAATCATCTCGTAGTAATAGCAGCCAAGTTTCGCCGCACCATTCCGTTTCCATCTGATTTCTCCGTGATTTATACACAACCTTCTTTTGTTTATTAATACAATAAGAAAAGTTTACGCTGAGAGATAACGTCTGTAAATTTTGCTCAATTATTTAGAAAGGAAAATTATTAGTCTGAAGTGTTCTGTTTTGGACGCAGCCATACCTTGTAAGTTTCCCAAAAATACTTTCTTATAACTCTCTACAGAATGGCCCAAGTGAGATAGTTTAAATGTTATTTAAGTTCGAAAAACTAAACTCGTATCTGTATCAATAAATAAAATCGAAGTATCGGTCTTTGATTTCAAAAACTGTTTGTTTTTATACAATTCACCATCAAAATCTGATGTTTTTAGAATTGCCATCTGTCTATCTGCCCGTCGAAAAGTTTATCTCGATGTAGATTTAAGTGATAACTTCATTGAATAAATTAGAAATGTTACCTTAAGTTTTTGTGTATTGAGATATTTTGCAGAGTTCAAAAGATATGAAACCAAAACAAAGCTAGAGCAAGAATAGATTATCTATACTTAATAATAAATATACACGTAACAGTATACTTAGAAAAGATGCAGTCTGCGCATGTTATCACTATTGAAAATGTTATAGGCTTCACGAAAGCTGCCAGACGTTAGTAAGTTTTGAAAATCGTTGTTATGCATTTTATCTAGGAAATTTCACTTCTACTATGACATACTAAAGCAATTCAGTTTAGGTTTAGAGCCGCAAAAGCTGCCTCGGCTGCATACCTCCCGTCACCAACGCCCCAAAAGCTTGTTCCCGTCTTTGGCAAAAGGAACATTCTCTGCCGATCTTTGTCATTCATTACCGCGGCGCACGTGGAAGTTGAGATAGACTGCACGCTGAGGTCGGTAGATGCCGAGAAAACTTGGTAAAGTGGGTTACACCACAGTCCATGACGCACGCACTACCCCGCACACCCCCCGCATACCCCGATAGCTGGACGTGGCAGAACCTATATGACGCCACTAGCAATGCCGTTCGCGTGGCAGAATATTGGTCAGCTCATTTATAACATACCGTCGACACGCTAAGAAGAAGAATACATTTAGGTTGAGAGAAAGGAATACAGCTGTGTAACTGCTGTCCCTTTTTCTCATCCTAAACTGAACTGTTTTATGTCATAGAATCAGAAATTATTATTTGCATAGACATAGGACTAGATTCTACGTGCACATCGCTTAAATAGCCTAAAACCAACTAAAACTAAATTGTCTAATTTTAAGACATAGTTTAGACTGCAGATTTAACCAGTGCTATTCCAGAATGTCAAGCTGACAATGTATAAGACCGCCTAAAATAAGAAGCGTCAGATTTAATTTAGCGCTGTCATTTGATTATGACAGCTGCTCATAGAAAAGCAAAGTGTTTAAGTAACACCTAAATAAAATGAGGAAGTTTAGAGGCCACTGTAGAATCGGGTCCATAGACATAGTATAGGGATGTTACAGTACATTTTTTTTCATGTATCAAGCTTGCATGCAAGCGTGCAAATATAATAAATAATATAGTTAATCAATTAAAATGTCAAAAAAAGTAATAATAAATATAAGATGTCAAATTCAAACAACAGAAAACAATAGAAATGGTTAACATAATAGGCATATCACAATAATTAAACTAAGTAAATACTACTAATCCTAGTACTGTCGGTGCTCGAGATACGCGTTTATTCTGTAAAAACAAAGCGGCAACGCTTCAAAAGCCAGTTTATAAGACTGCGTTAAAAAGCGTTTCCCTCTAGCAGCCTAAGTTTATTTATTTATTTATTTATTGCTACACATAAGTACAACCCTGTAAGGGCATGGCAATCTAATTAAAAGCTAAACATAAGTACCTAATTATGAATAATAGAACCTATTCAGTACCTAATACTTATTCATAACATTACAACAACACAATTTCAGAAGTAAGTTACATAAAAAAATATTTGTTATATAAGTTCCTCCATATGAGTATGTCATGTTAACTCCCCAGGGGGGCCTAGTATGGTTGCGTTTATCGCGTGGCCAAATGTGGATAAAACATCTGTCACTTTCTGACACGTAGCTATATGTATAAGTACGAGAGTCACGGATGCTTTACCCAAATTTTGCCACGCGATAACCTGTCGGCGATTAGTTCCAAGATCTTAATTTTCCATGTGTGAAATTTTGCAAATTATTATTGGGACGAATTCTTCTTAATGAAAAGTCTTAATTTTACAAATTCTTAATTTTCCGAATGCCTCATTTTCCTAATTATAGATAGTACTAATTCGGATTTTTTACAGACGATAGTACAGTTAGAAATATTATATTTGAGAAATTTATAATAACTATAATATCTGTAAGTAAAGTATACGTATCTTTTCGAATATTTTTTGTATTGCAGATCGAAACTTAAAATGCGTGTAGGTACATTGACACTGGGTAATCTATATTGTTATTTTATGTTATGAATTAAATAAATCTAAATCTATTCATTTACGTGCATAGTGAAGGAACGTATGCCTACTAAGTATACTTGCCTATAACGCCTATTTACTAAGAAACTCGTTGCGTTATGTTGAATAGGTAACAATTTTAAGCAATGTAAACGAGCGGTTTTATTTGTTTTAAAAATTAAATTTATGTTTGTAGGCAATACTACTTTAACATTGTTTTCTTTAGCCATTTAAAGTATATGACTGAACTTATATAAGAAAATCCGAATTAGTACTATCTATAACTAGGAAAATGAGGCATTCGGAAAATTAAGAATTTGTAAAATTAAGACTTTTCATTAAGAAGAATTCGTCCCAATTATGCAAAATTTCACACATGGAAAATTAAGAACTTGGAACTTATCGCCGACATCCGCGATAAACGCAACCATACCCTAGTATGTACCCCCTGAACTCTCAGATTTATATTCGTCGTTAATTCACAAAAAGTTATACACCCGGTCAAATCAATGTAACAGCGTCAACCATTCTCACTTTCCGTGTTTATAATTTAAAACACGTTTAGAGTTGTCCGTGCACTCGAAGTGAGTTTGTTCATTAGCTACGCGAATAAGTCGCGAAGTTTCGCTAAGTTGATTACAGCCAAGTCAGGAATTAGCGCGTTTGCCGAAACGTTCGCTCGTTGGCTTCTCTCGCTTGCAAGCTTCTTCCGCTTGGCTCTATTTCAGGGCTAGGAAACTTTACGGCATGGTATTTTGTCGGATTAGTTATTATTTAACTTGCTGTTTCACTTTAATTCAGGGCTTATAATTCTACTGGATAAAATCATAATGTTACAATTTAGCAATAATGGCTTTACTACAGTGATGGCAGCCGAGTTAAACCAAAACGGTAACAGGTCAAAGGCAATATTGTTTTAGCACTAGAATGGGAGCCTAAACTTAGTAACTTTAAATAAAACAAGGAAAATAAATCAAAATGTTTATGCACCTTCAATGTACTTTAAAACCTGTACCTATTGGTTGTGATATCGTCGGTGAAACTGCAAAACCGCGTAAGTAACTTTTTAAATAAGGAACAATATGCACCTTTTTAATAAGACAGTAAGGTTTATTTTGCTCTATCATAAATTAGTTAGTTACGCGGTTTTGCAGTATCACCGACGATATATCATTATAAAATAGATTTATTTAATTGTTTTAGGCGTTTAATTTTCCTCAAGTCCGTCTATAGTCGGGGTCAATAGAAATGGCAAAAGATGTAAACAAAACCAAACGGACCAGTTTAACATTATTATTCTACAGGGTGTCCCAGAAAGGGACGTCAACCCGCCTAGGGCTGATAGAGCAACTCGTAAGCGATCGATTTTACCCCCATGTATGTTCAGCAATTGTTATTAGTTTCCGAGATATTGATCATTTTAATCGGAATTTTTATCATTTTTCCTTATGTCCGTGATACGAAAAAACCCTAAATTTATGTATTAACTCAAAAAAAAACAGTGTTTTCTTGCATGATTAGAATCACTGTGAAATAAGGAACTTTTTAAAGCTAGGTACATGCCTAATTTATTTTCATTACAACTTTTTGAGTAAACGCACAAAGTTTGTTTTTCCATACTTGGTGAAAAACAAACGCGGGGTTCTCTTAGTATGGAGAAAGTAACTCTTTGCGTTTACTCAAATAGATGTAATGAAAAAAAAATTGGCATGTAGCTTTAAAAACTTCCTTATTTCACAGTGATTCTAATCATGCAAGAAAACACTGAAAAAAATATGAATTAATACATGAATTTAGGGGTTTTTCGTATCGCGGACATAAGGCAAAATAGCAAAAATTCCGATTGAAATGATCAATATCTCGGAAACTAATAACAATTGCTGAACATACATGGGGGTTAAATCGATAGCTTATGAGCTGCTCTATCAGCCCTAGCCCGGTTGACGTCGGTTTCTGGGACACCCTGTATACTCACGTACTTTTGGTAATCGCGTGAGGTATTTTTAATTATTTACCCGCTTGATCGTTACTTTCACATTCAGTTTAAAATAAAATAACCATTAACTATAGGCTTTATTTAAATAAAAACTCGTTTGCAGATTTTGAGGTTATGTGTCAAACAGCACTGATTTGTTTACATCTTTTGTCATTTCTATTCCACCTCAACAACCCTGTAATTAATTTATATTACTTACTTTAAAAAGTTTATCTAGATAGAACCAGTACTGCACATTACAACAATGCCATGTGAAGAATTAGCGCGTTTGTCGAAACGTTCGCCGGTTTCTCTCTAATAGCTTAATTCGACTTGTACGCTTTTTTGTAGGCATTTTAAAAGGATTGTGAGGCATCGCGTAAATCGCGGAGCTGTCAAACAAAATTGCACAAAATATCGCGAAAATGGAACTAGATTTAAAAGGAGAGAAACGTTATCGCTTTGTTTATGAAAAAAATTGATTCACAATCCTCTTAACGAATAAACTTTAAAGCACTTATGTCTTTCTTAATCCAAAATAATTTTTTGGTAATGGTTTGATTTTTTATGTTGGTACTAAAACAATAAGAATTTATGTAAATGCAGGAATGTTTAAAGAGCATAACAATTAAAAGCACATACACATAACAGTATATGTTTAGACAAAGGTAACATGAAGAACGTTCCGTTTACGACGTTCTTGCTCCGGATGTCTGTATTTCAAATTACTGCGTCTTATTTGCTTCTTTAAATTACACTATGATAACTCACTAAGACTTAATGCCGTAATACATGTTTATTAATACTCCTTTGTCACCTTTACTTATAGTGTTTTTATTAATCATTTTTTTATTTCAATCCTTTATTGCTACTTGAAACACAGAGGCGCAAAGCCGCGAAGTTGATCTGTTGGTTGGTCGGTTGGAAGGACAGACTGAGTGTTGTTATCATTATACAAGTCCAATGTTTTGTTTTATGACATGTTATTACTAATACTGCAAAAAACTATGCTAAGTGTTACCATGAAAGAAATAGACAGAGAACACATGGAGAAATCTTTTTATTTTATGAAGTTTAATTAGAAAATCTACATTTTATTTAGTTATATGAATTAGACGTAAATCACAAGTTGTAGGCAGGGACCGGAAAACCCCTTTATTCGACTAAGTCTATCGATCGGGTAACTACATCATATGCTCTCCCAAACGTTAGCGTATCCCTATCGTTAGGCTTACCCTAATGAATGATTAACCATTGAGGTTACCAGTTTCGTAAGGGTTTCGGATTTAAGCACTTAGCATTACGTTAGTGTTACCCTATTAATTCTCCCTCTCCGTTGACTCTGTTTCGCAGATTCGTGTGATTGGTTGGTTTCAAGCCTGTGTGTGGATAGCCAATCAATTGCTAAGTAGTGCAAAAATAATTTGTATGGACTGCGCGTAGAGATTAAAATAGCTTGAAGCCGTTCAATAAACACTTCATAGGGAAAGCCTAACGAGGGTTTTAAGGAATTGGTAAGCGCTTAGTCGAATTAATTGTATCGTATGGGATAGCTCTTCATTGGGGTAAGTCGAAGATATGCTTATCGCATCGTTAGGGTTTGTAAAAACCAGTCAATTATATACCCTAACGAAAACCTTTTAAAGGGTAAGCGGTTCCGGTCCCTGGTTGTAGGTTACTGAGTAAGTAAAATTTTGTTATAGCAAGTAAATAAGTAATTCCGCGTTGTATTTTACCACGTTCCTATTATTAGGTACATTATTAGGTAGCGGGTCCCGAGTAACTACGTAAAAGAAATGTTATTTTCTCTCAAGTTATCGTTCACTGATTTTCCCAATTTGTCCCAATATTTTACGTGTTGAATGGACTCGTTACCCATGAAATTCGTTTGGCGCCAAAAGTATTGGCAATTATAGTACAAATCCAACACATCTTGAGTTGGTCAAACTAGTTTTGACATCCGCAAATGGATTTTCAGACCCTGAATAGGCCGAGACATAGATTTTAACAGAAGGACTTAAGTAAACCGTTAATCCTTATTGCTATTGGCATATTTGATTTTTGACGACGCCTTGGCCTAGTTGGTAGTTGGCAGTAGTAGGCAGGGTGCCTACGAAGCTAGCGGTTCTGGGTTCAAATCCCGGTAAGGGCAGATATTTCTGTGATGAGCGTGAATATTTGTTCCTAAGTCATGGATGTTTTCTATGTATTTAAGTATATTTTTTTAAATGGTTTGCCCTTGTTTTATAGACACTCATTTCATAAAAAAACTATTTTGTACTGAACCCCTGTTGATTTTAGTTTATCTTGTAATGATTACACGTTTAATCCAACACATCTTGAGTTGGTCAAACTAGTTTTGACATCCGCAAATGGATTTTCAGACCCTGAATAGGCCGAGACATAGATTTTAACAGAAGGACTTAAGTAAACGTAACTTGACGTGGTTGTTCCTTACTTTAAGATATTTGAAGACTGCGCCGAGCATCCATTGGCCCCTTTCTTTACTATTATTGTGTTTTCTAATAAACTAAAGTGTTGTCTTGAAGTGTTGTGTTGTCTTGTTTCTTTGCGGACCGGAAGACGAGCTGTAGGTAGGCCTCCAACAAGATAGAGTGACGACCTTGTAAGGATCGCGGGAACGCGGTGGATGCGAGAAACACCGGACCGGTCTGAGTGAAGAACCTTGGGGGAGGCCTATCTCCAGCAGTGGACGTCTTTCGGCTGACATGATGTTGTCTTGAAATCGAAGGATGGTTTTTTGTTGCGTTGTACAGTCAGCGTCAAACTGGTCACTTCAAGCTACTTTTGTACTTTATCGCATTAACACATTATACAATCTTGTTTGACATTGCTTATGTGACAGTAAAGCGACAAGGTATTTAAGTGATCAGTTTTTTTTGACGCAATGTTAAAGCATATTATGGAAAAGTTGAATAACCTGTAACCTTCGTGTAGTCAACTTAATGCCCTGATCAGACGTACCGAGTACAGCAGCGAGAGGGTGCTCTCGGTTAAGTGCTCGGTTCGTGTGTACCTTGTGACGAGTACCTAGTATCCGATGCTAGTATCTGGTCCAGCAGAATGGTGAGCGAGTCATTCGGACCTTGTTTTGTTTACTATTATTATTGGGGGGGTTGAACTGGGCCTTGTGAGCCACTTCGACCATTGCTGATCTTTTGTCGTTATTGTTTTGTATGTAGGTCACCTGCTCACTGAAGACTTAAAGGACGATACGGACATGGAAAGGGCGCGTAGGGCTCTAGCGTCGCGAGATAACATGATCGCAAACAGGTTAAAGTGATCCTTTTCAAGGCTTTACGTACATCTTTGTACACCTCGCTGCCCCAATTCAATAGTAGGATATCTTAAAAAAAAACGAAATTGAGATATGTCTTGATTTAGGTAATCATTTAGCTGCTCTATCTGTGGCAAAAATCGGATAAGGAGAAAACGCAACCTAAAGCGCTTGAAATTAAATATCTTACTATAACATTTAAGCATATTTTACCCGAGCGCTAGTTCAAGACTCTGACATTCTAAGATATCTGAAGGGCCAGGAAGAGTTTTGTGTGCCTTTATTTCCATACAAAGATATTTTAAAATGTCTTTGTATGTCTTTACAATAAATATAATAACAACATATATTTGGCTACAGTTCATCATTTGCAGAAGATGATTTTGCCATTGTGAATACAAGAAGGAAACAAAGGGGCCGCATTCCAGAAAATATAACCCTGGAAAAAGCCTACTCTCAGCCACCATCCATATCAAATCACAAAAAGAAAGATTTGATTTCTTTATGTACAGCGAATTTGATACCAAAATGTCATCACACCTTTTTTTGAAAGTCTTATAACCAGAGATCGGACAAATGGGCGTCATTACTCGCAATAATGTGGACATGACTCCAAAGATCTTAATTAAACTAATTAAATTAAATTAATTAATTTCTTACCTGATCCCTAATCTTGATCCCTTTGCAGGACAGTAATAATTAAGTAATACACAGACGTGAGGAGTGGCCATTCATATTAATGTACCTACTTAAGTTTGCTCCATTAACATCCATGGATTGCGAAAGATTTATTTGCTTAAATAAATCTACACAATTATTCTTTGTATTAAGTATTTATTTATTAATGACTTGCGAAGGATCAAAATTATTTTTAGTAGTAGGTACCTACCTAATTTAATTTATCTAATTAAATCTTTGGAGTCATGTCCACATTATTGAGAGTAATGACACCCATATTCCGATCTCTGCTTATAACAAATAATAATAATGGGGTAAATTAAACTGAAAATAGTGAATAAAATCATAAAAAAATCTAATACTTACAATCACAAGTTACTAAAATATCACTATTTTTATTTTCATTTTCCTTAGTGGAATTTGACTAATTTATGATTATTATGATTCTCACTGATCTGTGCCAAATAAATATTATAGTCATTAAAAATAATATTACACTAAAACAACTTTTAAATTACTTTTCCATGGCTCTATGCAAAGCATTTTCGCGGGTTTTGTCGTACAACTTCCATTTTCAAATATCAGTGTGGTGTAAACCTGAGATATCTTAAAATTATGTCTATGTCTTGTTGTTTTACATAATTTTTCGGGCTTCGTTACACTAAGCCTTAGCATTTTTATGTCAAAGAAAAAATAATTAACAATTATGCGTGCTACAAATTGTATTTTTAGTGAATTAAAAATAAGAGACAACTTTTAAATCATTAAACATACGACATAAAATTTAAGGGCAACATACGGTTATCTTGTTACTAAAAGCCTTAAAATTATCAAACAAAACATTTTTACATAATAACAGTATGTAGAACTACCGTAACTAAGCTTTCATATTGTTATTACCATTTCAATTTCCAATTCAATTAGTACAGTACAAACTAAAAATGTGAATAACTCAAAACATACCCCGGTCAAGGTGTCTTACTATTGAATTAGGGCAGCGACCTGCACCCTGTGGGCCCGCTACACTCGTAAGTCGTTTGACGCCCTGCGCGTCCAATACAACAACGCGTTCAGGGTGCTGTTGCGGCTGCCGCGCTACTGTAGCGCGTCGGGGATGTCGCGAAGGCGCGCACCGATTGCTTCTTCACCTCTCGGCGCAAGCGGTGCGCGTCCCCACAGAACTATATCGAGATAGAATGAAAGAGTTCGTCGATTTATATGAAAACCGAGCGTGTAACATTTTGCGTAGGCACTTTGACGTCACGCGAGTATTTTAGTGATTTGCACAACATAAACAAAATCGTTTCTAATCTGTGGTGTTATCGATCGCAACGGAAGAGCGTCAGCGAGCCAACAGACTTCGACGGGAGAGGACGCGCCCGCTCGCCATTCTACCGAGAGTACTGAGTAGGTAAGTTCATAATGAATAATGTATATTTTAAAAGAATCTATTCGTTTTAGAGCGTATTTCATATCATATAAAATAAAATAATAATAGCTGTGTAGGTACTTTGTTGGTGTGTCTAATAAATAAATATGGAGTAGGTATTCTGTCTTAACCATCGTTACATCGAAACTAAGTAGGTAGGTAGTTAAAACATTTCATAGAGTCGAATTGGGAATCGATTATGTCACTTGACAGATGAATGAGAATAACAATGTATGTAATTTTTTAAGCTAATTTCTGTTCGTCCGTAGCATAGGTATAGCCCAACATGCTTTATATCTACTTTCATGATATTATATTATAGGAACACTATCACGGCTGAGTAGGTTTTACAAGTTTACGGGTAATAGTCGGTTTACTTGTAAAATACATAATTTTGTGCGTTTACATTGCAAACGCTGACTAAGGCCCTGTTGTTTGATCAGTAGTTAAACTAACTGTTAAAATTTGAAAAAATAATCGAACTAAAATGGTTAAATCTCAAGGAAATATGTGATTTTTTCGGTTCCTTTTTCGAATTTTAACAATTAGTTGAGTTAACTACTGATCAAACATATCGCCCTTAGTCTTACAAGATGCATCAAAATAATGTACTATAGAATTGTATATCTATCAAAGTTCTACAAAAAGTCTATCTCTTCTGTGGAAGCCTACATTGCAAAATCTTTATCTGCTTATCGAGACCAAACTATTCAGTCCTAACACGGTGGGTCTACGTTAAGAATAGTGGAGATCCTGTCGCCACCTTCCGACTCCATTATCAGATCATCTCTTAGCTATACCATAATATTGCATTGTCATTGAGTTTACATAATTATGTGGTCCAAATTTCAGCCCATTCCGTTAACGGGAAGTGGGTAACGGGATTTGCAAGATTTGACCCATACACACATACATACTTACATACGCATTTGCAAGTTAAATAAAAGCTTGTAAAAATAATTATAATTTTTTCTGTTTTCAAAATCGATTTTAATCGACTAAGAAATCAGCATTGAAAATCGCCGGGTACAACACTATCTCTTATTTTTGACCGAAAAATGAGAAATCAACCTTGAACGCGTTTCGACAAGTGCTCGACAGTTTGGGTTGGTTTATTTTCGTTGCTGGTTTTCAATGCATGCCAAGTCTGGCGCGTCAAATTAAAGCCGCAATGGAAAAGTTGCATTAGATACAGATTCGCCCGTTACTGTTTATAATGAAATTGATACTATGCGACAAATAAATTGTTTTATAAATTATAACAGATATTTTAGGGCAAAGAGTACTTACATATGATAAGAAATATCTTGATTCACAGCTCCTACTTTTTTGGTGGTGTTTAAACAGTTTATTATCGAGCAACAGGGCATTTTGTTGTTAAATTCGAACGTCACACACGGAAAGCGGTCGAGAGCGGACTGAGCATCGCGGCGAGCAACGTTGATCTCAGATCAACTTTTCGGCACGTGAAGTACATACACTCTTTCCTTCTATCTCGATATAGTTCTGCGCCGACCGCCTGGATTGTCCGTACATGAATCACTGCATTAGTCTTTATGTTCGGAACCAGGTGACTCGTAATGTTATGTAGAAATATATATATATATTATTCAATGTATCACTAACATAGATGTAAGGATAATCTCTTCTTGTCACTAACCAAATGAATCTTAGTTATTAGAAATCAATTATTTGAATTTGAATTTGAATTTTTAGCAGCCCTTTGTTTTAGAGCTCACCGGAAAGGACCGTTGCGTCCAGGAATTGCCAGATTCTTAGGGCAGTGAGGAGTTGTTTCTCCTGTGGGTCCATTATATGTCGCATTAGGTAGATACTTCTTTTGTTTACTAGGCCGAGAGCCCACCCCCGCGCTCCTCTCAGCTGATCCCGCGCTGTCCCTCTCGCCACTTGGAAGGTGTAAACCCCGCTGCGCATTTTGCAATCCATGTCGAATCCATCCATCCATGTTTTTGTGAATGTAGGTGTTCACGAATCTCACTTCGAAACTGAACCAGTAGGTACGTCAGTAAAACTAAAATGCGTGTGAATATTTACTCGCTCACCCTACTCTCTCGGCCGAGTAACGATTTGCTGTCTCGCCACTGTACTCGTTACGTGTGGTCAGGGTATAAAGGAAAAATGTGGTAATTTTTTCCGTTAAGTTACTCACTGATAGTTAAATTATTATTTAGTTATGTCATATACCCTATAAATTGTGTATTCATTTGCGCTATTAAACCATCTCTCAATTTCAAGACAATATTTTTGTTTATTACCATTATTTTAGTTATAATAATAGTAACCAAACAATCACAATGATGAGAATGCAGTCCACGACATCCGACCGGATTAAAATGATATACCAGAACCTATCCTAGACATTAAATAGTATCTCTATTTTTTTATGTATGTACGTACGTGTTCCACTACATAACTCACAAGGTGGAAAAAAGAGATAAGTCGGTAAGGGCAGCTACTGGAACAGTTGCAGGTCGTTGCCCTTTGATATATAATAGACACTAAATTCATGGAAATTTCATTTCATAGAAAACTATTTTCTGCTGTACCCGTATTGATTTCAGGTTATCTTTAATATGATTCATGTAGCTTAGGTTATGTTAGACGTGTAATCATTACATGATAAACTGAAATCAACAGGGGTTCAGTAGAAAATAGTTTTTTTATGAAATGAGTGTCTATAAAACAAGGGCAAACCATATAAAAAAATATACCTACTTAAATACATAGAAAACATCCATAACTCAGGAACAAATATTCACGCTCATCACACAAATATCTGCCCTTACCGGGATTTGAACCCAGAACCGCTAGCTTCGTAGGCACCCTGCCTACTACTACTGCCAACTACGAACTAGGCCAAGGCGTCGTCAAAAATCAAATATGCCAATAGCAATAAGGATTAACGAATACAATAGAGCCCTTGGTACCTTAAATAATGGCGTATCTCTATTCATTTCATTACAAAACAAACCCTCTTCGGCACGTTATAAATATTTTAAAGTAAACCTTTACAAATAATATACGAAGATTATTTTCCCAACTTCATAAAACTTCTTTCAATCAAAAAATCCGTTTTGATGAATTTGATTAATGAACCAGAAAAATAACGTCGCAACGAAGTCCGTAAATTTGGGCAAAAAAACCTGGATATAAGTTATAACGGATGTTACCAACAAGTTTACTTAGTACAGACGAAATAAGCAACGAAGGGAATGATATTTAAAAAGTTGTGATTTAGTTTAAGTACTTATTGTTTAAATCATATCTCGGTCGATTAATAGTACATTGTTGCCTAGGCGGGGAAAGTAAGGGTTTTCCTGACGAGGTGGTTAGCAGGCCGAGCAACAGCGAGGCGTGCTAAAATACGAGTCAGGAAATTCTCGTTTCCGCCGAGGCATACATAATGCTTTTCTCAAACATGTGAGGAAATAATACAAATACATTTCTAAAAAGCAAGTAATTTAATTTTCATTTTTGTTTGCCCTCCACAGCATAAATTGGTCATAAGTTCGGTTATATTTTTACTTAGATTTAGCGGGAAGCAGGTTTTGCCTAACCGAGGCAGCTTCAGATTTTAATATAGGCGGTGTGGTACCTATTTCGTCGCTTTCGTCGCTTGAGCTCATTTTTTATAGTAAGTATTTCACACAACAAATAGTTTAATATTCGGTTTCACAATTATATTATGCAGAATGAACGAATGTTACCGACTGTCAATTGTTTTTAAATACTAACCATAGACATTGGAATGCAAATTCAAAAAGAAACACGCACTGTGCTAAAAAAGCGAGCAGTTACCTTGGCTGTTTGGAATTTTTGTCTTGGTCCTTTTGATTTTGTATGCAAATTGACAGCATTTTAAAAAAATATATGGACATGGACGGAAAGTGTTTTCATATAGTTTTTTTACTCCTAGGAGTAAAATGAGGCTCTTTCCGCCCTTGTCTTTCAATCGGAATACCGTTTTTTCCGAGCATGTTTGAGAAAACATTATTTTACAATTAAGACCCATTCTATTGTGTAATTAAGTACATAATTTTTTGCCTGTAATCTAAGTTAGTTACATTGTAACTATACTTGGGAGCAAAGAAATCGAGCCACTTAGTATTGAATTTTCATAGAACAGTGGCTCAATTTCTTTGCTCCCAAGTATAGTATCGCGCCTCTATTCCAGGCTGTAAAATCCAAATCATATTTAACCTGTTATGGTATTGTATTCAACTCGGCCGTCAGCTATTAAAACGTTGACAATACGATAACAGGTCAAATTGCAAATTGGTACTATGTATACTATACTAAAAGTCCTCACGGGTGGGGGGTGTGCTGAGGGTGTAAGGGGGGGTCCAAGGTACCTTTTTTCAGATTTTTGATCATATCTCGAAAATCTGTACGAATATCATTATGATTACTTCAGACAAAAGTTTTTACATACAATGTTTTACAAAATTCATTTTTACTGTAAGATCAATACTTGGTGTTTAAGTCAACAAGAAGATAAAATATAGGCACGGTCTCCTTCTTCCTGGCATGACAAGGAATATTTACGTTTCTGGTAGTGATAGAGTCATTAGAAGAACTACTAAATCCACATCTTCCCCAACAACATCAACTACGGGAACAACCCTCGAAACCACTGTACTTTCAACTCTCCCCTTACACCCTCAGCACACCCCCCACCCTTGAGTACTGTAAGTATATTCATCTGGATACTGCAGAATATAACTATCAATTTACAGAACTACACGAATTATTTCCCCGGACTGCCCATATTCGACTTAATTAGAAGGTTTTTTACCGTGTTGAATAGAGACCCTGCTCTTAATGATTATGGAGATACACCCAGACCCCCAGTACCACTACAAAGGTCTGGTTGAGTATGCTGTTGGAACTTCCCTATTATCGGTATCGCAGAGGTGCAATTTTATTACGCATCATAGCGTGAAAGCTATCAACATGAGCGTCACCAAACATGCCCTATGCGCTGCTTTAGGGAGTTCCAGCAGCATCTTAAATAGGGAGTGCAAATTAACCGGTTATTAACAGATTTTGTATGAAAATAACCGGTTAAAACCGGTAATAACCAGTTATTTGCATTCCCTAATCTTAAACTATGTTATTTCCTTTTTCAAAAAGACAACGTTATTCTTGCTCGGTGGTGAACTATAAGCATTCTCAGCTAAACTGCTAAACCCATTTATTTATTTTCTGGAAATCAAATCCCGGTATAGGACAAATTAATTCCAGGAAAAAGGTGACCAAGCAATGGCAAAATAAAACTATCTCGGAAAATGTCGCTGGCAAAAGCTATAGGATATCATTTCTAACCGCCATTTATGTCATGCTCTGAAAAGTAAACAAACCCTTATTCATAATAGGAAGCTGTATGAAAGCTGAGGCAGAGCATCCTGGAGAAACGACGGATGCGTACAAGTGCAAACAAAACGATTTTATCTAGAAAACGCAATTACATAACCATTGGGAAGATATCCCTCTCGGTTCTCTGCCCTAGTTCTACTTGTAGGTTTTCCATCAGTGCAAGAGGTGTAAGAGAGACTTTATTTACCTGGTCAGTAGTACAAAATGGTCGCCGTTTACTTTGCATATAAACTTTTGGCATATTGTTTCCTTTTACGTTCGATTTTACCGGACATCCGGTCAAATATTATCAGTCTCACGTTTAGTTAATTTCTTTTTGTACTTAGGTTAGGTTAGGTTATAACTGTGATCCTCCTTCAGTAAGAGTGTCATCTCGCAGAAGGAGGTGGCGGAGCGGGAACGCGAAGACGATGTCAACGCACACCCGCTCCGGCGCAGGCGGAGGGGGCGAAGGCGCATGCAGTACGCTGCTAGCCTGAACCCCTAGTAGGACCAGTGGGTTAGGGGCCCACATTGCACGGTCCTACACACGTCTGGGGGAGGGGTCACAGCGTTTGCCGACCTCTCCCTCCTTTGGCGGAGGTACCCCGGCATGAGGCTGGGAAGGCTGCGGGCACCCAATGGTCGCATCTTCGGCAACCCATGGTGCTCCCGAAAACAGCAGCGGAGGTAAACGCCGGAGTGGTTTTAGACGGTAGGCTGCTTCCTCTACTCTCGTGCGAGAGTGGGGGGAGGAGAGAGTCCGTCATACCCCCCCCTATAGCATGACCAACCCTAGGCCGGGGGATGATGCGGAACGCATTTCCAATCCGAAAAAAAAGAAAAAAAAAAAAGAAAAAGAAAGGTTATAACTGTGATGACATGTCAGGGTGAAACTATAAGGGTTCCTGATTGACTACGTAACCTTAAAATGTTGTATTTTGACCAATGATTATAATCAATCTTTACTAGTTTGGAGGTTTAAGTTAGTTTGTACTTTTGTTTCGATAAATGTTTATATGATTAAAGATGTTTATAAATACCGATATTTACTATTACCTAGTTACCTAGCCTAGTTACTGTTACCATATACAATAAAATCTTCTAACCTATAAAATCCTGGTTTTCAGAAGGTTGACTTCGAAACTAGGTAACTAACATAATCTACAATAAAAAAAGGATATTATACACGACACAAAGATCAGTGACAGTCGATAGCCGTCTATTTGCAACGGAAGTTCCGTTGTGTGGCATCACTAGAACAACGAAGCACTTGAACTGTTTTTTTATTAGTTTTGTTTATTTATTTAAATACACAAAGTAAAAACAAATGATGACCTTAATGCCTTGAGGCATTTTCTACCAGTCAACAATTGGGCTAAGCAGAGACAAGTATGTACTTAGAGGTTGGTGCTAAATATAGTTTTATTTGTTTTTTGTGGAGGTCACAAAATCATGTGGTCAAGTTATCAGGAAAAAACGTGACTAAAGAAAGTACAGAGGGGTTATTATTATATAGAAATGCATTTCTGTTTACACTGAGAAAAAAAGACAAAGCTATATAACTCCCATAGCTTTGCCCTTTACATTCACCATAAAATGAACTGCATAGCTATGTCATAATAACCCCTCAGGACCGAACAGTTTTGTACAGTTTTGTACACCCGGCAGTTCTCAGTTGATTGAAGAGGATTAGTGGGTTGGTTAAGCTAGAATGACTCTTATCCCATTTTAGTGGAGCAATCATCGGGGAACATGACGGCGTCGACCGCGTCACGCGGGAAACTCGCACTGCGCGATCGTTCGTGCGTCAGCCCGAGGGCGTGCAGCGTCGCGTGCGCAACCTCTGCGCGGTTCCGGCAAATAGGGGTTAGTAACACCACCTGGAAAACAATATTATTAGGTTGGTACATTCATCTATTATTTGCTTGCGGTGAAGGAAGTAAAAAAGCAAACGAGCATACTCGTACAGGTTACCTGAAGAAGAAGAATAAGAAGAAGAAAAGAAGAAGAAAATGAAGAAGACAAATATTTGTTTACTACACAGAAGACACAAATAGACAAATAGAAGAAAATAAACATTGTGACAGAAACAGCAAGGAGCGTGTCAGTGTGTCCTCGCGGTAGCAAATCGGACACATTGGCTCAGCATTATGTTGAGGTGTCAGACACCTATATAGTGCTGACTTTCAGCCAGTACCGTTTCGGTGACTCACGGATACTAATGAGAAGTAAGTAATCACCATCGCGCATTAACACCAGTTTTTGAAGTCATCCATGCCAGACCTGTTAGTTTTAGTTTCCATTTTATGGCAAGAAGAAAGCACACGAGCACGCAGATCACCACACACATCATCAGAGGTTACACTTGAAGTCTCAACACTACAATCTCAAGTCTATAATCCTAAGACTACATATGCGTTGTTATAGCCCAGATGACTAACATCGAATGCGTATATGCTAGTAATTTTTCCGGTTGTTTTATCCCCACACCGGAACACAGCAACGCGAATGATGTTTGGCGGTAGGTTGAAGAACAAGATAGTGGTAGTGATCCAAACAGACCCTGCAAAAGGTCATTGCACCTTTCCACCACACAAATGCATGCAGCACGAGATCGTTAATAAAAGCTACCCTTGGGAGAGGCTGTATGTATAAGTTGAGCGTTGGGTATATTTCGGCTGATATGTTAATGATAGTAAGGACCTGTGCATGGTTTGTCTGAATTTCTTTCAACATCATACCCTAAAGCAACTGTCCCAACTCCGACGGTGAGTAAGAAACTAATGGAGCTACTGATCAACTTTTAATAGATGTCTTTTTTATTACTTGTGGGAGGACCTTGTGCAGAGTTCGTCCGGGTTGGTACTACCATCTTATCCATTAACCTACCGCCAATCAGCAGTGTTTGCATTGGTTTGTTCCGGTTTGGGATAAGACAGCCGGTGAAATGACTAGCATAGAGGAATTTCCACCTTAGTCCTCAGGTTTGCAGTGCATTTGCAGTCTTGTAAATGCGAATGTCTATGGGTCACAGTTTCCACTTACTTACCATCAGGTGGCCTGTGAGCTCGTTTGCCTTCCAATGCCATAAAAAAAAAAGACTGTAAAGTACTAAAAAGTGATTAAACCCTCTAATTTCAATAGTTTTTTTAAATTGCTAGTTTCCTACTAAGTACTGGTTTGATTACATGTTTAAAATCATGGAAAATAACGACCACTTGTTTTGTTATATCAGCTCAGTTTTTGTAAAAACTGCATTTTTGATGAGAAATAACTTTAAAGGTTTTTTTTTAAATATGAATTGAGCCTATTATAACAAAACACGTGCTAATTATTTTTTCATATATTATACGCTCAAAAACAATCACTAGTTGGTAAATGTCCAATGGTACTCAAAGGTCACTGCCTTCGACATTATTAATTAAGACAACTGAAGCAACATGGATGCGTCAATCGTAGTGAATGCCTAATAATCATTTAGCATACGTGTATTGGCTTTCAAGCATGGAAACTGGCATAATAACACGACCAAACTTTGACTAAAGACGTCAATCGTAATGAATTCAATGGATAATGGCTTTCATGACATAGCTATCAGTTCAGTTTACGCTGAGAGAAAGGGACAGAGCTATGGCAGTTATATAGCTCTGTCCCTTTCTCTCAGCGTAAAATTAATTGCATTGCATTAATTGTTTTGCAGTTCAGTTTACGCGGAGAGAAAAGGACAGAGCTACGAGAGAAAATAAACTGCATAATAAGCCCCATATCTACTTTTGGACTTGTGTTGCTACTTGTGGAGCTAATTCCATGTGCTTCTGTTGGGTGCAGACTCGTGGTCACACCATTTTGTCACACCACTACTATTCGACGGAGCCCTGCCTTTATTTCTTACTTTTTTTTTTTTTTTTTTTTTTTTTAATATCATAGGAAGGCAAACGAGCACACAGGCCACCTGATGGTAAGTGGAAACTGTGACCCAAAGACATTCGCATTCACAAGACCGCAATCCTAAGACTGCAAATGCGTTGCCAACCCTGAGGCCGAAGAAGACTGATTTGCCCTTCGGGCATCTAAAGATACCTAACGAACCTAACCTACCTACTTTTGCGGAATAAAAATGATTTCTGTTGAATTTCCGACCAAAGCGAATAGCAGTAGTGTGACAACCTGGTGTGACCACGAGTCTGCCCCTCTTCTGTTTAGTCTATAAGAGAAAATTATCTTTATCAAACAATTGTGTCTATGAAATGTCGGTTGTCTTGAACAAGATATTGTTGAAATACACCTAGTTAAAGCAAATAGTGAAAGCTATTAAGAAAGAAAGTTATACATTTTTAAAAATCGCCTTTCTCATTGAGTTTAAATACTTACCCTGCGTTTAGCCGTATCGAGAAAAAAAGCAGCGCAGCATTCTTCAAGAACAGCGGAGTAGGTGAAATAAAGGTACGTCAAGTTGGATCTACGTGATGCCATTCTGACCGGGTCATTTTCATGGAAAGTTAAACAGGCATAGCTTTCTAGGAATTTCAAACCTTTGTGCACCATGCCTATGAGGCGCTTGAGGTCTGAAATGGGAGAAGTTTCCAGATTTGGCTGAGGTACGGTACTTTAGTGTTTTGTCGCTTTAACGTCATGTTTGAACTGCTGCACTAATGTATCAAAGGCGTTAAAGCGACAAGGTACTGAGAGCATTTAGAAGATGCTTCGGTATTGTACTTCTGTCTCAACCGCTCTTGATAAGAGCGTATGAGAGCGAGTGAGAGACAAGTACAAACTCGAAGCATTTTCTAAGAGAAGAGTGTGCAGCTACTTATAAGGACGACCGTACCTACTGGTTAAGTTTTTTTTATAGGTGAAATGCTACAAATGAACGTCTTACTTATTAAGTACCGGCAAATAACATATGAAGGGATGCCTATTTAGTTGCTAATAATACATACATACATACATAAACTCACGCCTTCGTTCCCAGAGAGGGGTAGGCAGAGCTACAGAATTACCTTTGCTAATAATATTGTAACAAATTACAATTCGAAGTTTGAATCGATTGTACATAATCCCTCTGAATCTATTTTTTAACCAACAATAAGCTCTTGGCGTGTAATATGGGTAGTAGACAACGATATGAATACTTACGTAGAAAAATACATACAAACATACATAAATTCACGCCTTCATTCCCAGAGTGGGGTAGGCAGAGCTAAAGAATTACCAACAAGTCTTAAAACTTCTTGATAATTCTGTAACCACATTTTGCACAAGTAGGCTAAGATGTTTCCCAGTTTATTAGTGATAGGTGGCAAGCCCATCGCCTAACAGTACTACAAGCCTATATTCCCTTAGTCGCCTCTTACGACATCCACGGGAAGACATGGAGTGGCACTATTCTAACCCGGCCACCACACGGCAATACGTAGAGAAATAATTACTTAAATACATAAACAATATCCAAGACTCTGAAACAAATACTCATGCTCATCAGACAAATATTTGCCAATGACCGGAATCAAACCCGGGACCGCTAGCTTCGTAGGCGGGGTCACTATGAACTAGGTTAACGCGTCGTCAAAAACTGTTCCTATGTACACTCGCGGTCAAATAATACGGGTCAGAGTGCGTTTTTCATACTAAAGAGGCTATTTCGAAATCTGATGATGGACACCCCGAGCATCGATACAAGACTTTCAGAGTAGCTAGGATACCCAACTGATTGAAGCTGCGGTTAACGCCGGAATTGTGTATATTCAGAAAAACATCTAAAATAGCAATATAATGTAAAGAAATCCGAATGCTGAGCCAAACTCTCTCGCTGTGGTGTTACCTGATTGTGCGATCAGGTATCTTAAGCACTTTTGACCTCCTCTATTGAACCTCAGAGTATCCACTATTAAACCTCACTCAAAACAACCAATGCCCTAGAACCAAGGCTTGAAAATAGCCTCGTTTGTATGAAAAACGCACTCTGACCCGTATTATTCGACCGAGAGTGTAATTAAACTCTATGCAATAGTAGTAACAAGGCAAATAATATATCACCTCTGTACTTCGTGTTCTTATTCAAAATTTGTATGAACACGTCAGCATTTTTTTTTTTAAATACTAATACACTACGATAAAGTAAATAATTTATAATCTATTAGGAAACGATATTGATTCAGGAGAAAAAATAGTATCTCTATTGGTTTAATTGTTTTAAAAATCAAACATTTAAAACACTGTAACTCAAAAGTACAATTTTGGCAGTTAATTGGTTTTACCTTGAATCCGGCGATTTGTATATTTAACTTTGTAACTCGTTTTATTATTATTTTTGGTTTAGAATTTTTGCTTTTTGCTTTTTTTTGGTTTTGTTTTTACTTCTTTAACGACCACATTAATATGAATTCTGTATATTTGACAGATGTGTGCCATATAACTGTAACTTATATTATGAAATAAATTAATCTAAATCTGAGAGCGGCAGTTAGACAGTTTTCGAACATCGTTTACGTTAATGTTAAGAATAATACATACATAATACATAATTATTTATTGATCTCTTTACAAATGACATACAAAAAAAGAAAAAAGAACATAGTTTGCACAGATTAGAGACCTCAGACCACTGTACAGTCAAGTTCATAAATATGTGTACACTTTAGTACCTACCTTGTCTATTTAATGTCATTTTTAAATTGCCATATATGAATTGTCTCAGCGATTGCAGTGACAAGGTACTAAAGTTTACATTATATTTTTACTGACTCGACTGCACATAAAAATCACCTTGAAGTATTTTTAAGAGTATAAAATCTTAAACAAGCGTCAATTTCTTTACTTTTAAAGCCTTATAAATACCCTCTGGTACTTAAGCTGTCGATAAAGCTTAAATTATGATAGATGACTAAGAGCTAATATTTTAAGAGGTATAAGTCTCCATTTTTACTAATATGATTGGTTTTAAGGTTCCTTAGCCGAAGGGTGCCAACAGGCCGCTATCACTATGCCTGCTCTGTCAGTCTGTCTGTCTGCCTGTCAGCAGGATGTCGCTCTTGACCGGTAATAAGTAGACACACTAGAAAAAATACACTACACACACACTGGAAAAGGGCCGAATCTTATATATCTTAAGTACCCGAAACCGACGTGCGTGCATGACTCGATGTATGAATGTTGAAGAAGCGAAGGAAATTTGTCAGGATCGTAGCAAGTGGAAAGAAGTGGTCTCTGCCTACCCCTCTGGGAAACAGGCGTGATTTAATGTATGTATGTATGTACACAATTTTGACAAAATTTATTTGTTTGTTGCCGTTATAACAACAAATAACAAAAATGCAATGGGAGGTCCAGATACCAAAATGGAACAGTACCCTTACCATGAGTTACAATTAACGTATATGCTAGCGAGTCGAATGCTCTGTCCCTCGCACTCTATAAGAATACTTGCGAGGTCTGCGAGGGACAGAGCTTCGACTCGCTAGCGAGTACTTTAATTGTAACTCATAGTAAGGGTTCGGAACACTTCATGTGCAAGCCTGACTCGTATATAAATAGCTGGATTTTTAAGCTATTGCATAGCTTCTATCGCGGGCCTTGAGCGCGGGGACCGAATCCAGAAATTCCGTAACGAAAAAACCTCACGCTCCCCACTCCGACGGGCAAGGAGGTGTGGCTTGAAGGCCGTGCATCGTCTAACGTCGTTTCAGTTCGGCAGTCTTCGCCACGGCGTTGTGTGCGTTTGTACGACATGCAATAGCTTTACCGCGGCAGTCCCCGAGTGCCACACGTCTTTTTATATACAACAATGGTCGAGGGTCTTTCGATATTACAACGCGTAACAATACCCAAACATTAAGCAAAAAATAATCGAAATCTGAATTTTTAATTAAATAGTTACTAGTTTATTTATTATAGATAGTTTTTTTTTATTTAATTTTTTATTTATTATCATCATTCCGTGTGGTTGCAGGGTTAGAATAGTGCCACGTGCCACTCCATATCTTCCCGTGGATGTCGTAAGAGGCGACTAAGGGAATATAGGCTTGTAGTAGGTACTGTTAGGTGATGGGCTTGCAACCTGTCACTAATATGCTGGTAAACATGTTAGCCTATTTGTGCAAATTGTGGTTACTGAATTATCAACAACTTTTTATAGTTGTAAATCTGTAGCTCTGCCTAGCCCACTCTGGGATTACAGGCGTGAAGGTAAGAGAAGATATTATCATCATCAACTTATTCTTTCAATACTGGCTAAATACCTAATGCTTTAGAAATGGCCAACCAAACACCCTTAACGATTGAAGCATATTAGATGTAAGGTCGCTTTTTTTAATTCGCTCAGAGTACCATGGAATGGGCTTTCTATATTAAAACGTGTAACAACATTGATCAAAGAATAATCTGAATCTGACTCTTTAATTAAATAGGCTCGCTGGTAAGTTTTTTTATTATTGTTAGTTGAAACAGGACTTACTGATGGAGTAGTAGTCGAAGACGAAAGGTATGCGTCCGTCATCCCATTCGCACGGCCAGTTCTCAGGCATTCTCTCTATCTGCTCGTCGGTTTTATCTGGTTGGAGCCGCATAAAACATGTTTTTAAAGGTTTTGCGATTTATTTTAGAAAGATAAAGATAAAGATAAAGACATTTATTCAGTAGTAGGCCGCACGGGCACTTTTACACGTCAAGAATCTACCAGCGCTTCACAAGAGGAGACCACTGATAAGAAGAAACGCCGCAAGAAACTCAGCGGTCAGTCATTTTTTAAATTTATTTAATATAGTAGTACCATTGTACAAACACTACTTAGTCTAGCATTAATAAATCTATAAATAGCATTTTTTTTCCAATATCCTGCGTAGTCTCCGCAGGAAAACACACCAAAATCTTAAGAGAGAAATAATGAGAGAAAAATAATAATAATTAAGATTTATTCATTGACAGGGTAACGCTGAAACTGGTTGGAATGCAGAGAGCTGCTTTCTATATCTGGGCTTGTCTTCGAGGTTTTCGACATACGAGAAGGTGACGTGGACGAGCACTGCCTGGCGTTGAGATCGATCTTTCAACACAATGGACCCGATTCTACGTGCACATCGCTTAAATAGCCTACAACTAACTAAAACTAAATGGTCTAATTTTAAGACATAGAGATAGAGAGAATTTCAAGCTGACAATGTACGAGTATAAGACCGCCTAAAATAAGAAGCATCAGATTCAAATAAGCGCTGTCATGGCGCTGTCATTTGATTATGACAGCTGCTCATAGAATAAAAAAGTGTTAAGCGACACCTAAATAAAATTAGGAAGTTTAGAGGCCACTGTAGAATCAGGTCCAATATCTCATTATTGGTGACAATAGTCCTGGTTTGATGACAGATCGATCCCAATAAAGCGTAGTACAGTCTGTGAGCACTTAGAACAGGCTTCGGTTTAGTATTTATCTCTCACTCGCTCTCATACGATCTTATTAAGAGCGAGTGAGAGAGAAGTACTAAACCAAAGCCTAAGTGCTCACAGACTGTACGATTCTGTCTTTTTGGGACTCGCCGGGGCGACATCACACTCAATACTCAAAAGTTTATTGCATTCCAGAATGTGTTGGCAGTTGACAGGCTAACTTAAGCTATAACAGTAATTAATATATAACCTTATTATGAACCCTGTTGGGCATAGCAACATTAGGAGAGGGCTTCAGCTCAATAATCTTACACTGTACTTACTTACTAATTATATTGCACGTAAGGTAGGTGTATAATTTAATTCAGGTCAAATTTAATTTGAACTATTTATTTCAACCTGAATATTATTTTGTATAACGTAATCCTTTTACGTGTGGTATTTGTTTAATTAATCATTTTATTCTATATATTATTATCATATTTTGTAACTTATCTTCCCAATGTACTTAATATGATATTTATTTAAAATATTTATTAATGTCACTGTTTGTTAGGTTATTACTAAAATATTCTATTGTTTTATCACTAGCATTTAGAGCAAAGAATACCTACTACGAAATTATAGTAAGTCATACTTTTATGGTAAAAAAAACAGAAACGGCTAGCAGGAAGGGGTTCCAAGACAGTTGCGATCACAAGTTGACCACCGCACTGTACCCTTAACATGAGTATACATTAACTGGCTATACTATCCGTAATTAGAGTCGGGCAATACACGTCAGTTACCTTCCTTTTTGTGCCTACCACTACCTGTAATATTTTTTGGACGGCCCGCTCCATAGGGCCGTGCAGGTGAGAAAAAGATAGCATGATTCCGGTGATTTAAGACCCGACTCGCCACTTTATTTTTCGGATAGTATAGTGAGTTGAATGCTCTGTCCCTCACACTCACACTATAAGAACACAGTGAGGGACAGAGCATTCGACTCGCTAGGGAGTACTGTAATTGTAATTCATGGTTCAACAAGGTAGTCGTGCTCTTTCTGAAATTTCAAAATTATTATTCTTCCTAATTTAGTTTGTAAAATAAAGTATCAAAATTTAACTAACTGGTTCTCTGGTTGCAATCGGCCATGACAGCAGCGAAACAAAACGTTGCAGATAATATCCAGGTGACGATTGCAAACATCTGGTTAATTTGTCGAAGGAATCTGTAAAATTAGAGCATGACTACATTTAACGAATGTTGAGCTATTTAATCGTAGATTATGGGTTAGGGTGGGTAAGGTCTTCGCAACATCTGTAATGCATGTGCCTTGTTAAGGCCCCGTACGCAAAGGGTGCCAAATAATATTAAGCCTAAACTACCGCATCGGTTTGTCTATCAGCGGGCTTCACCTCATGGACCGGTAGACAGTTTAAATTACAAAACCCTTCGTGTTAGAGTGTCACTTGCTCTTGGCCGGTATTTAAGGCCTGTTTCATAATAGACGAGTAAATTAATCTGCCATTTAAAGTTGGTTCTCTCCTTGTCTATTTACAAGTGTAAGAAAGAGAAAGGGCTTAATTTATCTGTCAAATATTCGTTACTTGTCGATTGTGAAACAGGCGGTTAGTGTCACAACAAGACAATAAAGACTACGAATCTACAATGTTACCTTAAGACTCCGAATCTACAACCTTGTGTCTTTATTATTGGAAAAAACAATCTACTAATAGCTTTTATTTCAGAAATTACCTACGTGGACCAAACTAAACTCACCGGTTTTAGCTCATGTTGTTTACAAACATCGCGTTTTTTTTTCCTATTAAGTTGTCCCTAATAACATTTCTAAAACAAAATAACGCCTCGTTTACTTACAAAAACGTTTCAAATTACACAAACAAAATATAAAAACACTGCTACAGTAAAACAAACTGGCCCATTTCATTCGGTTTCCAATAATACAAATCTTGATAAACGTAAGCGACAATTGAAAATATAATTTTATTATTATTCGCAACGATATTTTACGTCTACCGGCAAGGGGAAATATCCATTGTTCCCAATTTGCAATCTCATCTGGCGCTTGCTTTATTATATTTTTCGTCGTGAACCATTCGGAACAATTTTATATTGATTGGTGATGGGAGAAATGCTTTGCCAGATGAAAAGAAGTATTTCGTTCATTGCCGAATATTGTAGCGTTCATATTGGTATTACGATGTACTAAGCTACGGGTAAATCGCTTCGATATTGTCCCGGACTTCGTTTTCCCGAAGCAGTGACGTCAAAATATAGGAGGTTGTAGGGGGGGGGGGGGGGGGGGGGGGGTAGTTGACGTTGCAAACATTTCAATCACACGTCACGTTTTTAAATCGACTTTACCATTCGAAAATTCGAACAATCGAAGGCTGAAACAAATCACAAATCACAAATCACTGTTTTCATCCTTTATTTCACGTATACTGACTGAATGATACGAGTCTTGCCTAAACGACGACGTTACGAAATTCCACGTCGTCACTTTTGACACTGTACAGCCTAAGTGGCACTTCCTCTTCAATGTTCTTATTTATATTAAAACAAAAGAAGTTATTGTCAAATTACAATCAAATTTAAGTACTAAATTTAGACTAGAGGGTGCTAATACCAATCGCCAAATACCTACATTTTCTTAATGATGATACGTTAACATTATCTACTTAGCAATAGAAGGTAAACATTTGTGCTCAGTACAGGGTGTTTGCGTACATAAATATAAAACAAATGTAACGGACTAAGATTTATTAAAATATTTATTATAATGTTACTTAAAAAGTTGTACTCTTTGTAGCTGAGTGCGGAAAATTGGATTTTTCGAACTAGTAGAACGTTTTTTACTTTACCATTTTTTTACCCTTAATTATTCAAATAACACTGTAACTTTATCAGACTAAGAATAAAGTTAAATTGACTGTTTTAATTATTGTTTTATTTTTGATTCATTGACATATTTTCGCAAATGTATTAAAAATGTCGTTTCATTCACGTGCGGAACGGCCATTTTCACTCGTCCCGAGTTTTTTGAAATAAAAACCTAGTAATAGTTGCACATGCATAGAACGCTCGCGATCAGTTTCATTCAAATTAAGTTAGTGCACTCTTGTTTTGATTTAATCTTTCAGTTCGTTTTATTTTTGCTGTTGCGGCGTTCAAAAAATATTGCGTTCTATTTGCTATGAAAATTTGAGGTTTATATCTACACATTGTAGGTTCATTTGATACTGAACCTAAAACACTTGTTTATTATTAAAAACTGTCGATTGTTTATGCTAAACGTATATTTCATTCACCTAGGTAAATTATCCCAGGAGCATTAAGTAAACTTTGAATTATTTTTATAACTTTTGGACTACAACCCGTTTTTAAACACTATCTCATTTACCGTTTCAACTATATAACATTAAACTCAAACACATAAGAATATTTCAATCTGAGAGTATATTCGATAGTTCTTGATATCGAATACATAATTCCATCCTTGTTTTAAATACATAGGGTAAAGTCATTTCTATAAACGATTTGGGAACAGTGAAAAGTCTAGGGCATTTTGCCAACCAGACTGCGCCAGAGGTTCTTTTTATTACTGGCATTCACAAATTCGCGCTTCTCCTGCCAATGTCACAATTCTGAACAGCTGTCACACATATTCTCGTTACGCCGCCTTTTTAGCTGGCTCTCTGAAATTAGCTCGGTTTAGTCTAGCGATTGTTTTTTTGCTTGTGCTACATGGTTTCAGTATGCGGCAGACTCGTTTTCGCACTCATGTTTACTAATGAATGTGAAAAACTAAATGAGACGTTCTTTAAAATTGTAGCTATTCTATACACGCTGTATAACTAAGTTTTCGGACTGGTTTTATATGAATCAAATTCATTTGACACTATTAAATTCTAAATCAAGAGTACAATAATTAAAAATATCTCTTGTTTTGAAAATAGGGTTTTCAATCTTGAAATATAATTTAATTCTTAAGTAGGTATTTATTGCACAAAAGAGTAAACTTGTTGTTGTGTCTTTGTTTATAAAAGGCGAACTTGTGCCGTTAGGAATTCTCTGCCAGTTAACCTTTTGGAAGATCAGAGAGCGTAGTGATTCTAACTATATACCTACATCACCTGTATCAATACGATATGTTACGACATTTAACTTTCGAATTTATTCATTACACTTCACTTGACACAGTTCGTTAAAATATGTCAAAATACTCAATAAACACAGTCCCGTAAATCGAAAGCGATTTTTTCCACAGCACACGTGGGCTTTATGCGTGCTATCCACAAATCATCTAGCACGTGTAGGTGTTCCATTCGAGCTGGCAAACACTGTTAACTACTTTTTCCAAGTGTGATGCGAGCTGCGGGTACCGCGTGCAAATAATATCCGTTTCACTGTGACAAACCTCGATATTTTATAGACTGGTGATGTTGAGATGAGGTGCTTTAAGCGAAACACAGGGTGTGTTTTTTATGCATTAATACTTTATTGCAGAAATGTAAAAGGGTGAATTTATTTCTTTAAGCAGTCGATAAAACGCTCGACGTGATTTTAAAATTAACATGTAGTAATATCAGACAACAATTACGCCTTAAAATATCTGACACGCTTAGATACCTTTAGTGATTGAGACTGTGTTGGATATTTTAAACCCAACATTGGAATATACATTGTTACCTACTCGTACTGTACCCATAAGTAGAAAAAAATCAAGACAAAGGTTCTGTATAAAATAAAATAATATGATTATTGAAGTTAGTTGGTTTGTTTCGTCTTGACGGTAACGATCAATTATGGTACAGAAATAGTTAACCTGAAGTCGGATGTAAGATACTTTTTTATACTAGAAAAGGAAACGGTTCCCAAAGAGAAAGCGAATAATGTATTTTATGCAAACAGAGACAGGGAAAACCTAGTGTTGTGTATAAATGTGTGTTTCTGATGATACAAATATATACAAAAAAATAGAAGCAGATGGGTTGAGTTAAAGTGGTGTTTAGACAAAACTTTATTCATAACTTTACATGTTCTTTTGTCAATATGGTTGGTTCAAATCTTGCATAAAATGTTCACCAACAAACGATTGTCTTTTTTTTAGTTTTGAATTTATATTAAAAAAAGACCACTGACGCACCGGTTCTGTTCTGGGAATATGACTACCGCCAGTGAGATTATTAGTATAGAGGCATTCCATATAAGTCATCAAGATTGGCATTGCATTTGAAATCTTAAGATTGCAGTCTTAAGAATTCAAACCCATCGGGGTTCTCAGATCCCGCATTAACCAGCAGGTGTCCTGCGTGCTCGAGTGCCTTTTCCTTGCTACAACAAAGATCTTAGTTTACGAATAATATTTGATGCTAAGGGCTCATGAAACTTTTCAAAGTAATATCTGCACAAGTTGTATTTTCTCGCTTGTCGATCAGTGCGTCTCTATCGTTACAGAATAGATAGAAAGGGAGATCCGAGCGACAAAACAGTCGCGGACAACATGTGCTAGCCGTGCTGTTTGTGTAGGTATGTCGGGTATTATTATGATTTCATTTTTTTTGTTTATATTTTATCATCTTAACAAGTGTAAATGCTTTTGTGTTTGTACATCCAATGAATTTTCCTTACTAGTCTAGCTACAGGGTGTTTGTAATAAGACTTAGCGAAACATCTTTGCTCCTCGACAGATGTATTTTTAAAGTAATGGCGGGTCATCAATCGCCGACGCAATTTGAGTGCGCGTGAGTTTACGTAAATGAGCTTAAGTGCCGCCTTTTAGCCGGATAAAATTAATGACGTACATACATGAGTCCTCGGAAATTCTAAAATTGTACTAGGTAAGCCTTGTTATTTGAGTTCAGAGGTATTTGGGTACGGATAAGTAAGTAGTTGTATGCATTCACCGCCAATTCAGATTCAGATTCAGATATTTATTCATAGTATTTTACATGTCATTTTACAATCAATCCTTAAAATAGGTACATTTGTTAATTAATAATTTAGATAAGTTTACAATGTCAATACATAATAATAGACAGTAAGTGTATGTTTGGGTCAACGATTACCATCGAAAAAATCATCAACGCTATAGTACGCAAGGTCAGTTAAGCGCATTATAAGTTTGCTTGCAAACAGTCTGTCGTTATGCGCCTCTAACATCTCCGATGGAAGTGAGTTATACAATTTTGGCCCAATGACACCGAGTGACTTTCGCGATTTAGCGAGTCTACGCCGGGGAACGACCAGGAGGTTCCTCCTGCGTGCGCCCCTGCCAGGGACCTGCGCGGCGGTAAAGCTGGTTAGGTGAGCACGCACGTACCTACATGCGGTTAGAATGTAAACGCCGGGTAGCGTGAGTATTTTCAACTGTCTGAATAGTTCCTTGGCAGGATGGTCGCAGGACTTTCGTGCTATTATTCTTACCGCGCGTTTTTGCATTTTGAATGCTGCGTCGCGATCAGCCGCAAGTCCCCACAAATCAACACCTTGAGTAAGTATGGAGTGGAAGTATCCATAGTAGGCTTTTAACATGTTCTCGTGTGACAAGCTGGGCGCAAGTCTGGAAAGTGCATAGCACGCTGATGCCAGCTTGTCACACATGGACTCGATGTGAGGAGACCTCGTGACATACGTATAGCATTAAAATTCATTCGAATGACGATCATGGGCGTTGGACGTGTTCAGTCCTGAGATTTATAATATATTGCGTTGGATTTGTATGGCGATCCATAAACGGCTCTTAATGGGAGGTAACATGAATTTACATGAAGCATGTCTTGACAATCCTTTTGGGTGTATTGTTCGTGTCGCCTATAGATTAAACTAAGTTTCACAAAAATACAAGTTTCTGGAAGTTTGTGTCCTTGATTTTGTCCCGCTTGAATAAACATATTTGAAACCAATGTAGGTAAAAAAATCATTAATTCATTAATATAAATCCATACAGACGATAATAAAACCATTGCCAACCAAATACAAGTGCTTAACTTTTATGTCTTTTGATTCTAAACCAATTTCAATATCTCAAACTTGCAAAACTAATTAAAATTAATTGCCTTCCAAGCGATTGAAAAGTATCTTCAAGATTATAATAAAGGAGGGACACAGAACCTCGAGTACACTCCAAGTGGAAAATCACTGGCCGTGGAATTCCGGGCTTGTGAAGAATCGAGGGTCCTCAAAGGCATGCAAGAGGGTGTCCCTAATGGGAAGAGCGCTACACAGGATGGCTCTCCTGAAGACTGTCCACTCTTCGCTGGGCATCTTAATCGGGACGAGAACCCAAAGTGAAGCAGCCTGTATCTTACAAGGGCCCTCGAACATAATTACTTGTGAAGATATGGGACTTTTAATTTTAACGCCGCTTAGCCTCGTATAATGATGGTATTTTTGGAGTTCCGCGTTTTTAAATTTTATTTTCGTTACATTTTGTAACAAATCAATAGTAAATATTTTATGATGTAAGATTACTTCTTATAGTTTCGATCTAATGTTAATTCTGCTCTTAGGCAAATTCAGATTTTTTTGATGTATATTCTGTGCAGTTAATTATGTCCATTATCCATACGGTTATACCGATTTTTATTTTGAAAATTTAACGAAGAATGCCTGTAAGTTGTTCCTTACGTTGAACATTCGAGAACATGATTAAATTTTCCGATTTCAGTTAGAACATTTAGAGCAGGGTCTTACATTAAAGTATATCATTGCTGTTTTTATCACCAAAAAGTGTATCCTGTAAGCTACAAAACAGCAGCAGTATTTACATGGTTGAGTTTCGGTGTGGGGATAAGACAACCGGTGAAATTACTAGCATAGGCATTCTTAGTCTTCAGGGTTGGCGACGCATTTTGTCGGTGAAACTGCAAAACCGCGTAAGTAACATTTTAAATCAGGAGCAAAATGCACCTTTTTAATAACATCGTAAGGTTTATTTTGCTCTATCATAAATTTGTTAGTTACGTGGTTTTGCAGTATCACCGACGATTTGTATTAGGACTGCAATCTTCAGATTGTAGCTTTGAGAATTCAAATGTGTATGGGTCACAAATCCCACTCATCATCAGATGGCCTGTGTGCTCGTTTACCTTGTATATGCCATATGCAAAAATGTTCCAAAACTCACTAGGGTGACGGCACCAATGTTGGACACTGAACTCTTAATTCAAAGATCATAAGGTTATAAATTGCTTCAAAATAAATGAATAACCCTTACTTTCTGCACCATAAGAATCAAGTTCCCATTATTAGTCCTCGTTCATTACTGGTTCCATCGCCCTACAAGAACAGTTCACGCATAAAGTTATACACGTTTGTATTCCTTTTAAGATAAAAAGGTAAAGCATTAAGTAAAATTATTTACCTACCGTTGAAGAGAACACGCTGTAGATACAGTACAATATTCAAACATGCACGTTGTCGGTAAACGTCCTCTTGTTCAGTTAGACGTTATGTTGCAAATGAACTGTTTTCTTTCCTATACTGTAATTTGAATATTATTGAAACTGTATTCTGTATTTTATTTCTAAGAAACAGCAATACCTTCTTGGAATAAAATGTTCTTGGAAGGTACCTCCTATTTAAAATATTGCGAATGTTGACTTTAAAACTTCAAATAAAATAGGTATTTATTTATCCATCTATTGATGCTTGTTTATTTTGACAGAATGATTGACTAGGCTTGATCTGTAAAACCTATCGGTGGTTCTTTTAGTGCAGGGTCCGCTCGAAATCCTACCACTATCTTACCCTTTAACCTACCACCAAGCAGCAGTGTTAGCAATGTTGTGTTCTAGTTTAGGCGTAAAACGGCTGATGAAATAATTAGCAAAAAGGTATTCCACTTCAATCCATGGGATTGGCAAATAATTTGCAGTCCTAAGATCTCACTAAGATCACTCATATCATCGGGTGGGGACTGTAATAAAAAACCATTTTCAGCCTTAGGTACTTTAAAAGTCATCGTGACTGCAGAAATTCGAGCAACCGCTTGAACGGGCTGGTTTTAAGGATCCCGTACCGGACTGTAGCCCAACGCAACGGGACCCTAAAAAACCATCCCGCAAAAACGGAACTGCACGGCGATACGGAACCATCCGTGCGCGAGTCCGTCTTGGGTTCGGCTCGTAATGACGAGATTAAAATAAATAAATATCAGGGGACAATGTCACACCAATTGACCCAGTCCCAAACTAAGCTCTAGGCTTGTTACTATGGGTACTAGACAACTATATAAATACTTATATAGAGAAATATATACTTAAATAGATAGTAAACATCCATGACTCAGGAACAAATATTCACGCTCATCACACAAATATCTGCCCTTACCGGGATTCGATCCCAGGACCACTAGCTTCATAGGCAGGGTCACTACCAACTTGGGCAGCGCGTCGTCATTGCAAAACAACTATGTAAGCAAAACGCTTTTTTTGTACAATGTCTTAGTAAGCAAAATGTCTAGGTTGTACGTAATGCTTAATTAGGCATAACGTCATGATTGTAAAATTACAAAGTAGTAGTAGATCCAAATTGTACATGGCCTTAGTTGTATCATGACTCATTAATTCAGGGATCGGATATTCGGATCGATATTTACCTATACTTTAGCGCCGGCTTTGTTGTTCAGTTGTATGGAGGTGGACTCAATCATATAATTCATATAAAATTTCCGGGATTTCAAAATAAATAAATTACACCGGCATTAATTCATAATTATTTATTTATATTAACTGTTTGAAGTTATTTTCCATGTATATGTTTAACCAAATGTTATTTAATTTACCTGTAACTTATTAACCTAACGAATTTATAGGAGCAAAACAGAACGTTTTATCCTACATGTAAAGTAATTATTATATTAACGTTTTGTAGAATCCCAAAATCCCAGAACTTAAATTATTCAAATAATATTTTTAAGAAGCCGACGCCATGTTTACCTATCTTTTTCCGGGATTTTGCCAACTTTAGGTAAATATCGATCCGAATTTCCGATCCATGCTCATTATGCAAAGTGTCTGGATAGAATGAGGTCTTGGTTTTAAATCGTCTAAGTAGCAAGACGTCCAGATTGCATAACGCCTAAGTATTATATTAGATGAATTTTATGTAGGAACGAGTATTTAATACTCTCTAATTCTCTTATTTAGTAATTTTACTGATCCATATACTAAAATTATAAATGTGAAAGTAAGTATGTCTGTTACGCGTTCACAGCTATACCGCTGGACCGATTTTGTACAGTAAAGATGTTTTTCTATACTTGAAACTTGATTTTAAGTGGTACCTTTTTTATCAATAAAATCTTTTAAACTACAGGTTTTATCCTTGTCATTCAGCCGTCTAGTCGTATTGCCACTTAGACGCAATACATTTTTGACGATATGCCTACCTGACCGTTTTACTATCAGTGCGTTCTGCATACAATGGCGTTTTGCAACTGGGACATTTTGTTATTTGGGCGTTATACAAACAAAACGTTATAGAATTAAGTCCAATCTTTAACCAAGGCATTCTACTAATAAGAAGATTTACAGAATAAGAACTTTGCAACCAAGATCTTATGAAACTAAGCCGTTTTGCCTATATAGTCGTTTTGCAATCTAGTCCTTACGAACCTAACCCTCCGTCTCGCATTTGACCGGTTTTTTAAATTATAACACAATCGGTGACGCGAATATTTTCTCCAAAAAATATCACTTTACTTCATCCGTTGTGACCTTTGGCCGTATCATTTACAGGGTGTTCCAAAAGTCCGTGAAAAATGATAGTACCGACATGGAATCCTCGTTGACGGTCTTAATATGTGTTCGTATTTTTTTTGTGTACGATTTTTTATCATATTTTTAATAACTTCTATGGGCGATGTTTTTGGGTAACTAGATTGAATAAGTCGAGTTTCATAATTAAATATTATTATTTAGGATTATCTCTGTTACTGTATAGATTATCTAACTGTTGCAAGAAGACTTCAGCTGATTTCTAGAATATAGAATAATTAATACATTAAATGTTATGAATCTTTTACATACAATACACATCAACAAAACATTAAACACTTACATTATACGAGCCCCAATGCATAATAGATCGTCTAGTTGCACTTCAAAATACAATAATATTTAATTGTAAGGCAGATATTTAATCTCGGATTGACTTTGATGATTAATGGAATACGCTACACACGAGGTCATTACACCTAGTTTAATCTTGTGTTGTACAAAGTGTGATCATTTTAACGATCTTAATGTAATTCTATCATAAAGTTATCATCTCGTAAGCAAAAAATTACGTCTAGTTCATATTTGACGCAAAACAGGTCGTCTATTTAAAATAAAAACTGCTTTTTAAGTGGTATGATGTAAAATAATAGTTCAAATTGAATAAAGAATATTCTCTGTCATCTAATATGTCAACGGGCTATATAAAAAGCCAAATTACAAGCAAATTATCATAACTTCTTAATCATTATTCTATAAAAATGGCACGAGGTAAACCAGTGCCCGAAGAAGTGCGGAAAATTATCATTTCTCATAACAATAAGGGCAAATCGACGTACCAAATATCCAAGGACCTGTCGTTGCCACGATCTACAATTCAAACGATCATCGAGCATCATCGAAAACACGGAACAGTCTCCTGTTTAAAGAAAACTGGCCGTCCACGAATAACTAGCAAAGCAGAAGACAGGATTCTGAGGAAGATCATAAAGAAAAATCGTCGTGCAAGAGCAGGAGAACTTACCGTACTATGGCGTGACGCTATTAAAAAGAATATATCAGTCGACACCGGCAAGAGAGTACTGAAGAAAATGGGCTACGGTTTTTACACAGCTAAAGAGAAACCGTTACTTACTCAAAAACAGAAAAAAAACAGGTTGAAATTCGCTAAAGAACACAGAAACTGGACTGCCGATCAGTGGCGAAGAATAATATGGAGCGACGAATCGAAATTCGACGTCACAGTTGGCGACGAACGAAGTAAAGTCATTCGAGAAAAAGGAGAGGCATTTCATAATGACTGTCTTAAGCGAAAGGTGAAGTTTCCGGCATCTTTGATGATTTGGGGCTGTATGTCGGCACAGGGTGTAGGCCGTCTGCAATTTATAGATGGAACCGTTAATGCCGAGAAATACAAAAGCATCTTGGAAGAGAGTTTGCTGCCGTCTATACCGAAGTTGAAACTTAGAAATGCATTTACTTTTCAACAAGACGGTGCCTCATGCCATACCGCCAAGTCAACGATGGCGTGGCTGAAGTCCAAAAAAATCCCTACCATGTCATGGCCGTCCAGCAGCCCAGACTTGTCTCCCATAGAAACTTTGTGGTGGAAAATGAAGAAGAAGTTGCGAAAAGACCCTTCTAGGTCAAAAGCTGATCTTAAGGAGAAACCAAGCTGTGTCTGGAATGGAATAACCCCTGAAGAGTGTCGAGAGTAGATTCAATGCCGTTCAGGATCAAAGCCGTTTTAGATGCAAAAGGTGACGCCACCAAATGGTAGACTTTCTATTCTGCGTCGGTTGAACTGAAGACGAACTTTTTTGCGGGTGTTACATTTTGCGAAATAATGTTTTTTTTTTTAAATTACCGTGGAATGTTATAATTTTTTTTGTTGGAAAATAAAATATTATTTATAATCTTTATGGTTTTTATGTTAGATTTTCTACTAAACATCTAGGTCTCCCTGAATTTTATGTTGAAGTTAGGTTAATATTTTTTTTCGTGGCGGACGAACTCATTTGAATTGGGGCTCGTACGTTATCAAACATTTTATAGAGTATCTATTTTGTATATTGCCATTAGAACATATGACCCAAAAAAAACACAAATGTTTTTCCGAACGATATTGTCTAACACTTGTATACTTAGGTGGGGCCTTTAGAAGTGCAAGTACAATTCCGTTGCGCTACAAAGTGCTTTTTTCACTGCTCGGGAATGGAGGTAATACAAAGAACATTAGAGAGTTGGGCTATAAATACAACTCGTGCGCCGTTGCCCAAGTAAACCACTTAAGACTAACGTAAAATTAATCCGAGGAAGCTGCAGGATCCGCAACTTCCCAACAATAAGGAACACCCCTTAGACGTCATTACCCAAAATAGACGTACGTTTATGCAAAACATGATTTTAATTTATCAATATTTTAATATTTTTGATTGAAATATTTTTTTAGTGAAAAATAACTTTGAATGTATGTTGTTATAACAACTATTTATAAGCCTTTGAGTTAATCTTAAACTCCGGTTTATAAAGTTGACTAACTCAGATTAATCTTAGATATTTATACATTTAATGTGTTGTAAAAAAAAGGCTTCTGTAGCTTGCTATCCACGCTAATTTCGGTATATTTTATATATCTACATACAAATCGGGGATATCAATATAAGTAACGGATGAAACTGGTTAGATATACGCACAGACGGACATTTAAAGTAACTTTATTTCATACTAATTAGAGATCATATAACTTTTTATTCCAAATACTTAAAACAGAACGTCAAAACAAATTTCAAAAATCACTCTTATACATTAAAAATAATGCTGAATCTTATTGATTTAGCCGCTAAACGAGCGAGCGGCTCGGATAGCTCGGTTAATTTATTTCTGTAATACATAAAATGAACGTTTCACTGGATCCTGGATCCATTTATCTTGTTCACTTTACACAAGGGCGTGACTCGGTTGAGTTTTACATTTTAATTTAGTCTGCGGTTTAATATGTCAGTGGAATGCTACAGCCTGTAGAGAACGATCGTTTTTCATGCAGCCGCGAATACCGATAGTCATTTAACTGATGGACTGTACTTATTTTGTCTTTTAAATGGCAAGCTTATAATTGTTCTCTTTGCGAGTAAAATATTGCAATTTCCCGGCATATTTCCGAGCAGTTTGCAGTGAACAATGTGCAGGCCTGAGGATCTAGGCGGTAAACCCCATATCGTATTTGTTAACATTTTAATAGCTCTCATTTACTTGACAGTAATAACGGCTGTGAAAAACAATACGATAACTGAACAGGTCAAAGACGATATGGTTTTTACCACTTACAATAGAGACCATGTTTTATTGAAGAGATAATTTTCAATTCGATTTTTAATTTGGTGAAAATGACGTTACAATTCAATAAGTGTTTACGTACCTAAATAGATCTTATTATAGCAATTTAGCACCCGATAGCATTATTATAATCAGATTAAGCTGATTAGACGTTGCAGGATATTGCAATATCATACAGCAGCTTTGTGAGAATGTCGCATATGGGAACGCTTATCAGTATTAAATTCCAAACTGTACTCGATATTAAAATAAATAGTCAGTGTGAGAAGTCAAGAGTAAGAGAATATTTTTAAGGAAGCCTAGAATTAACTTATTTTCATTTAAAAAGTAATAACACACTGAAAAAAAAGGTCGAATCTAACAAAATTTTGATTATTGTACAAAAGCGTCTTAATTCCATAAGAGCTTAACAACACAACAACCAAGACGTACATATACATCAACTAAGATGTTAGTTGAATCACTAAATAAATTAGCCGTCGTTAATATTAGCTTTGTTTGATATATCCAATATCTTAAGTATTGTAGTCAATTTTTGTCAAGTAAGACAAAATTTTAGTTGGCTCTCACTTTTTTGATTGTTACAAAATTATCAAAGGTTACATAAAGGTGAAAAAAGAGATTGCAACTTGCTTTAGTTCACACAAACTTTGCAAAATGTTTCAGCAGTTTTGACAAAATACGAGTATTAGCTTACCTATTCGATATTGAAACGTTACGTTAGGTTAGTACAGGTAAAAAAATTAGGTAAAGCCCCTTACGCTTGTACTAATGTACTTGTATACAAATTAGACATCAAATATGGAATTTACGTCAAATTTCAAATAAAGAATGTCGAACGGTCTATACGGATGTGTTATTATAATATAAAGCGGGCTTTACGTTTTTTTTTGCCTCACTTTGGACCATAGAAAATTTGGATGATATGTTTGTGACATACAATTATCATGATATTAATTTAACCTTAAATTACACCTTACGGTTCTCTTGTGAGACTGAAGGTATGCAAGGCCATTATCTTGGGACTAGAGAATTAAAATGGTTTTAGATAAATAAACGTATAGCATACAAAATTCGAATAGTAATATTGCATGTGTTTGTGATTTGTGTATGTGTGTGCGTATCAAAACAGAAAATTACAACTTATTTTAGGGAAGTAAGTAAACTTTGTACATATTTTAATGCCTACAAAACCATTAGAGCGTTGGCACCCGCGCAGGAAACAAAACGCGACAAAAAAGTTAATCCGACCTTTTCGCGGTAGTTTTGCGGCCTGGCCGCTATAACACGCATGTGTCGCAAAAACTTTCTTTCTTCTGCGACTCAATAATATTGCCATTTCACCAACTGTTGTAACACGGCATAAATTCTTTCTACCCTTTCTCTACCCTCTTTTCCCGTAAATGTTATGACGACGATATAACTTCCCCATCAGTATTAAAATTGCAAACATTTTGTAATATGACTTTAAGAAAATAGGTAGAGAAATTTCTTGGTAAAGACCCAACTGTGCTTTTAATTAAAATTTTCCTCCTTAAATTATATTTACATCAAACTAATGACTGTTCTTGTTTGCGCGAGGAACCACGTTGTTTTTGTTTGGTTTTTCAAGTTTGCTTGAAAGATGGAGCGTTTATTAGAATATTTCTCGAGGCTTGTTTACTTACACGATTAAAATTGACGTTAGATTCTGTTATACGTGATGCGTCAAGAAAGCTAGCATCAAAGTATTTATGGCTTCCTTTTTAAATATTATCTTTACAAAGTCGCGTCCAGTTAACGTCCGGAGAGCAGGATTCATCCCATTTAGCGAGCCCCAGTACTAAACGGACGTAGCCCGGCGTAATTTATGAGATTTTTTCCTCTAAAATACCGTCTTGCCAACATAAAAAGATGAACTCTGACGAGTAGCTTTCTGGAACTAAGGTTACGTTGTTTTTATTGGCAAATCTAGTTAACAGGTAATCGTACTAGTTATTAATAATTATAATGCAAATATTTTAACATGTTAGCAATGGCGGAATGAATGTTTTTATTATTTATTTGATTTTTATATCTTGGATTCCAGGATTTTATACTGGATACAAAACATTTCACGTTTCTTAACCTCTTAAGGGTAAGCTGGAAGATCTCCCTTATGGGATAAGTTCGCCTATGTAGGGTAGACCGGGGTCAAAAGAACAACGGGGCAATAGTACCATAGCCTATAACTCTGCAACTGCATCGAAATATGCATGTCTTTGTATACACGAGTGTGACTTGAGCGTGTCTCGACCTGCTCATGACTCGGCCACTCGCTGCCGCGCGAAACGCACGAGCTAAACCGGGTACTCACTAGCGAGCCGTAACCGTAACATGAGTATACAGTAACGAGTTTCTAGTGTGTACGCGTGTTACAGTTTAGGCTCACGACGTCGCCGGAACGCTTTCACCGAGCGTACTCATTTTGCGAGCTGTAACTGTAACCAAACAGATACAGTAACGAGGTTCTAGTGTGTACGCGTGTTACAGTTTAGGCTCACGACGTCGCCGGAACGCTTTCACCGAGCGTACTCATTTTGCGAGCTGTAACTGTAACCAAACAGATACAGTAACGAGGTTCTAGTGTGTACGCGTGTTACAGTTTAGGCTCACGACGTCGCCGGAACGCTTTCACCGAGCGTACTCATTTTGCGAGCTGTAACTGTAACCAAACAGATACAGTAACGAGGTTCTAGTGTGTACGCGTGTTACAGTTTAGGCTCACGACGTCGCCGGAACGCTTTCACCGAGCGTACTCATTTTGCGAGCTGTAACTGTAACCAAACAGATACAGTAACGAGGTTCTAGTGTGTACGCTTGTTACAGTTTAGGCTCACGACGTCGCCGGAACGCTTTCACCGAGCGTACTCATTTTGCGAGCTGTAACTGTAACCAAACAGATACAGTAACGAGGTTCTAGTGTGTACGCGTGTTACAGTTTAGGCTCACGACGTCGCCGGAACGCTTTCACCGAGCGTACTCATTTTGCGAGCTGTAACTGTAACCAAACAGATACAGTAACGAGGTTCTAGTGTGTACGCGTGTTACAGTTTAGGCTCACGACGTCGCCGGAACGCTTTCACCGAGCGTACTCATTTTGCGAGCTGTAACTGTAACCAAACAGATACAGTAACGAGGTTCTAGTGTGTACGCTTGTTACAGTTTAGGCTCACGACGTCGCCGGAACGCTTTCACCGAGCGTACTCATTTTGCGAGCTGTAACTGTAACCAAACAGATACAGTAACGAGGTTCTAGTGTGTACGCTTGTTACAGTTTAGGCTCACGACGTCGCCGGAACGCTTTCACCGAGCGTACTCATTTTGCGAGCTGTAACTGTAACCAAACAGATACAGTACCGAGGTTCTAGTATGTACGAAGGCTGACGTCCACGAGCGCACTGCGAGTGCCCTTTGATTCGCAGCAAAAACCGACAATCGTCGGCTCGCTGCGAGTCTCTCGTGTACCGTCGTTGCAGGCTCGTGAACCACGTACACACTATGTTTTTGGTAACAGTAACGGTTACAGTTACGTGCAACGTTACGGGTTCAGAAATGAGTACGTTGTAAACGTCGGAAAGCTGCGATTCGCTCGTGTAGCGTTCGTTGCAGGCTCGCGAACCACGTACACACTATGTTTTTGGTAACAGTAACGGTTACAGTTACGTGCAACGTTACGGGTTCAGAAATGAGTACGTTGTGAACGTCGGCTCGCTGCAAACCGGACGCGTACAACTCACAGCAGGTTAGCGAACAACGTACACACTATTATGCTTTTTGGTTACAGTGCATGCAACGGTTACGGTTACAGCTCGCTAGTGAGTACCCGGCTCTAGACGATGATTTCGTCGGTGATACTGCAAAACTGCGTAACTAACAAATTTATGATTGAGCAAAATAAACCTTACTGTCTTATAAAAAAGGTGTATTTTGCTCTTTATTTAAAATGTTACTTACGCGGTTTTGCAGTTTCACCGACGATATAACATCTCTCAAGCAATAACAACATGTCAATATGAAAAACCACGTGTCTTATCTGTGCGGAAAATGCACCTTTTTAATGAGACAGCAAGGTTTATATTGGTCTATCATAAATTTGTTAGTTACGGGGTTTTGCAGTATTACCGACGATTATAAGTATCCTTAAGTGTTACTTTATAATAAGTCGACTTAATATGTTTCAAAATCGGTTTACCATTGAATTGCCGACAGACTTTTAATCGAATATTATTTCAAAGACCACGTTTCAAGTATTTTCATTTCATCGACAAGTCATTGCGTCGAGGACTCGATACTAGGTAATTTGAACCGAGGTCTTTTAATTAGTAGTTTACATATTTCAATAAAATTCATGTCATGACTTATCATTTCGGGTTTTTTTAATTTGTTTTTTTTACGTGTAAATAATATTTATTCCGCATAAAATTATTTCATACATACCTTCACGCCTGTAATCCCACAGAGTGGGGTAGGCAGAGCTACAGAATTACAACTTCAAAAAGTTGTTGACAATTCAGTAACCACAAAATTCAGTAACCAATAAAATTATTTCAATTGGTAATTATAAATAGTTTGGTAACAAATCAATAATATTAAATGTGTCATGCTTTTCTGTCAACAGTTCATTTTCTTGGGGGTCGCAGATCTAACCTAACCTAACCCACTTCTGTCAACAGTTAGTTTTCTTGGGGGTCGCAGTCTTAACCTAACCTAACCTACTTTGAAAGCCTCGTAGTTCTATTTCTTGATATAACTAGTTATACAATAATATTATTAATTTATTTTTCTGTTGAGTTCAAAAGTGAAAATTGTTAAAGTAATACGTCGAAGAAATGAATTGCAATGTTTTGTAGTTGTACCAATTAAGATAATTTGAAACAAATCTGCGACTAAGTTGTATTCGTTGATTAGTCTTTCCACGTATTCAGATAAATTTTAATAAATAGTTGTTGAAATAAGATAACGCCAAACAATATTACTAGTACTAAAGTTTCGATGAATCGTTGTCGATGAAATAATATTCGATGAAAAAGTTGTCGACAAAACCAGGGTACACCTTTAAAATCTTGGAAAATATTATGTTACGTTTAGTGCAACTTGTTTAGTCTAAATACGAGTCTCTATAATTAACACTGATGTTACGTAACAGATTGGGTCTTCTTAAGAAGTAAACAATAAACACGGCTTGATTACTAAGCAGACTTAATTTTGACTGACCTAATACCTACCAGTACTAGATTTTTTAAGAGATTGTTTTGTTCACTAACAACTAATCTTTAAAAAAACAAAAAACGGCGGTGATTTCTGAATACAGATTCTAGATAGATAGATAGATATATAGATAAAACGTTGGTTTGCGTACTACAAAACACACATACAATTGACAAAAGTAAAAGATAAAGAAAATAAGCAAAGTGATACAAACATTACACACAAATTGCCAAAAGAATGTGTGCGCTGCAGCAGGGCAAATGGGTAATGGCTCAGCGTATAACTTTGCTCAACGTGAGCAAAACACTGGTATTCTGCCACAACCCCGAGGATCGACAGAGCAACAATAAGCAAAAAGAAAAGATAACAGGAGGATAGTTAATTATGCTTATACATACTGTCACGCGTTTGGGTGCTTGTGCGTGTATGAGATATGTGTATGTGTGCGTGCGTGCGTGCGTGTGTGTTACTTTGCAAAACTGTGTGAGTACATATCTACACAATTATGTCCGGCGAATGTGATGAGCCGTGAAGAGCATTAAACAGCAAAATCCGATACCAAGTAACCGCTAGGTATACCAATAGTTTGTTTTTGTAGAAGTAAATCCCTATAATGTTTTTTAAACGAGTACTTTGATGTAAAAAGTCTTATTGGCGGGGGAATATTGTTCCAGCATTTGGTAGCTAGGTATTGTATTGTATTCTATTACTATTTTATTGTATTCTATTGTCCCTCTTATACTATAAATGCCAAAGTTTGTGTTTGTGTGTGTATGTATTAGTTAGATACTCCGTCACGCTGCAACGGCTGAATGGTTTTATATATGCAATTTGCAATTATGCAATGTTGAATATTATTATGCAGATAATTCTGTAGCTCTGCCTACCCCACTCTGGGATTACAGGCGTGAAGGTATGTATGTATGTATGTATTATGCAATTTGGAATAGAGATAGCTTATGGTCGCTGTCAATGGAACTTGCGAACGATGTAAACAAATTAGTACTGACTGACACATAACCTCAAAAATTTACAAAGCGTGTTTTAATTAAAAATAACTTATAATGAATAGTTATTTCATCCCAAACTTAATATGAAAATAATGATCTAGTGTATAGATCATTGCAAAGACCTCACTTGATCTTTAAAAGTACGAGATTATCGAGCAATCATGGTGGATTGGTTCATTTGGTTTTATTTACATATTTTGCAAGTTCTATTGACGGCGACTTTAAATCCTGGGTTACCACATGAATTACATTTCATTGCGGAAAATTTTAAAGTTCCCACGGGAATAACGATAATCGAAATCTACGCGGACAAAATTGCGGCCAGAAACTTGTCTTCCATATAGATTGAATAAAACAAACTGCCCTGTCCTTCGAACAATTCTACTCCAACATTATTACGCTATAAACTTATTTTTCTACTTTAAAACACAATTTACTTTATATAGGAACTCATTACTAAACAATTACTCTAATTAAAGGCTGTAAAACAACATTTTACAACTTGGGTTTTTCAGACAACTGTGGATATTTCAACTTGGCAACACAATACAAGTATAGTTGAAGACATATTATTTGCACCAATGAATGTTCTCTATTGGACCGGTTTATCTTTTCTATTTCAATAGCCATCAGCTCAATTTCAATTTTTCCAAAAATAAAACAAAAACCATTTTGCGTAGAACTTGCTATTTCCAGTATTTAAGGTAGTTTCCATCCATGTGGCATTCATTTTTCCCGATCCGTTTTTATTACTTAAGTCTACTTGAACTCTTTTTCTATAGGACCCCAGGACTTGTCGTCGGGATTCCATTATAGTTAGCGCTATAAACAATTTGATTGTTTAGGAGCTTGTACCTTGTAATGTCACTTACTTTTAAGTATTATTGTACCTAATTAATAATTGAAAAAATTACCTTGCTGGAGTTTCTTGCGGCGCTTCTTTTTCGCAATGATGGTCGTGTCCGAAGCGCTGGTAGATTCACTCCATATTACCGACGTGAAAAGGGTTCCGCATGTGGCCAATTTACTGAATAAATATTTTGATTTTGATTTTAGATTTTTAACATTATATTGCTTATCGTTTTGTGTTCAATTAATTATGTGTGTGTAACCTTCCGTGGTTTCACCTGATGGTTCCAACGGAAGACCAGCGCTGACTTTAATGTCAGCATTACGCTGAGTTGGGACCATTTCGTGGCTACTTTCTTCTTGTATTTGTTAATCTGTTCTTTGTTATGCATGTCACGAATAAATGATTTTCTTTCTTTCTTTCTTTCTTTCAATATTTGTAAATCAACTACCTATTTGGTCTTAGTCTTAGTCTTAGTTTATTTAACTAAGACTAAGACTAAGACTAAGTATGACTAAGGGAATAAAGGCTTGTAGTACTGTTAGGCGATGGGCTTGCTACCTGTCACTAATATACACTGTTAAACATCTTAGCCTAATTGTGCAAATTGTGGTTACAGAGTTATCAACAAGTTTTTGGAGTTGTTGGTAATTCTGTAGCTCTGCCTACCCCACTCTGGGAATAAAGGCGTGAAGGTATGTATGTATGTATGTTGTAAATCAAGTGTAAATATTTGTATATAAAAAATCCCGGTGTGCGGCGATCCCTTCCATTTAATTTTATGGTATAGGAGGAGAATAAATTTTCAGTCCAAAACTTACCTAATTTTTACCTAATTTTTTATTTTTTTTAAATTAACTTTTTATAAATCGGTCTCCAATTCGGAACGTAGACCATTAGTTTTAGGATAGACTTTAAAATACTAAACATAAAGGCCAAGTTAGTGATATATGGCAGCCTTCATGGATACTTCTTATATTTTGGCGGCGTAAGTGATGCCGACACTCGAGCCCATAAATAAAGTAAACTATTAAGAAACTGGCGCTTCACTGGCTCTAAAGGCGCAGTTACATTACACGTTTAGTGGGGCGCTTTGCAACACAATTTTCGGCATGTAACAACAGGAGTGGTTTCGTTTTGGAAAGCCCTTTGATTTTGACATACATACATAAACTCACGCCTTCATTCCCAGAGTGGGTAGGCAGATACAAAATTACTAACTACCCTAAAAACTTGGTGACAATTCTGCAACCATACTTTGCACAATCCGGCTAAGATGTTTACCAGTGTATTTGTGAAAAAATGTAAGCCCATCGCCTAACAGTACTTTAAGCCTTTATTCTCTAAGTCGCCTCTTACGACATCCACGGGAAGATATGGAGGGGCACTAAGCTAACCTGGCAACCGGGATTTTTATTTATTAAAGGACAGAGCTACGTATAACAGTTGGAAAGCTCTGTCCTTTTCTCTCACCGTAAACTGAACTGCATAGCTATGTCATAATAACCCCCCAAGTCTAACAAAATTCATGCTTTAAAAACCCAACTACTGTTTGAATAAATGTCGTCAATATAACGTTACATTTATTATTTGTATTTTTTTACAGCTTAGACGAATCTAACGATACCTCGCTTGTCGACATTTTTCGAAAAAAAACCATACGAACATATACATACATACATACACCTCTTTCCTCGGCAGTTAGGTAAAAATAATAAACCAACTCCAAATAATTAAGCAGCTCCGTTGACTTTACAATAAGTAAAAAAAAATTGGTCAGATCGCAACAGCTGATTTATGACAGCTCCATACATTTCAACAAAATAGAAAATAGATACGTTACAGCGTATGCTTCTTGGGTAGACCAGTGACCGACAGGTTTAGTGTGGTCTAAGCCTTACATCTTGCTGGATGAAATATCGTCGTCCTACACGGGAACTGTTTATTAAAGCTTCTTCAAATTTTACGAGAATTTGGACATTTTTCTATGTTGTTTGATGCCTTGAACGGTTTTTAACTAACGGCTGTGCTTAAGTTATATCTTTCACGATAACTTTCTGTTGTATGTTTACTACAACATAATCTTGTGTATTTGTTATCTTTGTTTAATTTTAGTGAGTAAATTCTACAAAAAAAAGACGTGTGGCACTCGGGGACTGCCGCGGTAAAGCTATTGCATGTCGTACAAACGCACACAACGCCGTGTCGAAGACTGCCGAACTGAAACGACGTTAGACGATGCACGGCCTTCAAGCCACACCTCCTTGCCCGTCGGAGTGGGGAGCGTGAGGTTTTTTCGTTACGGAATTTCTGGATTCGGTCCCCGCGCTCAAGGCCCGCGATAGAAGCTATGCAATAGCTTAAAAACATATAGTATATGTACTATCAGCCCAACAGAACCCTGACCTACCAAAGACCATTTGACCTATTCAATGAGACCCCGTTTGACATAGTTCGTCCATTTTTATTTTACTATATTACGTCTAGTTGCCGCCATATTGAATTTTAATTACAGTCATATAATTTAGTGACCCTAAATTACCGCGGGAAAGCGGTGGATGCGAAAAGCACAAGACCGGTCTGAGTGGAGAGCCTTGGGGGAGGCCTATGTCCAGCAGTGGACGTCTTTCGGCTGACATGATGATGATGATGAATTTAGTGACACTCATAAGACTAAGACAAATCGATTCCTATAAATAAATAAATAAATAAATAAATATCAGGGGACAATGTCACACCAATTGAGCTAGTCCCAAACTAAGCTCTAGGCTGTTACTATGGGTACTAGACAACGATATAAATACTTATATAGAGAAACATATACTTAAATACATAGAAAACCTCCATGACTCAGGAAAAAATATTCCCGCACATCACACAAATATTATGCCCTTACCGGGATTTGAACCCAGGACCGCTAGCTTCGAAGGCAGGGTCACTACCAACTAGACCAGCGCGTCGTCATCGGATAAGAATCATCAAAATCGGGCAACGCGTTTAGTTTACATATACAGGGTGTAAGGGACAGCTCACCGAAAACTGAAACCATAGCTTCAGACCATTGTACTGAACTGAAATTCAGTGGAAATTTTCCCGGGAAAACGTAAATTTTCTCGTTTTTTTTCCCATGTTTTTGCATATAAACCGATCCAGGACAACATAATTATGACATACTGAAGCTCATTATGTAAAAAATTGTGAAAACGGCATTTTCACGTAAAAAACGAGAAAATTTCCACTGGATTTCAGTTCAGTGCAATGTTCTAAAGCTATAGTTTCAGTTTTCAGTGAGCCGTCCCTTACACCCTGTATATATACCTATACAGGGTGTAAGGGACGGCTCACTGAAAACTGAAAGTAACGAGGAAATTTTCGTTTTCCCGGGAAAAAAATCGTTTTCCCGGGAAAATTTCCACTGGATTTCAGTTCAGTACAATGGTCTGAAGCTATGGTTTCAGTTTTCGGTGAGCCGTCCCTTACACCCTGTATAGGCTTATTTATAAACACATTTCCTTCCTCCTTCGGCAGTCGGGTAAAAACATATCCCAAGGGTAACACTTTCAACCAATAAATAGAGCGAGAGAATTGAACCCATTTGCGGAGTGGTTATAAAAGCTGCACCTTAAACGAAAAGTAAAACGTCTCTTCTAATAAAACTGGGTAGGTAAATCTCGGTGCAGGAACGGGGCACACAGATTAACTGTATTTTATGGGGGGTTGTGGTTAAGGGTGTAAGGGGCAGTTGGAACAGCTAAAGGTAAATAGTTGGTTTACTAAATCTATTGTTTTGTGGGAGGACCTTGTGCAGGGTCCGTCCGGGTTGGTACCACCATCCTAACCATTTACCTACCGCCAAGCAGCAGTGTTTGCATTCTTGTGTTCTGGTTTGGGGATAAGATAGCCGGTGAAATGACTAGCTTAGAGGCATTCCATCTTACTCCTCATGGTTGGCAGTGCATTTGCAGTATTGTGAATGCGAATGTCTATGGGTCACAGTTAATTTCCACTTACCATCAGGTGGCCTGTGTGCTCGTTTGCCTTCATATGCCACAAAAAAAATAAAAAATAAACTGTTTTGGTATGGACCTGATTTGTATGCACGAATTGCAAGGAACGATCCCACAAATTTTATACTTTCTTAGGTAATATTGTTAAACGTGTGTGTTATATGTGGACGAAGACGCGGGAAAATAGTTTTTAAAAAAAAGTCACTTAATAACTGTATTATTAAGTTCATTTGTATTTGATTTTCTTTTTTTGATAAATACTCTTGAACGCCTCGAAATAGCTGGATGATTGACAACACTGTGAAAACCTAAACAAAAAATCGTATTTGAAACCTGTGTGAATGGTTTTTTTTTTCATTAAATTTATAGCTATACCACAAATCAAAATCCTCAATTATTAGAGCGATTCTACTAAGCTGTTTCACGTATTTTTATGCGTTGCATTTCAACGGAAAGTATAGTTAATTTTCGCAATATGGCGGTGTTTTTTCGTTTTGCTGATAGGTACCGTGTACGTGTTTATTACCACCTAACCTAACTATGTTTATGCTACCAATTAATAAACAAATATAGCACTCCATAGGAAAATCAGTTTGTTTATTTATTTCGCTGAGTATTAGAACTGTATGCGTTAACTTCTGTGTTAATTGTCAAGGCAAATATCCTTATGATAATGCAACAAATATCATTCATATTTCATTATTTTTGAAATCAATTTTGCCTACTTAAAATAAAGTAGGAAGAACCACCAGCATTTTAAACTTTTTATACAAAATTTATTTCTGTTTTATTTGGGTGAAATTCTAATTTAGTTCTTATTATTTATTTATTTGTTAGCCTAAGGTGTCCTTCTGGGCAAAGGCCTCCTTCCATGCATCCCTGTCTTGTGCAGTCTCCTGCCAGTCCCGTCTCTAAGCGTCAAGCAGGGGCCTATTGCATAATAAAGTACAAACGAATAGTATAAGTGTTTTGTTTGGTAAATAAAACTAAAAAATGAGACAAAACACTAATACTATTAGCTTGTACTTAATTATGCAATAAGTAGGCTCCTGCTTGCCATCTGCGCCTAGGTCTGGCGCGACGACGAATTATTTCGTGTGGGATCCAGAGGTGTGATTTTCTTCAAAATGGCCGGTCGGTCGGACTAACAAGTGTTTTTTTGATTTTTTTATCTATAATGTGTTTGTGTTTGGTCTCAGTCTCACCTGATGTTAAGTGACGAAGAGGTCGAAGGTGGTACACGCTTACCCAGAAAATGCCTATTCACTCTTGCCTTGAAAACACCAAGGTTATATGATTCCGGGAATACAGACGCAGGGAGAGCGTTCCACTCCCTAGCAGTGCGAATAAAAAACGACGCAGCAAACCGCTGCGTGCGAACCATTAGGTATTCTACTACATGTGGATGGGAGCCCTCCCGGCGTTTAGAAGACCGATGTGAGAAAGTGGAAGGTGGGATGAGGTCATGCAATTCTTGGGCACACCCTCCACAGTACACCTTGTAAACAAGTGGCTTTACGTCTATGCTCCAAACTCTGAAGCTTGATATTAAAGAAAACAGACGCGCCTGCGTTTTGAATGTAGCAGCGGCAAGTTTAAGGAGTTCCATCAGACCGAACAAAACACGATTCGAGTGCATTTTCAATTAGGCAGCCTTATACGTTCGATCTTATTAAGTTCGCCTTTGTACATATTTTTCTATTAATTGTATTGTTCTGTTTGTTCTTTTGTACAATAAAGTGTTTACATACATACATACATAAGCCATGCTGCCAAATTCAAAAAACACGCGCTAAAATGTGTTTTGTTCGCTCTGACGTGACTATTTAAACTCGCCGCTGCGAAATTCACTTGTTCATTCGACCTACCGCAGTTTTTGAGAGTATCACACCCCAGTTTATGGTTGTTGGTATTTTGGCATCCGGCATGCGACAAATATGTCCGGCCCAGTCCCACTTGAGTCTTCGGCTGTTTGAGTTGTCAGTAATTTGATTTTGGAACGCAGTGTTGTATTTTGGACGCGATCTGTAAGATCTGTCGCTTATATATTAAAATGGAACTATGTTTTCATGGGGAGGCAAGCGTAAAAGGAGCACAAAGTATTGACTTTATATTTTATTTTTACTGTAGTAGGATTAGCTAATGCATTTGCATTTCAAACCGATTATAACCGGTTTTAACCGGTTAAATTACATTCCCTAAGTCGGATTGCCTGACACCTGTTATTTTAATACAATATACTATTAAAGTCGTACGTAAAACCAGAATTAATTATTTACTAGAGGACTCCGGTTAATTCATACGCATTGAATTAGTTTCCTGCTACTCCCCCTATATATTCCCGTTGGGGGTCGATTTTCGGAAAACCCTTTCTTCATGCACCCATAGGGCACCCAAGGAATATTTCCTCTTAATTTCAAATCCTTAAGTCCAGAAGTTAACGCTGCGCGTTGTCTATCAGTGAGTGACTCAGTCACAATTCAGTTTTATATGTTAAAGATTATAACCTCAAACCCAAAGATAGGTTATTTTTCTTAATTAATGACTTTCACTCCTTGTTTTATCTAGGTGTATTCCGCCAGTATCAAATTTCAGACAATTACCATCAACTTATTAAAGAAATAAGTCTATGGATATCACCCACGAGGACAATTCGTTCGGTTAATAGTATTTTCACTCTGGTGTACCAAACAGAAAAACATTGGGTCAGCTCTACGCGCTTCTGTCAAGTCAAAGAAAAAGTTTTAAATTGTACTGCGATGACATAATATCAGGTTTGACTTTTTATATTCCTTGTACGGTCAGCGTCAAAAGAAAGTGATCACTTAAATACCTTGTCGCTTTACTGTCACATAAGCAATGTCAAACAAGGTTGTCTAAAGTGTTAATGAGATAAAGTACAAAAGTAGCTTGAAGTGACCAGTTACTTTTGACGCTGACTGTACTGTAGCAATTTATAAAGTATACGGTTCAAATACATCGTGTTACACTTTGCCTCACTGTTGTTTATTTATGTCGGCAGGTAAACAAATGCAGTTTAGCCTTGGCTCAGGCGTTTTGTTCTAGCTTCAGACGACTGCTAATTGACTCTGTTAACTTTACAAACCCGTGCACGTGGTGGTTAAATTCTGTTTAATTTTAGTTTGCAGACGTATTAATTAACTGTGAACTGGGATTTTGAGATTGACTTTATTTTTGCAAGGTACCTACCTACTTTTTTTACAAAAGCCATAATGCTTTTTATGTTATGGTGTATCCAAGTATAAATAGAATTAAATTTGGAACTGCTTATCAAGACCAAACTATTGAGTCCCATCCAACACGGTGGGTCTTCGTTAACAATAGCGGAGATCCTGTCGCCACCTTCCGACTCCTTCATCAGATCACCTCTGGGATACCACGAAATTGCATTGTCATCGGGTTTACATATGCAGTTCAAATTTCAGCCCATTTCGTTGAGAGTAACTGGGTCAAAAACTTGCAAGATTCGACCCGTACATACATAAATTGCAAATTAAATAAATGCTTGTTAAAACTAGCTCATCTCCAGCCCTTTAGGAAATTCTATTACCTATTGCCGCTTGGGTTACGTTGATGCGCGTCACTCAATACTTAATGTACATAACCAAACGAGGGAACAGCTAGGTCCCCACTAAACCGCTTCGATCCGTCCTGTTGAGTTTGTTTGTGGTGGCTCGCGGCGCGTACGTAAGAGGCACGCACACATGCGCGCCGTGCGATATAGCTTTGTTTAAAGACTAAGTACTGTTTATACTGTGCCACTCTCGTGCTTTATGCAACTAGAGCTGTAAATTTAGTCAGCACAAAGTGCTTCTAGCAACTGTAGTTGCTTAATTTGCATGGTGTTGTAAGAAACACTTTAGATTTTTTTGAACGCTGGCTCTTTAGTGACTGATTGCAATTAAAAAATACTGATTAACAACGGTTACTTCAGCAAAAGCAAGCTAAATCTTAGCGTAATAGGTATTTAAAAGCTATCACCATTTAAAATCTAATTTAATCAGATCAACCAAAAAAAGATCCTATAGAAAGAAACATTAAATGAAAGTACTCGATCAAATGCGATATGCCTGTCATAAAAAGAATAGCTATTTATAAAAAAAAATACACGTTTACACTTAAAATAAAGTCCAAGTCGGGCTTCTAAATACTTAAATAAGGTTGTTTGTGATTGTTGTAAACAAATGTCTCGATTATACAAGCCTTAGGTACCTTATGTTAAATATGTACAACAACTTAGATGTAAGTTAAATCACAAGAGAACTTGCTTTTGTTACTAACTAAAACGAATAGGGGGTTATCTTGTTTTTTTTTTTTGTGTAGCGCATGAGCGTTGTTTTCAGAGTTTATTTTCTCAAAAATAACAACGCTACCCTAATTTGCTGTAGCATTATTTGTTCGGGCGGGTGTGCATTAGATCTAATAATTTAGATTGCCATCTCAATAGGAAAAAAAAAAAACTCCAATTCAAATTGGACGCGCAGACGAGCCTTTGAATTGTTTGATGATCGCATTTTTTTCTGTATGACTTGTAGGCAAAAGAGAAATATTACAGGAAAAGGCCAGCTGTTGAAAGTCATTTCTAAAGCCTCTTATCTTATCCTATCTTACAAATGGACCCTTTCGGATACACTTTGAGACTTTAGGATCTTTTGTGCAATAACCCTCTTATACACTCAGCTGTTTGAATCTGCAGGTTCCCTCACGGTGTTTTTCCTTCACAGTCAGAGCATCAGATAATGCACTTAGAAAAACTTATTGGTATATGGTGTCAGCGGGGGTTCGAACTCGGTACCTTATGATCACGAGTCGACCCCCTAATCCCCCCCCCCCCGACCTCCATTAGGCCACCGACGCTCACGCCTATACATACATATCTATAACCTAAAGACTGCAAATAAGTTGCCAGTCCTAATGACAAAGATGAAACTTCAACCTAGTCATTTATAAAATACTAAGAAATTTGGTGTTACTATAGTCAACATGTTTTAAATCACTTCCATCAATCATAAAACAGATATAATATTTGCTCGTCTAAAATATCCGGACATTTTAATTATGTAATCAAGGCCAAACCCTGCTAAAAAGAAACGGGAAAAAGGATGACAGTAATTAAAAAAACCGTCTATTAACCGAATCGTCCAACCGTCCTCGCTTATTTTGTAGGCATTTATTTACCTTCACGCCTTTATTATTCAGCCTACTCTTTTCTATTTCAAGAATATATCAAACAATCTGCTTATTACAAAATTTCCATTCGTCCAAAATAGACGTCTAAACGTACCGATGTCAACACTGGCACGTCCACGTTACGTCTAATCAGACGTCATTCATACGGACGCGGGCGGTACATGTCACCTTGACACCTCGGAATAAATAAATTACAAGGGCGAGTGGCCATCGACCCTCCTCAACCCGTTCCCAACAAATAGAACAATTATCCATCCCTTTGCGTTGGACGTGTATTTATTATTGACGCAAAAAGGTACTGCGGTAGGGAAACGCTCTATGGGGTTGAGTTGGAAGAGGATAGAGTAAGTGTGTATTCATTTAGTTCATTTTGTAGTTTTAAAGCAGCAAGGGTCGGTTTTGTAACTATTTCAGGGATGCAAATAACAATTTGTTGGGTTTCATTACAAATAATAGAAATATTTTTCTGTAACAAATAGTTATTTTTTTATAAATCGAGATTATTCGAAGATTATATCGAGATATATTCAAACCGCGGATAGATAAGGCATATTTCGGGTTAAAATATCACATTTACCCATACAACATGTGTCAAATTTTAATCCAAAGTCGCGATTTGAATATAGGGTTCGGCTAATAATCTATCGCTTATCTGTTAAAGTATAAATCCCAAAAACCAGCATTATAGTAATAGAAAACATACTTCTTCTTCTCTTCTAAATATTTTTTCAATCAAAAAATGCTTATTTTTATATCTTATATTACACAATTTTGAAGTGGTTTTTGCCATTTACCTCATTAAATAAAAGAAAATGACCACAAGATAAGTTTTACGGTTGGTAAAACTGGTTACCCGTAAACAACAAAAATAATCCCGGATTATATTTTCCATACGAATACGTCTTTATAAAATAGACTTTCAACACAAAAAACTTATATTCCTTTGAAAAAATACATACGTTTAGCGTAAAATAACAAAAATTATTTGATATTTTTTTATGATTTTAATGGAAGCCTGAATGCAGAATATTTGAGCATCACTTTTAAAAACCGTTTTATAGGGTTCCTTAGTCAAACTAGGAACCCTTATAGTTTCGCAATGTCCGTCCGTCCGTCCGCAGCCTAGCTCAGAGACTCTTAGTACTAGAAAGCTGTAATTTGGCATTAATATACATATTAGTCACGTCAATAAAGTGGTAAAATAAAATTATGAAAAAAAAACCAACGGCAAAGTTAAGTTTGTCACGCGGTCTAATTTGTTTGTAGTAACGGCAATTTTAGATTAGGGATAATGTCAATGAACTACCTTTAAAAATCCATGGGAATTAAGCAAATGGTAAAAACTAGGAGGTGGGAGGACCTTGTGCAGGGTCCGTCCGGGTTGGTACCACCATCTTATCCATTAACCTACCGCCAAGCAGCAGTGTTCGCATTGTTGTGTTCCGGTTTGGGGATAAGACAGCTGGTGAAATGACTAGCATAGAGGCATTCCATCTTCGGCCTCAGGGTTGGCAACGCATTTGCAGTCTTAGGATTGCGGTCTTGTGAATGCGAATGTCTATGGGTCACAGTTTCCACTTACCATCAGGTGGCCTGTGTGCTCGTTTGCCTTCCTATGATATAAAAAAAAAAAAAAAAAAAATACAATATGGCTTATCATTTACGGCCGTACTCAAAGATATTTGAAAGACAATAACGCATTCCATTTTCAAACTTGTGTATGAAAACTCGTCACTAAGGAACCACTTCATCGCCAGTAACTGTCTCTGAGATGCGGCCGTGAGTAATGAAATGATAATGACGAGATCATCAAGTTACTAATTCACTTTTTTTATTTTTTTATTTATGGCATAGGAAGGCAAATGAGCACACAGAACATGTGATGATAAGTTGAAACTGTGACCCATAGACACATTCGCATTCACAAGACCGCAATCCTAAGACTGCAAATTCGTTGCCAACCCTGAGGACTAAGATGGAATGCCTCTATGCTAGTCATTTCACCGGCTGCAAACACTGCAAACACATCAATGCAAACACTGCTGCTTGGCGGTAGGTTAATGGATAAGATGGTGGTACCAACCCGGACGGACCCTGCATAAGGTCCTCCCACAAGTGTTCACTTGCTTGCGACTTTGAAAAAAGCCTAAATTGCTTTGACATTTCGTAAACTAGTACGCGTTTGGCGCTGGTAGTCAATGATTATTTTTAGTTACCAAAAGCAAGCAAGTGCTAGCGAATCTCATTTATTTTTAAATCCATCCACGATATCTCGTCAAATATTAGCATTGGATTGCCTATTCAAATATATTTGGGGCTAATAAAATGAACAATAGATTCAGTGACCTATCAAACCGACTGCGCCCCCAGATAGCGAATCGTAAATCTGTCAGAGGCCGAAGGTTTTGTCGGTTCGCTTTCAACGCCGTAGTGACTATAACTTTGTAGGTTTTATTATTCAGTAAAATATTTAAATTCATCATTTTAGTTGATCTAGGGTAATGAGTTCACGCATCTTGAATAAGCCAGAGTAAACGGGTCCATATCATCTGCCATAGTTATTTTTCGTCCCAATGTGTTTTAGGTCATATTTATCGCAAGTCATAATGTACTCGTATTGTTTTAAGAAACTGCTACTGTTATTTATTTATTTATTTAAACTTCTTTGCACTAAATACAATAAAGTACAAATGGCGGACTTAATCAGAATCTGTTCAGAGTTTTTATTAATCAAACCTAACCTTACCTATCTTTGCTTATGCGTTAGGTATTTTTCCTACTCCTGTACTTTTATCTGTCATTTATATAGTCACGAACACTAATATAAGAATATAGATAATATGTCCGCAGAACATTCCGTAGAAAAGTCTATCTAGTCTATTCCCCTTAACAGCACTTGTGCTTTTTTGAGCCAAAACGATATGCCTAGCTGCCAAAGCTTACACCTAGGTTAATTTGACCAATCAAAATACTTCACCAAATTAAATCACCAATCACAATACACATTGACTGTCAATCGGAACGTTAGGTTCTTTTTGGTATGTAAACTCTTTTACTAATTTAACTCTTTAAAAAAAACATTTTATTTGGTATCAACCAACCAGAACGCAGCTATATTAAAATCGACCAATCAGGTAAAAGAATTCATTTCTCAAATCATTAGGTGTTTTTTAGTCCCTATTTCACAAGTTAAATCGATTGTGCAACTTTTTTTAAAAATATGAAACCTGGCAAGTGCACATCAATTTAAAAACAAAGTTAACCATAGACACATATTTTGTTGTTCTCGAATGTTTCTCGCTCGTTTGTTGTTCTGTGCTTCGTTCGTTCGTATTCTAACCTAGGTATATTAATTTAATTTTGCATTTTATTTGAAACCTAGTCGTAGAAAAAGTATTGTATGCAACGGTGTATAACTAAGTCAAAAAATACTCGTGGCGTCTTGCTTTACGATGTGAGCCGCAGGCGAACAGACCACTCGTCTTTTTTGACCTCTCTTATACAATTGTTGCATAAACTACTATAACGAAATTTTGAGAAGATTACGGTTCCATGAATATAAAAATTATGACTTTTAATAATTATGTCAACAATTTCGGCCAATTAAAAAAAAGAAACAACGGGCACCCCTGAAACGACTCAACTGACGGGTTAATAACTATGCAGTTCAATTTACGCTGAGAGAAAAGGACAGTGCTATATAACTGCTATAGCTGTGTCCTTTACACTCGCCGCAAAATGAACTACTTAGCTATATCTGTTAGGCCTAGCTAAGAATTACTCTAGTTAAACTAGCTTTCCAATAATAAGAACTATATTAAAATAAACACATCTGTTTGTTGTATCCTCGTTTTAAGTCAGAGTTTAAAATGCATAGGTACTACGTAAACTCGCTGGCGTCGATCGTTTATGTCAATTCTACGGAATTCGTTTACGAGAGTTTTTTCTTGTATGTACTCGACTGTGTTTCAGCTAATTTTGCTGCGTTTATATTAACACAATGTCAGTTTTTATTGGTAAGTAAATAAGGGTATCATCATGTGTGTTCAATTCAGTACCTTGTCTATAATATTATGTTTTAAGTGCCATAAATGAATGGTCACAGCGATCAAAGTGACAAGGTACTTAAGTATACACATATTTATGAACTGTTACCAGTCAACATTACATTGCTTAAATACATTTGGGTTCATGTTGGATAAGATACAATAAAATTGTGGACAGTGACAATTAGCGCAGTCAGTTGAGTTGGTAGTAACCCTACCTAGAAATTTAGCAATCCTGGGTTTGATTCACGCTGAGGGCAATTATGACGATGATGGGCGCGAGTGTGACAAATGTTCTTGAGTCTTGGACATTTTGTTTTCTACATAATTCTTTATCTTCTTCATAGCCTTTCCCAACCATACTCGTAATTACAGATGTAGGCCTCCTTATTATTTTTCAATTGACTTCTAGTTTGGCTCTCTCTAGCCATTTCAGTCCGGTCATCGTCTTCACTTACTTCGATATATGTACTCGTATGTTTATCGTTGTCTAGTACCCATCTAGTCTTGAGCTTGTACGACTACTCTTCGTGTGATATGGTCCCCTGATATTATCCCACCCATATACCTTACCTTATCACGTGCATGAATATATGGAGCTGGAATTTATACACCCCGAAAGTCACCACAGGTATTTTTTAAGGTTCTGTACAAAAAAAAAAACGAAACCCTTATAGAATCACTCGTGCATCTGTCTGTTTGTCCGTCTGTCACAGCCAATTTGCGCCGAAACTACTAGACTGATTGAATTGAAATTTGGTACACATATGTAAATTGGTGACCCAAACACAATGTGCAAAGTTTTTTTTTTTTTAAATAAGGGTAATTTTCGAGTGACGAATACGGAAATATAAAATGGAAGGGCTCATTATGAGGATCTCAAATATATTTTTGTTATTATTGTAAAATGAATATACACTATACGATAATAAATAGAATAATTAAGAAGTATTGTAACCTATTTATGTATTTAAAACTAGATTTTTTAAATATATTCTTTGTACACAACTACAAAAAGAATACCCCCCCTCTAATAAATCCGTTCGCGGCATTGTATATACTCGTACCCATGCTGGCTGCGTTACCACTCTGGATAGTTAAACCTATCCTTTCGGAGCGGTAAGCACCAGCTCTAGTATCCCCGGAGGCGTCGGTAAGTTTGGCGTCGAGTCTTTATAAAACGTTTCATGTCAGAAATTTATTATTGTATTTCGTTTATTTTAACATTGTTGGACGAGTGACCATTTATTTACTTGTTGTTGATTTTTCGACCCTTCCAATAACTTACGATCTGTATATCTCTTTCGTCAATATTTTTTCATCCATCCTTTCCAAATGACCGAACCATAGTGTAATATTACATTGATAAATAAAAAAACACTCGACTAAACTATGTTTTTTTTAATTTTATTGTACTAAAATTATTACCAAAAAAAACCTAAATACAACCATAAACAACTAAATAGATATCTACGCGAGCAGGAAAAGTAAATCACCCGTGTTATGCATGGTGGCCACTCGAAGACGGGTGATAACATCTCCGCTTTGTCCGTGTCTCGGCAATATCTTATTCAAGACTGGGATAAATGTACCTTCTGCGATCGTGAGTCGACTGCGGGATAAAGAACGACTTCATTTGCGTACGCAGTACAAGTAATACACGTCTTAACGACTTTTGAGGTTTCCAGTCGTATTTATCGCTGACTGTTGATCAAATAATTTGCGTTGTTTCGTTTTGTTGTCTGTAAATTACTTATAAATAAAATAAGTAATTTACAGACAACACATGACAACAGGGTTGGAAATGTGTAGAATTTTTGCGAATGTTTTCAGATTAATTAAATAGATAATTTTGTCTAGTTATTTTTAACTTTTATATTTGTTTATTTATTTGCCTACCCTCTTGCATTGTACTTGCTTATTCTACTCCAAATTTAACTTAAAGAGATCCCGTGTATGGGATAAGTCCGCCTTTGTACATTATCTATATTGGATCCACACATTACATACATACATGTATATATGGCACCTGAGTTAAAATTGATTTGTAATTATAAACAATATCATCTAATTTGACTACTTTCTGAAAAAAAACAAGATCGAAGATCAAACGCCGCCAGGTGGATTTGCTACGAGTAAAATCACAAAATGTCATTAAAAATCTGCTTTTTAGATTGTATTATTCATAACAAATGAACATCGCTGTACATATTATAAGAGAGTCTGAATAGCTGGCTTGAGATATTAGGTTTTATTTTAAAACATAAGCGCTTGGGCATATCTGTATGTAAAAGTTAAAGTATTGATTCATAATTATTTAACTTAATTAATTACTATCTTAATGTGTGTGTAATAATTCTGTCGTCTTCTTTTATCTAGCATTCAGTTTATATCAAAAAACAGAACCGCATTATTAGCCTTAAAATTCAACCGCAAAACCAAAGTTAAATCCGTAAGGCACGATCCTTATTTTATCCAAGTTTACATTTTAAATAAAAATATCAGATTATTCAGGCCACGTCTCTTAATTAAAATTTTAAAACAACACGCTACCGTTTTGTAAATTATACTTTTACGTGGCCAGTAAATAGGCGACCGCGCGATTTTATGCTGTAGTAAATTAATTAACATTTTAATTGTGTTCGCTCTAAGATTTGCATTACAAAGAGTAGCCGAACGGTGTGGCCTGATACGGCGGCGCTGTGAGAGGGCAATTGTGCCTCTAACCTCAGCTGATAGCACTTCCCGCGGCCTATGTAAATTAGCATCTTATTTTTTCTTCTATTTTAAATGGTGTTACTTAGAAACTTTACTTGAAATTTTTGATGAGGTTTTATTATAAAATTAGAAATTCGTGATTTGTGTATGATCCCGCATAATACGGGCATCATTAGGAAACGTTTATCTTGATTAGTATTAGTCTCGTCTTAGTGTAATTGAGACAATTTCACGTATTTAATTGCAACTATTGTACGTAACAGCCAAAGCATACGGCGAATTGGTGACGACGCGCTGGCCTAGTTGATAGTGACCCTGCCTACGAAGCGGTCCTGGGTTCAAATCCTGGTAAGGGCAGATATTTGTGTGATGAGCGTGAATATTTGTTCCTATGTATGTATGTATGTTTACTATGTATTTAAGTATATATCTCTCTATATAAGTATTTATATGGTTGTCTAGTACCCATAATACAAGCCTAGAGCTTAAATTGGGACTAGGTCAATTGGTGTGACATTGTCCCCTGATATTTATTTATTTACTTTAATTTTATGATGCATATTTTAAATCTGCAAAAATACTCCCAGCAAGATACAAAGCTTATACAGTTATAACCGCATGGAATACTATCCCAAATATTCATGTACGTGACGGGTTTAAAATTTAAATTAATAAGCATCCATTCCCCTTAGATCATTCTAGTTTAATTAAGACAGTCAAACCAGTGATGCCCAATCATTGGAAATTTCCAGACATCATGGCTTCTACAGATCGATCTATAAATAGAGACCCTTCAGTCAACTCTGTCTAATTTATTAAACACTAGCTTTTGGCTGCGACTTTGTCCGCGTAAGTACATTGGGATTATCATTATTTCCTCGGGAAATTTTAATTTTTCCGGGATAAAAGTAAAAAGTTTTTGTTAATAAAATTCAAGGTATAAGCTATCTCCACTCTAAATATCATCTAAATCCGTCCAGCTGTTACAGCGTGAAGGAGTAACAAACTAACACACACACACACACACACACACACACATACACACAAACTTTCGCATTCATAATATTAGGTAAGGATTCGTTTTAGTTTAAGGCTTTAGGCTCAAGCGGTTCTCCCAATTCGTTTCCGTGGACTTGGTATTCTATGCTTTCTAGCGAGGGACTACCGGATTTCCTGTCATCCGCTTATGGTTCGTTGCCTCTGTAGTATTATCTTAAATCTCCTACAGATACTGAACATTCAGATTGCGAATCTGGTGGAGGCCAGGGAAGCTTGGTGTGAGTCGTGCCCCGGAGTGGAAATGCCAGTCAAGAGGCATATCCAAAGAGAATGGGATATATATACCATCTCTCATACAAAAAGTCCGGACGTTTCAGATTGCGCCCGGCTCCTCGCTGTTTCAGCAGGTTAATCAGGTCACTGGCTCCACGCACTTCCTTCCAGCAATATAGGCACAGTCTTAGACCCAAGCTTGCGTATAGCATTAAGCTTGAGGGTTGGGGCTAGTAGTAGTAGTAGTAGGAGTCAAGTAGCAGTTGCGAACTCAAGAGGCAAATCCAAAAAGCATGAAATAAACCTCGTCTTATATCAATTCATGCATCTCTCATACAAAAAAGTCCAGACGATAAGGATTGCGCCCGGCTCCCCGCTGTTTCAGCAGAGGAATCAGGTCACTGGCTCCACGCTCTTCCTTCCCGCAATGTAGGCACAGTCTTGGACCCAAGCTTGCGCATAGCATTAAGCTTGAGGGTTGGGGCTAGAATCTGTGAACCTCATACTTGCGCGTGCGGGAAGAAAGTAAGTGAGCTGGGACGACATGGTATTTCATGCTTTAGAAGCGTCGGCCGTTTGTGCCACCCCACACAAATAAATGTATCATTTTAACAAACCTTCCATCCTGCGTGACTGATTGACTGCGGTAAAACCAACACATAAATTGTTCAGTACATACCTACATTGATACACACACACATGCCTTCCTTTGACCAAACCAATGACGGAACCGCTTCAAGGAGTCGAAAACTCCATGATGAAGTGCAGTCCAACAAACTATCTGACAAGCGAGCAAGACGACTGTGACACAAACCAATTTGTCTCACGTCTTCAGACATCGAGGAAATACCAAATGGTGTGATTGTCGAGGTAACTGTCAAACGAACCATCGAGCTCGAGCTCGACATTAAGCGTGCTTACATTCTCTAACTCGAAACTTATTCGTTTGAAACTATAACTTCCTCGTCTGTAACGCCAACTCCTATTTGCTATAGTTAACTTAAATACTTAGAAAATGCATCGAAACTTTGTTCAAACATCCATTACGTAGATTATACGACCACCGCGGGTCTAATATTGCACAGGAAAAGCAATGGTCCCGATTCTTCAAAAACTACTTATAGTTTTATTTACTACATAAACGAGTTTTGGGAGGAATATTCTGGAAACAAAAGATTTTCTTGGTGAATCGTTTTTTAATGTAAGTTTGTCCTTTCGGTGCTTTGGCAGAGTTAGCTGAATCAAACTCAATTTATCTACATAATGTGACAAATTTGTAAAAAGTATACTTTTTGGCATATATTGCTTTCCTTTTTAATTAAGTAGGTAACTATTTGTAGCAGTCAGTTATGTTGTGAGTTGTTCAAGGCAGAAGCCATTCGAATAGGACAGATATATCGGATCGGTTCGCTTCGCTCCCACCTTAGCGAGTTACGAGTAGGTTTTTTTGTAAAAATTGTGGAAATCTTGCTTTATTGCTTGTTATTATGTTAAATATATTTAGTATTTGCATAAAAACTTGTAGAAGGTAACATTTATAGTAATTGCCAAACTATTTTAGGCGATTTTTCTTATTTTTTGCGACGATTTCGACCCCTTCCAACATTGATGATGTTATTATGCATACAAATAATTATTTTTAAATTAAAATTCGGTTAATGAATTTTGCTAAATGCATGCTATAAGATGTTTGCTTATAATCATGTATACTTAAAGTTATCGTGCAATTAGATAGGTGTAGATAGAATACGTAGAATGATTACAAAAAAATACCAGAGAAAGAGAAACACATGATGTAGAAACCGATACCTAATTTGACATTAATTGTCAAAAAAGTATATAAAAAAGTGTATATAAGTGTTAATTATTACGAAGAAGAAATAATAATAAGAAGTACCTACCTACGATTGCAGATATCACTTTTACTCTTACTCTTTAAACAATTACGGTGACGGCACCAATGATGGACACTTTTAGCTGAGAGGCACCAGTAGTGAACACTTTACCTACTCTTAATTCATTTCATACGGTCCTAAATTGATGGTTGCAAAACAAATGAACAACCCTTATCTTCTGTTTAATAAGAATCAAGTGTCCATCATTGGTTTCTTGTCCATAACTGGTTCCGTCACCATAGAAAATAATTATTATTTTATTTGAATGAGTGAAACACTTACAAAAAAACAGCCAAGTGCAAGTTTGACTTGCGCACCAAGAGTTCGGTTACTTAACAAACTTAACTTGGCCGCTGGAAAACTTATCCCCTTGCATCGACATAGGTCGTGGTCATTTAACCAACTGCAAATAAGTTTGTAATGTTGCGACAAAATGTTTTTTAAATTATTTTCCTTAACATGTGGTGACATTACCAAATTGTATGATTCTAGGTCAACGGAAATTTTGATTATAGCATAGAAAGTTGTAGCTTTTGATTTACTTCGAAGTTTAATTTTTACAGCCCCAGGAGATAGCAGACTTTTGAGTATTTGATATTAATTTCAACTCAATACCTCCACGGGCTAACTAGAAAAAGCGTCTTGACAGACAGAACGCCGGACAGACGGATAACGAAAAGATAAGGTTTCTCTTTTCCTTTTGAGATACGCAACCCTAAAAACTGACATACCAAGTCATGTTGTATGTTTGAAGCGAAAGTTGTATGTTTATATTCCATAGTCTCAGCCTACCTCATTGGGAGACTGGCGTGAAGGTATGATTGCATGTACATATGTACTAAATATAGACAGGGCTTTGGGCAATTTTTAGTATATCAATTAAAACAAAATCATTATAAATCCGTTTTTATTAATAATATCACTATTTACATTCTTACACTTAGAACTTAGGGTAAATTTACTTACATCTAAACTGTAATGTACTGTAATAAAACTGTTATTTATTCTAGGCTTGCAATATTTACATAACATTTCCTAAAACTAAATAACGCTTACAAACATGAGAAGCAATTAAATAAATTATAAGCCTGAAACAATTATTTTTGAAAACCGTTACAATTATCTTTTCAAATTAATTTGAAAATAAAATTGAAACAATCATTTAAATATTTTCAAATAAACAAAAGTGCGTTTAATTTAACCACTTGACAGTGCAGCTCGCAAAGGTTGGTAATCAAGGTCATAGAAGTGTAATTAGATAAAATTATTATAGTTTCAACCTTATGGGAGGGTATTGTCAGAAAACAGTGTTCATATTTTATCGATCACATTGTTTCAAATAGTAATGGTATCCCTGTACTGTCAAGAGATCATTATTTTTTTCATTTCATCAATTTTTTTACAGTTACTAATTGAATTCCTACCTAGGTTTCAGCCTTTAACCAATTTGATTAATAAAGAATAAAAGCAACTTATAATAATATGTTTCGAATCTTATTTATGTTAGGTATTTATTTCAATAAGTGTATGTACATTAACAATATGTTATTATTGATTTATACAATGTTACTGATATGCTTAGGTTATGGGTTATTAGCATTTCACATGGCAGTGTTTTATATTACAGGTAAAACAGCATACATTTCGTCACGATAACAGATTTTAATATTTTATTGATTTAATGTCGTAATTTGAAAGACATTACAAATATTATATGAGTTCATAAAATAATTAGTTTAAAAACAAGTCAGTACCTAATTAACTGTCAATGACACTGATAACTGCGTGATTAAAAAAATCGTGAAACTTCAACGCACTTCATTTTTAAAATGTTTTATCCCTGATCGAGTTGATAGTGACCGAAAATATTTTAAATTTCTAAAAATAAACGCGGTTTTTATTAAGAAATGTTACAATTTTTACAATTTGACTATGTAGTCTACAATCACAAAATTAAAGTGCAAAAGCAAATTTAACTGTCATTAACTTTGAATCAAGATTAAGTACGGACTTATTCGTTGACATGCTTTTATATTTTTTTTACAATTTGTGATACACCTATGTATCAGCAAGTAATAAGCCAAGAAACTAAACAGGGTTTTCGTAAACAATGCCTTGATATTTCTAAATTATATTTAAATAGAATATTGTTCTACGGGAAGTGCGCGATGATACAAATAAAAAAAGTAGTTACAGCCAGTAAAAATTTAGTTTATCTGATGTTATTTTACAGTAGCAAGTATTATTAAAATAACAACTATCTATGGTGTAAAATTTAAATTGACACTGATTTCCATTCAATAAATGAATCTTATCATCTCGCGCTTTTTAGGAATTTTGGAAATTTGAAAAGTATTACGCATAACGTTTGGAAACTACTATTAAAAATACAATTTAGGTGTGGTAACACCGAAATGATTGCAAGAGTAGGGAGAGGTAAGGCTTGATGCGCACTGGATCCTGTGGACTCCGCAGTTGGTAGCCAGTTGTTGTCAAGCACGGACTGCTCGATGACATTTTGCATTGTATCTAAACAAAAACAAACACTTGAAGTATGGTAATAAAAATATTTTGTCTTCATCCATATCATAACTTCCCTACAATATTAAGAAACCTGTATTTGTGGTTGTATTTTAATGTTGACATTAAAGTATTGCATGGCAATTAAGGTACCAATACTTTAATGTTAGCATTAAGATACAGGTACATTAAAATACAGCTCAGGGTTACCTTAGATACAGGTTTCTCACATATTGTAGAAAACTTATGATATGCATGTAGATAATTTTATGTATGCGACTGTACACATAATTAGGCACTAAAACACCCTCAGTGAATTATTTTTAAAATAAACTATGTAGACATACTTTAACATAGAATCAACGCATCTCAATCGCGTCGCATCGCAACGCAGTAAAAAGACGCTTTTTTATAATTATGTAGTTAAATTATTATTATTTCATTCTTCTATAATCTGCTTTTGCTTTACAAAAAAATAAATAACATAGTAGGTTTTCATGTCAACTAAAAACAACTACAATTACGTCAGCAATATGATTACAATATAGAAGAAAAATGGGTTAGAACCAGGTGATATAGACGCCCTAGACGAAATATCTAGCTTCGAATTCACAGCACATAACTTATTTAGAAAAATACATCTCAAGTATGCTAAATATATAAGTAATACAAAACCACAGTACCTAGGTACTAAATAGTTTTTAGCCGATTTGTTACCAAATTGGTGGTAAAATTCTTACCGTAAGTCGTGACTTCTGTGTTAGATTTCTGCTGAGCTGGATATAAAAGCACCACATCAGCTGAAACAATAAAATAGTTTAGTTTTTTGTTGGTCTCGATATTTTGTTGAGAATCTTGTAGCATAATTTTATAATGTAATTAAACAGGACTTAATAGCGTAAACTAATTAGTGTGTCATTAGCATGGATCGGAAATTCGGATCGATATTTACCTAAAGTTGGCAAAATCCCGGAAAAAGATAGGCAAACACGGGGTTCTGGGATTTTGGGATTCTACAAAACGTTAATATAATAATTACTTTACATGTAGGATAAAACGTTCTGTTTTACTCCTATAAATTCGTTAGGTTAATAAGTTACAGGTAAATTAAATAACATTTGGTTAAACATATACATGGAAAATAACTTCAAACAGTTAATATAAATAAATAATTATGAACTAATGCCGGTGTAATTTATTTATTTTGAAATCCCGGAAATTTTATATGAATTATATGATTGAGTCCACCTCCATACAACTGAACAACAAAGCCGGCGCTAAAGTATAGGTAAATATCGATCCGAATTTCCGATCCCTGGTCATTAGTGAAAGTTTATTAACAATCTATTCTTATGACATTCATTTTGTTATAATTGTCCCTTGGTTTATTTATTAAACATGGAAGTTTTTCTGTGGTAGCATAATTGTTGCTTCTATGTACAATAAAACAATAGTAGCATAAAGAATTTCAAAAACCCCTCAAAATGCAGGATACTCACGAGGCTGAAATAATTCAGTTGTTGTTGGTGGCGGAAAAGTGGTCGTCGTCGTTGTCGTTGACGTCGTCGTTGTCGTTGTTGTCGTGGTTGTTGTAGTTGTAATTTTGATTTCTGTGAGAAAAAAACATTATCAGGGGATAATCTCGCACCAAACCCCAGTTAAGCACTAGGCTTTTACTATGGGTACAAGGCAACGATAAACATATTTATTTAGAGAAATATATACTTTTTCACATGTAAACATCTCAACTCAGTAAAAAATACTAACGCTATTTATACAAGTATTTTTCCAGAGATCAAATTTGGAACTGCAACCCTCTTTGTAAGTAGGGTCGGCAAAAATCAATACAAAATAAAAAGGGCCGACTTAAGCCATCATTCATTCGGGCCACAAAAAATCAAATGCAAACGACACAAATCTAGCGTTGTGATTGGCAGTTAAGTTAAGGTTTTGACGTGCCTTTGTCAAAAATAAATCAACACAGCCTTACCATCGTACTAAGAGATATTTCAAAACTTGTGTTTGGAAAATGATACTAAGGAACGACTTAACGGTCATTAATTGACTCTTAGTGAGGCCGTGACTTGTTTTGCTCTGTGTCCGAATGCTATTATAATAACGTAAAATAAATAATTCGAAATTTCGGCTCTTGATTCGCTACAAATAATTTCCAAACCACTATACGAATTGTATATACCACTATAACAAGAAGAGTCAGGATAATAAAATAAAATAATAGCGCCCAGGACAAGACCATCGTTGCGAAGAAGAAGCTCCGGAATAAACTCAAGCAGATTTTTCAATCATAGAAACGTAATAATACTTAAAAGTAAGTTATATCCCAAGGTAATAAACTACCAAATAATAATAATTGTAATAATAATAATAAACTAGCGAAATAAAATAATTACAAATGCAAGGTTAAAATTCAATTAAAAACAATAACTATGAAAACAATACGTCGGGGTGTCTACGTCAAAAGCCATAACTAGAATAATTATCTGAAAAACAGGTATTTGCAAAAGTGAACAGACCGGACCCCCTGCAAACAGCAGCACCCGTTCACGAGTATGACGCATATCTCACCCATTACCACTCAAGCATGTGTTCGGTAAAATATAACCTTTTATACCTAAAATGTATGCAGTTTCTAAAGGAATAGCGAGATAAAATAGCTAGACGTAGACGAAGGAAAATACTTGTTATAACTTATTAAGGAACGAATACACAAAGCCTAATTAGTCTTATTATAATATTTAACAAGCCCGACTCTTTTATGACTCTACTAGCTGTTTTTGCGATCGAAAATATATTTTATTTTGCAGTGATTTTATCCTTGTAAATACGATGAAAGAATCTGAGCAACTTTTTAATTACATCAATTAATTAATTTGGATAGCTTCGTCGTAATATAAAAGGTATGCTATTTAGGTTAAAGTCTGTAATTAAATAGATTTTATGACAGTGGACTTTAATGAGGGATTTTATCATAGGAATAACAATGATCACTTAATTTTCGTACTTACTGCAAACCATTCAGAGGACGAAGGTGTTCTACCTGTTTCACATTCTCAGTAGCAAACGATACCCTTTACACAATTGTCATGGGCAAAGTACAGGGCTAAAAAACTTTAAAAAAACCCAAGATGTAATGGCTCAGGAATGTAAAGAACTGGATATGTGATGGCGAGACATGAGCAGATGTATGCGGAACTGACTACCTACCTCCACTAACGGCGAAGTATTTAAAGAATAAGTGCTTTAGTATGAAACGAAATAAAGTTATTCTCCTTGTTTATTTGATGCTAAATGGGCGCGCAGGTGGAACTTTTAAATCTTGGACCTAGCCTCCCGTTCTGCTTTTAAAATATGGAAGTAAATTTAGTTTATCCGGGGTATTCTTTGTCGTCATTTTACTCTAGCTTCTTATAAGAATATAAGTAAAGTTATTGGTAGTTTAGTGTACAAGATTTTGTTTTAGATGTATTTGTTTCAGGGCCTTAAAAACGTATCACGAGCCCTATCTGATTATGAGGACCTAGTTTATTAGATACAAAACAAATAATTGAAAAAAATATACTGTTGTACGAATTTGATTTTATAATCATAAATGTATGTAATGCATATAGCCTGCATGTTTTTTAAAAACTTCCTGAATTTACCACTTATCTAAAGTATAAAATAGTTACACATGATGTAACTGTTATTAAGAGTGGGCAGAAATATTTACTCGAAACTTTCTTAAAAAGACACTTTGTACACTAGTACAGCATCAAATAACCTTATTAATATATTACATGGCAGCTAAATGTATTTAATTTTTAATAACCCTGAGAAACCTTGTAAATTACTCTCTGTTATGACTTGACGATAATTGAAAGAAAATTAAAGGAAAATGATAAGACGGAGACCAAGAAGACCTTACCTAGACCAATTACAAGAAATAGTAGGCATCGTGCCGTATCAGGCGGGGTGTTGAAGAGAATTGTTGATATAGGAAAGAATGGATATAACTCCACCAAGGAAATAGCTCTTTAGCCAATGGTGATGATGAGTAATATAAAGTCAATCATAAAACGTACCATAGAGCCTGATGACTCCTTCAGTCTTGCCCATGGTGTTAGTGGACACACATGTGTACGATCCAGCGTCCTCGCTCCGAAACTCTGAGATATTGAGGGTCATCCTCGTCTTATATGGCAGAATTTTGTCTTCAGACAAATCGTGCCGATCCCTAAAACAAATCGAAACGTAAGTATTTTCTAGAATAGACGGTAATACAGCTCTGCTTGCTTTGGGACTCTCTAAACTTTTAGTGTATTCTTCTAATTTAAAATATGCCAAATTATCGTTTTGAAATCTCATATTCTAGGAAAAATAATGGTGCTGTTGCTTGTCCATTTTCTGGCAGTTGCCATTTCACAGCAGAGAACACTTGAGACTATCTACTACAACTTTCGTCGCGCGATGTGACCGCGCTCTCGAGATGCGGGTAAACTAGCCGTCTAGTACACTTGTACTGGTTACTTACCCCGAAAGTATCATTTCCTCGCCGCTCTTCAGCCAGTAGTTAATAGCTTGCGGGTACGCCTCAATGAAGCATTCCAATCTAGTTTGAGAACCCGTCGGCACTCCGATTACCTTTGTAGCTACTACTATCGAAGGGACAACTGCAAACAAGCACTTATTTTAAACACACTTAGAGTTTCCAGAGGAATTTCGGAGCGTGCAGCAAACTCGAATTCCATTAAAGTCCGCCTTTGTTATGGCAGCGTAATATAATTTTCAAACTTAATGGACATTGCTGCACTGGGAATTTATGCATTATTGCATTTGAATAAAATGCACTCTGTACATTTGATTTTGACTAATATTATTGAATGGTTTTGCAATAACAATCATCGTGATTTGTCGTTCATTTTCAGAGGTTTCCACAATTTAGATTTGTTCTGATTGTGTAAGGTTTCTGCGGATGTTAATTGGAAGGTTTTGCTGATTCGGGTTATTGGAAAAAAAAACTAAGCAATCTAAGCATGTGGTACTTAGTAGACATAGTGTTTTTGCAATTTGAATTCTCAAGCCAAGGATACTTGTTTACCAAGAATACTTTAAAAAAATATTTTTTCTGTGTCACTGGTATTTTGTAAACAAATTAAAGCATTCACAATTTCAATAACTTACAATTAACATTGAGCATGATGCGTTTGGAGACTGACGGCGGCACATCATTGGAAGCAATGCAGAGGTAAGCGCCCATCTGCTGACGCTCGACCTTGGTCAGATTGAGGTTGGGGCCCATGTACATGTCAACTACAGAAAAAAACACAATTATTTTTTGGGTATATATTGGAAATCTAAACTGCTCAATTGTATGCATCGTCAGTCTAAAATATGGTTTATAATCATAATGTTATAAGCACAACCCTAAATTAACTTAACTGCAGGTGTTTTTGAAAAAATTAAAGCCTAAAGCTTTAGCTATTAAAGTTAAAATGCATAATTTAATTATCTTACGAGTAGGTTAGGTTAGGTTTGATTTATTTAAAAAAAATGAGTTCGGAGTTTTGATCAATTCGTAATTATGACTCTTCGAAATTATGTACCCAAAAACCGACTGCAGTTTTATTATAAATGCGGAAGTTTGTGTGTTAGTTTGTTACTTCTTCACGCTGCAATATAGATAGCTTAATGAGACACCGTGGATTAACAGATAGGCTACTTTTCATACCGAAAGTCGAAATATAGGCACGAACACGGCTTCGTGTCTCATCTCATCTATTTATTTCGCAAACCCATTCCTATCCCATATGTCTAAACTAGACCGTAAATAAGATAAGTTCGGTAGCCACGAAGTGCTAGCGAAACGTCCGAATAAGTTTAGGACATAACTAGGCCCCGCTGTTTTCAAGTTTATGTCGTCCTTTGTGTAGTATCAAGTGTCAGCGCGATATCGCTGTAACATTGTTATTTTCCAGATTCCTTCAGTAAGTTGAAGATATCGTGATAACTTTTCCTAGTAAGACGTTCAAGTACAGTTGTGAGAAACTGATAATGAACGTACTTAGCTACTGCTAAACTAGAAATAGTTTTAATAAAGGAGGATTTATGTGTAAACAAACTTCATAATTCTGGGGACCTAATGAAAAAGGTTATAAGTCGACTTAACTCGTACTAAGAAAGGGTATTGTATATTATATACATAAATGGAGTATACTAAACTTAATCCCTTTTTCACTTGATCTTCAGGAGGCTTTTACGCTTTTTCACTAGGACTCTGGAAGTATTTGGTACAATACATTCAATTTTACTTTGATGAACGTAAATGATTTTTTTGTCGATGACATTTTTTTTTATTACAAAATTAAAATTATGAATTGTTTTTGGTTAAATCATTATAAATTTGAAAAGTATTTTTTAATGTCACTGCAAATAATAATAATAATAATAACAGAACTGGAAAAGTCCTGGGCCGGACGGATTGCACAATTTCTGGATTAAATGGTTCAAAGCCTCACATGAGTGTTTGGCAGCACAACTCCAAAATGCTCTTGAAATCGGTTCCTTGCCACCTTTATTAACAACTGGTGACACCTCCATGCTCCACAAGTCCGGTAGTACCGCGGATCCAAAGAATTACCGACCCATTACATGCTTGCCTACCATCTACAAGCTCCTTACATCCATTTTGAGCACAAAATTAAATGCACATTTTATTGCAAACAATATTTTGGCCTCTGCTCAAAATGGATGTAAGGTTGGGTCCCGTGGTACTAAGGAGCTCCTCCTCATAGACATGACCATTTGTCAGCAAGTTAGGCGAAACAAGGCGGCCCTCTCGGCTGCTTGGATTGACTACAAGAAGGCTTATGACTCGGTGCCTCACTCATGGCTTGAAAGGATCTTAGAGTTGTATAAAGTTGATACAACTTTGAGGTCCTTTTTAGGTGTGTGTATGAGGCAGTGGGTCACAGTCCTTCGTCAACCAGGTGGTCGAGACATCCCCTCTGATTCGCCTAACTTGATAAGGATTGAAAGAGGCATCTTCCAGGGTGACAGTCTGAGTCCTTTGTGGTTTTGACTAGCCATGAATCCTCTCAGCTCTTTGCTGAAGGATTCCGGGCTTGGCTATCGACTTCGTAGAGAGGCTGAAGTCATTTCTCACTTATTGTTCATGGATGACCTCAAATTGTTTGCATCGGGGTGCCAAGATCTTATCGCATTATTGAAAATCACACAAGAGTTCAGTAGTGCGATCAAGATGGAATTCGGTGTAGATAAGTGTGCGGTCATGCATGTTCAAAGAGGGAAAGTTGTAAATTCATCTAATTTGCAGCTTTCTGAGACAATGATCCTCAGATCTCTCTCCGAAGTTGAAACCTACAAATATCTTGGTATGTCACAGTCTTTGGGTATTATGGACGGCGATGTCAAGCAGTCAGTGAAGGAGCGCTTCTTTTGCCGCTTGACAAAAGTTCTTAACAGTCTTTTGTCGGGTGGCAATAAGGTGCGTGCCTTCAATGGCTGGGTGATGCCGCTGCTCACATACTCCTTTGGCATACTAAGATGGACTCAGACTGAGCTGGACGCCCTGGATAGGAAGGTCCGCCTACTGCTCAAATCACATCGCATGTTGCACCCACGCTCATCTGTCATGAGATTGTACATCCCGAGGAAATGTGGAGGTCGAGGCATTTTAAATGCTAAGAATCTCCATAACCGCGAGATGTGCAATCTCAGGGATTATTTCCTTGGCAATGAGTGTGGGATGCATCGTGATGTGGTTGCAGTAGACAGGAGCCTCACGCCTCTCTCCTTGGCAAACGAAAACTGGCGTAGACCAACAGTGTTGAGCACTGAAGACCGCAAGAACGTATGGAAGAGCAAGGAGCTACACGGACGCTTCTACCGGGCCCTAACAAGGCCCGACGTAGACTTTTTAGCGTCCGTGAACTGGCTACGGTTTGGTGACCTCTTTGGGGAAACCGAAGGTTTTGCCTGTGCAATTGCTGACGAGGTCATAATGACGAACAATTACCGGAAATATATTCTGAGGGATGGCACGGTCGACATTTGTCGAGCGTGCCGTTGTCCCGGCGAATCCCTCAGACATATAATTTCCGGTTGTTCGCATTTGGCCAACGGCGAGTACTTGCACAGACATAACCTCGTAGCCAGGATCATTCATCAGCAGCTTGCTCTTCAATACGGTCTTGTTGAGTCTGAAGTGCCGTACTATAAATACACACCGGCGCCAGTTCTCGAAAATGGTCGTGCTACGCTCTATTGGGATCGATCTGTTATCACAGACAGGACTATTGTCGCCAATAAACCTGACATCGTGTTGACAGATCGATCTCAACGCCGGGCAGTGCTCGTCGACGTCACCATCCCGCATGATGAGAACCTCGTGAAGGCCGAGAAGGATAAGCTCAGCAAGTACCTTGACTTGGCTCACGAGGTGACCACCATGTGGGATGTTGACTCGACGATCATTGTCCCGATAGTTGTTTCGGCAAACGGTCTTATAGCGAAGAGTCTCGACCAACACCTCAAGAGACTCTCGCTAGATGGCTGGATCAAGGGCCAGATACAGAAGGCAGTACTCCTCGACACGGCACGCATTGTGAGGAGGTTCCTCTCTCTGCAGCCCTAACCACCGGTAGCTTGAGCCCTGCCCCGCTGCTGGCGGCACCCGTAGATTAGGTTATTTTACCTTTATATTTGAATATGTAAAAAACCTAATTTATAGAAAATTAAATGAATATCTAAATAATAATAATAAAACTTTATTTCAGGCAGTACCCATATCATGTCACAAAACACAGTTATATAAATAAAAAGCAGCAAAATAAATTTGTAAAAATAAACAAAGTTATTCAACTTTTGAGTAGCTTAAAGTGACTATAAGATTTTTGTAATATTATATTTTTTTTATTATTTTTTTTATTATTTTTTAGAAACTGTACATTTTTTCGGTAAAAATAGTACCTAGCTTACGTGTTATGGCAGATTATAATCTATCTTTATGCCAAATTTCATCTAGATTTGTTCAGTGGTTCTAACGTGATTAAGTCATCAACATTCATTCATGCAAACTTTCACATTTTTTTAGTTATAACATCTACACATACGAAAATTGTATAGACGGTGTAAAATAATAGTTAAAACAGAACAAGGAAACCAACATGTTAAACAAAACTTTTAATTTCTAAATCAAAAATGCAATTCCGCATGAAAAATATCTCGTGTAGCAACCCGTTTTTAATTCCTAACGAGATGACAGCATTGCAATAGCTTAAAATATGCATTTTGAGACTGGCCGCTTGCTTTTGTGGACATACATATCATTGTGTCTAGAGCAGCCTAATAAGCATGTAACTGTACCAAAGACCCGAAATCGAGCTCAATTTATGCAGGACATAAGAAACTTGGCACTGAAGAGGATTAGCTAGAACATTAACATCAGAATGTCATTATGCAATAAATTAGATCTAAGCTCAACGTCAACCTCAAGCAGATCAATCTGACCTAAGATGATGTAAATGCTCATAAACGTGATTTATTTGCGTAATTTACTGTGAACTCAATTCAATTGATGAAATTACTGAATGTAATATAGCTGTCAGTGTCAAAATGTACGTGAAGTAACTGCTAAAATATTGCTCGATAATTTTGCAATTTATAAACGGAAAAATAGACGTAGTCGCGCAAAATATACAGGAGGAAAATAGGAGCGGGGGAGAACAAAAATAAATTAAAGTAATAGCGCAGTGCGTACCAAATGCCACGGTACCGTAAATCGGAACTGTCACTCCCATTTATTAAAAACTTCCGCTCCCCTAATTCCAACCACTGCACTGTCTGACGAAGAATTGTTTGACGAATATTCACACGTCAAATATTCGCAGATGCAACAATTGCTCTGAGTTTGAATACACGTATGTTATTAATTATAGCGTCTATTACAATGCGGATAAAGGTTTGCGTCGAGTTTTGACCAGAGTTATTGTTGGTGCGTTGGTAATGAGCTGATCAAATTTTGAATTTGGAGTATTTTGATGAAAACAAAACAATAACTACACATTTATCCTTACATGAAATGTATAACTAATTTTTGAACTATTTTTAAACACCGGTGTGGTGCAAGCTCTCGGGCACTGAACGCAACTACGTTAAAATTGTGCGAAATAAAAAAAAACAATAAAGTCCTGCTACTGCTTTTCGTCTTCATCTTTTAGAAACCGTACCATACGGGCATACAAATATCTGCCATTCTTTTAAGTACCCAATCAGAATCTGTAACTGCAATTCTTGTAGTTTGTTTGTCGACAGACTATTTTACTAACCTTATAAAGCTAGGTGTGCCCCATGAACGTATTACAGCAATTATTTTATTTTTCCTGTTATGCATTATTCCCAGGTCAAGGTTATTTGTTCAGGTTTTTATTTATTATCGAGAATGGGATTTAACTTGAGGGATTTCAAATGAGTGAAATTTCAAATGATAAGATTTAAAAAAAAATGGTTTCGGTTTGTAACACCAAAATACATAATCGCAAATATCTAATTTCTAATGATGTGTTTTTGTTTAGACCACTAAAATTTAATTTTCTTACCTCAATTTTGGGTTTTTAATACTGTACCTATTTTTATTTTACCCCTCGTAATATTACGCCTTCCAGCGTCATTTAACTAAACTTATGTGGTAAAACCTCCACCGTTATTTCTTTTCGTAATACCTACTCGTAATAATGTACGAGACTTTTATTCAGCCCACCGATAAATATTGTTTTGGGCAAGATTTATAGTCCCACTTTAAGTTTGTGTTACTTCAAAGAAAAACATTCCAAGGTTACAATTTGAACGTTTCGTCAGTTATGTTTTTTAATAAGAAGGCAAATGAGCACACAGACGAAGGGACCTAGGATCTGAGACTTATAGACATTATCATTCTTAAGACTACAGTCTCAAGACTGCAATCATAAGTCTGCGTAAGCGTTTCAAACCAACTGATTTAGATGGATGGTTGTCATAAAGGGTGTGGGTACACCGGAACGCTGCTGCTTGGCGGTAGGCAAAACGGTAAGAACGGTGATGGTGGACGATGATTATAGGGCCGCTGACAGGCGCAAATTACGTCACAACGTCAAACGATATCCATGATATGGATTAATCTCAAGATAATTAATAAACGAAAAAAAAAACCTATAAATATTTTTTAACATTATTTTTAATGTAGTTTAGTCCCTACCTTTTATATCTTTAAATCTACAGACTTGCGAGGTGCGTATATTTAATGTGACAGATCACTATAATTTGAATATTTATCAGTGTTATTCAAGCTTCTTGAAATAAAAACTGAAATTCTATTTGTAACTGACTTATATTGTTATAAACATAATTCGAAGACATTAACATTCTGCACAATCTGACATCATCAAGTTATTGGAATGCTTTAATTATTGCAATAAGTATAATAAGTACCGGTTTGAAGTAACAAAACTTGCATGTATTTTATAATAAATCGTAATTGATATTTAATCAAATTCTTATCCACCCTAAGCCATCGCCACTAAAATTGCATCCGTCAGTCACCTAGTTATTAATGACGATGCTGGCGTTATTTCAAAGACTTACCCTTACGCAGTTCTCCAGTGCCGTCCCTCAGCAGAATGTTGGTGCCGTCCTCCCTCCTCCAGAGGATGCGCGGGAGTGGCCGGCCCACGGCCATGCAGGAGAGGCTCACGTCATGGCCCTCCTGCGACACCAGGTCCCCACTGGTGCCTTCGTCTACTATGTTTGGCGGCACTGCAGGAGGAATAAGAATTGTTATATGGCTATAAGTCAAAAGAGCATGCAGGCCACCTGATGGTAACTGGGTTTTTGAATAATTTACTATATCCATAAATCAGTTTTCTTTTAATAAATAATGGGTTTGCGTTTGATATCAGTCTCATCTGATGTCAGTCGAAGGTGGTACACGCTAACCCAGTAAATGCCTATTCACTCTTGCTTTAAAAACACCAAGTTTATATGATTGCGGGAATACAGACGCAGGAAGAGCGTTCCACTCCTTGGCAGAGCGAATAAGGAACGACGCAGCAAACCGCTGCGTGCGTACCATTGGGTATTCTACGACATGTTGATGGAAGCCTTTCCGGCGTGAGACCGACGTGAGAAAGTGGAGGGTGGGATGAGGTCATGTAGTTCCTTGGCACACTCCCACTTACTTACTTACTAGCGACCCGCCCTAGCTATGCTTTGGTTTGGTCGTCTTAAGTTTAACATGTGTCGGTATCTAAGTACGTGTCTGTGGCATCGCCCAATAGTTTTTTTTTACTTGTTTCAATACAAAAGTTAACGGCTAGTTTCATAAAAATCGGTTAGGGCTTCGATGCGATACCAGCTCTGTAAGAAGAAGTCACGAACCCATTATAGGCTAGCGGGGCCGTTTGGCACCGTATATCGTAGTTAGAATTTGTGCTTTATTGTTGTATATATTAAAATTCTAAATAAATTTAAATAATGAAACAATACAGACTTTAATTGGTTAAATTAGGGGATTCTTTGTTTTAATTAGGTATCTATCAGTAGAAATGTTTGGAAATTTTGATTGAAATCTGTTTTGCTTGAACAGGCAGTATTATAATAAAGATGTCATTTGTATTGCTCACGGATCACTTCTATCAGAAGTTCGTGATTAGTGAATGCAAATAACCGGTTATAACCGGTTTTAACCGGTTATTTTCATACAAAAACGGTTAATAATCAGTTAAATGCATTCCCTAGTCGTGATGCTAAGATAAACTAACTGTTGTCTGTGAAATAGACGGAAGACAATCTAGGAGGAAAGACTAAGACAACTCCAACCGCCGAGCTCAGAGACATTATGGAGACAATTAACTCATTCCGTTTCCAAACTTGTGTAAAAAAATCGTTTCTACAGAACTCAATGCTATAAAACTTCGCGATTAACATAAAGTGTGGTAAAATAAGCTGCCTAATTCTAACACAGCCGCGGATGTTGAAGTCATAAAGTATTTAAGCAAGTGGTTAAGTTACTTTAATTCCCCAAACGATAAGACATCCGTTTACCTTATAAAAGTTGAACGGGGAGCCCTAACGTTGGCAATATAATTTATGCACCGAGCTACCTTATAATACGGTGCTAAGGGAATATATTTTCAGGGGCCATGTTACTTATATTTGTATTTTTCCCTCAGCTTTTGGGTAAATTTAACCATAAATCATTTCGATATGGATCTTTAATAAATATTATTGCAAGCCCCATGGCGCTGCGCCTAATTGAATGAATGTGATTCGTAATTTATAAAAATGGTTGTGAAATCGGGTAATTTCAATAATAATAGATTCAGTAAATAAAGTGCTATTATTTGTTAAAACCTTGATAATAATGTCTTATAAAGTTTAAGTACGTTTAACGTTTAAATTAGTTATTTTAAAATGTTTAGCCTAGTTTATTCTTAATTAGGTTTTTTTTTTCATTTGCCATAGTTTTAGTTTTAATTCATTGTAATATTTAATTTGGATTATAGCTTATGAAGAAATAAATAAGTACCTTAATAAAGTGACTAACATCCATCGATGTTTAATTATAGTTTTGGTTGCATAATTAGTATAGGACATTTTGATCATCATCGTGGGGTTGACATTTTTTTGCTAAAACAATTTGTAGGATGACAAATTTTTGCGTAACAGCGTCCATATAATCATCAATCTATCATTGTTGAAATACAGTGGAAATCATAAATATAATTTATCCAAAACGTCAAAAATATCTACACGCCTCTGTAACACTGACAATAAGGTTTATATAAATATTATTGCTTTCGGCTGTACCTACCCACCAAATCTAGCACGAAGTAGTCTGTTGTTTACAGTGGCGCTATAGATGAAAACCATTTATTTTGTGGATAAGCCACATGACACGAGTTATAATGACATAGCTATGAAATGTATTTTACGGTGAGCGTAAAGGACAGGGCTATAGCAGTTACATAGCTCTGTCTTTTTCTCTCACCGTAAAGAGAACTGCATTGCTATGCCATAATAACCCCCCAGGGCTCTTTTTCCCGTTGGTTTGGTAACAAGGAGTGTATGTAGATACACTCTAGCGCCTCTAGCGCTCGGAGAAAAGCAACATTGCTGGAAATAAACGCCATAAGAAACTCTAGCAAATCATTTTTGTCAGAAACAAAAAAGTAATTGAGATGGTGCAATGTCCACGGATATCCATGGGATATCACATGCGAGGACAATTTTTTCGGTGTAAGAGTATATTAACTAGTTTGGACTAAACGGAAGCACATGTGGTTAACACTTTTCGCTTCTGTCAAGTCTGTTAGCTTTTTTTTAGGATTCCGTAGTCAAACTAGGAACCCTTAGGGTTTGTGTGTTTTGGTGTAGCTGGCTTTGGCTTTTGGTGGCTTCGGAACCTTACACTGAACATGGTCAGAGATGCTCTAGCCCGGTTTTTTTAATTTACATCTGACATGACATACCGCGTAATTTATAGTGTAACATAATTATATATTGACTAATAAAATATGAATCTAAATGTGATTATAGTTTAATGTTTTTGTACATACAAATAAATTTAAATGTGTTTACATTACATTTGTTGTTATTGTTAAACCGTAACATGACGTCAAACCACTATTTTGGTGGGAAAGTTGCAAAGCATTACAGGATTATTATAATGCAACCAATTACATACACATACATAAACTCATTCCTTCATTCTCAGAGTGGGGTAGGCAGAGCTACAGAATTGCGAACAACTCTAAAAAATTGTTGATATATCCGTAACCACATTTTGCACAATTAGGCTAAGATGTTTACCAGTGTATTAATGACAGGGTGCAAGCCCATCGCCTAACAGTATCCCTTAGTCGCCTCTTACGACATCCACAGGAAGACATGGGATGGCACTATACTAACCCAGTAACCCCACGGGACCGAATTAGCTAAATTAAAATGATTTTAATAATGATGTTTAAATTTCAATAACATCATAACTATTATTGATATTCATTCATAGCTTTCAGCGCTTTATATTGTGACTAATATAAAATTTGAAATTGAAATATTCATGAATGATTATTGTAATTTATGCATTTCAATTTCTCTTGCATAGCATAATTTATATTGTTTGGAGGTGATAATTTTTAAACTTTATGTGTTGATATGGTAGATTTATTGTAATGTCGAATTTATTTTTGTTTTTTATTTAAAAAGACCATTACACTATTAAGTACATTATGCTGCGCCGACAAGCTTAGCACTGTCGGCGAATTAAACAATAGTTTTTAACTTCTATTACTGATTGAATCTACTTAAACTAATACATGTTTAGTATCCAATAAACTAAATTAAACGAAACATTTGCTCACGCGTTTGTCAACACGTCACAATTTTTTTTCATTTTTTTTATTTAACTACCTGATGTGTAGCCGTTTATTTTTGTCAAGTCAAATATTTAATTTACGACTTGGTACTTGTAGCCGTTAGAACCATGGCATATTTCGATTGGCCATCTCGCCCTTATGGCCATCTACCCCGGAATTATCCTATTTCAAAATTATGTATAAGGAGCTTGAAGGTTAAATAAATAGATGCCAATGGCGCAAGTAAATTATATCGGAAGAATTAGACAAAGGCTTCATACATTGACGACTTCACAACTCGAATAAAAATGATCTGACAACTTTCTTGATTCATTCTCTTTCACAGAATCCATCCTGGCTAACCCTACAATTCACATGTTAACAAACAAACATTGTACATTCAAAGGCAAAATATTTCACCATTAATAACTCGCGTCAAAAAAGCAGCAGAATTCCCGAAAACAGAACAATGTAGGAAAAATCCCGGGTGAAACTATGCCGTAGGCACCTCCGTCCTCACGGACAAAGTGTACGGGCTGTAAATCACCTCCGCACGGAACATTCGATGCAGAACGAACGTGAGAGCGCGCCTATTACGAGACGTGACCATTCGGGCCACGCCACTTTAGAGCTAGCAAGAATAAATACATAAAGATAAATTGTCCTTCCGTCTTCCACTAGCGTAGAAAGGGAGAGGCGATAAAATAAACAATATTTATCCTCGTATTGTCCGTTTCTATCTAAACAGTCTAGAATGAATGAGACGCACTGAGCGACAGTGTAAGTCGGCTCCATCTTTTCAAGGAAAAACGTCATTGAGACTACTTAAGTTTTAACTGATTCAAATTGCTGTGATTTCTCTTACGTTAACGTAGGGTATTCAAACAAGAGAAAAGTTGGCAGCATTGTTTTATCAAGCTACATAGAAGCAACTTTGGTGTTTATTGAAATCCAATAAATATACAATTTTGTACAATATCTCTTTACATTTTACCCATTTTTATAAAGTAATTATGTGCTTGAACGCATTAATCACCAACTGGCCGGAATAGGGAGTCATGGAGATCAAGGGGAGAGGCCTTTACCCAGCAGGAGGACACTCACAAGTCACAAAGGCTGAAAAAAAATGTTCTTCAGATACATTTACACCATTTTTGGATATGTTCTCTGGGTAGAACTTGTGCCAGTCTGAAAGCCTTTCTTAATAATCTAAATTTTCGACTTTAGGGTGCTGCCGCAGCCTCTGTCATGTTCATAAAACAACAAAAAATATTTTTATACGTACTAAGCTTTGGGTTCTGCACCAAATATATATTTCAGTGAAATTAACAAAACTTTTGCAAGGTAGGTCCTTGATTCAAACAGATTTACTGACTAATTGGGAAATATCGTAATCTAGCTTAGTTGACTATCCCAAATTCAAATGTAAGAACTACATTTTTTTAACACATTATCCGTAGTTTAATCTCCGATATTTATTTGATAGTTAAATGCGTTCTACGAAAATTCCCACTCGTTTAAGGTATCCCAATCATCCCAACAATCCTTAATAACTCTCAAATTACTCATAATTGATAACTCTTTTCACATCATTAATTAAAAAATCTACGGTGCGCATTTTATAATTAACATATTAATCTCTAGCAAAATATATAAAGGATGCTCGACCTAATTTTAAACTGAGAAAATAAAATCGTAAACCGAGGAACTGTGCTTTAAATTGATCGCTCGTAACCCGAGCACCGGCATATAAATCGTTTAATAAAGACATCGGCATTTCCCCCACCCACCACAAAGAGCTCATTAACACGTCAATGCGAGGGAACGCCTCACGAAAGAAAATACCTATTGAAATAAAAGAGTTCTTGAAAGGAAAATATGAAAAGTATATTTCAACCGGGATGAACGTCAAGTGCAGAGCGGCGTGGGGGAATAACTGTACTGAGTGGAAAAAACGAACGCTACATGAAGAGCTGCCTCTGCCTTGAATATTGAAAACAGCTCATTCTACGTAAATGGGAATTACTATTTGTCAGTCTTATTTAAGGTTTGAATTCGATAAATATCTCAAAAATTTAACATAGTTGTCATACGGATTCAAAGGGTTATTCATATGGATTATTTTTCCTTCAATATACATCTAACAAATAAGAAAAATAAGTATGATAAAACTTTACCTGATTTTCGAAAATCAATTAATGCAGTAAAAGGAAAAAGGCCTAAGTACCCGAAACCGACGTGCGTGCATGACTCGATGTATGAATGTGGAAGAAACGAAAGAAATTTGTCAATTACAATTACATTGTAATGAATGCAGTATTAATTGTTTTCAAAAATAAAACTGATCACCCTTTATGTAGACTGTTATTTCCAATATTTAACGTGCTTGCCCTTCTTGTGGCGTTTATTTTTTCATCCTGTATAGTGAAGAGGTATTGTTAATACGATCACGTACCTTTATAAATGAAGGAAAATATAAGTATAAATTCAAGTCATTTTTACCTTTGGAAGGTAAGATAATACAGGATGGTCTCATTTACAGTTAGCTTGCCTTGAGTAATAGCACTCTGTTGACTAGACAACCTTTTTTAAACACAATAACTCTCCACGTCAAGCGCATCTTGTGGGAAATTACTTTTTTATGAACACTTTAATTCCTTCTTATTTATAAACGCGCTTGAAATATGTTTTGTCCTTATCTATCAATATGACATTTAAATTTGACAAGTTTATAGGGGAGGGTGGGTTAGTGTTTGGTTACATACTCGAAACAAGCTATTTTATTATTAAAATATTGGGATAAGGGATATGTTCCAATATTTCAGTCCTATTTCCCATCTTTGCTTTGCGTTTAAAGATGGGATCTTATTTTTTGCGACTTTTACCTCATCTATATATATTTTCACGCTGTGTACTTGGAAATTGTCTGACGCCTTAGGGAAATGTAGCATAGGAAAATGTATTCTAAATGTACTCTTGTTCGGTTTAAGAGTCTTAGAACCAGACCAAGGAATATACGAGGCAAATTTAAATGGCAGCTATGGATCGCCTATATCGTTAAACTCAAATTATCGATGCTTTTCCCACACACGTGATTGCTCCAAGATTTGTTTGTAAAAATAAAATTTGACACATCATCATCATCATATTTTTTTTACTCCTAACAAATTCTGATGGTATATTTTAACAATAATAAATGGGACAGTAATTCTAATATGATGATGATGAGTGAAGATTAAAAATCCTTTTAAAATAAAGAACAACCAGAATCATGTTGCTATTTTGTTTCATTTGCATAATTTCAATATTCTTTTTGTAAACGATACTTGCAGCGATCACTAGTATATGGGAAAAGCATCGATAGTTGAGTTTATCGATATAGGCAATCCCTAGTTGTTATTTAATTTTGCCCCGTATATTAGTCTGCTTAGAACATTGCTTTATTTTACGCAATAGCGTGTTCAATTATAAAATACTAGCGACCCGCCCTCGCTTTGCTTCGGCTAATGTGAGTTTTCTGTAACACTTGTATTATATAAACTAGAATTTATATTACTAGCCGAGCCGAGCCGAGTGGTTGCCGGCTTAGAATTGTACCACTCCATGTCTTCCTGTGGAAGTCGTAAGAGGCGACTAAGGGAAAAAAGGCTTGTAACGGGTTGGCTTAAAGTAATGAGAATTACAAAAACTGTTTTTATTTTTTTTTTTTCACTTGTTAGGGTTATATAGCTTTTTATTACATAAAAAAAAACAATATGATAATCAATCATTCCTATACAGCAAAAAGTCCCGCATCTTAAAATTTTCGTAGCTTTTTTCTTACCGTTTTTATCATACGTTGGACAACATCTATTTTTACAATTTTTAGTTAATTAGTTATTTTTGTACCTTGCGCTTCAACTGAGTCTGTAATTTTGCTTCCCGCCCATCACTGTAAACTAGTCTACTGAGAATTACCAAATAATCCTCTATTGGACGAGCTATAGGGACGTTCGGATGGTTTGAATCCTTCGGTACAAAGTGAACGTCGGCTGCTCCCTGCATAGTGATACTTTCTCCGCAACTTCCTGCACTTCTTTGGAATATCTTCAAGCTGTTTGTTGGAATATTTGGGTATTTTTTGACACTTTAACTGTTCAACATTGTATTTCTCTAAAATATTCCTTATTCGCCCACGAAAAACATCATATTTTACAGCTAACTTATCTGGGACTGACCCACTTTGTTTTGTACAAACGTTGCCACCTACTTGCGGTCTCGATCATTAAGAATGGGAGGTCTTCCCGTTTTTGGTGAATCTTTAGTCCTAATACCAAGTTCCCACCGCTGGATCAAACATTAAATTGTAGAAGGAGGTACATTTTCAAATTTGTGATGAGAGACCACTTCAGATTTTTCACGCCGTCCAAGTAGGCGATAGACACGTTCACGTCATAACTTCCTCGCGGACATTTTTTATTAAACCAGTTAATTTTTTATTGCCTTATTAACAAAATTTACATATTTTCTATTAATTATATCTGTCAAAATCCTTTTTGTATTTTTTTATTGCCTGCTATTGGTAATTGAATACATTCTCATTACTTTAAGCCAACCCGTTAGTGTTGTTAGGCGATGGGCTTGCAACCTGTCACTAATATACACATGGTAAACATCTTAGCCTGTTTGTGCAACATGTGGTTAAGGAATTACCAACAAGTCTTTAAGAGTTGTTGGTAATCCTGTAGCTCTGCCTAACCCACTCTGGGAATGAAGGCGTGAGTGTATGTATGTATGTATAAACCTTCCTCTTGAATCACTCTATCTTTTGATGAAAACCGCATTAAAATCCGATGCGCAGTTTGAAAGATCTAAGCATACATACAGACGGACAGACGCCGGGAAGCGACTTAGTTTTATTTATACCAAGTAAAGATAATCAATGATAATATTGATAACTAGCGGCCCGCCAGCGGCTTCGCCCCGCTGCAAATTTCTGACTTCCCCATTGGATTTTTCAATTATTTTCTTTCATAAAAACCTTGTCCTGCCAATGACGAACACATCATAAAAGAAATCAGCCAAATCGGTTCAGCCGTTCTCGAGTTTTGCGCTTAGCAACACATTTAGCGATTCATTTTTATTATATAGATATAACACAATCAATGGTGACCTAGCACGTATTGAAGGTAACAAACAATCGCATTTATAATATTAGTGGCATTTCAATAGTACATTATTGCCTAGGCAGTGAAGCAGGCAATTGCGGGCCGAGAATTGGTTTAAACGGACGAGCTTGCGAGTCCGTTTAAAAATACGAGGCCCCCAATTGCCGTTCCTGCCGAGGCATATATAGTGCTTTTCTCAAAAATCGAAAGATACAAATCGCATATAAACAGAAACTTCACGTGAAATAGCATCACTCTTAACCGCCTTTATTTTTATGACAAGGAGAAATGCAAGCTTTTTTTAGAAAAAAAACTCAAGCTATTCCAGACACAGATAAAAAAGTTACGTTTCGAATAAAATATGGATGTATAAGACTTGTGCCCTCATTTTATTACGGCCGTTTTCACTTTTTTAAAAGTTACAAACTAGATAACAATGAAATTTGTATGCAACATTGCGGGCTTGTGTAGCGAGCACGCAATATATTTGGGAACTGTCTTTAAACTATGTACTTCGCGTCTCAGTATAGAGTTAGTAATGTCAGCTTTACCGGTCATTTTTGAGAAAAAAAAAATTCACTAACAAACAAAACACAAATAAAGTAAATCAACAACTGGCATTTCAACACAAAAATTCACCGCACAATTTCTGTCACTTTGTTTGTAAAGACGCTACACCCAGCGTGTTGCTAACTCGCCGTGGCCAAACACGCCATGTCCGACACTACCCTTTTTACCCTTGATAAAACCCGCATAATTTCTTTGTGCCGGACTAAGCTTAAGTGGGGCGAAGTGACATGGCCGTCGTATGAATCTGGAATAGTTGGGATACTTGGGACCTTGAGATGGAGACTGAGTGGATCCGAAAGGACGAGAAGCTTGGCATATTTGAAAAAGTACATATAATAGCGGCAGTAGACACGGTGACATCATTGTTTAAACTAAATTGGGATTGTTCATATTTTTTAAATTACTCTAATTTGAAAACTATTTCGACGATTTATCTATTTTCGACATTTCGACAAAAGTATATTTGACCTTTGTTTGACTTTCGTTTTTGGCTTGAAGACCTCTTACGGGTGTATCTTACGGGTTAGGCGAAAACCGCTTTAAATAGTATATTTTATAACATTATTCAAATCAAATTTATTAGAAAATGCCAACCCAAATTTAAAAAATAATAATGTCATCCATAAAATGACTGCTAAATATATATACAGGGTGTACAATCCAAATGGGTCAGTATGGTGAAGTCGGAAACTATAAGAGATAGCGAGATCTGTTCTTAGGAACCATGACGTCGATTTTAGATTTAATAATAATTACATTCAAACTTTTTTATTAACTCTCATACAGAACCGGGAATCGAACCTGGTCAATATTTTTGTAACCGCGTTAAGTAAAAAGGACCAAATGCCTGTTTCGGTACCAATCTAACGCTCATGTGCAATTTTTATCACTTTTAAAATAGGCTTCCAATAGATCTAACTGTTCTTCATTCGTTAAACGCATTTTATAAACAGTACACAACACATAACACAATAATAACGTGAAAGTTATCAAAAATCAACACGAGGAGGTTATGAAAAGCCGTGTTTCATTTGAAGTTAATTCCAAAAACAGTATTCCATTTTCAAATTTTAAATGAATTGGTACGCCCGCTGAACAAATGCGTCCTAATTTTAAATAAACGCTATTTGTAATGCATAATACCGATGCAGATAAGATATGCATAAGTGGTCTCTTCAAATAATTGATGATCGATTCATATTATTCACGACTTTTTGCAAATTAATAAAACTGTGGGCACTTTAGTCTAATTTACTGTCAGTTGTGTTTACACAAGATTTCATAGCCAAACTTGGTCCTTTTTACTTAACGCGGTTAAAAAAATATTGACCAGGTTCGATTCCCGGTTATGTATGAGAGTTAATAAAAAAGTTTGAATGTAATTATTATTAAATCTTAAATCGACGTCATGGTTCCTAAGAACAGATCTCGCTATCTCTTATAGTTTCCGACTTCTCCATACTGACCCATTTGGATTGTACATCCTGTATATATATATAAAATATATACACCGTGTTTTTTTTGATTTACGATAACTTTAAGGGAACGTTCTTTAGGTCAAATAAAGTTAATTTCCAGAACACAAATGATAACTGTTACGGTTTTAAATATATTTAATTTTTAAATATAATCAGTTAATCACGTTTAACTGGTCTAAAAGGCTCTTAACCGTCTGTGTTTGTCACGCCAACATTGACGTATTTGACACTGACTATGAGTTAACTCTAAAGGCCCGTATAGAATGACCAAAGATACAACATTTAATTACTTTGTACTAAACAGTTTTTTTTTTTTTTTGCAATATTTAAAAATCTAATCTAGCACTTAGTTTCTATGGATGTACCTAGTAATATGCCGAAGTTATCGTAAATAAAAAAAAACACGGTGTATATCCGGGGACAATGTCACACCAAATGACCTAGGCTCAAACTAAGCTCCAGGCTTGTACTACTAGACAACGATATAAATACTTATATAGAGAAATATATACTCAAATACATAGAAAACATCCATGACTCAGGAACAAAATAACATTCGCGCTCATCACACAAATATCTGCCCTTACCGGGATTTGAACCCAGGACCGCTAGCTTCGTAGGCAGGGTCACTACCAACTAGGCCAGCGCGTCGTAAAAAAATATACTAAAATTAATGAAATTGGTCCCTTAAAATGACATAAAATATTCTTTTGAATTAAGATGTAACAACCGTGACTTATTTTTTTGGTCTATCCCAATTACCAAGTAAGTACGATAGCAAGTGCTGGGTTTATTATGAAATAATTTTGCAGTTTATTTCACGCTGAGAGAAAAGGACAGAGATATATAACTGCTATAGTTCTTTCCTTTACGCTCACCGTAAAATTAACTGCATAGCTATGTCATAATAACCTCCTTGATACTTTTGATCAAAATGCTACGTACTTTGGCAACCGAAAATAGGGCTTCTACTTTATTGAGTCAAACCATATTGCCTTTACCATTGTTTTTAGCTCCGCCGCCATTACTCTGTCCAGAAAATAAGAACTATCGTAACGGTAAGAAAAACATAGTATTTCAAAGGAAATATGGTTTTGCCCAGTAGAATAGAAGCCCCAGTACCTTTACGGGATGCAAAAGTTCAATATTATTCTTATACAAGATGGTTGGTTGGTTGGAGATCGTTTTATTTTATCTTTTCTAAACGTATTTATTTTAAATCTAAGGCATTGTGATATCAACAATACAATTCACATCACAAGATACTTTGAGTATGGTTTTGTATTGTGTTATGTTAGGCATAGCGGTGTTGAGTAGAATGGTTTGGTTTGTTTGTTTCTTTATTATGTTGTCTTATTTCATTTATTATTATTATAATCGAAATTTATTAATCTAGGTGAGTCAGAAAGTGAATAAATTCGACTATTTTTAATGTTTGCGAGTTTTTAGCTTTTTCCATTAGTATTTTTTGTTGGAGTTTTGTTGTTGAACTAAAGGAGGTTTTATACTTTATATGGAGTCTCGAATGATAAAATACCAGAGGTTGAGAATTAATCCCTACATTAATAACCATTAGGAGTCGTTTTTTTTTAAATACTCTCGACGTACACATCTATAACCATAAGAGGAGTATACTCCTTCATTTTATTACTTGCACAGCTTGCACTGTTCGTATTTAAGTATGTTTGTAAGTTGTCCGTCAAGCGGGTCAACTTTGAACCAATGCAATATTGTTGTATATAAGAGCTGATTTGACGACGGAGTCAGAAGGTGGCGACAGGATCTCGGCTATACTTAACGTAGACCTACCGTCTGGGACTGTGCAAATAAAAGTATATTTGGCAGCAAAATCCTGTCCTAAAAATGATTTTTATGACCAAATCTTATGTTTACTGGGTACCTAGTAAACATAAGATTTTGTCATAAAAATCAGTACGTAGGCGTTATGAGTAGCGGCACTCTTTCGTGCTATGTCATTTTAACGTCATGTTTGAGCTCCTGCACTAATCTGTCAAGACCTTTAAATCAACAAGGTACAAAAGTGTGCACTTACCTACAACAACAAAAAAACAAACAAAGTAAACCAATTAGGACTTAGGCATCATTATTTGTCTGTCAGTATAGTTTTTTTTACATTTTATTGAATACACGTGGAATTATTCTCGATTATTCCTAATACTCAATATTGTGATAGCCATGAAAATCACCAATCACAACATCAAAAGTTTCGGTAAAAAAAACATTATACAATAGAATAGAATAGAAAATATTTATTCGACGCGCATAGAAGAAAAAAAACCAGTAGAAAAATATAAAGTGAAAAGAAGACAATAGGTACGTTGAACAGGATCCCTTTCAGCATTGTACAGTATCGTATTGTATTGTTGGGTTTAGCTTACTGTACTATTATTTTACAATCATCGTCTACTTAACTATCAAGATTTACCGAGAACCGGGAAACGAGGGTAAACCATAATTTTATTGATTTTCACTTCATCGGTTGTGCCATTTCATCGATCGATTTTTCTGCTGAAACCAAGAGGTTTACAGGGTATCTTACAAAACAAATATAATTCATGCGGCGAGATTTCTGTTTCAATTAAATAAACATTCTGCGTAATGATATGCTGGTTGTCAGGTTTTTCGATTTAATAATAGGTCTACCCTACAGAAAGTAGAGCGGAGATCCTGTTGCTACCTTTCATCAGATCAACCTTCAAGCATTGCTTTCGGGTTTACTTTTACGATCGACTTCATAAACATTGTATACACTTTAGTACCTTGTCTATTTAATGTCATGTTTTAACGGCCATATAAGAATTGTTACAACGATTAAAGAAAGTGACAAGGTACTAAACTGTATACATATTTATGAACTCCACTGTAGATTACAAATTTCAGACTATTATAACAACAGAAATGACGGGCAAGTTTCAACCGTAATGACCTACGAGCGAAGCAAGTTAAATAAAAGCTTGTATAAACAAATTCGATTTTGAACCGAATCAGCGCAAGCCCAACTCACACTTGACCAAATTTAGTATTAGTGGTTTGTCTACTGAGTACTACGATTATACGAAATTTGACGCTTGTCTGTACCGTTTTTACGATACAATATAAATGTTTATGTAAGTAAATTTTCTATAATAACACTTATTCTAAAAAAAAACTCTAAACATAATTTGCTATCTAGTACGGTTAAAAAAATACAGCTCTTTGAAGTTAGGACGGACGGACGGACGGCTGCGTAGGCATAATGAATAGGGTTCCGTCGGGCTACATTTCTTGCAAGGATCTCTAAGAAAGAAGCAGCTTACCTAAAACATCCACGCAGCCGATCTGCTTCTTCATAGTGCTGGTGTTAATCTGGCACATGTAGCAGCCTCGGTCCTCGACCTTCAGCGGTCGGATGTGGAGCTGCCAGGACCCTGGAGAGTCGTTGGTGACCGCATATCTGGAGCTATGGGTCACGAGGCGCGTGTGCAGTGTCAGGATTGTTTGATCGTCAGCTCGGATCCACGCCACCTGGGAAGCAATTGCTGCGTTCAATTTTTGATGCTGGTGATACTGCGATAATGAGTTGATTTGAGTTCATAGTTGATTTTTGTTGAACCTTACCGACTTATTTGCTAAGGTATATTTTGCGCCGTATTTAATTGGTTCGTTCCGTGGTTTTACAGTATCAACGTCGAAAAGGTGATCACTTTGGTCCAATTTAATTTCAGGGTAAGTGACTAATAATGCAACAGGGACAGATATACTTTTGTATCACATACTTTAAATAAAAATACCCAGAAAAATACAACCAATCATGAAACAGTTTTTTATTTATAATATTGTGTCAAAGTACAAATGCTAAAACAATTTTCAAATTTTGTTTAAAAGCTAGCGAAACATTATAAGAGTTGCAAATGTAGTGAAAATGCAATCGACGTTCTATTTTATTGGATAAGTTTGTGATTATTTTTGCCTACTCAGTTTTTTTACAGAAGTTAAATGATAAAGCACATTAAAAACAAACGTCTCCAAAATACGCATTCGTTTGATATCTCACTCTTTAAAACATACCAATTTAATATCAGGCTTAGAAATGCACTTGTTTGATTCATCCACGTTCATCCAACCGTGACATTAATGTTTATGGTCCGACATTAACCAAATTTACGGTCCAACGTAATTCGCGTTTTCCCGATAACAGCGAATGTGACAATTTAGCAAAATGTTTAAATTAAATTTAAATTTAAACACACGGGAATAGATAAAAGAAATAATGAGTGCATTAGCGTTGTGCTGCGCCAGGAGGGTTTCGGGCACCGTGCCATGACAATAATATGCTTGAAATATTATAATTACTTCTATATGATTATATTCATTTATTATAGTCGCCTTTATTTTCTAATTAGAGGAACATAATGTGGCACAAACGAAGCTTGCAAATTGCGACGATCTTTATGGATGTTTGTGGAAACCTTGGATAATGTGATAAAACTTCACGGTGGCTCGCATGGCAGGATGAGGCATATCATTAGTATGTATCTTTCGCATGTCAAAATATAAAGACAGTTTATTGCTGCATTAGGCCTGATTTTTTTAAATCTTCTTAATTTATTTGTCAGGGGGGTTATTATGACATAAATAAGCAGTTCAGTTTATGCAGAGAGAAAAGGACAGATAACTGCTATAGCTCTGTCCTTTACGCTCACCGTAAAAAGATCTATACTTATAGCTATGCCATAATAGCAGATGTGTTGAAAGAAAAATTAACCAAAGATAATTTTTTTAAGTACGTTATTTTAACTAAAACTTGGTTTACAAAAATTAAAAAAGAAAACAATATTTCGGTGTCTGAGACCTGATCTAGGGGCCGCAAGGTGGTCTTAGGGTATCCGCTGAAATAATCTTAGACTCAAATACCAAACAGGTAGTCTATAAAATAAAAAAAGCAAACCTGATTAAAATAACTATTTTTTTTATTGAAACTTTAACTTAATTTTAGCTAAAAGCGTTCTTTGTGCCAAAATTAACGTTTTGTACTGAGGCGTGACATGACGCGGTATTACAAATTCCTTATTTTTTAATTTAAATCAAATGTTAATTAAGCGTGTTGTTTATTTACAACTTTACTTGCGTTACGTTCGGTTATAAATACGCAATTAAGTAAAACTAAGAAATCATATATCTAATTAAAAACATAAATGTAAAAATTGGGCCAAGTTCTTCATTATGTGACCAAAACCAGTGATGTAATTAAATAAACCTGTTATTTTAATGATTAAAAACGACTATCATTATTATGAAAGCAGGGGTTGTGAGCACTTTTACATTGTTCCAGCGCTCCTATGATGATGATGATGATGATGATAAGTGGGGACGCCCAGCCGAAGCAGGCGGGCAGTCGATTCGGTCAGCCGTTCATTCTGCCCTATTCCCCTCAGTCGTGCCTCAGGTTACTGGCCCGGCGGCGCTCCCATCCAGCATCGATCCCATCTTCCTGTCTTCCTACAGAACAACAGTGCGTCCCGTAGGTTGATGCTTTTGAGATCTTCTGTGGACAAAACGTCCTCTCCGAATGTGTGGTATCTCAGTGACGAGTACATGACAGACTCGGCTAGGACGTGTTGACTAGTTTCCTCTTTGCCACAGTGTGGGCATTGAGGGTTCTGTTTAATACCTATTACCGTCAGATGTCTGTTGAGCGGACAGTGTCCAGTCAGAATTCCTGTTAGTATGCTTAGGTTGTACTTACCCAGGTTTAGAAGGTACCTTGTTCTGTTTTTATTAACCCTTCCTATCATGAGTTTGGATTGTCTGCACCCTTGCGTCATCCCCCATGCCTCATTTGTTTTCTTTTCCATTCTTCTGGCGATAACTCCTTTGGTTACCATCTCCGATATCGGTAATACCGGTTCCGGGCCTAGGTACTGTTGGTCCGCACCTGCTCTGGCTAGTTCGTCTGCCTTCTCGTTTCCCACTGCTCCACTGTGTCCTGGCACCCACGCCAGTGTTACATGGGATGTGGTGCCTAGAGTGTTCAGTTCATTCCTACACTCTTGCACTAGAGATGATTTGATCACCGGATTGCCTAGTGCTTTGAGTGCCGCTTGGCTATCTGAGTATATTATAACGTGACTACCCGTTACATTGCTTTTTTCCTTGAGGCTCAGGGCACACTTCATGATGGCAAAGACTTCTGCCTGAAACACACTGGTGGAGCCCCCTAGTGGTATCGTCGTGTGCATATATCGTCCAGCGCTCCTAAGACAAGATAACTCTTAATGAGAACATTCGCAGGATAAAAAACTCAACTGTCTTTTTCCATTTATTTATTTATTAGCACGCGTCCCCGTCCGCGTAGAAGTCGTTTATCGCTGCTCCCTCGGGAATCGTCAAATTTTCCGAGATCAAAACTATCCTATGTCCTATTCCAGGACCTAACCAATATTTGTGCAAAGTTTCATCTCGATCCGTTCAGTGGTTGAAGCGTGAAAGATGGACAAACATACACACTTTCACATTTATAATATTAGTACGGATTATCTTACTAACTATTATAAATGTGAAACTTTGGATATTTGTTACTGAAACACGCCAAAACGCCTGAACGGATCTAGATTGGCACAGTGATTAAAGTCTGGAATAGCATATATTTAATTCTGGAATAAATAATTTGTACCGTGGGATGCCAAAATAACGAATACGTTAAAACCAGACGTGGGAATAAGTAGTGCTAATTAACCATAACTTGACGCACGTTAATTAATACGTGAGTGCGATGGAAACACGTTATTAAATAAACGAACTTGCATTTTTGGTAAATAAGCTTACTTGTGGGAGGTCTTGTGCAGGGTCCGTCCGGGTTGGTACCACTATCTTATCCATTAACCTACCGCCAAACAGCATTGTTCGCATTGTTGTGTTACGGTTTGGGGATAAGACAGCCGGTGAAATGACTAGCATAGAGGCATTCCATCTTAGTCCTCAGGGTTGGCAGTGCATTTGCAGTCTTGTGAATGCGAATGTCTATGGGTCACAGTTTCCACTTACCATCAGGTGGCCTGTGTGCTCGATTGCCTTCCTATGCCATAAAATAAAAAAATAAAAAAATAAACCTTTTCCGACTCCTGGATAAAAAAAACAGTAACGATTTTAATGAATGTGACATGTAAAATATTACTTTTTACCAATAAACTTATCAAATCATATCATATATTATATATAAAACGAATTATATCAAATAATCAGATAGAATCACAGTTTTCAGCCAATGCTTAAAAAAGTAATCTTACATTTTCGAAAAACCTTCAATCTAAACGTCATTTTAGGGTTCCGTAGTCAACAAGAAATCCTTATAGTTTCGTCATGTCCGTCCGTCTGTCCGCGGTTTAATAACTCAGAGATTGTTGGTAATAAAAGGCTGCAAAATGAAATAGTTATACATAGAAAGATGAGCCAAGAAACCTTTTATTGGTAAATCCGTTATAGAATAGAATAGAAAAAAAATATTTCGCTTAATTATAAATTATTTCAGTGTGTGATGAGTAGTGCTGCGAAAATGGTATCCACTCAGCTATATGTCGTACCACCACCTATTGGAAGTGAAACGCTGGTTTTCTGTGGACCCACGGACTGGTTTTGCTATACAGCATCCATTGCATTCGCTTTTCCCCTAGAGTTACTTATACTCCGAGGATGAATATAATATGGAACTAGAATTGTAAAATTATTAATTAATCCTTGTATATTGACTAGGGAATGCATTTTAACCGGTTATTAACCGTTTTTGTATGAAAATAACCGGTTTGAACCAGTTATAACCGGTTACTTGCATTCCCTAATATTAACATCGGACAGGCAAGCCCCCTGAGACACATGCCGTTAAAGTGTTTATACTCCTACCTACTAGAAATCATCTACATAAGTCAGCACCAAATAACTTTAGAAAATTAGTTCATACTTCTTGTTTATCATGATAGTTTTTTGATTGTAGACATAGTATCAGCGCGTGAGAATGAGAGCCCTACACTGAATATGGTCCGACATGCTTTTGCCTGGTTTTTATTCATACTTATAGCAGCACGGTATAAAAACTGGACACGTGGCCGAGAGCATTATTACACCCCCGGCGAAGCTGTAATTACCCGTGAGTCGACAACAAAATAAATGACTACCACGAGACCCCTAAGGGCCCGGTTAGACGAACAACATTTTCACGGAAATGTGTGACTTTCGACTATGGGTCTTGCTCTAACATAGGAAGTCAGAGTAAGACAGTAACATTTCGTCGGTGAAACTGCAAAACCGCGTAAGTAACATTTTTAATAAGGAGCAAAATGCACCTTTTTAATAACTTAGTAAGGTTTATTTTGCTCTATCATAAATTGGTTAGTTACGTGGTTTTGCAGTGTCAGCGACGATTTGCTGGCTTCACATGAAAAGTGGATCGTTTACCAGCTCATCAGCGTGTCATGTCTTACTATGTCTGGGCTACATGTGAAAGTAATTTGATATTTGTCAAATGTTGACACTTGCTTGATGGGTTTGATATTCTGTAGTTTTTAAAGCCGGAATACACGTGAAAATAACACATACTCATAGATAGAGCTGAATGACTTCGGCGATCTTTGAGTGTGAATTTACGTTAGCAAATTAGTGACGCCCTGCCATATTCCCAAGACTGAAAACCTAAGTCTGGAAGCCTAAGATGATCTTTGACGACGCGCTGGCCTAGTTGGTAGTGACCCTGCCTAAAGGTAAAGACCGATATTCGTGTGATGAGCGCGAATATTTGTTTCTGAGTCATGGATGTTTACTATGTATTTAAGTATATATTTCTCTATATAAGTATTTATATCGTTGTCTAGTACCCATAATACAAGCCTAGAGCTTAAATTGGGACTAGGTCAATTGGTGTGACATTGTCCCCTGATATTACACCGGTTGATAAAAACAGCAAACCTCACGCACATGGTTGGCCCAAAAATTTACAACAAGATTCCTACAATAATAAAAAACTGTAGGACCCGCTTGGGTTTCTCCTTAAAACTAAAATCTTGGCTGCTCGGAAAAGGCTACTACTCTGTTGAGGAGTTCCTTAGTGAATAGGTACCTAGACTGATATATAAAATTATTATATTAAATATGAAATTAGTATATAAAATATAATATTATTATATAAAATTATTAATAATGAAATTAAACGAAATTGAAATAATGTAACAAGTTATCAACAAGTTTTTGGAGTTGTTGGTAATTCTGTAGCTCTGCCTACCCCACTCTGGGAATGAAGGCGTGAAGGTATGTATGTACTTATGTATGTATGAAATAATGTAATAAGTGGTTTTTTAAGGAATTGCATTGTAAATACTGTTTGATATGTATAAGGCTTTATTTTAATTATTTTAATTTTTAACTATGACAGTGTATGTACAATACTTAATAAAGAATATGAATATTTATTATTTATTTATCTCTCTGGATACTAAATTATGGTATGATTGTGCATAACGCTACCGCCATTAGGAATAAAGGTAATTAGGGGAAGCAAGGACCAGCTGGCTTATTGCCTAACGCAATCGCAATCGACTTCAAAGCGGAACAATTGTTTTCATTTTGTATGCAGACAAGCCTTCGATTTTCAAAATGAAAACGATTGCGATTGCCAGTGCGATAAGCAATAGCCCCACTGGTATGCCTGTTTTATAAGGGTTTGGTATAGGATCGAAGAATAATAATAATAATATGTGCTTTATTTTATGGAAGGCTGAAGTAAATTCCTTTTAGGATGAAAAATTCGTTGCCAACACTGAGGATTAAGAAGCCTCTAGTTAAAGATGTGTTTAAAAATATCTATAAGAGATCGGTAAAATAGTAATTAAAATTGCCAAGTGAGTAATGTAAAATTGATAGTCATTAATATTATACACTTGGACAGGTGGTGCATGTGTGTAAAACGGAGTAAAGTAATTAAAAACCAAAACTAAGGCACACGCCCCAAATATTCCAGCCTACAGTAAAATTAAGTTCCAATTTTAAATACGAAGCGAAAACTTATCAGAAGAGTGCCATTAAAAAATAATTAATTTACGTCATCGGCTGTCACCGGAAAGTTTTACGAATATAATTTACGCAGAAGCTTCAGATAGCTAATAATGAGCTTTGGATTTCACTTGGGAATTGAAGTAACTGGTATAAACAGAGCTTTTTAACTTCATTTGCCTCTAGAGTGAGACTAGGGCCTTAATTCCGTCAAGCATAGATAATAACCCGAGGATTTTAATAAAATAAACGCGCTTTTCTCTGTTTACACACAAGTTGATTTTTTTAAACGGGTAGTTGAACATCATTCCATTCTGTCTCATTAAATTTGTCCCCTTGTTAATGGTTGCTTGCAATCCTTGATAATAATTATTACAGATGTGAAAATGTGGTGACGTAATGCCGAAGAAGGCGGCTTACTTCGTAGTAATAGTATTTATTTGGTTACTAATAAAAAATTCAATGTTTCGACTTCTAGGGCCGTAGCCAAGATGCAAAGACTACGAGTACTAAATATTTTTTTTTCTTTTGATCAAGATGAACGGGTAGCTAGTTGACCACGTGGTTTATCGCAATGCACGAAAATGACATCCCGTACATTTTGAGAGATATAAAAGAAAACGTTAGGCAGCGTTTGCATCTTGGCTAGGGCCTCTGTAATTTTTAAATTAAAATTATCATTAAATTAAATTACATTAACAATCGTTTATTGGTCACAATCAGTATGCTTACAATAAGGATAGGTTTGGGCCCTTCTAGTAAGTATATGAAATATATATATGTGTGTGTGTGTGTGTGTGTGTGTGTGTGTGTGTGTGTGTGTGTGTGTGTGTGTGTGTGTGTGTGTGTGTGTGTGTGTGTGTGTGTGTGTGTGTGCGTGTGTGTGTGTGTGTGTGTGCGTGTGTGTGCGTGTGTGTGCGTGTGTGTGTGTTACAATTTTATCATAATAATATTGCAGTCTCATCATAGTTTAGAGTATTTAACAATTCTAATATAATTTATACACCTGTAAGGGATATATAGAGACTCTGTGATGCAGTTAACTGTTTCTTTTGATTGCTTTTTTTTTAAAGAGTGGATGGCAAACGAACATGTAGGTTACCTGATGGGAAGTAATCTCCACCGCCCATAAACACCAGCAACTCAAGAAGAGTTGTCGGTGCGTTGCCGGTCAGTTAGGGAGATGTAAGCTCTTTTCTTGAAGGCGCCATATGTCATGTTATAACTGGCTGGAAATATCGCTCAAGGGAGTTCAAAAGTTTCACTGTACGAGGCAAAAAGTGCCTAGTGAAACGCACGGTGGAAGAATGCCATTCTCACAATCACACCTCAACTGATCGAAGAGAATACAGTAAAATATTTTCTAGACCGTAGACGGACTTAGGGTTATTTAACTTTTGGAAATCAATCAGTTTCAGAGAACGGAGTTGCTGAACAAAATATATTCGTAGATAAATTCTGCGTAATACCTACCAAAGAAAGGGGCTAACTGCAATGTAGTAGTCAAACCATTTTATACTCTATTAGTAACATCATTCAATTTAAAATGCTTATAAACTTTTACTATGCAGTTATTGTCTGCCGTGTGGTTGCCGGGTTAGAATAGTGCCACTCCATGTCTTCCCGTGGATGTCGTAAGAGGTGACTAAGGGAATAAAGGCTTATAGTACTGTTAGGCGATGGGCTTGCCACCTGTCACTAATACACTGGGAAACATCTTAGCCTACTTTTGCAAGATATGGTTACAGAATTATCAAGAAGTTTTAAGACTTGTTGGTAATTCTTTAGCTCTGCCTACCCCACTCTGGGAATGAAGGCGTGAGTTTATGTATGTATGTATGTATGTATGTTATTGTCTTCTTTAGTATTACGGCAGAATTTAACTACTTTTCGTTTTGTGTGTATGATAAAACAAAAAAAAACCTTTTAATACCTTGTGGTGAGACTACCGAAGTACCGAACAAAACTGTCACTAAATATTACGACCGTTTCATAGCCGCCGTCTAGCAGACACTGTGAAATTGTTTTAGTAGGTATATTAATTTCAAGTAATATATTAGTATAGATGTTAATTTAAAAGGTTTTTTTATAATAATGGCCTTTTAGCCTGAAATTGAATTATTCTATTCTATTCTAAAACATAGTACAATAGGTATATTTCGCATTATTGCAGCTTTTAACTTCAAATATCATGTAAGTCCATTTATAACATTTATATAATTCAACCTTGATCCTGTAACGTTATTGAAAGGCAGCACTGATGAGCAAAAAGAGCTGACTTATTTGAAAAGAGGGCTGAGGAGATGATCCGTCCGAGTAAGCCGTATGAATTCCGCCCAGTGGCCGCTTATCGATTTACCGAGGCCTTTCATAGCCAAAAAACTTACCTTAATAGACTTTTAAGTACCGTTGATTTAGGTAGTATTTACTTGAAAATTTAGTTTATAGGGCTCAAGTGGGTTTGTTCAAATTTTTACAATTACTCTAATTCGAAAACCATTTCGAAGTATAGGGTTTCAAAGCCTTTGTGCATTAAGTTTTTGAAATATTTATCGATTTCGGAGATTTCGACAAAAGCATATTTAACCTTTGTTTGACTTTCGTTTTCGGCTTGAAGCCCTCCTCGGTGTATCTTACGGGTTAGGCGTAGACCGCTTGAAATAGTATGTTTAATACACTATTACAATAAGCTTTTATCATTAGATATCATTTAATTTGATAGCTGTAATTTATTAGAAAATGCCAACCTAAATATGAAAATAATCATGTCATCCATAAAATGTCTACTAAATAAATAATGTGATTAAAACAAAACTACTGGGTCAAATACAAAATGTATAAATATGTAAATAATAAAATTACCTATTGTTTCGAATGAGAATGTAAAAGCCTTGAGTTATTTTTTAAAATCCCTACTTGCAGTTTTTCTACTTTTATTTTATAGACTTTTGAAATTTTGTATTTGATCGATTGGTTTAATCAAATGCATGTAAGTGTAATAAATGTGAAAGTAACTTTGTCCGTCTGTTTGTTACGCTTACGCTTTCAAGGCTAAGCGCTAAACTGATTTCGATGAAATTTGGAATGAAGATAGCAAGGACTTTCTGAATAGCCGCACTATTTAAGATTATGCATGGGAAGTAGTTAACTATAGATTATTGTTTAAAATAAATTTTAAACGTTATAGATAATATTCATAATTTGCGTTAATAACATCCATGTTTGAGTGGAAAGCGAAATGAGAAAACGAAAATCAGCTACAGAAATTTTCGCAATTTCCCTAAGACTTTGAATAACTTCATTAAGAAAACAAAAGACATAGAAATACATTGTTGTTACGTTTAAACAACATGTCGGGTAAAATGTTACAATAATTTCTCGCGTATTCCTTAATATGTTTCAATTAAAGGAAACGTGACTGTACAAACACAAACAATGTTCAAATTGTTTGATATACAAATGTAATTATTTCCTCACTTCAGACGAGTTTCCCCAGCGTCGACATTCGTTAAAAGTAAATAGGATAAAGCGCCATGAACGATCTCTAATTTCTTTGAAGAGCGTTACAAATATTTGTTTTCAAGGTAGGTCTTTTGACTTGAATGTTAAATTTGTTATTTTGAACCAATTCAGAAAATAATGGAGGTTTTTAATTCATCGCGTTTGCTTTTAACAGCCAGCTTCTGCCCGCGACTTCGCCCGCGTATATTTCCATTATCGTTATTCCCTCGTTAATCTAGTGTGTATGCTATCTCCGCTCTAAATTTCATCCAAATCCCTCTAGCTGTTGCAGCGTGAAGGAGTAACAAACTATCACACACAGTCACACATACAAACTTTAGCATATATAATATTAGTAGGATAAGTTTACCATGCCTATCTAAGTAATAAATAATAATAATACATATTAGGGGACAATGTCACACCAATTGACCTTGTCCCAAAGTAAGCTCTAGGCGTGTACTATGGGTACTAGACAACGATATACTTACATAGAGAAATATATACATAGAAAACATAGAACACATCCATGACTCAGAAACAAATATTCACGCTCATCACACAATTTCCTAATGAAAATGAACCTATTGTGAATACCATAGTCCATTCAACAGTCAACTTTTTAATTCAACTGTCACTCATAAAAACCATATATTCCAATGACCGTTTCATGTAAATAAATGTACAGGGGGTCTTAAGAGGGTAAAGCTGAAGCCCGAATCAGAGCCTATTCCTACGGCTATAAACAAAGATAATTTTCCAATAAGCACATACTGTTTTTGCTACATTCAAAATGGTTTTAAAATTTACATACATACATACGTACCTTCACGCCTGTTGCGTATGCAACAGTTTTTTATTGTATAAATTTTAATTCATTTTATGTTATTCTTTTCCCCTAATTTTAATTGTGTCCAAATTATATAAATATTAAAATCATTCATCTTATAATCTTAAATGTGCTCCTCAAGCAATATCAAAACGTTTATCCCCACTAAAATAATCCGTTGAGCTTAAACGAGAAAAAAGTGGCTAGTGACTAGCTTTCTAAACTTCCACTTAGCTGCGCACAATTTTGGCACTATTTCTGTATACCAGTAACCTATAATAAATTTACAGTATCAAATCGAAGTTTTTAATTAAATTAGCAACGCCTTCAAAACCTCCTCTTCAGCGGTCTGGTTTCGGCAGCTAAATATGGTCCTTCTCTCCATCAAGAAGAAATAGACTTCGCTATCTTCATATTCAACGCAGCAGTGGACTTTGCTCCCAAGACAAAGAAATAAGTCACTGGAGTTTTCACATTTCATCGTTTCGCCGGCTTTTACGTTCTTCGGCATAAGAAGAACGCTTAGAAGACGAAACATATTTTAAGAAGAGGTTTCCCAGCGTTTGCCGCCGTCGGGTGAACGTTCGTCGGAGATCCGAAGATCGACAAAGAAGCTTGCAAAATCATCGGAGTATATCCAACTAACGGATAGACAGAGTGAGTCCGTTCCATTTACCTTCTTATTACTTAATTTCCCCCTTTCTCACGGGATAAAGAATACCCCTATACGAATTAAGCATAGTCATCATCATCGTTCATACAAATTAATATATTTTTATCTTAAACCCCATGCAACCTTTTTATTCCAAACTTAATTAATTTTAAATCTTTCCATACTTTCTATGCCTACATAATCAAGCCGTCTCCATTTCGCCTAAGCATCAGACTTGTTTACTCGCTTATCATCATAAATTGCATTCCAGCACATTCGATCTTTTGTTCGATCCCTTAGCATCATAAAAAGTTGCATTCAGTCGCTCACCGGTCGGCCACGCGTGCATATACTCATAGATCTCGCAGTTAATCAAAACAACAAGATGGCGGATGCAAAAATTAAAGAGTTAGTAAAGAGGCGCGGTGGGTTAAAATCTAAGTTAACGCAGTTTAGCAATTATTTAAATGTTGCAAAGTCATCCGAAAAATTAAGTGAGGTGCAAATTACCGAATTGGAGTGCCGTCTAGGAAAAATTGAACCTTTATATTCGGAATTCGATGCCTTTCAGATCGAAATCGAAGTGCTCACGGATCAGATAGACGAAGCGGAGCGGGAGCAATTTGAGCAGCAGTACTTCTCCTTGGTTTCGCTTGCTCGGGTTTTGTTGGCTCGTACCGTCCAGGCTGGCGGGGGGCACGGGCCCGCGTCGAGCGAGCACGGCTCGTTCGTCAGCGCCCGGCACGACTTTGTCCGCCTGCCGAAGATTGACCTACCGCACTTCGACGGCAACTACCAGCACTGGCTCGAGTTCCGAGATACGTATATTTCTTTAATACATGATAATCATGGCATAAGCGACATTAATAAATTTCATTACCTTCGTGCCGCTTTAAAGGGTAGGGCAACCCTAGTCATACAAAGTCTTGATTTCAGCTCAAACAACTACCACAAAGCATGGCAGTTATTATCAGAAAGGTACGACAATCAGAGACTTCTGGTTAATAATCACATGCAGGCATTATTTAACCTTGAATCTATACAGCGCGAGTCCAGTTATTCGTTACGTAACATGGTAGATGTGACGAATAAAAATTTACGTGCACTTGCAACGTTAGGCGAGGCAGTGGACCATTGGGACACTGTTATAGTTTACCTTATGTCTAAAAAATTAGATTCTGTCACACATAGGAAGTGGGAAGAACACAGAAACCAGTTGTCGGGCTCGCCGACATTGGAACAATACATTAAGTTTTTAAATGGTAGGGCAGATCTTCTTGAAACACTTTATGACAATAAAAGTAATAAACCAAAAACATTTCAAAACATAGAATCAACTAAACCAAAATCTTATCTTGCAACTACAAATACAAAACAATTTAAACCAATTACTTGTCCTTTCTGTAAACAGAATCACTTTTTATTTACTTGTGATGCGTTTCGTAAGTTAGACGTTAACGCTCGAATTAGTAAAGTAAATCAATACGACGTCTGTAAAAATTGTTTACGTCCGGGTCATAGCGAAAAGAAGTGCTCCCTTTCTCATTGCAAGTACTGTGTATATAAACACAATACTCTTTTGCATAAAAATTTAGAAACCTTTTCTAGCACTGACGCACCTATTCCAGAGATTAATTTTAACGGCAACATTCAAGCTAACATATCTTCACTCGCTAATCGCTCGGTGTTGCTTTCCACAGCATTGGTGCAAGTGTTCGACGCTAATGGAAGACTTCGCGAAGCCCGTGTCTTGCTTGACAACGGCAGCACTTCCAACTTCGTGACGCGAGACCTGTGTGGGCAGCTTGGGTTGGTGAGACGCAGCGTCAGCTCCACGGTCACAGGTATAAATAATCAGACCTCACACAGTACAGAGTGCTGCGACCTCATTATCCAGTCATGTCATAGCGGCTATAGGACGAGTGTGCGCTGCTTTGTTTTGCCAGAGATAAATAAATCAGTTCCGTCATGCTACATAGATACTTCACAAATACCTATACCTGCCGGCATCATATTGGCGGACCCATCATATAATCAGCCCTCTGTTATCGACATACTTGTTGGCGCTGAAGTATTTTGGAACGTCTTAGGTTCCAAGTATATCAACCTTGGAAAAAATAAACCTAGACTTCAGGAATCTAAGTTAGGTTGGCTTATTTCCGGGATTACTTATACATCATCATTTTGTTCATTTTTAACAAATCAAGAAGAAACCCAACTTACACGTTTCTGGGAACTTGATTCAGTGTCATCAACGCACTGCATGTCTCCTGAGGAACAGGCTTGCGAACAGAGCTTCCTCGTGGACACAACTCGCGATCAAAATGGCCGCTTCATTGTCACTTTACCTTTTAAAGAGTCACCGGAGGTCTTAGGTGAATCATATTTCATGGCCAAGCGACGTTTTTTAACCTTAGAAAATAGATTAGAACGAGACCCACTATTTAGAGATATGTACCTTAATTTTATGCAAGATTATCTTGAGTTAGGTCACATGACCGAAAACAAACCATCCGGTACTACAAAAAACTCATATTTTCTCCCACATCATGGTGTTTTCCGCGAGGCAAGTACGACGACGAAGCTTCGAGTAGTATTTGACGCTTCGGCCAGAACAACCTCCGGAAAGTCTTTAAATGACATCCAGATGGTAGGGCCGACAGTACAGGACGACCTTTTGTCAATTTTATTACGATTTAGACAACACAAATATATCATTTCAAGTGACGTGCAAAAAATGTATCGTGCTATCCTTGTCCATCCTTTGCAACGTTCACTTCAACAAATTATATTTAGATTCGATCCATCAGATCAACTTAAAACTTATACTCTAAACACTGTCACGTACGGTACTGCGTCAGCCCCATACTTAGCGACGAAATGTCTCGTTTCTCTTGCCGATCAGTGCCACGACGTCCATGTTAAAGACGCAATCAAACATGATTTTTACGTGGATGACTTCTTAAGTGGCAGTGACACGATCGAGTCATTAACCCCTCAGGTGTCCTACGCACAACATGTGTGCGTAGATTTTTTGACATTACGTGACTTATTCATTTGACATAAAGTTTAATTTTGATGTACATCAATTTTGACATATCGCTCGACGGGTTAATTAAAATAACTCAAGATGTCATAAGTACTTTGGCGACCGCAAACTTTTATCTTCACAAATGGCAGTCTAACAGTCCTGAGATATTGAAATCTATTTGTGCTACAAAGGATGGCACTCACAAAAAACTGAACCTCGACAGCACTTCGTCTTGCAAAACGTTGGGCTTATATTGGGACTCCACTTTCGATAATTTGTCATTCTCGATTGACATTAAAATTCCAAATAAAATTACTAAACGAAACATTTTGTCCGCAGTAAGTCAGGTATTCGACCCTCTGGGCCTAGTGGGCCCCTGCACAGTCGAAGCTAAATTTATGTTACAAACACTTTGGCAAGAAAAGTGCGATTGGGATGAGGAGCTTCCTTATGCGATTGTTGAGAAATTTATCTCATTCGTTAAGTCACTATCGCACTTAAATAAACTTTATATACATCGTTGGGTTATGTGTGATTTACCAACACAGACTCAACTGCATATATTTGTAGATGCTTCTGAACGAGCATATGGAAGTTGCATATATGTTAGAACTGTAGATGGCAGCGGGGCAGTGTATACTCGTCTTATAGCTTCAAAAAACAAAGTAGCTCCACTTAAACAGACAACTATACCTCGACTTGAGCTTTGCGGAGCTTTGCTTGGTGCAAGACTCTGGGCAAAGGTCATAAAATCACTGACTGTGAGGTTTGATCATAGTTACTTTTGGTCGGATTCTATGATAGTGCTGGGTTGGCTTGCAGGCTCACCTACTCGTCTCAAGCAATTTGTTCGTAATCGAATAATTGAGATACAGGAATGTACTCATGGCCAGACGTGGAGCTACGTGCCGTCAAAACAAAACCCTGCAGATCTTGTGTCGCGGGGGGTGAAGGCTGATGAGATCAGCGCATCCACTCTATGGTGGACTGGTCCGAATTACCTTCATCACACAAATATACAGTTTCCCATAGTTCCCAACACACCCATAAAAATACTTCCGGAAGTGACATTTCATACAAATATTCAAATAAACACAGATGCAAATTCTATATCTAAATTGATTATGAATACATCATCCTTCACAAAATTAGTGACAATATTAGCCTATATTTACAGATTTATACATAATTGTAAAAATAAAAATAAAAAAAAACAGAATCTTATCAAACTTAACTTACAAAGAATTTGAATCGTCTAATCTAACCTTAATACGTTTATCTCAGATGGAAATGTTTCCTTGTGAATACAATATTATTGCCTCAGGTGGAACTTTGCCGATCAAAAATAGATTAAATTCATTGACCCCATTTCTTTGTCCGGATAAACTTATCCGTGTTGGCGGTCGTCTTGATAATTCCAACTATAGCTACGATGTTAAACATCCTATATTATTGTGTAGCAAACATCACATAACAACCCTCATCTTTACTCGGCAGCATTTAGCATTATTACATGCCCCGCCCAGCTTGTTATTGTCAAGTGTTAGACAATCATACTATCCATTAGGGGGTAGAAACTTAGCCCGCAAAATTGTTAATAATTGTGTGCGTTGCATTAGATTCAAGGCCAAGCCTCTCCAACCCATAATGGGCAACTTGCCTACTGACAGGACGCAATTGGAATTCCCATTCTTGCACACCGGAATGGATTATGCAGGGCCAGTGCTGATAGCTGATCGTAGGGGTAGGGGTAGTAAAACCATCAAGTCGTATATTTTAATTTTTGTTTGCTTTTCAGTTAAGGCTCTTCACCTGGAGCTAGTTACGAGCCTAACCAAGGAGGCGTTTTTAGCCGCTCTCGAGCGCTTCATGGCTCGTCGCGGGAAACCTAAAACGCTGTACTCTGACAACGGCACTTCATTTGTTGGGGCTTGTAACGAGCTTAAAAAGTTTATCGCCAAACATAGTTCAGAACTTCACTCAGGTCTTGCTGAGCAGCATAATATTGAATTTAAGTTTATTCCGGCCTACGCACCTAACTTCGGCGGATTATGGGAGGCGTCGGTGAAATCCGTGAAACATCACCTACGACGAGTACTTACCTTAACTCATTTGACGTACGAAGAAATGAATTCTTGCTTGGTTCAGATAGAAGGTATTCTTAATTCTAGGCCCCTTACCCCTATATCATCTGACCCTTCTGATCTTTCATATCTTTCACCCTCTCACTTCCTCATTGGACGCTCGCTTCTGTCTATACCAAGGATTTCACTCACAGAAGCAAACGTCACACGCCTCGACAGATTCCAGCGAATTGAAAAGCTCAAACAACATTTTTGGAATCGGTTCGCTAATGAGTATGTAACTCTCCTCCAGCAGAAGACGAAATGGCGCAGCGCGTCGAACGCTCTGAAACCCGGGACCATGGTCCTCGTCAGGGATCAAGGCCTTCCTCCTCTTCTGTGGCTTCTGGGGCGCGTCACCAAGCTGTACCTGGGCGCGGATAACGTCGCCAGGGTCGCTGACATCCTCACCAAGAAGGGCATCATCCGGAGGGCGTACAACAACATCTGTCCACTCCCCATTAGTTAGTTTTTTGTAATCCCAGAGTGGACTAGGGACTAGTGGACAAACTTTAAAAAGTTGCTGATAATTCAGTAACCACAATTTGGCACAAATAGATGTTTACCAGTGTATTAGTGACAGGTTATATGGACTGGCACTATTCTAATCCAGCAACCACACGGAAAAATTTAACTCTTTCAAAATATTAAAATTTTAAATTCGGTAGAGGGTTTGCTTACGACCACAGTCTCAGCTGACGTTAAGTGACGACGAAGTCGATGGTACACGTTTACACAAAAAATTTTTTTTCACTTTTGCCTTGAAAACACCAAGGTAATATGATTCCGAGAATACAGACGCAGCGAGAGCGTTCCACTGCTTGGCAGTGCAAATAAGAAACGACGCAGCAAATCGCTGCGTGCGAACCATTGGGTCCTTATTTTGAAATTGGTAAAGGAAAAAAGCCATATCATCAAGATATTAAATAATAATGACGATTTAAATGATCTGTATAATGAAAAGGATTCAATTGATAATAATAGATAACTGGTCTGGTCTTATTAAATACGAATAATTAAAGTAAATATTAATAAAAATGAATTGCAGACAACGCTTCTTTACTTTGATGAAATTGGAATTAATTTGGCTATCGAACACGTAAAAAGCCAAAGGGAAATTAATACGGAAATACAAATTCAACCATGCACTCAACTGAACCCACGATAATCAATCATCAACCAGCAATGTTCAACAAAAACTTATATTAAAACCAATCAACGAACGGGAAAAGAAAATACCGATCGCGATTTCCATAAATAAATATGTATCGAAAGCGCGTCAAACTGTGAACGCGGTGTTTTCCGAAAGTCTTATGAATTATTTCTGAGATCCTGATGAGCTGAAGGAGAAATCAGCATATCGTAATGAGATAACGGCTGGATGAAATGCAAATGAATTTGACGGTTGGATGGTTCCGAACGCCGACCAGCGCCCCAATCCACAAACGCGAAACAAAACGCAAGATACAGACGTCCTATCCCACTTACACAAGTTAGAACCAGAGGGTGTCTGTAAAGGATGAAAGTCGCCGTCGGAATGATTTGTTCGATATAGGATTACTTGAAACCCGCTTCGGGATTGGGAACAAATTGGGGCAGACGTCTGAATTTGCACGCTCATTTAGTAAATACATCCCCTCATGATTTACAATTACCTCGTAGCTTACATATATTATAAATATCGACTAAAGTTATTACGCTAAGTGAGTTGAGCCGAAACTTAGAACAATGCGTCCTGGCTGTTACTTGACATTTATTGCAAGTCATTAAATGTACTTGTAATGGAACCAGTAATGGACAAGGACTAATGATGGACACATGATTCTTATTCAACAGTAGACAAGAGTTATTCATTTGTTTTGCAACACAAAAATTACGACTGTATGAATTTGAATTAAGAGTTAAAGTGTAAAACACTACCATCGCCCTACCTTTCCATAAGTACCTACATATAAATAAAAAATAAACAATGTATATTAGAAAATGCATCACTTGAAAATGGCTTGATGGATTTGTTTTTTTTAATGATCAAAATAGTATGAATTGGACACATGACATATATATATATAACATACTAGCCAGCGGCTTCGCCCCGCTGCAAATTTCTGACTTGGATTGGATTTGGATTTTTCAATTATTTTCTTTCATACAAACCTTGTCCTGACAATGACGAACACAACAAAAAAGAAATAAGCCAAATCGGTTCAGCCGTTCTCGAGTTTTAGCGAGACTAATGAACAGCAATTCATTTTTATTTGTAACATACTAGCGACCCGCCCGCGGCTTCGCCCGCGTGGAATGTATTATACATATAAACCTTCCTTAAGAATCACTATCTATTAAAAAAAACCGCATCAAAATCCGTTGCGTAGTTTTAAAGATTTAAGCATACATAGGGACAGACAGCGCCAGCGACTTTGTTTTATACTATGTAGTGATAATAACATGACATATCGTAGCGAGGTGATGAAATGCAAATGACGCAATTAACCTACTAGTTGGTAGTGACCCTGACTACAAAGCTAGCGTGGTCCCAGGTTCTATTCTCGATATTGGAAAATATTAGTGTGCTGAGCGCAAGTATTTTCTTGAGTTTTTCTGTGAAAATGCAGTATGTATTTCTCTATAATGAATGCTTAGCGCCTAAAGTTCAAGGCTTGAGCTTGGTTTTCTAACTTGGTTGATTTGTGTAAGATTTTCCCGTGATATTTAATTATTGACTAGCTTCTGCCCGCGACTGCATCCTCGTAGATTTCTAATATCGTTATTCCCTCGGAAACTTTAAAATTTTCCAGGATGAATAGTAGCTTATGTGTTAATCCAGGGTATAAGCTATATCGAATTCGTCCAAATCTGTCTAACCATTGCAGCGTGAAGAAGTAACAAACACACACACACACACAAATAGTAGGATGTCGGTAAAAATATATCAAAAGAGATCGAGGTAAAAGAAAACACACTACGCTATAGTGCTTTATTTGCAGTTTTCTACCTCCAGGTACCCTTTTTACCTTGTGCATAGAATATTTGTTCCGAACTAGTTTTCGCAAACGTTTCCAATGTGTGTTCGTCCGCATAGCTCGTAGTTCTGAGCCATTTAGAGCGTTTGGTTTATTTTCACAACCAAAATAGCACTTTCAAAAGTGGAGTGCTTGCTTCGTAGTGAAGTTTAGGAGTTACATCGCTCTTAGGTGTGAACTATGGCCCTGCGGGAAAGAAAATGGAATAAACAAGAAGACGATTTAGGTTTGCTCTCTGCTTTGTTTCTTATTTCAAATAATGTGGTAGAAGTGAGGTAGAGGAGAATGTCTTAATGAAAAGTCCATTTTTCGGTGGATATTGGGTCAAATTCGGATTAGAATATAAATTTGAAATGGAACCAATATTTATTAATTAAAAAACTAGGATTATCTGTAGTTGTAGTTGAGTTTACAACTGGCAGTAAATAATATTTGAAAGTAAGTGAATTAATTTTATATATTTACATAAGTTTTTTTTCATCATCGTAAATTACCTAAAATATTGATAAAAGCGACCTCATATTTACAGAGAGAATAACTAAACTAGATGATTGTAAGGTAAATAAGAGAGCTTAATGCTGTTTCTGCTTTCAACATGACCTAAATAAAATAATGATCTTTATTGACGTTTCTTAACAAACGAAAACGAAAAAAATCCGCCGAATAAAACAACGTAATCTTAATGAAAACAAAAGGTTAAAAGGAAAACGTTGTTGGCAACACTTGATCCTTGGGCGGGAAATCCATCTCTTAGATTGTTCCTTTGTTCGTCAATCGGACTGAAGATTGCTGGACTGACGTTTTATGTTTTTGGGTTTATCTAAGGCGTAAATAAGAAAACATAACCGACAGCGTAACAATGATGGCAGGCGCTGAGAAGGGTGCACTCGAAGATTACGAGTACCTACATCGGCTTTACATCCGTGAAATATATTACGTTCGCTTGGAATTGTAAGTTTCGTAGTCTTCTTTCAACAATTTAATGTTTTGTTTTTGATTTAGGTTTGTACTTCAAATATTTCTGAACAATAAACATTAATTAGATTTACTGAATTATGCACAAAATATCGGTCAAGTGCGAGTCGAGAGACACAAAAGTTTTCGTTCCGTGCAATATTAAAACCGAAGAAAACACGTAAAAAAAAATGTATGTGATATCGGAAAATGTGTGTTTGTTTATTATAGTGGACATATTCTGATTTAATACACACTTAGTAAATATTGCAAGTATCTAGCTATTACAGTTCAATAGATACAGCCTTGTGACAGACGGCCAGACAGCGAAAGCTTAGTAAGAGAGTCCCGTAGGCGACCATTGGGATCGAGTACGGAAAACGAAAAAATATATATATAATTTGTACGTAAGAGAAGACTAAAGACATCTTTATTAAAAATATTAAACCAGCCTCGACTGTCTGACACTTTACTCAATATTCCACCCTAGGCAAAAGTTTTGGATGACTCCTTTATATAAAAAAATTACAATAAAAAGGAATCTCCAACGCGTGTTTCTCCCTGATTCTCCTCTCTGACTGATCGCTTCGTATCTATTCCGGCCTTATTGTGTGCTCCTATTTCGGGGATATGTCAGTTCGCTGGCTACCTATTAACTTTTGTTCTTAGTAAAAGACGTGCTCAAGATTTCAAATTAGGGAAGGAAGGAAATTTCCAGTCTTCTGCTTAGGGTTAAAGCGGGTAACATACAAACTATATTCGTGTTTCAAAAATGTGTTAGTAGGAGTAAAAGCTACTAAAAATGCAAGTATTTCGGGTGTGTAATGATCGGTATAAAAATAATTAATATAATTTCAAATGATATAATAACATTTGATATAATTTTAAAGGATATAATCACTCATTTTATATAATAAACGATTGGTATATTATCAAAATTTATATTTTTATTTACTATAATTATCATTTGGTATATAATTTATTTATTATAAACATCATTTGGTAAAATCATCATTTTGTATAAAAATCATATTGTATAACTATCATGTGGTATATTATTTTTTATTGCCACATATTTAAAATATTATTCTCTTCTCGTAGTTGTTAAGTAGGTATATTTGTTTGGAATAACTTTTTTTGTCGAATGATTTTTTGGTACAACGCTGACCGTGAGGCAAAGTCGACGGAGCTCCGCTTTGAGGAGCTCCTATTCCGCGTAGTTATGGCGCTTCGCGCCTTGACACAATTCTAACCTAACCTATATATTAGTTGAGACCTAGGAGTTACCGCTCTGTAGGGTCACAATAGGTAACTAACAAACCGACCCTTGTGGTTGGACACGAGTTAGTATCATATATATTTACAAATATGTCTATAGACAGTTTTTTTTTATACCAACTGTACTTTATATGAAATAAACTGTATATCATAAGTTGATTATAGTAAATATGCATTATACTTAATGTGTGTTATATAAAATATTTTTAGAACAAATGATCGTTATATAAAATGATAATTATATCATATTTAAATATATTAAATGTTGTTATATGATTCAATAATTATATCAAATGAGCGTTATATCGACTGATATTATAGAAAATATTTTTATATCGATCGTTACGCACCCAAGTATTTCTGGTCCACCCTTTATATTACCGTATCCCAATTTATTGTTGCCTCTCTATATTAGGGTTACTTTATAGCTAGTACTAGAATACACACAGGGAGTTTTTTTAAGAAAATGACTGTGCTAGTTTTCTAAGGAGAAAGCCGCAAATACTTATTAATAATAAACTCAAACTGCGAACCAATAAACATCAACGGGAGTAATCCACCATATAAATGCAAGTAAATCATAGAAAAATAAATAACCTCATTTATCACGACGGATCGCTCAATAGACCCGTAATAAAATATCAGTTATTTACAGACCACTCATGGAAAAATACGTTAAAGCTGCCAATACATCGAAATGTTTACCAACTTCTCGGAGATAAAATATAATTTATTCATATTTTAACATAAAAAACTGTATTGGAAAAGGCTGGAATTTAAATAGAGTTCAATTCGAATACAGTTATTTTAACTGATTCTTTGCCACATTTTTTTGTCAGTCAAAAGGAAACTATGTTCCATTTATGCAAAAAAAATGGTGCAAGAAGTATTAGCTATCGTTTAAAACAATATAATTAGGACATGGTATAACGTTAAAAAAACTTACTCGATACCGATTAAAGCTTAATCCGTTTTGCCACATACAAAAATATTCAATCAAAATTCTATTAAGAAACGGATGTTTTAAACATTCTTTTAGATAATTGTGATTTTACCAATCTATTATTTACTAATGTAGGTAATAATAATTTGTTTACTTCACAACCAACGTTTCATATAAGTACCATTAATTTCACAAATATATTGTTTCACAAATGTATCAGATTAAAATACGCTGTTTAACAACTAATCATTATAGCAAATAGTACACTTTAAAAACGTTTTGGTTAACTTAAAACATGGCTTTAAAAAAATCATCGTTAAGGAAACGGTTTACTTTACATTCTGTCATTACATTTGTGCATTTGTATCGACGGGTATTACGCGTATATAAAACCTAACCTAACCTATTTTTAGCCCCATATTCCAGTAATTTTTCATACTTTTTGTGGTCCACTTTGGGAAAATGTAAGTACTTAATTTTGAGAATTACTGATGCGATAAGAAATATAAAATAAGTAATTCATATATTTTATTAACAATAAGGTGGAGTCTTGTAATTGCAATTATCTGGTAATTGCAACTGACTTAAATAACTTCCTGTAGCATCACTGTTTTGAACAACAACAAGCTTGATATTGCATTTCTTAGTATAGAAGAACAATATCACGCCTGTCTTTGTTAAAAACAGTGATCATAGAGTTAAAGTTAAAAATTGAAGTTATTCAAATTAGTTGCAATAACCAGACAGTTGCAATTACAAGACTCCACCTTAACATATTTGAGAATTTAAACATTTTAAAATAAATCAAATACTTCATTTAAACTATGAATCACTAGCGGCCCGCCAGCGGCCTCACCCCTTTGCAAATTTCTGACTTTCCCGGTATTTTTTCAATTATTTTCTTTTCTAGAAACCTTGTTCTGACAATGACGAACACAACAAAAAACAAATCAGCCAAATCGGTTCAGCCGTTCTCAAGTTATAGCGTGACCAGCAGAAATAGGGGTTTATTTTAAACCTGTAGTTGCATATCGTTACTATAATACCATATCATATATTTGCCGATCGTTAGTTGTGTAATGAAAATTTGCCAATTGATCTTCGATAAAATGGTAGGATAACCTAAATAACCATTTTCAAAGTCTTATTAATTCTTTCACATTACAAAAATCACAACATACTTCAAAGTTTTCCGTGTAACTTTCAAATGGCGTAGTTCTGCATTAACCTACATTGACTTTGCCTACGCATTGTATACGCTTGTTGTGTTCCGGTTTGGGGATAAGACAGCCGGTGAAATGACTAGCATAGAGGCATTCCATCTTAGTCCTCAGGGTTGGCAGTGCATTTGCAGTCTTGTGAATGCGGATATCTATGGGTCACAGTTTCCACTTACCATCAGGTGACCTGTGTGCTAGTTTGCCTTCCTATGCCATAAAAAAAGGTCTTATTTACTTGACAGTCATGGTGACCGAGTTAAAAACAATACCTACGATAGCAAAACGTATAGAGACAACGTAGACAAGGCCCAAGTTATCATATTTAATTAAAGTTTAGAGTGACTTGTCTCCGCAAGTCCCAAATTTTAAACCACTTAGAACTATAACTAAAACGCCCCGGGCTCGAACCGGGCGACGATAACTACTCGAAATCACACTCTTAAGAAAGACAAACTTGCCTAAGTAAAGTCAAACGCTGCTAAGCTTCTTGGAGGTATCTTAGAAGGAATATAAAACAGTTAAGGCGAAGTTACCTTGAGATTAGGAATATCAACTCGACTGTGTGCTCGGGCTTACCTTATAATCCGACAGGGCAGGGCTTAGCGAGTTTGATTTTGCCATACCGCTACCCACACCGTACAGCGGATGCTCCATGATACAGGAAATTAAATGCGCTTAAAGAAGCCGTTGCCGCAACGGTCAATACAAATTGTGAGATTGGATTCAGATTATGACGTAGAAATAAGATAGAAAGGAATATTCAAAGATTGTTTATCTGGTAGAAGAATAGCTGTTCTAAAGGAGGACTTATAAAACTAAAATAAAAGAAGTCTTACTTTGATATTTCTAGTGGTTTTTCATTGTGATAACAAAATATAGCTTATGGCTTTTCTGCGATGATGAGTTAATACCGATTCAATAATGCACAGCATTTCAAAATCCATCAAACCGTTTACGGAACAACTGGAGGTCACAAAAAGTTTATTAATACATGTCATACTCGTACATACCCGAATTTACCCATTATGTAACCGTTTTTCTATTTGACACGGAAAGTTGGATAATGACAATGATCCGACCTGTTTCGGCAAATCAATGTTGGGATTATTGGGAGATATTTTGGCTATGATCATGATGATGATACTGACGACGACGATGACGATAAAATAATAAATATAGAAAGAAACAAAAAAAAAAGAAAGAAGAATATTTTTATTCAGTACACACACGAATTCAAGACACAGAAAAACGTAAAAACAGAAAACAGAAAATATTAATAAACAAAGTAGTGTGTCTTTTCGGCAGTGAATCGGTTACTGGCTTAGCATAATGCTAAGTATTAAACCTTTCAAGTACGGTACCGTTAGAGATCAATTAGCGATACTACTTGACGTCTATTAGACGTCACCTTCCGTGAAAGAGTTAATATAGATACTGAAGCGTAACCTTTTCTTTACAACTTAAATCTGTAACCACTTTTTTACTAAACAAAAACAGTAGATAAATATGTTTGGTATAAAAAATAGCATTAAATTATCAGAAAACTGCCTAAGACCCTCCAGCATAAATCGAAAAGTGAAATACTACCGATATCATAAAGGCAGTATGCGCATAAGGACTTGATATTGTTATACTCCTTTTTTCTTTTGAACGGCAGAATAACACGAGCGACTGTGTATGACACTTAGAATGAACGCACGAAGCATCCCCGCGCGAGCGTTCGACATGCGCTCGTTAGTGGGCAAAGACAGACGACGATTCCAAAATATACTTACTTGAGTGCCGTATGTCTGAATTTTGTGCAATATGTATTGGCCCGAAAGAGCAATGAAAAATAATATGGATGCTTCTAAAAAATGTGATTGTTTTGCATAAGTGTATTGATTCCATACGAGGAGCCTAACAAGACAGTTTTTTTTTTTTTTTTTTGAATATTCGTATCGTCAATGCTGTAATGTGAAATTTCTATTGTATTTTTATCGTATTTTATTGTAATTTTCGGTATTTGTAAGTATCTATAATATCACAGCGCCATGGTTTTCTAACTGTTATACTGTGCAATTAGTTTTTAATAATTAATAAATAAATCAACTCAGATGTCAGTTGAATCACAAAAGAACTTGTTTTTAACATCAGCTTCGGTAGGTATGACTAATATCATAACTATTGCATTATTTTTATGTCAACTAAGTCGATAAGGAACTTGGTTGACTCACATTTTCTTGAATAAAGATAGTAAATATTGTGATAGTTTTCATCAGAAAGTAAATAAAAAGTAGACTTAACTAAGTAACGTTAATACTCGAAACTAATGACTAGCAATTCAAACGTTTTGTCAATAAAATCGTTACCTAAATTACTAGCTAAAAGCATCCATATAGACTAGTAATGTTAGTTATTGCACGTAATTATAGTATTAGGCTTACGTTAGGTGTAATTTTATACTAAAACTACAGGTATTTAAAGCAAAATAGGTTCGTGTTGCATTAGTTGTGCCTTCCTTAATGTTGAGTTTTAACGAGAATACTGTTCCAGAGCGGATTTTGGACGCTTTCCGGATCTTTTCAATTACAAGGGTTATGAACATCGTTGTGTCTGTTCCGCTCACTGACGGATGGGAATTATTAATGAACCTTTCTTAATTAGGCTCCATCCGTTAGCTTGTTTTGCAACCCTTTAACATATTGCCGTTATTTGTAATAATGAGTTGCTAATAACAACAAATTGTTGTTAGTAAATTCGCGATTAAAATTGATCAATATGGGCACTGGGGGGTTACCATGGCATGTCTAAGCAATTCAGTTTAGGGCGAGTGTAAGGGACAGAGCATGGGTAATATGATTCCGTCTCGTTCCCTCACCTTAAACTTAACTGCATGAATATGTAAGTTTTTTTTTTATGGCATAGGAAAACAAAGAGCACACAGACCACCTGATGGTAAGTGGAAACTGTGACCCATAGACATTCGCATTCACAAGACTGCAAATGCACTGCCAACCCTGAGGACTAAGATGGAATGCCTCTATGCTAGTCATTTCACCGGCTGTTTTATCCCCAAACCGGAACACAATAATGCGAACACTGCTGCTTGGCGGTAGGTTAATGGATAAGATGGTGGTACCAACCCGGACGGACCCTGCACAAGGTCCTCCCACAAGTAAAAGTAGGCATACCTATACGTCTGTCAATTGAACAAAATTTGGTAGTTTGGCAGAATGCAATTAAGAGTGTCCAAAGAGTAGATAATATTCCATCGTATCGTAAGATAATTAAAGACACATTTTTTTGGGCTTTTATTTGATATTGAAAATATTTGTTTTATTGAAGTTTTTGTTTGATCAACTTTTGCGATTGTTTATAAATATGTTACATAAAAATAACATGAACGTTAGTGCGAAAACGGCAAAAGCTAACCGAAACGTAAAGTATGGAATCCTTGGTTATTTAATTGTGTTGACTTTATTTTGTATTGGGTTTTCTATACCTTGAAAAAACCATGAATATATTTTACATACTTTTAAGCAGAATATCCTAGAATATTTGCTTTGTATCACGTTTCCTTTTCTTTCTTAAAATAGTTTTCCTTCTTTGTTTTTTTTCGATACATAAAAACATATACGCGTTATAAGAAACAGGTAAACAATTTCAGAAATTTTACGTAAAAATGAATGAATACAGTGAAAAATAAGCTGCTATGCAAAATTGAGTATCAATACACGTATGAGCCAGGTGCGGCTGTATAAAGATAACAAACGTTCAGCGATTTATTCTCCGTTCCGTCTGAGCGAACAAAATTTACTTAAGCTAACTAGATATTTATTTACGAAACCAATTTTCCGATAAATCAATATAAGATAGATCGATCGAATATAAGATGTTACTTACACGAATTAACCTAGTGCCAAATTAAACTCTAGACTGCTTGTGTGTTGCGTAGTGATCGTTATCAACGTCCTGTATTGTTTGTAGTATGGTTGACAAAAAAAACAAATACACAAGTATTTTAAACATTATATATTTCACAAATGATGAGATTTATATACATATTTATAATCACTTATACAAATTATACTGAATAAACGACTAAAATGGTCAAAAGATTTGGCTGTCAGTCGTTCACGTCGATTAGAAAAAAAACATTTTAAATTTACTAAATGACCTTTCTACGTTAACAGAAGTCACATGAATTTTAATTTACTGACGCCCTCCGGGGCATATCCAACTCTTTGCCTTATACCAGCTGCTACACGACTTTAACAGCACTAAGCGAGGTTTTTTTTTCAAAATATTTTTTAGTTTAAAATAAACTTCTTTTCCCGTGGGATGTAATCTAAACTTTGCTAATTTTTATCAAGCCAGAGACAATATTTTTTGGCATTTGAATTGACTTAGCGATAATATTGGATTTATTTTATAAGTAAGAACAAAAGTGAATATTCAATTGTATGTATTTGTTCTGCCAACCTTACTTTCCAACAAAAAGTGCACGTTGATTATTAACGATCACAAGTTATGAGAACTAGGCAAGATAAACATAATCAAATAGAGAAATAAATAATAGAACTGTTAAATAATATAATTATGTATTACTAAAAATCAGAGGCCAATTACTCATACATGCAAATAGTCATCATTGTGGTTCGTACATTCATACAAAATCTAATTCAAGACCAAAGATTGACAGAATCTATTTTGATTATTTGGTAATTTTTACCATTATTTCATAAAAACAAGAATGAGAACTCGAGCAACCAGTAATATAAGGATAAGTTTGATTGATAAAAAAACCTATAAGTACTTAGTTTGTGCTTTATGTGCCGCCACAATTGGGGCCGCTGCGCGCACAAAGCGGAGTCGGCGACTACAAAGGGTTGCAATGCACACTATTTGAACGAACAAACTCTATACTTAAACCAAAATGCAGTAATCACAGCGAATGTGCGCACGTTGAAGTTTAAAATTATATTTTCGAGTTGAAGCACAGGTTATACAAAGAAAACATGACTCAGGAAGAAATCCTCACATTCATCAAAAATATGTGTCTTAATTATGTTTTTTCATTTATCGGCAATTGGGATTGATCATATTTTTAATATTACTCTAATTCGAAAAACATTTCGAGGAATAAGGTTTTAAAGTCGTTCTGCATTATTAAGTTTTTTGAATATTTAATTATTTCGGATATTTTGAAAAAAAGTATATTTGACCTTTGTTTGAGGTGTATCTTACGGGTTAGGCGAAAACCGCTTAAAATAGTAGTAATAGTAGTATGTGTAGTAGTATGTATGTATGTATAGTATACACTATTACAATGACTTTTCATCATTACATATCATTTAATTGTTGTAATTTATTTGAAAATACCATCCCAAATTGAAAATAATCATGTCATCCATAAAATGTCTGCTAAATAAATAAAGATATCAAAACGAAACTATTGGGTCAAATACAAAATTAATGAAATAGGTCTCTTATTCTTATAGAATGTAAAAACCGTGAGTTATATTTTTTGGTCTATCCCAATTGAACCCGTGACCCCTAAATTCGTAGGCACTGGCACTAACAACTAGGCTACTACCTCGGTCGTCATAAGCATGAGAAGCAAATTAATCATGCAACAACTTAACTCTTTTTTATACAACATGCTTAAAATGAGGGATTTTAAAAGTTGCAATTTTTGCAGTTTTGTCGATCCTAAGTAAGGATTTTTCACATTGAGGAAGTATTTTTGAGCGGACAAATTCTTCCGATAACTTATTGTATGTATGTACAAAGTTATTTGTAAATTAAAGTCTATGAATCGGGTTTATATTTATTTTCATTTCGTGTACAAAACTTACACGGAACCAAATTCTCACGAAAATATTGTTTTTCCAACTTCTGCTTCACTGAACGTGATTGAATACCTCCTAAAGGAGTTGTCCATAGAAAAGTTTATGAAAGGAGATTTTTACTGAAGCGTGAACTCGAGGGTAGTTTATCTAAACGTACCAGTACAGTTTTATAGCGAATTCGAAAACACCAAAGGTTAAATTATAATACGATAAATGGAGATAAAGGATTGGATACGAATTTAATGGATTATTCGTACGCTATAACAAAAATCGTTCGAAAAGTGCATATCAAACGCTGCCGTAGTGTTTGTAGTTTGTAATTGGAAATTGTTCCATAGCTCTTGTATTTAGAATTTTCATCTTGATGTTGTTTGTTGTTTTTTTTTTTTCCAAATTTCCTATAAAAAAAGGACCATTAGTAAAAAACCACCCATTCATTATTCAAAAATAAAATCAATAGAAAATAAACTATCTGAAGGAAATGTGAGTGGAGCTGCCCGGTTTTTATTTTCTAACGACGACTTGGCTGCGCACTCCGCCGAGACCTTTGCTGCCCTGAGGGAAAAACACCCTCTCCCACCAGCCCACACCTTGCTGCCTGACCCACCCTCAGCCGATGACTCTGGAATAACAGTTGGTGAAGATGCCGTACGGTTGGCGATCATGTCGTTCCCCAATGGTTCCGCAGGCGGGTTGGACGGATTATCACCTCAACATCTTAAAGACCTATCGACACCGTCTCTAGGGGATGCGGGACAAAATTTGATAAAAAGCCTCACAGCTCTACTTAATCTCATGCTATCAGGTCGTGTGCACATCGAAATTGTCCCACTCCTCTATGGCGCTAATCTCGTAGCTCTAGCAAAAAAAGACGGTGGTATCCGTCCGATAGCCGTCGGCTGCACGCTGAGGCGCTTGGCATCGAAGCTTTGCTGTCGAAAATTTCACAAGAGGCTGTCAGACACTTTTAAGCCTCGACAGCTTGGTTTCGGTGTCAAGGGAGGATGTGAGGCAGCTATTCACGCTGCCCGTTCTTTTTTGAATGGTCCGGACTATGAGGTTTTTCTTAAAATCGATGTCAAAAATGCTTTTAATTCGGTCAATCGTGGTGCCCTTCTAGCAGCCATTAAAAAGGAACTCCCAGAAATATACACTTATTTGTGGCAATGCTATGGGGCACCTTCAAAATTACTTTTTGGGGACAAAATTATTTCATCCTGCATGGGTTGCCAACAGGGAGACCCTCTTGGTCCTGCCATATTCAGTTTAGCCATTCATCCGATTATTTCAGATCTAAATTCCAAATTCAACCTTTGGTACCTTGATGACGGATCTCTTGGCGGAGATGCTTTAACAGTATTCCAAGACCTACAAATTATCATTAACAAATTTTCAGATATTGGTCTCTCATTAAATTTCACAAAGTGCGAAATTTATCTACCCGACAGCCTCTCTACAGATAAAAAAATTGAAATCATTTCTAAATTTAACGCAGTCATGGCCAACATTTCGGTCCACTCTAATACCTCTCTTACTCTTTTAGGTTCCCCAATTTTCGACGAAGCCATTAATCCCATTATAAATTGTAAACTAAATAATTTTAAAAATACTTCAGATCTTTTGTTTGAAATGAACCCTCACATGGCATTGTTCATCATTCGGTTTTGTCTTTTTACTCCAAAATTTATGTATCTACTACGCAGTTGCCCAGTTTGGAAATTTCCCTCTATAATGGCTGCTATTGATAATTCCCTTCAGGACACTCTTTCAAAATTATTAAATATCCATTTTGGCATAAGGCCTTGGACTCAAGCGGTTCTCCCAGTACGTTTCGGTGGACTGGGTATTCGTTGCTCATCAAGTGTAGCTCTACCGGCTTTCCTGTCCTCTGCTTATGGTTCGATGTCTCTCGTCAGTATTATATTAAATCTACCACAGATACTTGACGTTGAGATACCGAACCTGGTGGAGGCCAGGGATACCTGGTGTGAGTCATGCCCTGGAGTGGATTTGCCAACGCATAAACATATACAAAGAGCTTGGGATAACCCTCGTCTTATGGCAATTCATGCAGCCCTTTTAGCTAATAGTCCGGACGATTCAGATCGCGCCCGTCTTCTCGCTGGCACTGCTAGTGAGTCGGGCCATTGGCTCCACGCCCTTCCCTCTCGCAACATTGGTACAGTCCTGGACTCAAGCTGCTTGCGAATATCCATCTGCTTGCGGCTTGGAGCCAAGATCTGTGTGCCTCATTCTTGCACCTTCGGCAAGGAGGTGGATGAGCTTGGTAGACATGGTCTTTCTTGTTCAAGGAGTGCTGGCCACTTGTACCGCCACGGCGCCATCAATGATTTGATCCGTCGTTCGCTGGCCACCGCCTCTGTACCTGCTTTTTTAGAACCAGCCGGTATGATCAGAGACGATGGTAAACGCCCCGACGGAGCTACATTGGTGCCGTGGAAGCTTGGTAGGGCTCTGGTGTGGGACGCAACTTGTGTCGACACTTTTGCCCTATCTCACATACAAGCAACCCGAAATCAGGCCGGCGCAGCAGCTGATCAGGCCCAGACCCTCAAGCGTCGCAAATATTCATCATTAATTAATGATTACGAATTTGCGGCGCTTGCAGTGGAGACTCTGGGACCTTGGTCAGCTGACATGAAACGTTTCATAAAGACCCTGTCTGCCAAGCTCATCGACGCCTCCGGGGATCCCAGAGCTGGCGCTTACCTCTCCCAAAGGATAGGTTTGACTATCCAGAGAGGTAATGCAGCCAGCATCATGGGTACAATGCCGCGTGCCGATTTGCTAGAGGGAGTATTCTTTTTGTAGTTGTGCTAGTTTTAAGTAGATAATAGTTTACTTTCTTAATTATTATAATTAATATTGTATAGTGTATATTATGTATAGTGTTATTTTTTGTATTTTACTTTAAAGTGATTATGTTGTGAATAATAATTCTGGAAGCCGTTTGTGTTTGGTATGTTTCTAGATGTTAATTCAAAAAGCCAACACTACATTAAAATGATCGACTTACAAAGATAGTATGAAAAAATAAAACAAATTGTAACTATAATAAGCAGAGTGCGGAATTTTCATGGCAAAAATCAAACTTCAATAGGGTTAGAATGTTAAATTTTATCGACTTTTCCAGCTATCGATAAGTTGAATCTTCTTCTATATTACTGACTTTTAACATTACCCTTTTTGATTAGCGAGTTGCATCGCCATTAAAAGTAAATCGCATGGCAGTTAACTGGCATTTCTGCCACAAGGCCTTTTTGCAACTAATTCACGTATGTAAAAAATGGTTAATCCAAAACGAAAAACAATAAAAAAATGGATTAAGAAGTTTCCCTTTCTTTCTTACAACGAAAATAATTCAAAAATATAGTGAGTGCTCTACATGTAAGGTTCATTTAAAGCAACTTGAAAAATATTGCATTGAAATGAAACTCACATAACGAGTAAAACGCATTCACGTGACTTAAAAGCGGTAAGAACGATAATAGTTTTTATCTAGATTTGCAATGAGATGCATATAGAAGAATTAACAATCCCCAATTCCGTTTTTTATTAAATATATATTTGTTGTTCCGTTCCTGTTCATCACACCATTTGATATCTATTTTTGTTAATAAATGCCTAAATAAAGATACGCTTCGTAAATATAACTTATCGATAGTCGATAAAATTTAACGTTCCAACTCTATTGACGTTTGATTTATGCCATGAAAATTCCTCCCTCTGATAATTAGCAATGTTTCGTTGTATCATGACTTTCTTACCACGTTCCCCTATCTAACATACGAGCATTCCAAAGTTGATTGAACAAGCTCAAAACTATTTCTGGCTTTAAACATAACACCGCCACGGCACGCTGTTAATTTGTTTACACGGTAAACAACCGGCGTGTAGCAAAACAGCGTAACGTATAGGTAAGATTAACATCTTGTTCAGACGGGGCTTAGCCGAATGGTGACCAAATTTACCCGACGCTAAGACAGTTCTTAGTTACGCTTGATAACGTAAGGGTTCTTAGAAACATTGAGCGTTGAGGGATTTACAGCTAATGAAAGTTTACCTTATAGGCCCTTGGTTGTTGTTGAGGATTATTTTAATTAGTATACTTTTGACGTGAGCGCTTACAAAAGTTTGAAACACAAGTGTGGCCTTTATTCATTTTTAAAAGGGTCTACTTAACAAGAATAATTCGTTTATATTGTACATACATATCTAAAGATAGACAGTCTTAAGTCAGACCTGATCAGGGTAATGTCAAACCCAAATTCACTTCAGAAGTTTATGTGATTGCATAACCAGTTATGATAAAAAAATAAAAAACCTGGTTGGTGGTTCGCACGTCAGGTAGTGTAGCGGCGATCATTCTTCAGTCGGGGTCACCACTTTTCCGGAAGACACCATGGTGGTCAGAGTGAGAGAGATAATAACTTTGTCAGTTAGTTAGAAATTAATTCAATTACAATGAGACTACGTGTATATGAAGAAGAAATAAAAATATCCTTAATAAACAAATGCTTTTATAATCTTAGTGATTTTTTCAATGAAATCTAGTATCTTCAAATACCTATGTAACAATCACAATTAATTATGTTATGCAAATTTACCCGTAAAAATGTCACAGTCTTAAAATCTCCAATAATTTTAATTGTTAAATAATTTTACAAATTTAGCTATAAATGGAATTTAATTTAATCTAAGTAATACATAATATAGTATATATATAGTCATGCTCTCGCATTTTGCTGTGCCCTTACAGGGCGTCACATGTATACCTCTGTATTTTTTTCCATCAGTTGTTTTGTGTAATGTAATGTGACATATAATAAATATTTTGACTTTAACTTTGATATGTATACAAAATTCACTTAACTAATACGCAGCTTAACACATGTACAGATTATTGCTAATCTAAGCGAGATTAATCATGACGTGCAACAATATAATTATGAAACGTGGCACAATTACCTTAAACCGACGGTGCTCTAACACTTAACACCGCCGCTAGGCGAGTGCTCTGAAAAGATTTTTAACCTCATTTCTCTCTCACTTCCATGACAACACCGAGTCCCCACACCGCGGCAAATTCCTGCGCGCACTCAACTTTCGCATATCGTTTTTTCGCCGAACAATACAACTGTGGAATCCGCTCCCTGGTCACGTTTCTCGGAATCTTTTAAAAGAAACGGAGAAAGGCACTTCCTTAGACGACCAAAGCCAAACAATAAATTCGCCGAAATAGTGGTTTATTTTATGAAAATAAATAAGAACCGTAGAAATATACCAATTTTACATACTTTTTGTTGCGAAACCGCAGAATTTTCAAAATCTAGTTAAGTTAAAAATCCGGGTAAGAGCATGTCGGACCATGCTGAGAGTAGGGTAGGGTCCTGACGCCTAGAGTCACTAGAAATATAAAAAATCTTTATAAATAAGAAAGATATAGATATAGTTATAGAAGTCTAAACAAATTTTCTATTTTACGTTATTTGGTGCTTTGGCCTTAGATTATTTTCTTAAATATAAACACTTATCTGCCTTTAGCTCAGAAATTAATCAAGTCTACTTTGTTGTGATACTTTTTCTTTTAAATACGTTATAATTTACTTGTGTTAATATTTTTCTGACTTTTATTACTTGTAGGGGAAGATGGGGTGGCTTCGTACACTTTTTACTCTAAGCTTTGTAAAAAAAAACTAACCGCTATTTCAATATGAGATGAATGCTACTTCATCATCCGGGATCCTGCTGTTGTGACAAAATTATTTTGGTAAAATTTCATTACCCAAACAAATTTTCGCAACTGTTTTTTTGCCAATTCAATCTTTGGCATAACTATAATACGCTAATTTTCATTTCGTCAAATTTGAAAATTTAAGAATATTAAGCAGAGTTTAACTTCGGATACAGACATTTAGGCATTTGGTCTTTTAGCAAATGCTTTATTAAGGCAAAACACATTACATAATAAACATTTAGGCAAATGAATTGATATGACAATACATATAAAGACAAAAATCGGAGTTTGTTTAAATAATATAATATTGGTAAAACGGCACGATCCCATTTATACAAAATGCATTGCTATTTTCACAAATACATTTATTTGTGTATTACAACTGCATTTGTAACTTACAACTTTAAGTTTGTTGCAATGCTCATTAGCGTTTTTTGTAAGTTTATGTGTGCTTGAATTTGTCTGATTTTTTTTTAAAGTTTAAGTAATAATTTTGAACAACAATAAGAATTTATTACCGAATTGCTGCCAGGTAAGTAGGTAAGGATAGGTTAGAACTTAGACCCCCAACAAAAACGAACTGCTACAAGAACAGTAGGTTAGGTTAGGTTAGAACTGCGACCATAATAGCGCGCGAGCCGAGCGAGCAAAGCGAGCGTGCCGCGGCAGCGGCCGGCGAAGCGCCAGAATGCAACTGCTGCCAGGTAAGTAGGTTATAGGTTACAAATTCTACCAGTAAACTAGGTTAAGTTAGGTTAGAACGACCCCCAAATAAATTCACCATTTTTAGACCATACAAATCATTTGCCTTATTTTGTTTTGCGTAAAATATGTTATGCCAACTAAAACATTTGACTAAATGAAATTTAGTCAAATGTCCAGTTGGTAAGCCAGTCAATGACTAAACATTCATGTGCCAAACATGAGGTTTGCGTAACTATTATTTGTGAATAGTTAATTTGGAAAACAATTATTTGGCGGTTCTGTAGCTCTGCCTACCCCACTCTGGGAATGAAGGCGTGAGGTTATGTATGTATGTATGTGTATTATTTGGCAAATGAAATTTTACGAAATAAATATTGGGAAGTGATAATTTGTCAAACATAATTTGATAAAACAAAGGGGATCCCATCATCCACTTATTTGGCTATAATCATTATGTATTTCAGTTTTGATACAAAGCCACTTTGCCAAGATATAATGGTTTTCCCAAAAAATGGGAATTGTACGAATGCACCCCATACGCGGGGTGCCTTCATACACTAGTCGTTTTTTCCCAGGATTCATTGGATTTTCAGCTATTTCACCTGTTTTAGTCATCTTTTAGGCATATCTTACTGACCTGATTTTGTAATTATAATTATTCTTGGTATTTTTTTTTTAACTTACATGGGGTGCATTCGTACGGTATAAAATTGCATACATTTTGACTGTACGAAGGTACCCCAACCAAAACGATCAGAAAAATAATCGAAATAGAAAATAACCGTTAAAGTGATCCCAAAACCATTGTTTACATATTAATCTCAAACATCTAATTACCAACTGTATAATTTTTTTTATATTTTTTTTATCAGCCTGTTGAGTGTCCCACTGCTGGGCAAAGGCCTCTCCCCTTAATTTCCACAATAAAAACAAAATATATATATTTATAAAAATATTTTTTCTAATTCTCGTAAAACTTATTAGAGACAGACGCATTGAAAGGAGAACCAAAAATTACTTTCGGGGCGTGGAAACACATATTAATTATTTCTGGCGATATCTGCTGCTGCACTGCCATCACTTTTTGAGGGTAGCCTATGCATATGAGCGGCAGTCACGCATATAAATATGAACGCTTCAGCATGATGGATAGTCGACCACTGTACGAATGTTCCCTTTGTACGAAGCCACCCCATCTTCCCCTACTTTATACTTTTGGCCGTAAGTGGTCCTCTAAATCAAAAATTGCTGTAAATCAAATGTATAACTAATAACTTTTCTGAATTACACCTTTGTAGTACCAAAAGTCTCTGAGCTAAACCTTAAAACTATAACGGCGTTTCTTATAAACGTGGAAAAACCGTGGGGTAGCGAAAACATGCTTTGTCCTTATCTGTCAAATTAAAATGTCACAATGACAGATAAGTACAAAGCATGTTGAGCTACCCCGCGGGTATTCCACATTATTAAGTAACGCCGTAAGAGTTTCTAGTTTACTACGGAACAAACGAAATGATGCGACGTTCAATTTTCAAACTTTCAAAGAAATTGTATACAATTGAGAAATTAGAAACATCAGTGTAATTAGCTACAGGCACTAACAAGGCACAGCACCGCGCTAATACTTGCCAATTTGCGGCTCAAATTACGTCAGCAGACCGCCCTGCTCATTTTGAGCTTGTTAGGTTGTTTGCTCAAAATAGTTACCTGTTAATGAAATATCGTTGTCAATGCATTATCAAGCGCCGGCGAGCCGAAAGCCACGCGGATCAATTGTGTTGATAAATATCACACTCCGATATGTCCTTGAAATTTGGTATACGAATTTAAAACTTCAATCAACCAAATTAAGATTTAAATTTGTATACCAAATTTCAAGGACATATTGGAGTATGATATTTATCAACTCAATTGTTCTAGGCGTGTACGTCACTAATGTCATTTCATGATGTATCTATTATTTGATCGCAACACCTTTCAACAAACTTACGAGTATATGGTATGATACGCAGAATTTTCATTTCTTCGAAAGGCATTTCTCGCCGCCCTAACGTAAACTACGTAATTAATGTTTAAGATATCCTGAAAACATCACAGTTACAGCAAAAAATAGTTTTCGATAGAATGATACAATCGCTGAAGTGAAATTCGATTAAAGAATGGGTTACTCATTTCATGCGTGTGAAATGGGTAACCCATTATCATAACCATATTACCATAACCCATCAGAATCACTGCAGGAGCTATTATAAATTACTAGTTTCTGCGAGCGACTTTGAATTTTCCGGAATGAAAAGTAGCTTATGTGTTAAACCAGGGTAATAGGTAAATTTCATCTAAAGCTACATTTCAAATTCAGGAAGGTGTAATAAACATACACGAACTTTCACATTTATAATATTAGTAGGATACGTAGTTAGATTTTGAGTTGAAGTAGCTCTTAAAATAGTTTGCTTTTACACCATTTAATTAGCATTTTTCAGCCTAACGCGGCTTTACTAGTGAACATAAATTTAGAACATAATATGGAACCCATCATACCTTGAAATCTCCAAGGTCTTGCACGGAACAGGTGAGCACAGCCTCCCTCCCGATGGCCACGGTGACATTCTCGATTGGCCCCACGAAGTCCGGCTCCGAGTCCCTCAAGGATGCTGTGGGCCCTACTCTGTTGAGTGGCGACGTCGTCTGGTGTCGGATACTGCTTTTTACCACTGAAACAAAGGAAAGAGGAGTTAGTCAATTAAAGCAACTATGCTACCATCATAAAGTTGAAAATTGTGAGCAGATGATAGAATATATACGATTATATATTTTATCCAACTAAAAATACATGAATGAGTCGCCCTTCGTATTTAGAAATGAAGGGAGAATAAAAAAGAGATATACTTATATGTAACAATTAGATAGGTGAAATGAATCGTGGTGTATTTACTGTTCCTTGTGTACCTTTTGCTTTTGATGTTGTTTTAATTACACAATTCGTGTATCATATAAAGGATGTTTATACGCAAGTGGATATTGATAAGTTAGATACTACTACAGAATAGGTAATAAAACAAGTCTTCTACGCAAAACAAGCTTCTAACATTACGCAACAAATCATTTATCATTTATTAAACTATCTTTTCTTTAGTCAGAAGTGTCACGTTTGAGAAGTAAAGACAATACAATGACATATTATATTTATATGCTAGACAAAACATGTTAGTATCCAAGCAGTGAAAGAGACAGTGATTTATTACTCCTAAAGATTTATTATTTTTACTGGCTTGGCTTGTTTCACGGTAAAGAATGCGGCTTCTAAGCAATCATCCTCATCATGTCATGTATGTCGTCATAGTGACCCTCATACACTGTTTTCATTCCATATTAGCTGCAAATCAAACTAGTTTCATCCCGCAACTTTATCCAGGCATACAAATTTTATCCTTGGTCTGAAAAGTCTAGAATATTGTATAATGGCACTGAAATATAAAACTTGCTATTTGTGACGTGCTTTATGAACAACTATTGCAAAAGGTTCAAAACAGAATAAGGTCATTTGAAACGGGGTCTATTCCCCAGCCACCTTACTGGAGAGAATTCGAATAAGCACTGCAACAGACAATCCTGAATAAAACATACGCTACTCAATGTGCGAGTACATTGCTGTAACCAGCATTTTTTTTTAAATCAGCTTGTGGCGGGGTTTATAAAAGCCGGGTTCCTTTTGTTCGGTAGTTATGTTTTCGGAATAATTATACATAAGGCATAACGATAAGCATAAGTGTCAATGAGCGTTACAGAAAGTTCAACAAGTTCCAATAGTCGCAGTTTTACTCAATATGAGTAAGGCATTTGATTTTCTGGACCATGAAATGAAAATCATTAAATTGATTAGTAAATTTTATAACCTAATAACCTTTACATCAAGCTACAAACCCAACTAATTTGGAGTACCCCAAGGCAGTATTCTAGGCCCATTATTGTTTTTGTCATATATAAACGATTTAACGAAAGCGCGAATCACGATTGTATCCGTTTTACTGATGATACTACCCTACTCATAAGATGCAATAATACTGTGTCATTTGAAGCAAAAAATCGTAAAGGTTTAGGTATAATTATAATTTATTTTTGCAATTCGAAGCCTCACATTGATAACCTACGCATTAAACTCGATGGATTAGTATATGTATTAGATCGTACTCGCAATGTTTCGGCATCCCTTTTAAGATATCCCTTTGATGAGTTCATGTCAAATTGTAAAAAGTCAAATGATTTCACAGTACCCACTGTGAAATCATATAATTTATTTAATTAATTAACTTCGTTCAAATTTCTGTAAGAAATCGTTATTTTTGCAATTATTATTATTTTAAGTTGAAATTGAATTAAACTTTGTAAATATTTTAAGCTGCACCTATGCATGTTGGTACCTAATAACTTAAGTCAATTTATTACTTGGGTAAATTTGAAGCAGAAACGCGTAAATTTAGTTGCTTGAATACCTAACATTGATTAGTCGAATGTTCACAGGGAATAATCAATGAATTGCATAAACGTTTTCAAGATTTAACAGCATAGATCAGTTAAAAAAACAACAATGAACAATTGCCGCTCATAAAACGAAAGACCAAACAACTTAACCTATCCGACTCGCTTCTGTCCGCACCAATATTGCTCACTCGCTTCGCTCGCTCCCATTATGCTTCACAACATAAGGCAATATGATCATTATACTAAGCGAAGTTATTTGTAATGAAATCCGTTCTCATCAATAATATAGTAGTTTAAACTCAACCAAGCAATCATTCGGAAATTAACTTCTTTATAGGTTCGCGCCGGTTGCTTATTTCAATTTCATATTTTTGCCAGTTTTCGGAAATCGAAAGCGTTATGTATACGTTTACTTCTTGTCTAAGCGTTGGAGTTTTTTTCGTGTGGCAAAATATACCCCGAGAACGCTCCGGGTGTACGGTTACGATCATGAGATTAGGAGAACGAAAAGTCGTTTCTCCCACAATTTTTCAAGTAATCTCGTAATCGAGATCATCGTTATAACGCTAAACAGGCCCTATGTAGGCATATTATGAATTTTTAAACCGTTCGAGGTCTGGATAATTTAGTATAGTTAGTATAATGCCAGTGCCAGTTTTATCGATCGAACGAAGTGAAGTTTTAGTCAACTTGTGCTCCAGTAACCGTCAAATCCGATAGTTCTGATTTTTTGGAGACTTATTTATGATGTTGGTCCAATGAATAATCAAAGCTTGTGCCCTCGGGCGCCGAACGCAAATTTGTGAAAACAAAATAACCGCGAAAATTTGGGTTTTTTTTTCAGATTTTGGCGATACTACTAACAGACTAGTTTTTCATAGTACTCAGGACGTTTTTAAATTAGACTAAATTTGCTACATTAGTGTTTATAAATATATTTGTACGTTTTTTTTCACGATCACTACATTTTTTAAAGTTGTTGGTAATTCTAGCTCTGCCTACCCCACTCTGGGAATGAAGGCGTGAAGGTATGTATGTATGTATGTACTACATTTTTTGTGAAATTTTGTCGGGGAGGATTGTTTCAGTGGCTTACGTGCGAAGTAATGGGCTGGGAATTGTTAGGTCTCTGTTTCGGGCGACCTACTTAATGACTGAACGAAATGACGTCTAAGATTCAACTGGGTCGCCATGGCATCCGTATGTTTGTATGCTTGCTCGAAGGTAACTTGTCTTGATCGTAGTTGATCCGTTCTTTTTTGAATTTGGTACCACAAGAGGTCGAAGTAAATACAATTTAAGAGTTTGAAGCAGGGTCAGTGTTACGGGGGACATTGCAAGGTCTGTAATCGGTTAACCATACTCAAGTTATCGTCGAAGTACAAAAATATAAATACCGTCTCAGTTACTGTTGACTATTAGACCTCTCTTCGCTTTGCTGATAAATCGATTCTATTTATATATAACCTATCCTATGAAGCTTTGCTTAGTTAGGATTAAGATTGCAACGAGTAGCATTTTAAGTATTATGCTAACGAGCTAGAGGGTCACCTGACGTGAAGTAATAACCGTCGCCCATGGACACCTAAAACACCAGGAGAGGTATTCCAGCTGCATTACCGGCCTTTTGAGAAAAGAGTATGCTCGGTCTCTTGAAGGTCCTCTATTCGTAGCTGTCGGGAAATTAATGTCATCTATGTAACTTTGCAACTTTTAAATTTGGTAATGAACAGACGCCCCGCATGAAAGATTGGCTTGCAAAATCCTTACGAAATTGATCGCTTGGCAAAGCGTGTAAAAGACTACACAAATTCTAGCCTTTCTCTCTAGAACTTCGAAATAAAACTCGATCTACCCTAAAACGGATTGCATTTAGAAAAAAATGTAGATTCCATTTTCTCCTCCCGCATAAAGCAGGCTCTTGCGTTATCATAAATGCCGATCACTTATGAATCCCTCACGATGCTTGGGTCATCCGCCTGCAAAGATATAGGAAACGGACGCATATAGTAGTAATTTATGGGATATTGTCGACCCTCAGTCAAGAGGTCGGACCCTCTAGCCCTATTCAAATTAGACTCACGATATATGTTTCCGCGCCGATTCCTGCCTCGTAGGTATTCGTACTAAACGTGATTTTCGTCGCTCGATTAAGTAACGAAATAGAGAAATGGAATTTGGGACGAGAAAAGGTCAAGACAATCAATGTTTTTATGTTTACATGACGTTCTGGCAAGTATGCATTTAATTACTATTATCTATTTCCCTTGAACATGGTTTTGTTAACTTACCTTCCGTAATTATCGCGCGAGGTTATGAGAGCCTATGATCGAACTCAGAAGTAACAGTACATTTTAGTACCTTGTCGCAGCTATTGATACGCTAAATTCCAATCACTTTAAGTTAAATATTTTACTGCGACAAGGTAATAAAATGTACAACTACTTCTGAGCTTGACTTATCTTTAACATGTTCGTTTGATTGTCTGCAGTATGTTTAGTTCAAATCTTAAAAGTCAATTTTAAAATTTGGAAAACATTGGCACTTGAAGACAACGTACGTTAAAGAGTAAAATAAATAATGTCGAAAAACGCTCGACATGTTTCGACATAATTTACGTAAGTATCCCATTGTGATCACAAATCTCTTTAATTATTAGGGTAAAGGCACCAGTGGTCAGCCAGAGACCAGTATTCGACCTTATATGAGTGCGAAATGTATGGGCAGCGGCCTATACAAAGTAGGTCTCTGGCTGAGCACTGGTGACTTTACCCTATGTCTGAGTGTCACGGAAGTTTTATTTTTACGATGCATGTTAGAGTGTCTAATAATGGTGTCAGAATGTGGCAGTGATCTCTGCTTTAGTTAACGTAAAGTCCAAACTCGGTGGGAGCTTGGACTTGTCTTTTTTTTTTTAAAAGCCAACTATTACTGTAGTGGAAATAATCTTATTGTAAACTAGTTTAACCAGATGCCTTACTTTTAAAATCGAAGTTCGACGTTACATTAGCTCCATCGCTGTCACTCCTCATTCATCACAAAATCGAAAAAAGAAGAAGAAGGGCCTCAGAATGATTGTTATCTAGGTTTGGTGAAAACCGGTTTGTCTGCAAATGAGTTTCTAGTTTTAGGTGCAACTTTGACGGGGGTTTTCTTAATATTAAAATTATGTTATGTAATTCCATTAATCAATATTAACAAAAGGGGTGCTATATGTTTAACCGGTGTATTTATGTCGGTGGTGTGTCTGTGTATCTGTGTGTCTGTATGTGCTCCCTGTCTCCCATTTGCATAATCTGAGTTGGATGTGGTTTTTAAAAGTCAGAGAGTTTCATCAGGATAAAAGGTTTTACAAAAATCGGTCAGGCCGATTTGTATATTATGAGCTCTATTATATAGGGTTTCATTTTTTTTTTAAAACAATGTAATGATATCGATGGTTTTTATATGTTTATTTGCTATTTTAACACATTCATGTTTTAAAATTAATAAACAATATTTGCTCTAGATTAATAATTATGGAGTTAAAAAAAAATAATTAAATAAACCTTCAATACTAAAGAAATTAAAACGGGTTCCTACAGCGATTAGGACAATATTAAGATTGTCCATCTTATTTTTTCATTCCTGTACAACTTTTGGTGTTTTTTTGTGAAAAATACACTCTCGGTCTACTGAAATAAGTTTCAATTTACTTATACAGGGTGTCCCAAAAATAACACGTCACAGTGACACTGGACATTTCCCAGCCTCAGATGAACCAAACCAGCCTAACATGACCTCAGTAAAAGTTGCACCGTTTTCGAGTTATACCAATTTAAAGATTTTTCCAAATTTTCACCTCTTTTGACATTGTAAGTGCTCGCATTTACTGGGATAGCTTTAGAATTTAGTTTTTTTTATTTGTGCGCGTTTATGAATAATTGATTAAGATGATAGAAGCATTATTATGTCAATAACTAATGTAAAAGTTGGAAAAATACTGTAATGAACTTGACTTAAATTATCATCAACATAGTAATTTAAACTTTGAACACCTGCCCTAACTTTTTTTTACTACAAACGGAATGAGCAAATAACTTTAAAAACATGCGTATTTTATGCCAATTCTAAAATGGTATGACACATGATATCTTAATGCATTAAAGTAGGAATTCGTATGACATTTGCCAATATGGATCCTCGGAAATCAATGCTAATCATCTAAAAAATTATCTTGTACTCTACGATATCTCATTTGTTTGTGCTCCTTTGAAGAATATGATTGATTTTTGGTTGACCTTGGTTCAAAGATAATAAAAAACGGGTTTAATTTTGATTAGTTCTTAGGCCGGCCTTACACTCGTAAGTTTTACTTACGTAAGTAGGGACGCAGCTACTTGTAAGAATAAGATAAAAATACTTTTTTCTCATTCCTACATAAAGCCGTGTCCCTACTTACGTAAGTAAAACTTACAAGTGTAAGGCCGGCCTTACAGTAAATGTTCGAATTGTTTCCCTCCGACTCTAAGGCACGAATGGCATCTTCGAATAAAATTTCGGTTATAATTTTCGTAAACTGGTTTCCGATATGTCTCGGGCTGCATTGAAGACACGTCGCCGTAGTTCCTCTTCGTTAATTATTGGTTTTGAATAAATATTGTCTTTCAAACATCACCAAAAATAAAAACATTTTACAAACCCGATTAGCTGCTTTGCAAGTTAATCATGTAAAGAATTGTAGGATAGTTATTAATTTATTGCAGTTGTAGCCCTGTGACCCAAACTACTCATAGTTCGTTACCTTGCGTTTCGTGTCTCTGATTTTGTTTGTGGAACTGAAATGACTACTCGGCACTCTTAACGGAAGTTGATTTCGCTTTGTAAAATGTTTTTTTTTTGGTGATGTTTGAAAGACAATATTTATTCAAAACCAATAATTAACGAAGAGGAACTACGGCGACGTGTCTTCAATGCAGCCCGAGACATATCGGAAACCAGTTTACGAAAATTAAACCGAAATTTTATTCGAAGATGCCATTTGTGCCTTAGAGTCGGAGGGAAACAATTCGAACATTTACTGTAAAAAATAATCAAAATTAAACCCGTTTTTTATTATCTTTGAACCAAGGTCAACCAAAAATCAATCATATTCTTCAAAGGAGCACAAACAAATGAGATATCGTAGAGTACAAGATAATTTTTTAGATGATTAGCATTGATTTCCGAGGATCCATATTGGCAAATGTCATACGAATTCCTACTTTAATGCATTAAGATATCATGTGTCATACCATTTTAGAATTGGCATAAAATACGCATGTTTTTAAAGTTATTTGCTCATTCCGTTTGTAGTAAAAAAAAGTTAGGGCAGGTGTTCAAAGTTTAAATTACTATGTTGATGATAATTTAAGTTAAGTTCATTACAGTATTTTTCCAACTTTTACATTAGTTATTGACATAATAATGCTTCCATCATCTTAATCAACTATTCATAAACGCGCACGAATAAAAAAAACTAAATTCTAAAGCTATCCCAGTAAATGCGAGCACTTACAATGTCAAAAGAGGTGAAAATTTGGAAAAATCTTTAAATTGGTATAACTCGAAAACGGTGCAACTTTTACTGAGGTCATGTTAGGCTGGTTTGGTTCATCTGAAGCTGGGGAATCTCCAGTGTCACTGTGACGTGCTATTTCTGGGACACCCTGTATACGTTTTATATTCGTCGTAATAAAATTATACATACATACATTAAATCACGCCTGTTCCCCAGAGGGGTAGGCAGAGACCACTTCTTTCCACTTGCTACGATCTTGACAATAAATACAATCTTGGTAATAACATTATTTGTGTGTTATATTGATATTAAATCTTCGTTATGTAATACATTCCACGTGTATTGGTTATCTTGAATAAACAAACACTGATTAGTTAATTGCGTTCAATCAATGTTTATACTGAATACACTGAAGTACCGACAGTAATATAATATTTACTTTGATGTCTATGTAAACACTTCACATAGTAATAATATTATATGTATTGCAGACGACGCGTATTTGTGAGAATAAAACCTATTATTAATGAATGATGTTATTACAACTATGAACTAAGTCGCTATTGTGTTACATAATTATTCTGCTAAATATATAGGTAGGGATTTTTTAAATCACATTTGTCAACAAAATATGAAAAGGGATCGAAAAAAATTATTAAAATTAAAATCGTTAAAAAATACGGATGATACAAGCATACTTAACTGCAAATTAGACAGTGATTTGACAAAGATATTTGATTGTGCACTGTGACGTCATGTAACAGGTCGGCCATATAAACTCCATGTTTAATTCTCGTTTGCTAGCAAGCGATAGGGACAAATCTTTGTTGGCTTCTATCGTGGTAATTTTTATAGCTATTCAAAGAAATATTTTTTCTTACTGTTTTTTACAGGGAGCAGATTTTATTGCAGCTGTGAAATCATGAATATTTACTTTTGTGTTAAATCGATAATTGCACAAAATCGATATGGAGATGCTACAAGGTGAAAGTTTATCTAAAAGGGTGCATCTGGATAAGATGGGATAAGATATAAGGAGGGAGGAATTTCGGCAGAAGGGGAACCCTTACTCTTATTAACTGGATGAAGCTAATAAAGATAATAATGCTTTGAGTTAATGTTTAGTCAGGGGGTAGTCAACAGCATAAATAAGTGATCATTTATCTACCTTGTCACTTTAACGTTGTGTTTGAAATGTCATACAAAATTGTGAAACGCTTGAAAGCGACATGGTACAGAAATTATCACTTATTTCTGATGTTGACTCGGCCCTCGGCCCTACAAAAGGAAGGTAAGGTTTTTCAAGTGTTTTATATTTTATGTATCTCGACTTGCGAAGCATAAGGGCTTATGTGTAATATCTTTACTTTTCAGGAGAGAAGAAATAAAAATCACGAATATATCGGGGCATATTTATTAAAGTATAAAGGCTAGGGAGCTAGTTTTTTTTTAAATCTTTTCAGGTTATTTGTATCTTTAATAGTTTAAACATAAAATATAATTATCGCTTAAACTAAATTTTATAAATAGATTTTTGTACAAAATTAGTCACATCCGACTTTATGCCTATCCAGTTATCAAAATGTTTAAAAAATGTTAACTCACTTATTTAGATGCGACTTTATGCCTGCAATTTTCTTGTTACTTTTTGTTTTAAACCATTATATGACATGCTAGTATGAAGGTTGCTTGTGGGATTCATCTGATGATGAATAGATATTTCATAATATTAGAAATCACTCCAAATTAAGTTCAGCACACACAGGCGACAAATGATTTGTAAAATACCAAAAAAAACGTGTTTTTGGTACGTGGACGTACTTTCTCCGATGAAATATTCTGAGGCAATACTATATAGGTCACTCGTCGAATCCGACTCGGCTAGGCAGCGTTCGGGAAGCTTCGCAGCACCTTTTCGTCCAAATTACCGCAGTGTTTGAAGTCAAAAGTCTTTGACCAGTGTGTATTGCCAGTGATGACCTACGGATCCGAGACGTGGGCGCTAACAATGGGCCTCATAAGAAAGCTCAAGGTCACTCAGAGGGCTATGGAGAGGGCTATGCTCGGGGTTTCTCTGCGTGATACAATCAGAAATGATGATATCCGCAGTAGAACTAAGGTTACCGACATAGCCCGAAGAATAGCTAAACTTAAGTGGCAGTGGGCGGGGCACATCGCTCGCAGGACTGATGGCCGATGGGGTCAGAAGGTTCTTGAGTGGCGTGCGCGTACCGGGAGACGAGCTGCAGGTAGGCCTTTAACAAGATGGAGTGACGACCACGTAAAGATCGCGGGAACGCGGTGGATGCGAGAAGCACAGGACCGGTCTGAGTGGAGAGCCTTGGGGGAGGCCTATGTCCAGCAGTGGACGTCTTTCGGCTGACATGATGATGATGATGAATACTTTCAGTTGTTGGAACAGATTGCGAGTATGAAGGATGCTCGTGGGATCCATCTGATGATGAATAGGTATTGAATAATATTAGAAATCACTTCAATGTAAATTCAGCACACACACAGACACACACACAGGCGACAAACGATTTGTAAATTACCAAAAAAACGTGTTTTTTATGTTTTCCTTTTTACAATATAAATTTGCAGTCATTGTAATAATACGTGGATTTTAATACAAACCTACTTACAAAAAGATTCTATTACGTTTACATGATTTGACTAGGTATACTATTTTTACGTTACTAAAAGATTTAAATACTCAATTCAAAGGTACTCACGTGCCTCATTGAGTTCTTTTTCTTTCTTGCGACTGCGAGATTCAATTATTTTGTTGCGTAAACTAGCAAGCCTATTGTATCCTGTAATAAAATTGAACCATGTACCCACTCACAACATAATAATTATCTATCTTGAAATAAATGAACACAATATTTCAACTTGGTTTGTAAGTCTAAAATTATTTACCTACCTTATTTTGGTTCTCCACTGCCACTAAATTATCAATTACACTAAAACGACCTCAACTATTGTTTCAATATCACACACAATCATTATAATATTGTAATTAACGCACTCTAGGCTATATTTCACACTTAAAAAACTATTTTAACAAAAACTAGAAAGAAGGCAGGTGAGTAGGTGAAGTTTGTTTACGTTATGATATGACGCCGGCCGGCCGGTACAAACATGACACCAATAACAACACTCATAGCAAAGATAGATGTCGCTAAATTAGTATTTTAACGTTCTTATTACCATTGCACAGAGTTTATCAATACTTGAAAGCATTTAAAGTTTTATTTTAATACAAAGTCACAGTCCGAGAACGCCCGATTAATCGACGAAAAGGGCCGATGTCGTCGCTCTCAGTACCGCGAAATACAATTTGATTCAATAGCATAAAGAGACATCTTATTTAAACCCACTTGTTTTTTTGGCCAAAACAAAATTATTACAGGAATAAAGTCGTTAAGTTACTTAAATAATTATGATCACCAAAATTTTTCGAGCTTAAGGCCTTATGTAAATATGCGACTCGACATTACTTATTTAGTCGCGGGGCATAAGGTTAAATTAAATGTTAAGTCGATTGTAACGACATAAAATGTTAGGAGCATATGTCAGTATCTTAATATAAACTGTAAACAGAAGCACAAAAAAAATATGCATAGTGACGTAAATAAATATAAAGCTTAATGCTTCGTGTGAAATTCAAACAATCGCGAGATAGGCCCTTATGAATTAAAATATCTCTGGAATGGAATGAGATAGCAATACCAGAGTCAGCGTGGTAGATAGAGAACGGAGTTTGAGCTACCATGACGCTAATAACTCATTTTGGTCGGATTTTAACATAGGCCCTTATGCTTCGCGGGTCGAGGTATGTAACCATGTTTCTTAGTGACCTTCTGTTAGCTAAATGTCATGACGGATTTTAAATTGTTGGAATCACCTAAGATGTTTCATATGCGATAATAAATAATTTATACAGTAAATTGGCCACATCAGTACCCTTACCGTGAGTTACAGTTAACGTACTCGCTAGCGAGTCGAAGCTCTGTCCCTCGCAGACCTCGCAGTATTCTTATAGAGTGCGAGGGACAGAGCATTTGACTCGCTAGAGAGTACGGTAATTGTAACTCATGGTAAGGATACTGTGGGGCTAGACAAGTTGTCATCGAATACAAACGCTAGCGTTTGGTGATAACGTTTGGTTTGCGTTGTTATAAAATTAGAATTGACGTAAGTCACGTGATATATGGAACTGGATTCTGAAACACTTTTGAAAAAAAAAAAAAAACACTCAACATGCGTTGTCAAAAATGAAAAATGTCAGTTGTAACGAGGGATTAATGAATTCATAAATATAATTAGTTCTTTTTAATAAATACGGTAGATACGGGTGAAAACAAACATACTTACAAGAAGCATTGTACCGAAAAGTAACTTCTCAGAATGTGAAAGTTTCTTATGAGAAATTCTCGAATATTTCCAAGAATATTCTTAAATTCTGTATGGAAAGAGAACATTCTTGTCAGTAGATACATTTAATATTCAAATGATACGGTCAAAAGAAACAGTCCTCCAGAAGTCTTAAACCTGCAGGGGAAGTCCAGTTTTCAAAGCTTGGCTTTCGTTAGACTTTTACTTTACTATAGAAACTGAAACATTATTAAGAACTTGAAGTAAACTTTCCTACGTTGAAATTATTAATGGGTTAACATTTGCATCAAGAAACTAAGCGCATGTTAAAAGCATTCATCAAAGAGTTTGGATCGAAAAGTTTTAAGATAGGAGTTGGAGTAATGTTGTGGGTTTCTCGAGCCCGACTTATCGAGGGAAGTGACCGAACTAGGTGGTTCAGAATCACTTCATCGACGTCAACATTAACGTCTTCTATATTGTTCTTTTTTTTTTCTTTACTTACTTCTACATCTGCAATTTGGTGATCGATAATCAATGTATTTGTTGTTTAATGATTCAGTTCTTACGGTGTAGGTAAAAATATTATATAGGTATGTATGTACTTAGAAAATGTCAGATTGACAAGGTTTGGACCAAATGTCGGCCAAAAATGAAAATCCCTGTAATGAGCTCCTTACGTTCTATTAGAAAAATCACATTTTCACAATTCGTTCAAGAGAAAATAATTAAACTAAGTGTTTTGTTTTGTGGTTTTTACTTTGCACTTGGTTTTAAGGTTTTTTTTGTGTGCTATTATTAAATGGGCCGTTGAAGTGCCAACGACACCTTATGTAGTCACAAGCTGTCGTGCCCAACGCCATTTAACACTACAGATATTGTTGTTGATGAATGTCAGATTTAGATAGTTACAAGCTAGGAATAATTTGGCTGTCAATTTATTGTTATGTTATGGCTATGTAGGCTAGGCACCAAGAAATTGTTAGGCGTCCTGCTCTATTCCTCGACAGAATTATAATCTACGACGATGACGACAATAAGTCCGTAATTTACTTTTATATTGATTTAATTGATGATTTAGTTCTCAACAAAAAGGTGTTTTTTTTCATGACTCTTAAGCGATAAAAATGTAATGTAATGACACTCGTAACCAAGGGACATTACAACAACTAAAGAAAGATGACGTTAAAATAATTTTAAATAATATTTTTCAAAGAGACAGTAATCGTGGCGACACAATATGAGTAACATTCTTTAAAACTGTTCTAAACTTATTTATCAACTCACATAGAAATCCTAACAACAGCAAGTCAAAAATACATAAAGCCGTGTGGTCTCTACTGGTATGACGGCAGTAAAAATACAAATAAAATGTCTTCTTAATGACGCCTTTAAAACTTCGCCAATGTTCAAGAAAGCTGAAGACAATTTGCTCTAGTACTTTGCGCTACCTACACATTTCTCTACTCGAGTTGCCTTGTCTCCTACGTTAATCTCTGGAACAGAATTTCAGTTCCACGTAAGCTGTTCTAAAGTAGCAAAGTTATTTTTATCAGTCGTTTGTCGGGCTCTAAATCCTTCAGTTACGATGTCATTACAAATTTAATGGTAAGGAAAAAGAATCTACTGTTCTTCCTCCTTTATAAATTGTTGACCCTTTTTTGTCGCGCCAGCGCACTATTTCGGTGGATCGCTTGGCGGGTCACGCGCTAATCTCACCTCTGATTGTGGGACGTTTCTCACAATTTTTACGACACCATTATGGTTCTCTACGACCCAGTGTGTTAAATTGGGAAGCCGATCTAAAGCCAAGATTCCGGTGTCTGAGTTACGTAACGACTTAACTAACCTAACCTAGTTTAGCGAACAGGAAGAAAGGTTGTAACAGGTTTGGCTGCAATTTTAATTCTGAACCGTTTTTTATCTTAATATGCAATGCTGTCCTTTTGAATGATGAATGTTTTTATAAATCATTCTCCCTGTTTTAAGATTCTTCAAACGCATTTTAGTAGAACCGTTTCTATAAACATGATCCTTAATCCCTGTGGAGGGTAATTCGCTTCAATTTTTTTATTTAATTCCATTAGCGCGTCGTATCTCATGGAGAGGCGTGTTGAAATATTCAACGTTTTTAATGGCCGTCTCTTATGTCTCGATCATCAATCTGTACGGAATGCTTTCAACTCCACCCATCGTAATGAGCCGCAACATTAATCATGTGTACAATGTTTACAAACTTACACAGTTCGATATTCCGAATGTAAATAGTAAAGTTGTATCGGTTGGAGAACTTTTCGTAATTAGCTCGGAAAAACTACGGCATTGCATTGTGGCAACAGCGGTTTGTTAATTTTGGGGTTGGCGGGGTCGTGTTTGATTTTTTTTCATTTCACCGAAGCAGAAAGAAAAAAGTACACATTGCGCCAATGTTTATTTAATAATTGACGTTTTGTGCTACATAATTCCTGTTTTCGTTGGAAATTCGATTTTAGGTAAAAGTAATCCATAAAGGTTGGGGAAATGAAAAAAGTGGAAAATGTATCCGCTAATCCGCTTTTGTATTCACACTGGGTCGAGAATACCCGAGAAAATGATGCCCTATTTGAGCATCAAAGCCATACGGTGTGGTGAACAAGGTAAATAATTCCGGAGTTTAGTTGGATGGCCCATTATTCTCGATGAACAGGCCCCATCTATCAAGTGGTGGGGGCTTTCAGCGCCCATAATGAACGTACCTAAATATCTACGGGGACCAACGCCGCGTGAAATATCGGCCAGCTTGATAAGCTTCTTTTTTAAATTAAAGCTATACTGTAAAGGTGTTGATGTATTATTAAAGGATTCACTGTTGATCCAGTCTGGCGATCCGGTGGGCCAGTGGCCCTAGACAAGATGCTTAACGTTAACGATTTACGAAAACTACAAATCGGATTGAAATGAACTCGTGAACGATCGCGTCGAACAATCGTTCATTCAATACATTTTGTCAGTTTTTGAAAATAACGTTATTATGCAGACGGATAACGTTAGGGGCCTAGACCGGAGCCCCTAGAAGAAGCAAAGGAATAGAAAATGAGGAATACGATTGTATACGTCACAGAACGCAAACGTAATAGATAAATTATTAAACTAATTTGGTACTTAGTTCTGTCACACTCGGAGCTGGCTGAAAATTAGCGCTGCAGGAGTTTAATACCTCAGCATTATGCTGAGCCAGCGCCGATTCGCTGCCGCGAAGAGACAATCATTACTCAGTTTGTTGCTGTTCTTTGTTTTTACTTTTTTCTGTGTGTCTTTGAGTGTAGTGAATAAATATATTTTTATTATTTTTCTAGTTAGTTAAGTCTGATGGTGGGGTCTTTACTGGAAATACTAACTTTCATTTGTTCAAATGCATCATTAGTTCGAATTCTCATTTGTTCTAAAGTCATTTTCATCTGTTTTTTCTGTGTTGTTATAATGTAGGCTACATTTTTTTCCCGTAAACCGAGCGAAGCGAGGGTGGTACGCGAGTATTAAATAAAAAGATGAAACAATGGGTTTTTTCATGCTCGTTATTGTGTGGAGGCGTATAACATTTCATGACGTAATTATTCACAACCAGGCACTCCGGTCCCGTCGGATCACTGATGGGATATAAAATATTTACAATAAAAAAGTCTTTGTTTCAACCCCATCAAACATTAATCATAGTAAAAAAGATTATTTGCTAAAAAATAACAGAATTTAAAAAGAAAATGCCAGCGTTTTTATGCTGGGCGATATAATGAGCCAGCGCAGGCGGCGCAGTGGGCTCTTTCTACTAGGATCAATTTTATCGCTGTTGAAGAAGAAGAAGAAAATGATTTATTTGTGTCAAACATAACCTAGATCAGATTAAAAAAAAACAAGAAGAAAATACCCACGAAACGGTCCCAACTCAGCGTAATGCTGGCATTAAAGTCAGCGCTGGTCTTCAGTTGGAACCATGACATTTTATAGTACAGTCAGCTGCAGAGAAAAGGATACCCCACCTCCTGGTAAGGATCTTTTTTTTTCAAAAACCAGTGGTTAAATTTATATGATATTTCGGTGAATTGAAGATGGAGGAGGGGGGTATCCTTTTCTCTGCAGCTGACTGTAGGTACTATTTTTAACTTGGCCGCCATTACTGTCTAGTGAATAAGAGCTATGGCAGCGTTGACTAAACTATAACATGTCAAAAGCAATGTACTTTTACCAAGAAGAATAGAGACCCTGAATAGTAACTGCGACAAGCGGCTCTTTGGAAAGGTTTATTCCATAATTTTGTAATCCTATTTCTCTTGCTCTTCAGTTGGTAGGCATTGAAGCGACCGAGACAAGACTAATAAATATTTGGATTTCGTATTCTAATGTAAATACCAATATGAAGCGTGCATTAATGCAAGCACTAATGCAGCACGTTAATGATGGGTTAATCAACTGTTCAGTTCAGTTGTGGTGTTGGCAAAATTATGCAAATTTGTTTAGTTGACCGTGGTACCCGTATATCACCACTATACGGCATAATAGGCTCGTTATGCTACATTAAACATTATAAATACATACATATACATATAAACTCACGCCTTCATTCCCAGAGTGGGGTAGGCAGAGCTACAGAATTACCAACAACTCTAAAAACTGGTTGATAATTCTGTAACCACATTTTGCACAATCAGGATAAGATGTTTACAAGTGTATTAGTGACAGGTTGCAAACCCATCGCCTAACAGTACTACAAGCCTTTATTCCCTTAGTCGCCTCTTACGACATCCACGGGAAGACATGGAGTGGCACTATTCTAACCCGGCAACCACACAGGGCCATTATAAATGTTCATTGAAAATCGCCATATGACTGGGTACAGAAAATACTCGTATTAGGAACACAGAAATGGCAAAGAATGGATGCACCTTAATAGAACATTTGGCTTTGTTTGATTGCCTGGTCTTTGAACAAAAATAAATGCTTCATAACATCGAGTATAAATAAAAACCAGACAAATGCTAGGTAACCGCAAAAGAAAATACAAATTTTGTTTTTAACTTTATTTCGTACGAAATAAGATCCATTTTGACTAGCCTAAATTTTAAACCTTTAATAGATTTTTTCATTTTTCATTTATTAACTTAGGAGATGAGGGGAACCGTCATTTTTTGTACATTTTTGGCTTTAAATCATAAATTATAAGCCAGAAAATTAAAAAGAAATAAGTTATGAAATGTGTAAATTGAAACTTTTTATATGAAATTGACACCCCATTTGCTATAATCAATCCACTTTAATTTTTTACCCCTTTTACTTCAAACTGATGCGGGCAAGTTATATAACTATGCCAAATTTCTAGTTGATAGCAATTATATTTGCTGAGAAAGCCTGTTGTGATATACAGACAGACGGACCGACAAACAAACAACGAGTTCTCACCATAAGGGTTCCTTTTTTACCATTTGGTACGGAACCCTAAAAGAGCCAACTAAATGATATGGCAAATGAGGAATAGAATTTATGTTGGATATTTTTTGTCCGATCTTTTACAAATAAAACCAAGAGGTAAAAAGTAATAAGTATTTTTGTCATTTATTTTTTACCTTCCTAACGTACATACTTTTAATCACGTGCATTTATTTGACCCACACTTGACTCTAACAAAAAATAGCGCTTTCATTCATTCATACCTTCACGCCTGTAATCCCAGAGTGGGGTAGGCAGAGCTACAGAATTACCTACAACTTTAAAAAAATTACGATAATTCTGTAACCACATTTTGCACAAATAGGCTAAGATGTTTACCAGCGTATTAGTGACAGGTTGCAAGCCCATCGCCTAACAGTACTACAAGCCTTTATTCCCTTAGTCGCCTCTTACGACATCCACGGGAAGACATGGAGTGGCACTATTCTAACCCGGCAACCACACGGGAAAAGCGCTTTAAAGCTTAATATTTCATAAGCCTTCATTGAAAGACCTATCCATCGACTATGGGGTATACGAGGAAAGCAAAACATCTACACGTTACGTGTCGGGGAGGGAAATAATAAAAAAAAAACAAGATTTTATTTTACCATTTTGTTGGCGTGGCTAAATTAAAGCTTTCTTCGGACATGGCGAAAATATAAGGGTTTCTAGTTTTACCACAGAACCCTAAAAAACTGCATCCGTATCAGTTCATCTGTTTTCAAGCTACAATGCCATAGACAGATACACGGATACACTCATTAAACTTACACCTTTGTTGGCGTCGAGGGTTAAAACTGAACGGTAATCGATAAATTCAGTTCTGGAATCGTTGTACTTATTACAAACGTGTTTTGACGATGGCTGTTCACATTTATCTTTGTCTTAAACCGTTGCCGTTCTTGTTTCCTGGAGCCGATGTCAATGTACCCTTTTCACAGTTAATCTCGGCTTAGTACCGTGTCGTTTACTTATAATATAATTTGTGTATTAGCTGTTTTATGGCCGTGTTATTATCTCATGTGACTTTTTGTCTTTTTTGCAACCTTAATGTTTAAAGGCAAAGATGTACTTTTCTGATTTCTTTTGACTCGGTATGTATAGAGTTGACGTAGGGGGTTGAGAGTTCTGTCGTCAGCTAACGTCAATTAGGTCGATTTTTGGAAATCGCTGACTTGGTGTTATGAGTCAATATGCATTTATAGGCTTCCAGTTGAAATAAGTGCTTTATATTTATTTATCCTGTATTGCTCTGCTTACGTTATGTTTATCTTTATATACTTAGCTACGTAACATTTAATATACCTACTTAATTAGCATTCCAATTCTCTCTTATATAAAATTGAACTAATTACACAAGAAACTTTCCTTCACGTCCCATGATACGAAAACACTTCATTTCGCTACGTTTTACTACTCCAAAGTCTATAACCCGCAAATAAATTAGTCCCTTATCAAACCAAGTCAAACGTTGCCGGTTTTATTGTTCCAAAGTGTATGGAGCGGACGTTTGAGGCTGTAACGTGGCCGTTAGCCAGAATGGACTGTTGTTAGTTAGCGACAATGAGGGCTATATATCAGCCGGGGGCACGATGGCCGTAATGAACGCGTGCGATCGCGACACGCCATGCGAGTGTAATCGACTCATCAACGTAATTGTGACTGAACTTTAAGGACGTGATCGGGTGCGAAGAGGCTTCTATCTAAAGGCTTTATGGGATTCTAGCTGCTTTGTGTGATTCTGAAATTCGAGGAGACCTGAAAAATTACAGTATTTAGTAAACCTGATAATGGAGAGCAAATTTAAGTGTTATCTCTCTCATTTTTAGTACGATTACTATTGTAAAAGTGCTTCTGCGGCATAATTACTGAATAAACATCTTGCATTTTTTAATGGATACATTGATTAACGTAATGTGACTAAATTTAAAAAAGTGATGCGGTGCGACTGTCTTATTCAAAAGATTTCATTAAACTTTGCTACTTTGTCCGTTTGATTCAACCTGTTTCGCCAATGCTAACTGGTAAAACTAGCTAGAGAGAGAAAGAATGCGAGTGTAATCATTAATCAACTTATCAACGTAATTGTGAATTTGTGACTAAACTTTAAGGACGTGATCGGGTGCAAAGAGAAGCCTCTTTATCATAAAGGGTACGAGGTTTGGCTGCTTTGTCTGTTTGACTTTGAAAATGGAATGGACTTTGTTTTTTGGCCACAATGACGACTTAAACTGGCTAGAAAAAGATGCGAAAGCAATCGAGTCATCGACGTAATTCTGACTGAACTTTAATGACGTGATCGAGTGCGAAGAGGCCTATCTATAGGTTTGAGGGATTCGCTGCTTAGTCTTAAAATGGAGTAGATTTTATTTTTGTGTTGACCAAAGCGAGTAGTGAAACAGAGGGGCTATTGTCTAACGCATTCGCAATCGCAACTAGCTCTAAAGTGGAGCAATTGTTTTCATTTTGTGTGCAGACAAGCCTTCGATTTTCAAAATGAAAACAATTGCAATTGCGAGTGCGTTGGACAATAAGCCCTCGGCCCAGAAAGAGCAAATGCGAAAAATTTACTACAACATGTTTTTATAGAAAATGTAAATTAACTCTAATTAATAGCCTAAAACTGGTTAGAGATAGCGAATGCGATTGTAATTAATACATAAACGTAGTGTAACTGAACTTTAAAAAAATAGTAGCGTCAAAAATAGGTCTATAATTTTATCCTGTTTTGTCAGTTCGATTTTCGACAAAAATAAAACATTCTCAAATTCATTCGCATTTTAATATATTTCGTAATAATTATACCTCTCTCATTATTCACCAAGACAACTAGTGAAACTAGTTAGAGAGTAAATTCGAGTGTAATCGACTCGTCTATGACGACTTCATTTATAAAGGTGATTGGCGGACTAGCGTCTATCAAAAGGTTTTATGAGATTTTGCTGATTTACCTTTTCGATTCTGAAAATGAAAGTGACTTGAAAATTCGGTGGATTTTTTACAAAAGTTACCTCTATCTCTCGAAATATTGGCTAGAGAGAGCGAATTATATTGTAATTACAACAACATAATTGAGACTGAAGTTATAAAAGTAATTAAAAAGACGCAATACGGTACGTTGGCGTCACAGGCATGACATAGCCATATAGATTTGATTTCGTTTCAATCCATAATCTGTATTAAAACCAAACCAAATCTATATAAATTGAAATTAATCGCCGTATGCGCGCATAATTTCTGAGCAACTGCACCAAATTGAATAATTCGTTTTGTTTTGTTTGTTACTGCACGGATAAGGTTTGTACGGCAAAAAAAAATTGAAATTTGCAGTGGGGCGAAGCCGCTGGCCGGCAGCTAGTGTGAAATAAAATTCACTAAGCATTCAATTTCAAAAAATCCAAACTCATCACAACTTGATTAAAACTTCATCAGAATTATAGCAACGCATCATTAACGACTATCGATAAAACAGCGGTGGGGCATCGAGTCCTAATCGAATGCCCCTCACATCTGCAGCCCTCAGACAATACGCACACCCCAGCGAGTTTGATACAGGGGAGTGCAAGTGATTTATTATACCCTAAACGGATTCCCGTTGGACTCCCCATTGGACTACTCGATTCGCTATATCGATGTTCTAATATCCAGGGAACTTGCCCTGTGATCTCTGTCCACATTGTCGCCTTTGATAATTTGAAAGATTTGGCGTGACGCGTGGAGCGTTCAAAATATGTTTTGATTAAAATATAAATATAAGAGAAGTAGAAAATTTTCTATTTGAGTGGTTTTTGTTTCGAACTGATTTGAAACTAGATAAAATGTTTGCAGAATTATCTGATCAAGAAGTGGGAAATCGCAACTGGAAATGTTATTGTAGCTTAGAAATTGTCTGGTTATAACTTTTAAAGTGTGTGTGTGTGTCGTGAGTGTTTTTAATGATTTTATTGTACTTACGTATAACGAGTATGAGTTATGTTTCATCGTATCAAAATTAAGCAAAATATTAAGTAACAAAATAATAAAAGTAGTTTCACCGGAACTAGTTTTTTTTTGTGTTTCGCAATTGACTTTCAGATTAAAAAAAAAACCTATTTTCATCCTATTCGTACTTCTAAAACACCTTTGTGTTCTTTATTATAAACACCATATATTTATTCATGATCTGTGTATATTTATGAACTCACATACCTCTCCCCATTCAGGAACAAATAAATAAATTCCAAGATCAATCAAAAGACCGAAGGGTCCTTCACTCCAAAGATATTCATTATACGAATATTCTCATCTATTCGCCGGGACTTTTTCTATTACTTGCATCGATATACCTACCGTAGGCGATAATTGAGCTATCTATGAAGGGGTCGTATCACAATCAGAGATTTCTCCCCGGATTCAATCCTTTGTTGAGGGCTCGTGAAAAAATGAGACCGACACAGCCACTTGCAGAACAATACCTCTAGGGCGGCCGATGCTAACATAAGCACACGCGTCAAATTTCGATTAAGAAAATAATAGAAGAGGGAGGTGTTTTAAGAGTAATGTGGTGGTTTAGTTACGGGAACCTTTTTTATTATTATTATTTCGACTGATGTGCGGCTTATAAGCGGCGTAAAATACTTGCCTATAATGATAAGATGCAAACGTGATGTAGATGCAATTATAACTACTTAGTAAAGAGGATCAAAAATTGCATCTTTTATTGCATCAAATTTAAATTAAGTTTGGCTCCAGGGCTAACTCATCGGCCTCATCGCCCAACCTAACCTTACCAACATTATGGGGCCTATTCACATCAGTGTTTTCCAATTTTTTATTTCTGTATACCTAATTTAACGTCAAACTCTATTTTTGTTAGACTAGACTCGATTACAACGTTTATACATTTAAGGATCAAATTTTTAAATTTAGTGAAACCTTTTGAACTGGCTCTAATGCCTTTTTTGGAATCACCACCCGAACTATAACAGGTGATTGTTTTTTCAATGCTTTGTTTGTTGATAATCAAAAAAGTGATTGAAGTCCGTGGGCTGCGCGATTTTTCTTCGATCTTTTTCTGTTATTTGCGTTTTTGTGTACGCGCGTACCGCTATTGATTTTTCTCGTTGGTAATCAAGCTTTGATATTGCTCCTATTGTGTTGAAAGTTTAGTTTCTTTAACGTAGATATTGGAATGTTTCTGATTGGTTTCTAATTGTGTATGGTCCTGTCGGTATTAGATTCACTTTATTTTGAGAACCTTTGCACGTACATTATTGACATTTGGAGTTTAGATTAAGAGCAGAACCTATGTAGTCTTTTGGGAACGGAACGTTACGACTTAAGGGGCCGGGAGCCTGTCGTATTTTCAAGGTCCTCGACGCAATTCGTGACCAATTTGCTGGCCATGTGATGTACATTTTGGAAACGATGCCCATCAGTAGCAACTTGTTAGAGGTTACGCAGGATAATGAACTAACCGACTCAGAAGAAGCTGCGTATTCTTTTTAAATTAACGAACTAAATAAATTTTTTCGACCTTATTTACTAGTATTAAGTACCTAAATTTACATAAAAGGGAGCGAAAATTGTTTTAAAATGAAATGGCGTCAAAATTGCTAAAACTGAAAAATTCAAAAAAAAACTTTTTCAATAAATAAAACGCGGACACTGATTTTACACATAATAGCCTTCCTGATGGGTTATTATGACATAGCTATGCAGTTCATTTTACGGCGAGCGTACGGGGTAGAGCTATAGCAGTTATATAGCTCTGTCTTTTTCTTTCAGCGTAAAATGAACTGCATACTTACTTCATAATAATTCCCCTTACAAACAAAACTAGTTAGCGAGAAACGCACACATTATAAAGACACGTCACAACATTTTTTTACTAGGATTAGATCAGTCCCAGAATTCGAAGGCTATTCAAAAATCATCCATTACAGTGACGCACCCCATTCCCTAAGCAGTCGCGGAGCGAGCTAAGCTAGGGGACGCGAAATGTGCAAACAATTAGAAGAGCTTTTTTGTGCACCCTAGTGGGTCGTTTATGCAATGTACAATGCCACTCTGTGTCAACGACAGCTCGCCATTTAAATGCGACCGACGCGTGCACTCCACATCTGTGTGCTGTTCACACTATTATGCTGTTATAATTTAAAATGAGAAACGATGTGGTTGTAATGACTTGCTCTAAGAGTTTAAATTTTACTAGTCATGGTGATATTTAATTTATATTAATTAATAATAATCACAACGTGTTGTTGGAGATTGTGATATATTGATAAGGAACAGCTGGATAAAATTATCAAAATGGGGTTTATGTGCTTTGTTTTCATTTAAGGATGAAGTATATTACATCGATATTGCTAGTAGAATCTAACGAAACCATTTTGTTTCAGACATTCAACCAGTAAAATTGACCAACCATAAGATCAGACCAAAACATGATGGCTGCGCCTTTAGACCAACATCAACATGTTTTGTTTTATTAGTAAGCTTTAATCGGACACCTTACCTAAATAAACCGCCATTTTGGAAATATAGTATCAAAATGGTAAAAAAATGAAATTTGTAGTCCCCCCCACGCGTTCTTTGAATTTTAACTCTTGGTTTTTTATTTAAAATAAATAACAGATTTCCTATTGTTTTTAAAAAAAACATAATGGTATGTAATCGGGTCTTTTTGGGACTTCTTGTGGTTTAAAAACCCTAAAAGGTAATTCTCAGGAAAAGAGCAAAAAATTACAAGATTTCACTAAGACAAAGGCGACGGCAGTATAAATTCTTCAATATTAGGCTAATTTGCAAAAATACAATTGATGGCTACCATTTTATTTGTATTCTTTGAATCGTTCACATTTTTCTCTTAAATACATAAGCACTGGCAATCGGAAAACCCCGCGCCGGATCCACTCACTGCGTGAACCTATTCGATCTCATGCATTTAAATTTAGAATTAGTGAAAAGCTTTGCCCGCAAACCGAGTTTTTTCAACGGCAACGAACGGCTCGAATCTCCTTGATACCAGTTTCATTGAATACGTGATTGATTTAATGTTGTTCCGTAAACAGAAACAAGATAAAGACGCTGTTATTGGATGCTGTGTAACCAAAGCAGGTAGCAGGACACAATGTCAGGAAATCGCTTACATAGGACACAATACGAGTACGCCGTTTAGGATTTCGAATACAGAATCTCTTGATCTGATATTGTTTGTTGGAAAGCCTTTTCGAGAACACGAAAACAATAACAAAGTTGAAGTTTTCGGAACTGAGGAGCCACGCTTTGTTGTAAGGATATTACGGAGGTCTTAATAAAAGCATTAAAAATTTATATGAACATCTCCATCTGCCTTTCGAGTGGAATAGCTGTAAAATTTAATGAGTTACCCCTCGTTAATTGCAATACTTTGGAAGAGCAAAGTTACCTAATGAAACAAGCCCCCAATTCGTTACAGTTACCCCTCATACTGCCGTCGTAAGATGAAGTTACAAATTTATATTATCAAGGAAGCATTAGCTTCTGAGCCCATAGGGTTATATTTGGTATCACAATGAAGAAAAATACCAAAATAAAGAGATATATTAAGTCTTATATCTAAATTAAACATATTTTGAAATGAGGCGAAATCAATATTTCCTCTTCTATTATATTATATTCTAAATAAACTTATTTGTTCAATGTTCTGTCACTCAGCCAATGTCTTCCTGCTCCTGGGTATTCGTTATAGGATAGATTTCGATAGCGTTTTAGCACCACGTCTAATTAAAATTCGTTTTTTTTGTGTTATGATGACATCTGAACCCTATTTGGCCGATGTTTCTGGTTTGGATTGTCAAAGAATAATTTGAGTAAAGTGGCGTTTTATTCTTAAGACCGCCGGATTAACAAACTGGGCTTGAATGAGACACCCGCATGAAGGCACGTCAAAAAAACCTGATTTTATGTCCTAAAATGTTAGGTATGTAACGATGACACTTGTTCTTACTAAATCACCTTAATCAATGTAGAACCGAGCTCCTGGCACCTAATTAAAATGACTACAAAATACACCTCGTATTTTCGTTACCAATCCAATGGATCTCCATAAACCTCACCGCGCAAAACAAATTATCCCGACTTCAAAGGTGTCACTTCTATTAATTTTATTCGCGTTACAATTCCCGGCTAACATTCATCGTACCTTCGTAAAGGGAACGGTGAGGCAACATAAATAATCTAGTCGAAGACAAGTCGCCCCATGTGAGAGGCGGAAAAATGTATTTGGGTAAAAGGATGGTGGGAGGTCGCTTCGTTACATTTTGTGTCTCCCTGGGGCCGCGACTAGTCGCTGTAGCGAGCAACTTGTACCGAAATGTTTTATGCTTGCGTCACAAAATCTGATTTGTATCCACAACTCTGCCCGCTTTACGGCCGCCCGTGCCCCGGCCGTAAACGCGTGTTTATTGTTCTCTGTTCTCGTAAGTTCAAGGCTAAAAGCTAACTTTAAAAAGTATCCCACTTCTGCTAAGAGATATCTTGCTATAAATTCCAAGTTTGATCTACAGCGCTGTACTACTTTTGGTAATGACTGAAGCGGATTTAAAATTAAAAAAACGTTGTCGCACTGCTCTATTATAACATTCAACAACAAAAAGCAGGTGCTAAATTCTAGCAAGCAACACTTTTTTATCTACCTTAACCCTCCATAAATCTAAGAGTATCATACCATAAACCAACCAAAAAGGCTAAACATACAGCGGTAAATAAAAATCTCAAAAGCATAAAACACGTCCGTAAGCGGAATGGAAGTTACCTTTGGTGCTCTCGACTACACAGTCGATCCTCCAGAGGAGCAGCGCGGCATACAGCGTCAGTAGCATCTTGTCTCCGCGAAAGCAAAATAACTCAGTTTTATGGTCCCTCCCCATCTCTGCCGGAGTTATCGGCGACGCCGCCTTTTATGGCAACTCGCAACATCACAAACACAGCACCGCCAGAAACAAATGCTTCAAGATAAACGAAATCAGACAGTTACGGCCGCGCACTTTTTTATGACATCGACTGAAGGTAATTTATGACGTGCAATAAAAACAATTTATGTGACCACTAAATAAATTGCTACACTTTTAACGAAATCGGGAGGTACCTGGAACAATCAAGAAAAACTTGTTAGTTCTAACGAGGTGACAAGAGTTTAGGACAATAAAATTGCACAATGGGACCGCTTATACTGAATAGGCAATTTATCAAATACTGAAATGGTATCGCATGGGTATTGTTAGCTCTTTTGAGGAGCATAATAATCAATCTACTTTGTTTTAATGACTGTAAAAACCCATCAAATAAATTAGGTTCACAGGCATGTTTGAATTGATTCCTTAACGTATAGTAAATTAATAACTGATACGAAAGCTCCTGTATAGTCGTTTACCTCGTATAGTAAATTAATTATATGTACGAGTACAAAATACTTAAGTTCGAAATTTTGATATATTTATTTGAGATAGTCATAAGCACACGCGTACGCGGAAATTACCAGGGCACCCGTGATGTAATATCAACGAATATTATGTTGATACTAACACAATGAATGTTTTCTAATTTACTACCGACCTAGTAGAAAAAAACAATACATCGTGTTTTTTTTGATTTACGATAACTTTAAGGGAACGTGCTTTAGGTCAAATAAAGTTAATTTCCCGAAGACAGACAAATGATAACTGTTACGGTTTAATAGTTAATCACGTTTAACTGGTCTAAAAGGCTCTTAACCGTCTGTGTTTGTCACGCCAACCTTGACGTATTTGACACTTACTATGAGTTAACTCTAAAGGCCCGTATAGAATGACCAAAGATACAACATTTAATTACTTTGTACTAAACAGTTTTTTTTTTTTTTGCGATATTTAAAAATCTAATCTAGCACTTAGTTTCTATGGATGTACCTAGTAATATGCCGAAGTTATCGTAAATAAAAAAAAACACGGTGTATACCAACCTTAGTTACCTAAATTATATTTATAATATCGAAAATCGTCTATTACGGTTTTTTTTTTCAAATTAATTTGATACCTAATAAAGATAGGTATCATAATAATCACATAACATTATTTAAAAAAAAAAGTGAACTAGGCTCAAAATGGAGTATGTATACATACAAGATACAAACATTTAGTTTTATATTTTTAAAAGAGTTCATTTTATATTTTTTTGTATACCTACATTTAAACACAGCACCTAACAACGATTATTTTTTTCTTGAAATATATCTCACTACATCCTTTTGACCTTTGCTTCGTGCCCCGACATTTTCCACGTAGTCCAAAGTTTTATTCCAATTTCTTTAAAAATAAAAAATAGGTAACACATTTTTGCTTAAGTTTACCTTACGAGTATACACAATTTACAAATAAACAGCAAAAATTATATAAAAGGCGAAATCTTATAAAGGTTACATATTTCGTTCGCATTCGGCCATAAATTAAAGGAACACTGCACCAACGCATTCCCGCTGAGCTAACGTTGCAGAAAATACGAATACTGAGCGAAACGCATTCTCTGCAAACCGTACTAAGGCAGCATGATTTAAGGTAGCTCATGAAACATTTTCTTTTACTCGGAGATAGGCGCCTGGCCTGGGTTAGCCAGCGTTTATGGAGGGGAGCCATTACGGGAATGACGCTACTTGCGTGGGCAATCCGATTTTATACCAACCACCATCTTCGTGTTCCGAGCAGCAACAATCAAGGTATTGCTTTACTTAGCGGTCCCGTGAGGGAACGAGGAATTGCTTGTACTATGTGCTCTAGTTTTGTTGATTAATTCGTTATTCTTCCAGTATTTGCAGTTTCGTCCAATCATTTGTTATTTTCTTTAAACTTTGATCGCCACAACCAGTATTTAATCGGGTATCAAACGCTAAGATATCAAAGCAAAATTTATCATTGATTAAACAAATAATCAATAACAGTCTGCGGCCTGAAAATTTTGCCTGTCTTTCCAAATGAGGCGTTCGAAGTGTAAATGTTGAATTTCATTTTCTCTTGATAGACCTTTTCAATTACTTGCAGATTCCAATTACCATGTTTATAATAGGTTGACAAAGTACTCTGAAATGTGTGTTTAGGCGGTAAACTAATTAAATTGCTTTCTTGAAAACGTGTATTTATTCTCGAGTAAGCACTGCTCCGCCAGTTTGCGCCATTCACTATCGAGAAAGGATGTGAGAGCTGAGGGACAGTTCGTTAATAGGATTCCCGTTTTTACGCTCGGAAATAGTCTATCAAACATGTCGGGGAACACATTTAATTGAGCGTTATATGATGTAAACCGACAGAAGTACTGATGCTACGTTTAACATGAAATTTATCGCCGGTGAGAAAAATGACATATTAAAAATGAGTAAGTTACAACACTCAGAGACTTCAATTTTAAATGTGTTGTCTTATTATATTACTATAGCAGAAAAAGTAACAGCAGCAACTTTAAATTTAATTGACGTTTCTGAGTACGGCAGTTAGTTTTGATAGTTGATGAGTTTATTTACAGATTTAAAAAAAATACGTGTTGGTCTTTAAATGAATGTATATGGTTTATTTTACTTCATTTATTCGATATCGAGTATTGTATTTTAACACACAGCCTTAAACTTCACTGTAAATAGAATCTAGTAGTGTAGGCTTTTAATACAGTTGCTCCAAAAGAGTATGTATATCGTACGAAACAAGAACTTTTTGCTGTTTGTAACTGCATATCATTCGGATAGTTAGTTTTTTTGCACTAGTGTTGTAGTGTCCATGTCTTTTTGCGTAAAATGACATCGTCGGTGAAACCGCAAAACTGCGTAAGTACACCTTTATAATAACATTGTAAGGTTTATTTTGCTCTATCATATAATTGTTAGTTACACGGTTTTGCAGACTGACATGCTTTCCGCACCATCATCAAAATGAACTATTATATTCTAAAAACAGCTTAATTTCCAAAGCAACAAGAGATAATTATAGCCGTCCGTCCATATTTATCAGGTTTCCGTGTAACGGTACCAAAATAAAAAGTACAAAAGTGTCTTCTTTCCCAAGGGAGCTATTGAGCCGGCTCCGTATTCTTAGAACATAATTAACTCTTTACGCGGGGACATCTGCTCGCTATAACTAAATTTATACCGAACAACTGTTCACGAATTCGTTATTACGGTATGCATTTTTTAACTGTTATCTTTTATTGCACTCTGGGGAAGCATTTTTATTAACTGCAGTGGACCTCACTCTTCGTAACAAATTAAATATTGTTATAAGGACTTGGCCGTAGTAGGATTGCTTTCCCACCTGGGCCTCAATTATCCTGGGTGACTTTGACATATTACCGTGTTGTCAACGTAACTATAACTCTTATTTACTTGACAGTAAAGGTGACCGAGTTAAAAACAACACAATAACACGTCAAACGTTAATAACTTGGTGAGTTTTGCCAGGTTAAACAGAACACAAAGTTATGTTATGCTTGTTTTAGATTAAGAGGATCGACAAGTACCGTCAAAAATGAGATTGCTTCGTCGCAATTTGAGAAATTCATTTCTTTAATCTCTTTATTTCAAAAGGAAACAAAACACATTTCCTTGTACTGATTCGACGGCTCTCACGATAAAAACCTCATGACAAAGAACAAAACGACTTATTACTTCCGTGGTAGCTTAAACATATGTGAAGAATTAAAATATTAATAGATTTATATTTTTCATCAAGGATGGCCGATGAGACAAAATGTTTAGACAGTAAAGTTCATGTTTATTAGGGCGGTTGTCGTACACAATTTAAAACTGTTTTGACTCTGTTTAAGGGTGCCTTTCTAACAGAGATGTGCTACGCTATATATGTGTGTATATTCATTGGTCGACACAGCATAGCACTGGTGGAAACGCGTAGCTTTAACAACTTTGAAGCATAGCATATACATTAACCTACCGCCAAGCAGCAGTGCTCGCATTGTTGTGTTCCGGTTTGGGGATAAGACAGCCGGTAAAATGACTAGCATAGAGGCATTCCATCTTAGTCCTCAGGGTTGGCAACGCATTTGCAGTGGTGGTCTGTGTGCTCGTTTGCCTTCCCATGCCTCGAAATAAATAAATAAATAGCTGCACAGCACATATTTGGTCGAAAGGCACCCTTATCATCAATGATGCTGTGAGCCTAGTTAAAAGTGACGCTGCCTTTGAAGCTGGCAACTCCTAGTTCGGCAAAGTTATATTGTGATGAATATGATTATTAATTCCTGCATCATGGAGGTTTTCTTTGTATTTAATTCAGTATTTTCTGTATTACTTATTATATTTCTTGTTGTCTGTAAACATACTTATAAATAGGTAGCACCGCAGAGCGGGGCTCCATCCTACTTGGAAGAGCTAAATATCAGAATTGCCAAGTTCTAAACTTGGACACCAGGTGTCAGTTGTAACATGGGTAGTTTCAGTTACGGTTGCGCAAAGCAGAATCGCTACCAGTCAGAAGGGGTTATTGATACTTAGGTTTCTCAGCAAACACAAAAAACAGAGTTTAACAGGATTACATTTGTTATTGCGATAAGTATTTTCATGATAGAATGAATATTTCAATAAGTGATGATTTACTGCGTTTGAGTAAACATTTCTTCAGAAACTCTATGAACTTGATTATTTATGAAAACATTCTTTTGTTTCGGAGTAAAGGGTATAATAGTCTATGTGTTTATTTAGGGTATAATCTTCAAATTTCATCCAAATGATTCTAGCTATTTCAGTGGTAAGACGGAATCGGTAACTTACTAACTCACATACATACACATACATACAAATTTTAGCATTAAAATTAATTGGGTTGTTCTTGACAATTAAAGGTATTTTGTTGTACGTTATCATTTACTACATATGACAATCAAGTTAGTAAAGAACCTCTTGTCACCAACACTATAATTAAGTTTTGCTTAAATACAAAAGACAATAGTCGTATGTCTGTTATACGTACGTACTACATCTTCAAAGCTACACGAGTAACAAATGCTCTTTCGTTTCTCCCCATAAAGCTTCGACGCGGAAATATTGTTACTGTTTTAATAATTAGTTAGCCGAGAGTTTGGGTTTTCAGGTGGAATTCAATTTAACCTGTACTTCGGGGGCTATTAGGGAAGCAATCAGTAATGCGACCCCTTTGTAAATATCCTAAAATACGAATCGTAGTCATGCTTTGAACATTCCGTGACATCACACAAAAACGCTTATTAAAATGACAAGCAATAAGTCAGTATAGCGATAAATAATCCGTCTTTTTTTTATTCAAACACCAAAGTTAGGTATCCAACCCTAAGCGTAAACCGCCATCGCTAAGCAGTAGTGTTTGCTTTGTTGCGTTACGGTGTGGGGATAAGACAACCGGTGAAATTACTAGCATAGAGGCATTGCACTTTAGTCCTCAATTGGCAATACATTTGGGGTCTTAGGATTGACGTCTTAAGATTGAAGTCTTGAGAATAGAAATGTCCATGGATACCTAGGCCTGTGTATTTGTTCGCCTGCTCCATGCCATAATAAAACCGAGATACGCAAGCGCTTAAAAAATCATGTCGATCTCATTAGTGTAGTTGTGAACATTATCGTCCATGTTTTTAGTTATACAAAGTATTTTTTTTATCAGTGTACAAATTTTAACGTATGATTTTGTATCGTTAATATAATATATTACAACAATAAAATCAGTTTTTCTTTTGTGCAAATTATCAAATTTTGACGTTCTCGTGAAATCTCGTGACGTCGTGACGTTTTAACTAGCTTAGTTTTATTTTAATTTGAGTAGCTTAGTTTAATTTTAATTTAAATAAGTTTAGTTTTAACTTGTAATTGTACTTTAATAGTAAATTAACACAAGGTATATAATCATATTCTATTCAGCGCCTCTATTATGGGCGGTAAAATCTAAATCGTATTTTGTTATGATATTGTTTTTAACGTCAAGTAAATAAGAGCTATCAAAACATTGATAATACGATAATAGCTCAAAAACGATATGGTTTAAATTTTACCGTATTGTTTAGAGGCCAAGGCAAAAACAGAGAAGTTTCGGAGTTTTTTTTTAAAGATATGGCTAAGTATGTCGTTATATTTATTGCTTTAATTATTCTAAACAATGTCAGCTATGCATATTACATTATAACGTTGAGTTGAAAGCTGCACTTTACAAAAGCATTGCGAGAACTTCATGGCGAGGAAACTTGGCAGTTTCCAAATGATTATTAAACTGAACCATCTTGTAATGTCAGAAAGATAGTGCCTCGAAAGCGAACTTTGCCTCCACTTTTGTCACATTTAAGTAATGTCTTCAGGGCAGAGATATCATGCAAGAAGAAAGTTTTTTTTGTGAAAAAGGGTTTATTTACTATTTTATGATTTAGAAGTGGTCTCTGCCTACCCCTCTGGGAAACAAGAGTGATTTAATGTATGTATGTATAAATAAATAAATAAATATCAGGGGACAATGTCACACCAATTGACCTAGTCCCAATTTAACCTCTAGGCTTGTATTATGGGTACTAGACAACGATATAAATACTTATATAGATAAATATATACTAAAATACTAAGTAAACATCTATGACTCAGGAACAAATATTCGCGCTCATCACACAAATATCTGCCCTTACCGGGATTTGAACCCAGGACCGCTAGCTTCGTAAGCAGGGTCACTAGCAACTAGGCTAGCGCGTCGTCGCATGTATTATTATTTATTACTTTTAAATAAACCTACCAACAGCGCCAAGCATAATTGATATTGAGTTAAGCATAAAAAGATTTAAGACAATGATTCAATTTATTTACAGAAAGATCCTAATATAATAGTGCCACTCTATATCTTCCCGTGGATGTCGTAAGAAGCGAATAAGGGAATATAGGCTTGTAGCACTGTTAGGCGATGGGCTTGCAACCTGTCACTAATACGCTGGTAAACATCTTAGCCTATTTGTGGGAAATGTGGTTACTGAATTATCAACAATTTTTAAAGTCGTTGGTAATTCTGTAGGTCTGCCTACCCTACTCTGGAATTACAGGCGTGAAGGTATGTATGTAAGTTCCTAATAAGATAGGGTTAATTATTTTTTGTCTATTTTATTACTTAAGTCTAAATCTTTACCGTGACTGGTTTATAATCACCGAAATTTCCTTTTTCATTTCCCTTATTAGTGCTTGTAATCTTGGAAGTTGATAATTATTAAAATTAACGACATTATCTTTTTGTGCTCATTCTAACTGAAACGATATTTGAAACAACGCTAATTAAAATAAACATACAATTATATTTACGCTTCCCCATATGTATACTGATTTGTAACAAATACGAGTATCTACAAAAGGCTTATTACGCAAAAGTAAATGCTTTATTCCTGGGAAATTCCACCACGAAGTCGCTCACGAATGATAATTTACACTTTTAATCCCATATTATGCCAGACTAAGGTCCAACAGCAACAACTTTGCGAGCAACGGTACTTATTTAAAGAGTGTTTGTTTAATACGGTGTTTACAACTTCGCTTTCAAACATTTTCATTAGGTACGAATAATAATTACAATGGTAATGAGTTTCCTCAGATGTTTATTAATGAAGAAGGTTTGGAACATAAATTTGATTTTCTGATTTCGTATTAATTAGGATGGAATTATCGGTTGCTTTAGTTCTGTAACATCCCATGTTTAAGTATTTATGTATGTAAACCCTTCATTGTACAAAATAAAAACCGAAACACAGTATATAAGACATATATAAATACGAACTTATCCCTTTAAGGGATTTCTTCCAGCTAACCATTGACAGATTGAGAAAAGGGAAATGTTGTACATGGAGTTGTACACTTGCTTAAGTGTACAAATTTATTCACTTAGCAGTAAATAAAAATATTAAGTATTAAACCCAGACTAAAATTTTCAATGTGTTGTATGCAAGTGTCTGTCTGTGTGACAACAAGTAGGTAATAGGTATCTTTAATTAAAAATCAGCTCTAAAAGGTAGTGAGACCAGTGTTTTTAATTAAATTTATAACATTAAATAGTAGCCATTTTAAACTTTGTTAGACGACCTAAATACTAATTTCAGAGAGTCTGACTCAGACAGCTCGATTCTATGAACGTTTTAAAAAACCTACTTGAATTGTATTAGGACTTTGTTTAACTCGTCCTTGTGTTTGAAACAATTTGAAATAAAATTCTTAAGATAAAAAAAAAAAAACTGAGTACAGTTGGCTGCTTTACTTGTTTTATCTATCTAATACCTTTAAACGAGCAATCCTTGTATATACAGGTGGGAAGTTGAGATGAGGCAATAAGAGCAGCTACTGGATCCCTTGCTGCTACGTGAAAATGCTCTTAGAAGACATTTCCTAACTTACCCAACCCTAAGATACCCAAAGAACTGTATGGAAAAAGTTGTCTTTGATTTGCGGGTGTTCTACTACTCTAACTTAAGTTGGTATCAAAGAGTGTTTTAATCAATAATAGAAATGGGACCGATTGACATTAAAAAAATATTACACAAACCTGTCGATTTTCTTGCTGACTGTATATTTTATCAAAAATCTGTGAATGTCAATAAATTGTCATCACTTGAAAAGCTAGTAAAGGTCTTATAAGAGTACTTTCGCGTAGCAGCAAAGGATCTAGTAGTTGACCTTACTGCCCCATCTCAACTTTCCACCTTGTATTATACAAGAATTGCTCGTTTAAAGGTATTAGATAGATAAAACAAGTAAAGCAGCCAACTGTACTCAGTATTTTTTTTTTTTATCTTAAGAATGTTTGAAAATTCAATTTCAAATTGTTTCAAACACAAGGACGAGTTAAACAAAGTCCTAATACAATTCAAGTAGGTTTTTTAAAACGTTCATAGAATCGAGCTGTCTGAGTCAGACTCTCTGAAATTAGTATTTAGGTCGTCTAACAAAGTTTAAAATTGCTACTATTTAATGTTAAAAATTTAATTTAAAAATATAAAAACACTGGTCTCACTACCTTTTAGACCTGATTTTTAATAAAAGATACCTATTACCGACTTGTTGTCACACAGACAGACACTTGCATACAACACATTGAAAATTTTAGTCTGGGTTTTTTACTTCACTCAAAAGCATACGGGTCAATTTCTATGGAAATACTATACAAAATGACCTGCTCTCATTACCCTTCATTATTAATGGCTTCCACATTATCACATCTAGGGCACCCTGTATTAAAGTGACATTATTAGTGACTTTATCACGGTGGATAAAACATTTGTCACTGTCGCACTCACATACTGGTCAGAATGCGACACATACTTTATCCACGCTGCACTATGGGACGAAAGCCCGATCTAGCTGGACAGAATTATTTTACACTCTCAATCGGTTCTAACGGGTATGTTTATCTATAGTTTGTCTAAATAGACCAAAATTATAAATAATTGACTGTTTTGTGCAAATATTTATGCAAAAATAAGAAAACCAGTGTAAATTGACCTTTGTATAGGAAGAATTACTACGGCAAAAGAGATCAACTAAAATTGGATGTTACATTTTTAACAGAAACGAAACATTATTTCAAATGGGACCTAAAAAAATAAGAATAACAGTAATAAAAAGTACAAAATGATACCTTCAGCATTTAATTACGAAGAAATTACAAATGTCTACTCATCTTCATCCTCATCTTCGTATAGAAGCTTTTGTTACTTTACTGGTATTAAATTTCATTGAAATATATTCATATAAACGCCTATTTCTTTCATTCTTTGCGTATTTAACCCAATTATGGTAAAAATTCCTTCGAGATATAATTATTTCGGTTTCTGAAAAAAATTACTTAGCTTCAGCTTAACTATAAATATCGCGTGGTTCCGCAATCGTCCGCAGTTTCAAATGTACTAAATCCAATACTGTATGAATGAGACAACCACATAAAAAAATTACAGCCATGGTACAAGATGGTACATGTAGTTTCTTGTCTCAGAAACTTAAAATATGCACTAAAAATGCGATATTTATCCCTTTCCTCGGCATTTTTCTCAACAAAACTGTAAGTATTTACGATTAAAATAATTGTAAAAAATTGTACTTACCATCAACTTCAAGATCCATGACTAAAAACTTATAAATTAATCTTATCAACACTGTGAATCACACGCAAGAAATTACGGAAAGTAAATGATTTTAATACGGACGACAACGCACTTATTGACACTTCGAGATTAATAATTAATTATTGGAGGGTACTTACACAAAATTATCAACGGAATCGTGACCTCGGGAGTATCTGTTATCGTTTTTGCTAGTACTAATACAGAACTGCAGTGATGGTTTTTGTCCAGCTAGATCGGGCTTTCGTCCCATAGTGCGCTGGTCCAAATCAAGGTTCGCAGGACGATGATAATGTATTAACGGATAGACAGGACATTCGGTTTAATTATTGTTCACTATAAATGTATTGACTTTGACAAGTTTTGCGTACCCGTCCAACCTTTCCAATGTCCGCTAACAATCCGGCCAACCTTCGTCATGGCCCAACGCCTGTTGAAACTTCGCAGCGTCAGATTACCAGGCTGTCATAAATACGTCGGAGTTATCGTGCCAACATACATAGGTAATTGAAAAACTTTCGACGGGGGTTAAGTGATGTTGAAACTCTTGTATCCTCGGTCGATTACCGTTTATTGCTGTTATAACGGTAGCCATTTTGGACTGTGGATAAATCTTGGGTTATTAGAACAAGTTGGACCGTTTAGATAAAACGCGGGCCAGCGCAGGCTTATAAATCTGCCGAGTATTATACTCATATATTGCAGACTAGGGTGTTTCACATTAGTATGAAAAAAATAAAGTCATATTTTTTGGCAAATTTTGCTTACGCCCTAAGTTTTTACAATGTCACAAATATAAATGACAAATATTTCAAGGCGATAAGGCAATATTTAGAGTTGGCAGAAATTGACCACAGCAGATGAAAGCAGATTTTCGATGTTTATTATTTTTCTTAAAACTAGCTTTTCTGTCCATTTATGATATCGACCATCATCCAGGTGTGGCTTCGATGAATAGCATTATCATGAAAATTGAGTAACTATAAACCCCTAAATACGAAATTATTTAATAAAGACTTTGAAAAGTGGGCTTTTCAACTGATTTTTAAAAAGAAGGAGATTCTTTGTTTCGACGTTTGTATTTTTACCCATTTTTCCGTCAATTGCGAACTGATTTCGAAAATTATTTTTTGTTTCATAGCGTATATCGTCCCCGTAGAGCGAAAAGTCACCAAGTTCCAAAATGTCGAAATCGACTTTTTAATGCCACCGATATTGCATTTTTTTTCTGCAAATTTCAGTCTTATTGCTATGTGAATAGCAGTCATGGATCCAATTTTAGAAAGTTGGTAAATTCATTACTTTTTTGTTTTTGCGCATGAATTGAAGTTAAAATGAATTAAATTACTTAATGAATTTATAACAAAATAAAATCGGCCAAAGTGGTTACTTAAGTAATTTTAGTTATTTTTACCTTGTATGCTTCTGACCGAGCACAATTTTATTCCCAAATTTACTAAAACCACTTAGTTACCTGACAATTGCAAAGCTTGCTATAAAATATGAAATCGAAAATTAACTAAGTATTTTTAGTGAACTTTCGATCATCTTATTATCTTAATTAATACTTTAAGAATGACAATTCACTAACTCTAGTCTAAAAATCACTAACTGAGATTTAGGTCCATAATTTAAAAGATAATAGTAATTATCGCTTATAACTTGCAAAATAAGCTACTTGCTTCTATTTGGCAGTTGGCGCTTATACCGAAACATTAATATCCTTGCGATGAGACTATAATAAGATAAATATGTCATCCCAAAGAAACGTTAGTTTTTTTTTTTGGTTTCTTAACTTTGAACCTCCGTATCTCAAATCAGCTAAATACGATTTAGTGATTTTTCGCTCTACGGGGACGATATTTCCGAGGTGTTTCCATTGTCATCAAATCGAAATGTGATGAGAGGATTCGTGAGGAATAAATAAAGGGAACTCCTCAAATATTATCTATAGGCATACATATATCGATTTTATTATTTTCAGTAACAAGTCCAGCATTTGCATTCAGAAAGTATCATTTGGTGAAGATGAACTGATAAAGAAAACCACAGATGGCCAAGGAAACTCCTCAACGGTACCGTTGTACCATATTCCCGTTACAAAAAATGAATTTAGTGTTAATTATAAATCCTATCTGTGCGCTAATGTCGACTTTATGCGATGTTAATCATTATGACATCGGTATCGGTTTTCCGAATTGGTGTTCAGTTTAGACTTTGTTTGTATTAGCTATTGGTTTTCCGTAGATAAACGCTCGTAAATAAATAACCTGTTTTTAGCTTTCAAATGGTATGGTATGGTTGTTGGTAATTCTTTAGCTCTGCCTACCCCACTCTGGGAATGAAGGCGTGAGTTTATGTATGTATGTGTAATGGATAAATCGATATTGGTTGCGGTTTTAACAGCTAGTTTTATTGTTATGGTTCTTATCTTCCATTATCTTGAGATTAGGCTCTTATTCCATTTATTATAAATAGACCTAGAGATTTTCCTAGCACGAACGACGTGTTGTTAGTGCTTGACACAATAAAAACATCGACCATCTTGTTATCGATAAGTCCACTTCAATGTCATCGAGCTATTTTCATTGAAGTATGTGCCTAAAATATTAATAAATTGAAAGTTTTGTTATTAACTTATTATTCTTATCTTACTTTTTAAAACACACCACATTGTTATATATAATATGATATAATGATTGTATTTTTTTCCTTATTGAAATGATTTTGCTATTTTCTTATTAGGCACTTCAATGAGCTTTAATTTTGATTATTTTCTTAATAACTATATTATAATGATGTACATTTATTTCCTCTATGACGTTGAAGTAGTGGTTATCGATAGCAGGATTGTCGATGTTTCTGTCGACTGTGTCAGGACTGTCGACTGTGTCAAGCACTAACAACACGTCGTTCGTGCTAGGAAAATCTCTAGGTCTAATTACGAGGGGCGTTCAATAAATTCTCGGTATGAGAAGGAAAACAAAAGCATACGATTAGTGTTTTATTTTTATTTTTCTATATATTCCCCCCCTATGTTTATACACTTATAAGATCTGTCAATTAGTTTTTTTAACCCCTCATAAAAATATTTTTTGTCTTTGGTGTCAAAATGCTCCAGCACCGCTGCCTTCAACGCTTCATCATTAGAAAATCGATGTCCACGAAGATCCTTTTTAAGGTTGGGAAACAAAAAGTAGTCGCTGGGGGCCAAGTCTGGACTGTACGGCGGGTGAGTAAGTGTTTCGAACCCAGATTCAAGAACAGCAGCCTTGGCAACATGAGCAGTATGCACAGGGGCGTTGTCATGAAGAAGCAGCACTCCTCTGGTCAATTTTCCCCTCCTCTTCTCTTTGATTGCTTCCCGTAATTGGCGTAAAATGTTAGCGTAGTACTCTCCTGTAATATTTAAACCCTTTTCTTTATAATCTATTAATAATATCCCTTCACAATCCCAGAATATTGTCGCCATGATCTTGCCAGCTGAGGGGACGACTTTGAATTTTACGTTTCCTTTAACGTGCCACTGCATCGACTCTTGTTTGCTCTCAGGGTCATAATGATGAACTCAAGTTTCATCTCCAGTAACAATTTTTTGGAGCAAACCATCAGGGTTTTCACCACACAGCTCAATGAAGTCGGAACAACAAGCAACACGCGTATGCTTCTGAGACGGTGTCAACATTCGTGGTACCCATCTCGCACTAACTTTGGACATGTTAAGATGATCGTGGATAATATCATGTATTGTACTAATAGAAATATTGTTTTTTTGTGTTATAGACCTAACCTTCACTCGACCATCTTCCAGTATAATTTTCTCCACTTTTTGACTGTTTTCTGGTGAAGTAGCTTCAACAGGCCGACCAGGTCTAGGGTCATCTTCTATGATCTCCCTCCCACGCTTAAATTCATTTGACCACTTTTGGACAGTAGATAATGAAGGAGCGGACTCACGGTAAACTAAATCCATTTCTTCTTTAATACACTTTTGATTTTTTCCCTGTTTAGTCAAGAATTTTATCACGGCTCGATGCTCCAATTTAATTATCATTGTAAAATCGCTCATGGTGATCACGTTTGTTCAGCAGTAGCAGAAAAACAAAAGAACGAATAGGCTTCAAATTTACTTTTTTTTAGTGTCAATGAATGACTCTTCGCGGCCAGTATTAAGAAGTTTACTAAAAAGGTTTGCAAGATACCAATACCGAGAATTTATTGAACGCCCCTCGTATAAAGCTTGTTTTCAGAACCATATTTCTTTTTAGCGATAAGGATTTTACTTTTCAGTTATAAGAGCTGACATTTCGTTTACATGATTAAATGTTATTAGGCCCAATGCGACGTTAACTGGCTAGTATGTATGATTTTTTTTTAAGTCGCAGTTATTAACTAACTGCTTAAAAAAATGTTTTTTTTGAGATTTTAAGAAGCTATTATACAAAAAGCGTAAACCGATAAATATTTAGCGATTTATCAAAGTATCCATACATTTTGTCAGTTTTTGAAATTCATTTACGATGGCGTTATGCATCTTGTCTAGGGTCTAGGGTTATTTTATTTATCTCTATTCTTGATAGACTTGAATCAAGTTCGACGTGTATAAAAGATTTACAGATATTTTAAATTATGAATCCGAGTTGGCCTAATCTACAATATGAATGATGACTGAATTGACATTTCGAGCTTCTATCACTACATAGTATAAAACAAAGTCGCTTGCGCTGTCTGTCCCTATGTATGCTTAAATCTTTAAAACTACGCAACGGATTTTGATGCGGTTTTTTTTAATAGATAGAATGATTCTTAAGGAAGGTTTATATGTATAATACATTCCACGCGGGCGAAGCCGCGGGCGGGTCGCTAGTTCGACATAAAAACCAAATAGTTTTTGACCTGCTATCGTATTATCAACGTTTTGACAGCTCTTATTTGACAATAATATTCAAGTAACATCTGTTTGACCATAAGGCTAGCCAGTTCGGAGCAGACCCTTACAGGTTCTGAACTCCTGGTAATAGGATGACTACACGCCCTTATTCGAATTATTTTCAAATTACATCAACTTGACAAACTGGATTCCTTCAAAATTCAAAATTCATAATATTCAAAATATTTATTCAGTAAATTGGCCACATGAGGGCTCTTTTACACGTCGGTAACATGGGAATCTACTAGCGCTTCGGACAAGATCATCATTGCGGAGAAGAAGCGCCGCAAGAAACTCCAGCAGATGGTCATTTTTTCAATTATTAAATACAATCATAATTAAAAGTATCTAAATTACATTACAAGGTAATAAAGTAATAAATTATTATTTTTAAAACTAACACAAATAAAATAATTGTAAATGTAAGGTGAATAAAATTATATTAAAAATAATGACTACTTAGGAGAACAACATGACGAGGTCTCTAACGTCAGGAACGATAATTAAATTAATTAACAGAAAAACAGGCCCTTGCAAGCGTGAACAGACCAGACCCCACAGACAGCACCCGTTCACGAGTATGACGCGTATCTCAGCCATCGTCTCCCTCAACCATGTGGTCGGGAAGGTCCGACCCGATCAACTTCAATAATAATAATGACAGCAGCGTTAAAAACAATGCCATAACAGGTCAAGTTCGATTTAAATTTTATCGCCTTGAATAGCGGCAGGTATCATACTTCTACGGTAGGCAATATTCGGATTTGACAAAATCACTAGAATTTTCAAAAACGGGTTTTCATTAGACGCAGCTCCTTTTTTAAATATATTTGACAGTATAACGAAAGTCTTTAACGATGACTGACCGCTTCATTGACTTTAATAAAACGCTTTCGCTAGTAGGAAGCTTCCTTTTATTTTAATTTATTAATTTTCTATCGGTTTTTACTATGTTGTAATAAAATACATGTAAACTTTTCCCGTTAGAAATCACCAAACGGCCTGTTTACGATATTTTTATGGCATCCGTGACTACTGAAACGAAAGATCAAAAAAAACTTCGTGCGATATCGCGTTTCTGATCTGTGACACGAAAAAATAACGTATACATACATATACCTTCACGCCTGTAATCCCAGAGAGGAGTAGGCAGAGCTACAGAATTACCTACAACTTTAAAAATAACGTATAATTTAACCAAATACCGATACATACCTACATAAAAAACGTCTATACATATGGCACTGCCATATCAAAAGTGTAGTAACTCAAAATACAACTGTATTTCAAAACTCAACTTATATAAGCAATACCTTATATAATACAACGTCTATGAGCTTGAAACCAAACGAACAATGATTTTGAGTTGATACTGTCTTGATCTAGCAGTGTGAATATCGTATTTTTGTACAAACGATCTAAAGATTTTATTTATCAACTGGGTTCTTGGGTTTCACTCAGAGATAAATTAAAAGAAATGTTTATTTTTTCTGTCGCGTCGCAATAATAAAATATATCTTTGAAAATATTATGTATGCGTCAAAATTCATGGTCTTCCTTTTATTTCTGACACTATGTTATTTAGCAAAAAATGAACCTTATGGTGAAGCCTTTCGATCGGTATGATAAACCTAAAGGGTAATTACTTTTTCTCGTGTAACGGGTTCGATTCCCGGTTCAACCATGTAATTATTTAAATATCTAAGAAAGCAGTTTTAATTATTTTTTAAATTCAAATAATGTCTTCTTTCAGTAAAAGGTTCCATTTACAATAATCAAGGTACTTTCCTTCCATGTGGCATAGCCGTGGGACGCCCTGTATAGACGGCGGGAAGTGGCTTTATTGTATACTACGTGCAGAAAAAACAATACCTCATTTTACAATTAAGTCCATTTATTCGCTGTACAAAAATAACAATTAAAACACGACTAACTGAATTAAACAATTGAAATGGAATGCTCGTTTAAATATGCAAAAGGCATTTGGGTCTGTTAATGATTTATGCGTGAAATCCCATAAAATCCCTTAGCGAGGTATCAAAGATCCCAGAATGTACACGGGTTTTTTTCGGGATAATGAAGGGTTCCCTCGGGATAAGTTACACTGTTATACGGGACAATTTAGTTACGAAGCCAAAAATACCGGCGTCTGGCCGAAAATAATTCGATTGGATGGTAAACAAATATATTGTTCTTTTACCAGATTGGTTTTAGGATGGAAGATTGGTTATTGAACTTAAGTTAGCAGCGTCTGGTCTATTTTAAATAATAAGTTATTTATTTATTTGGCTAAAAAATGAAACTAATCACTGTCTAAATAACTAACTAATAAATGAAAGGACTCATATAATATCGAGCGAAATGAACTTCAAGAAATTCGTTTTATTATATTTTTATTGATTTCATTAATTTGCATGTACACTCTGTAATTCTCATTGTTTCATTTGGCGTCACTGAACAATTTATCTATCTGTCAAATTTAACTATTCAGCCTTAGTCACACGTTGCGAGCTGCTGCGCTGACAACGGATTGTTACTGCCTTTGTTTGTTCACATGTAAGCTCTGTGATACTATGCAACTGGAATAAACTACAGTCTAGCATTTACTGAACCCATGCAAGATATATTAGCAGTCACGTCCATTTCCTTAAGAATACGACGAAGAAGATTGTTTTATTGGACAAAAAAATGACAATCGCAACAAACGTATAATATATTGCAAGCTCCGTGTCGGGTGAGTCCATTTTATCTTGAACCAAAGGATGCTCGCGACTGCTTATGCGTAGAATTAGTTTCCCGCTACTGCCCTGTTTTTTGATCCCGTTGGGAGTCTATTTCCAGTTTTTTTTTTTTCGTTGAACCTAACCTCTTCCAAATTTCAAGTCCCTAGGTCCAGCAGTTTTGTCTGCGCGTTGATAGATCAGTCAGACAACTTCTCCTTTTACATACATATGTGACAAAGATAATTATAATGTTGGTCTTACCAATAAACTGAAAGGATTTGACTGAATTACGTTTAAGAAGGCTAGCTCAGGATATGTATTATTAAATGCTTTCACTCATATAGGTGTATTTCGTTAATGTCGAGTTATTTATAGACGATCACCGTGGACAATGGTTTGGTTAAATAGTATTTTCTCTTTTGGACTTGGCAGAAGCACATGGGGTTAGTTCCACACGCTTATGTGAAGTCACTGGAGATACTACTTACATTAAATTTGAAAAATTACATGCCCCATCCCGCCACACGTAATTCTTGACTAATTCGAGAAAAAGTATGTAGCTTGTGTAACTTCGAACTTCGGTTTTCAAAGTAAAGCCCCAGGCCAGTAACTGTGGTGCGGTAGTGCAAGTGACGTGAGCAGCCTTTGTGGTGGTGTAACGCGAGTGGTCAATGAAAACGTAGAATCTTGTAGCGGTATCCGAGTAGCAAGCCGGCAGTTGACAGTAACTAGCTTGATACACTGTACGAGTAGCTATACGCAAACTTGCGCGGGCAAGCTTGGCATTAGGTTTAATAGGTACTACTAATATCATAAATGCGAAAGTTTGTGTGTGCGTGTGTGTGTGTATGTGTGTTAGTTTGTTACACATTCACGCTGCAACGGCTGGACGAATTTGGATGAAATTCAAAATGGAGATAGATCCAACCCCGGATTAACACATATACGGACGAAGTCACGGGCAAAAGCTAGTATTAAAACCGAACTAAATAAATTAATGCTTACACGTCCACTATAAATGAACAATTACATTTTGAACTGATCGTGTAATGTTATATGTTTATAAGGGATCAAAAGAATAATATTACAACAAGGTTTTTCCTAAATAATACAATAACAAAATTTTGTTAATTAAGATGAAGTCCAATTATGAAATTGGTAAAAACCCCGACGAAATTCGACTTCTATATTCAGAGCTGATAAATTTTAAACGGCACACCCAATTTTAATTAAACCTAGCTAAGATCCACATTCAATCGTGATGTTAAAGTGACAAAGTAACTAAGTGTATAGCTACTTATAAGACCAACCGTATCTTATTTTTCAGGGTTTTAGACCGTTAATTAAATATGGTACCAATTTAAATTTAAAACCGATTCGTATCACACTTCAATCATTAGGAAACATGCCATCAAAATTGTGTTCTTATATGAAACACTACACACACAATATTTAAAAAAAACTCCCGAAGATATAAATAATTTGAGGCATTTTTTTTTTTTTTGTAGCCGTAATGATTAATCTATAGTACCTACAATTTTTATCTCTCATTTAATAATTAAAGAACAAATCTTTGTTAAAATAACAATACAATATTATTATTTTAAACATAAATCTTACATTGAGCTTTACTAAGAAGTGTAATAAAACTTTTAAAACTTACATAAACGTTTCTTTCCAACCTGTAACTTTCTTCCAAACACTTACGTCACTATCCTACACTCAACACAGCGCAAAACATATTTTCAAACACAAACAACTGAATAACGCTGCTCAGCGGATCGCCGCGTAAGTATCCCGAAGAAATACCGCGTGCCTCGACACGTCCCAGGCTCCGAACGGTCCAGAGTCATCTAAAAAACAACTCCTTCAAGCTTATTGCATAGCGTTTCACGTCAAAACTTCACTCGGTCCGTACCAACCAACTTGCAACCTTAGCCAATTCACTCAAAGTTCAAAGGGAAATTCCAACGTAAGCTCTTTTATGTTTGATGTAGAGGGAGATAGGGAAGCACAGATGCTGCGCATGCGATTTCGGGGAGTACGCACACACATGTGGATCCCTGTAGTTGCGTTTGTGTGTGTGCAGACGGGGCTACATTGTTTGAGCCGGACGCTTTTGTTGAGGATAACTGGGCCCGGGACGTGTGATAAACACTGGTGTAATAGCTACATATATGATAAAGTTTATCAATGTGTTTGTTTGGTCAGTGCTCAGTCATATATGACAGCGGTTTTCTTGAAGATTTCTGGGGTTCCGTACGCAAAGATGCCAACTACAAACTATTTGTATACGTCTCTTCGTCCGTCCGTCCGCTCATCCAACCGTCTAAACTGTCATTTGTCATTGAGCGACAGTTTTAAAGGCAGCGCAGTCGAACGAATTTTGTCGGCAGAAATAAAATGTTTAATGTGTGCGCTCCATTGATTTTTGAATGACCGATTTGAAACTGCATGTAATCTGTTAATCTACGATGCCCTAAAGGAAAATAATTGGTTTGCTGATTACAATCTCGTCAAATCTTACTATAATTTATCTTATTTTACTGATAATGTGAATGATTTAATGTTTGTTACTCAGTCACGATTGAACTGCTCTGAACGGATCCGAATTAAATTTGTCAGAGATAGATTAAAGTCTGGAATAGCACATAAGTTACTTTTATATCCCGGAGAAATTTGACAGTTCCGGAAAGAACAGCGATAAACGATTTCTACGTGGACGGAACCGCGTGCAAAAGTTTGATATTGATATAGCATCTACAGTATTCTTCACAATTTCAATGACGACACAAATTTGTGTGTCGAACAACAGTGTTCCTAGATCTAGGATATTTCTAGGATATTTCTATGTATTTAAGTATGTACTTATTTCTGATTGCCCAAAGATCACCTTTTGTACACAAATTTGTATTTTTATGCAATTAAGTTTAAATAAACATAGACACCTCCGGAGATCCTAGAGCTGTTGCTTACCTCTCCCAAAGGACTGGGCTAGCTATCCAGAGAGGTAATGCAGCCAGTGTCATAGGGACCATGCCGTGAGCGGACCTGCTAGAGGGGGTGTTCTTTTTATAGTGGTGATTATTATTTACATCATTAATATCTGAGTAGGTAGCTTACTTTAATTTTAATTTAAATAAGTTTAGTTTTAACTTTTAATTGTAGTACCTATATTATATAATAAATAATAAATAAATAAATAAATATTTCTCTATATAGTAGCATGTACCCATAGTAGCCTAGCGCTTCGTTTGGGACTAGGTTAATTTGTTTGATTGTCCCGTGATATGTATTTATTTATGTATAACGCATTCATACTTCGAGACAATTCAGAACCTCAGTGCGCAAGTATGACTGGCACCCGACCGTTTTTTATGGAATATCTTTAGGGTAAAGGTGGCCTTTACCTGCCATCAATCTATTAGTTAAGTGAATTACTCACTCTACGCACAAATAGTCCATTTAAAAAGCTGAAGTTTCAAAATTTTACCAAAATAGTGTTTTTTATGGAATTCGTTATTTTTAGTTCATCAAAAGAATTGTGTCTTTTAAACCATGATTACATAGTTTTTACAAGTTAAGTGTTTTGAAAGCGGTATTTACTAATAAATAATATTAAAACAATTTTGCTAACTACATACATACATTACCTTCGAATATGTATGATATATTTCCCATTAATATGCCTACGCCGTCCTTCTTAATTTTAAAGATCCGTATGTTTTTAACTGTTATTGATAGTAGGTTGTTTTTTTTCAGAGTATGTGTTATTTCAGTAGGTTCACTCATAAAAAAAGTCAAATAATAAATAGGGTCCATTAATAGGAACCATTATTTAATGTATTTTTATTTTTGATGTAACAGTACAAACCTTGGAGAATAGCAACAAATACAAAAAATAGTAAAGTGTGAATCGGGCTTGCGCTGATTCAATTCAAAATCGAATTTAAGTTGAAATATAACAACACTATACTTCATTTAATTTAGAATGAGAAACCACAACAACATTATATTGCTCGTGAACTGTAATCTCTTTACAATTTGTACTAGAGTAACAATTGACGACACGCAAATAAAGTGACATTAAAACAATTTTATTTTGCGGCTCCCAGACTATTGTACTGTACTATTGGCTAGGTAATAAATAGTTGACCAAACGCAATACAATGTTATTGTGGTTTCTCATCATAAAATAAATGAACTATAAGCTCAGTGCGCGAGTCCGACTAGCACTGTACAGGTTTTTATTTTATTTTGCATTCTAGATTTTTCTTCCTCCTGAAGTAATAAATATTACCTATATTAACTCTGTTTTTTTTATTTTATTTTTCAAATGTTTACCTTAATTACTGTTATATTAGCGCAGGCGAAAACTACACAAAGTTTATCTGCCGCCGATATCACTCCGTTATTTCTTACTATTTTGTAAACCTACTTAATACAACTTATTTATAATATTTAATAAGTGAATGCGTGTTGCTTAAATTTTTGGACCCACCTAGGTAAGAAACTTTCATTATGTTAAAGCAACGGTGCGGGTTATTACATATTCTTTCACATGTTTCTAGAGATAACTCATTCAAGTTAACTGTATGGTAGCAAAATATTTTTTCTCAAAAATGACCGAAAAAGTTGACATTACTAACTCCATACTGAGACGCGAAGTACATAGAATACAGACAGTACCCAAATTAAAAAAAAAAATATATTGCGTGCTCGCTGCACAAGCCCGCAATGTTGCATACAAATTTCATTGTTATCTGGTTTATAACTTTTTTAAAAGTGAAAACGGCCATAATAAAACGAGGGCACAAGTCTTAAACATCCATATTATATTCGAAACGTAACTTTTTTATCTGTGTCTGGAATAACTTGAGTTTTTTTTTTTAAAAAAGCTTGTCATAAACATAAAGCAAGCTCAAGCTCGTCCGTTTAAACCAATACTCGGCCCGCAATTGCCTGCTTCACTGCTTAGGAAATAATGTACTATTAAATTATAAATTACTGTTGCCTGTCACTGTTTGTAAAAATACTTTAGCGGTATTAAAAAGGCATTTAATGTTTACACAGCGATCCTCTTTTCGATGTGTGTGGGGCGAAGCGCATTTACTAAACTATGCGGAAAATGTTCAAGATCGTATCTACGTGGGAATTTCATTAATAGCAGACGCTTGCTTCGTGAAAACAAAAACTTACGAAGGCATAACATTGTATAAACATTTCCCAATTTTAGTATCACATAGGTAGGTACAGTCGCCTACAAAGCGATGTATGCACTTTTGGATCTCATTACAATGCAATAAGGTGAAAAAGTGGATACATCTCTTTGTAGTCGACTGTACTATTACTATTTTTTACCTTTTATGGCGATGATAATATTGTACCTTTAGAACAATAGTGACCTAATTCAGAAATTACAGAGTTAGCTCTCAAAAATGTTTTTTTTTTTATTTTTTTTTTAATATGTACCAAGATCCTAAATCACTGCCAATATAGTATGTGTACAGGTTAGCCTTAAAAGTAGCCTTATAACACTTTAGTACCTTGTCGTTTTAACGCTTTCAGAGATAAGTGCAGCAGTTCACACATAACGTTAACATGACAAAGCACTGAACTTTTCAGCTGCTTAATAAGTCTGTACCTAGACCAAGCTACCAAGCCAAGTTGGCTATGGTCCTAAATTTCCACATGGTGGAAACCAAGCCACAGAAGAAGAGGCAGAAGAACAGAAGAGATGAAGGGACACCACATAGGTGATCTGAGTAATGGAGAAGCCTGAGGGAGACTAGCATAGCAGTGGGACAGAAATAGATGAGAAGATAACGACGAAGGTAATATTGTTGGTAGTGACGTGTGAAGAGTGCGAGTATTGGTTTCTCAGTCTAGGGTGATTAATTTGTAGTTAAGTAGTACTCATAGCACAAGCATTGAGCTTAGCTTGGGACTAGGCTAAGTCGTTTAAGGTTGTCCCTTGATCTTTATTATTGTTTGTTATAGAAACTAAGTACATTGGGTCATTGTAATTGGAACCATATTGCCTGGTGGGAGGACCTTATGCAGGGTCCATCCGGGTTGGTACCACCATCTTATCCATTGACCTACCGCCAAGCAGCAGTGTTTGCATTGTTGTGTTCCGGTTTGGGGATAAGACAGCCGGTGAAAATACTAGCATAGAGGCATTCCATCTTACTCCTCAGGATTGGCAGTGCATTTGCAGTCTTGTGAATGCGAATGTCTATGGGTCGCAGTTTCCACTTACCATCAGGTGGCCTGTCTGCTCGTTTGCCTTCCTATGCCATATAAAAAAATACTAGCCACCAGTGGCGAAGCGTCACGTAAATAAATAGGCAAGCCGGAGCAAAAAAAAGGTGTATGGCGTGTGTGCTTGTTTGCCCCTTCCGTGACTTAAAAAAAACATACCTTAAAAAATGGATGTCGTCTTTCTAGTTCTCAAAAAGCAGTGCTGAAGTGTCGCGTGCATTAAAAGTGCGCGGAAAGGCAATTCTTGCTTTCCAAGTAGTACTACCGTATCAATTAAACGTTTCAATAAATTTCGATTACGTTCCACTTACGATTGTGGGCCTCAAAATGATTACCAAAAAAAGTTTAAATTCTACTGTTACCAAACTCATGTAATAATATACAACTCCGTATATGTTTCTCGCTTTGAGCATGTTTTCTAGCTGAATTACTTATAGAAAATAGAATAAGTTTTTTTTTCTTGCCTTTTTCGTGCTTATTAAGATAAAATCTTAGAAAAAATACAAATTTATTTCCCTATTTCTGGGCGGTTTGCCCTTCGGGAATATAATAAAAACTAACCTAACATAACCTATTTTTTTTACGTACTTTAATTCAAACCGTAATGTTTCAGTAATAATTGATTTTAGAGAAAAGTTTGTTTAAAAAAATATGCTTGTTTTAGTATATTCTAAACAATTAAATCATCATAAATAGACCTTATATTGACATAATTTTCAAGCATCAAAATTTTCTAAGTCCCTGACGCCTTGAAAATGACCACCATTTGAACCCCTATAACTCGGCCAATTTTGATTTTAGAGAAAAGTTTTTCAAGTAAAACATGCTTATTTTAGCGTGTTCTATACGATAAAATCATTTAAATTAGGTGTCATAATGATACAATTTTGGCGAAATCCTGTCCTGCGTCCTGCAAAGTCCTGCGTCCCCTAACTGAATTATATAAATTGTGAATATCTGCAAAACCTGTTCGATTCCAAACACTGCTAGAATTGGAAAACAGCAAAGATGAATAGCAAAATAATTTGTTTAATTTGCAGCTGCCAGTCAGCCAATTGTATTTGTAATTCGCTGTGGAAATGTTTGAAGAATCCATCTCTACGCCTATAATCAATTTTTATGTCTGGGCGAGCGCGTCCTAATCCTAACTTAATGACATGTTTCTTATTTCCAAAGGATAACTTTGAAAAACATGTTTGTTCATTAAGTAGGTAATCTGTAAGATAACACTCAATTTGCACCAATGCGGCCGTTTGTACTTTGAGTACAGGCAAAAATATTTAAAAACCAAACCACGAATATAACCTAAAATAGATCGAAGCAAAAATAACAATATTTAGGTACTTAACGAAATATAAACAAACCTCCGTTGTCGCCACGAATCTGCAAATAACACAATCCAAACAGAAAAACATTCACAGAACACTAAACAAGCTAAATTTCACTAGTTGAGTCTCATAAAACACAATAAGTTAAGTAACAACACAAATTTAACTATAAATCAAAACAAAACACCGCGTATTAGCGCGAGGACGCGAAAGTAATGGCGTAATGAAAAAACTAAAAAGTAGTTGAAGGTCGTGAGGCCAGGGGGGAGAGAGACGGTTGTTGAGTTGAGTGTCCTTGGGAAAAGAAAGTTAACGCATGCACTTTAAGTTCAAAATTGGATGCAATAAGCCGTAGTTCGTCGGCCGGACTTGCGTGCTTCTCCCTCTTGCGTGCTCACACAGGTGCCGCTGTGTCTGTGTGCGAGTTTAAAGCTAATGTAGCGCTATAATATTATACCATTTGGTTTGAATTTGTTAGTGAGGTCCGGCGCCGAGTCACCGGCTTGTATGGCGGTTTTAATTGTGGGTGTAAGTTCGAGCGCGCGTAGTGAAAGGTAACTGAGCATGTGTGCGTGTATACGAAAATATTGTTCTTGTTTCTTTCTAGTAATATAGGTTAGTGAATGATTGCGAGCGAGTGATAGATTTCGGCTTGGTAAATAAATAAATTTGAATTGCGGCGTTAGTGCGTGTTCATTCATCGTATTATGAAGCAAGGTAAAGCTATAGTACACCGGGTTACTTTCGGTTTTACGTTTTGTTGTTTGTATACCTAGTAGGTACCTACTCTATGCATAGGAATTTTTAGGGAAGCCGCTGGGAATCGGGTTGTATGGACGCTTCGCTACTGCTAGCCACTAAATGAAATGAAACATCAGCTTCAACCGAAATGCTTTCCATTGGATCGAATACACGACTTTAATTGCAGTCATGTATTCATTGCGTTTGTTGTATTGAGGTATCGTGATTGCGCGGAATGATTCGACAAACACCGGAACACGCATACAATTTGCAAATATGAATAACAATTGGACGAGAGTATCGTTTTAGTCTTGCATCCTGCAATGTTTTGGAGTGTTGAACTGTTGATTTTGTAATTATTTACAAATTGCCTGCTAGGTTAATCTATCCAACAATTGACAAGATTTCATATTTTCAAGACTTTAATTTTATTCGTTTTATAGATACTGTTTGGAAAGAGGAAGACACTAATAGTTTTATTTTTTCCCTAGGATGTATAATTATTTTATTATTAATTTATTAAGATGTTCTTATTCTAAAAGGGCGTAACTTCATTTCTACGACACAATGGACATATACGTTAGTCCAATCTGTATAAAAAAAAAGTTTTTCTTTTTAATAATGGCGGTCAACCGATCTCAAGTATCTATCCATCTGTCAATAGTGTCAATGTCAAACTTGAAGTATGACAGCTTTTTTTCTCGTGAAAAAGGCAATGGTATTATATCTATTCAGGCTTAGTATTGGTAAAACTCGTTTTTTTTTAACTTACTTGTAATTTTGTCAATAAAGGAAAATAAATCTAAATAAATGTTTTGCCGTGTTCAGGAGGCAAAACCCTTTCGATTCGTATAGTAATTTGCAGGTGTCACCAAAATGAAATGTTGCCAATTGTCATTTTAATGGATTACTAGCTGGTCCACGGTGGGCCTTTATCTATTTAACCAGATACAAAATATTTTCACTGCTTGTTTGTACATATACGAAATGGTAATGTTCGTTAAATCTAATCAACACCTTTATTTAAAAGTGCAATTGGGATTGTTCATATTTTTTAAATTACTCTAATTTGAGGAATTTGGTTTTAAAGCCGTTCTGCATTATTAAGTTTTTGAAATATTTATCTATTTCAGAAATTTAAACAAAAGTATATTTGACCTTTGTTTGACTTTCGTTTTTGGCTTGAAGCCCTCCTAGGTGTATCTCACGGGTTAGGCGAAAATCGCTTGAAATGGTATGTTTTATTTCACTATTAGAACCACTTTTTTTCATTAGATATCATTTAATAGTTGTAAATTAATAGAAAATGCCAATCCAATTTTAAAATAATCATTTCATCTATAAAATGTCAGCTGAATAAATAAAGATACTACAACAAAACTATTGGGACAAACACAAAATTAATAAAATTGGTCTCTTACAATTACTATTCTTTCGAATTAGAATATTAAAACCGTGAGTATTTTTTTTTGGTCTATCCCAATTTAGAAGTCTTCTATTTCAAAACAAGTTGAAGTCACAGCCAAGTAATACATTATTAATACAAAAAAGCATACCTGAAATGCCGTACAAAATATGTAACAACATAACTACTACAGGATATTGATAAAAGTTAAAAAAAAGGAAATGTACCAGAATTTTTAAACGATGTCAATCCACATAATTGAATTAAATTTTATATTTAAAAACGATTTAAAGATGTGAGATTAGCGACTTGCATGCAAATTTGTTATAAATATTTTGACCATAATTAGTTAGATAATTATATACGCTCTCATATAATGTATGCATGAATTAACGTATAAATAAAATATTAGGCATGCTGCATGTAAAACCGTGAAAGTTTGGTCGCAAGTTTCGTCGACAAACCAGGTTGCCCAAACTAGTTGATAGTATGGACTTATCCCCTAACTCTGGGTAGATGCATACAAACTGCCTGCCTATAGTTAAATGCGCGGAACTTCATTAGTTTACAAGTTAATAGCTCGTTTTTTAATTGTAAATAGAGTTGTTAAAGAAATAACATGTAACGATATGCCTCATGTAGTTTTCTCTTACTGCCCTATTACTTATTAATAGGAAATGCGGGCGAAGACACTACAAAAATAGATATTCAAACGAACTATTGTGGTCGCTTTGTCTAAAATCAGTGTGATAAAAACTACTGCGCAGCTCTGACTAAAGATTCATAAAAATGAATCGTAACATCTTATAATAATAAAATATCTAACTTCATAAGTCCATTAAATATTTCAAAAATTAGACCAACCACCAAAGCTTTGCAACAACCAAAGCACCAAATGATGCTGTCATAATATGAATTGAATTTTCCTACATATACACAGACTTAATTTTTAAATGCCTGCTTACAAACTAAATGTTACCTGGCGATCTCGTACCTACATACCCAAAGTCAGTAGCTACCTTTATTCTGGTCAAATACTTAAACATTTAAATTTTGACAGGCCTCAGAAATTCCTCCCAATGGATGGTGGTCTAACTTGTTTTAATGGTACAGTTAGCAGTATTGCGCAGTGCACAATGCCTTTCAATCAACATGTGATCCTGAATATCTGCTTATTTGTTCTAAGTAGCTAATCAATGTCTGCTTTAACACGTTGTATGTCACAAATTTCTCGCAGTATTTTGGCCTTAATATTTAGCAATTTATAAGATTGCGGTTGCTTCACCAAGATAGCCTCATTCTAACAGATAGTTGCGTCTCTTGTTGCCAGGCAGTACGACTGCTGGCCTATAGGACCCTTAACGAAAGTATTGTTAATGAAAGATTATTTGGACTGATTTGTCTTAGAAGCGCTACGTGGAATCGGTGCAGATTATATTTCGTCAACTACGATACTAAAATATCTATTTTTTACAGACCGCAGACGTCTCTGTCTCTCTCCATGGATGGTGGTATTTAACTGGTTTTAATGTTACAGTTAGCAGTATTGCGCAGTGCACAATGCCTTTTAATCAACCCGTGATTCCGAATATCTGCTTATTTGTTCTAAGTAGCTAATCAATGTCTGCTGTAACACGTTATATGCCAGACAATCTCATTTGAACTCAAATTTCTCTCAATATTTTGGTTTTAATTTTTAGCAATTTATAAGATTGCGGTCGCTTCGCCAAGATAACCTCATTGTAACAGCAGTGCTGCGTCTCTCATGGCCAGGCAGTCCGAATGTTGGTTGGTAGGACCCTTAACCGTCTTTTATAATATGTAAAAGGATAGTTAATGAAATATAATCAGCACCGATTCTGCCGAGCTCAATAACTCATTTCTTTTCCTTAGATAAATCTGACATCGATTATCTCTTTCTTGCGCAAATAGGCCATTTTTTCTCTTAACATATAAATCATAGTTGCATTCAAAATGCATTGATAACCCCAAGGTAGATGCCTCTATGTTACAAATTATATTACGTCATAATAACGTAAATGGACTTCTTTTTGTTCACATATTTTTCATTATTCTTATGGTTCTGGATAGCGATGGGCGTTCAGAATTGTTGGTGACAAAAACATAACATTGGTACAATTACTTTAAACCGATGTTACATGGCAGGTATTATAACCCTGGCTGCACCGCCTCTTTCATACTAAATCCAATTGCCTACAGGGCAATAGGAAATCAGCCTAAAAGCCACACACGTTCCCGGTATTCAGATTTCGTGTCTGAAACACACACATTTGTTGTTTCCGTATTGTTTTTCCCATTCTTTTCCAATCTTTTTAGCCGGAAAAAATCCTGCCGTAAAATGTAGGAACGAGTGTGTCAACATCATACATTTTGTATTAAATCGCTGCATTTCGAGTGGCTGAATTGGAAACCGTATACGGAATCCAAAAGAGAAGAGCAATGTCACGATCCTTTACTTGGAAATGCTAATATAATATGTAAATTGTTTGAAAGGTGTTCAATTTTCAGGTTTTCAACGCCAATAATCAGTTTGAACTTGACAAAACTTCTTAAAAATTCTATTAACCGGTTCAACGAACGAACTGTGTAAGTTTCCGAAGCCATTCCCGCCCGTCAGTATCACCGAACACATTATACGCCTTATTATTCCGACTTCAGTTTGACTTCGACTTTGACTTCGAATTGTCAGTCCCTTCAGGCCCAATCTCAGGTGGAGCTTCGATTATCCGTTTACAAAAGTCTCTAGCGCGATTCTCACCAAAACTTGTTTAATTAAAGTTTTTGCACTCTTTTTCCCTTTAGGCGGTGAAATAATCTTTTGCCGGGAACAGCGGAGTGACAGAGTAGGTCGTTATTTACAATTTTTGAAAATGTTTACTTATATCATTCAAACTCGGTTTTATATTGTCGCGTAAGAAACACTGCAAAAAGGTGCTAAGATTGAGTTTTTAAAATGTCAGTGTTTTAGGGTGTTTTATATTTCTGTTTCTTTTAAAGCCTATTGTTTACTTTTAGTCTCAAGCCTAGTTGGCCAAGATAAATCTAAGTAATAACGCATTGTTGCAACAGTATCGTGAATATAATGATGTAAATGAAGGTTAAATATCTACACGTTTAAAACTCCTTTATGGGTGAATGTGATGTGAACTGCAAACCTTAGGTAGGCAACCACTGCCACTAGCTTAATTTAAAAAAAACTTCTGCTCCATGGCTTCTCTGTTCACCAAGTTGGTCCAAGTTTTTGTACTCCAGTATTTGCTTTCGGGATTCGAGTTGGAGTTCCAATATGGTGGAAAGTATTTCTGCATTCGCGTGTTCGCCGTGTTAGAACACCCGGGAATAAGTTTTTCCGATCAGATTGCGAACTTTACTGCTGCATTGGGTCTGTAGTCGGGCGCTGTGACGTACTTTCTAAAGATAATTTCGTTATAACTTCCTTTTCAATATTATCGATTTAATGAACTTTAAAAGGGTAGGTTTTTCTTTATGTTTCTGATGAACTTTTTTTATTAGTTTGATTAGACGATTTTGTTATACATATGTCGCTGACTTACTACTTATGTTAAATCACAACAAAAAGCAAGCTTTAAAAACACCCACTTGTTGTTGCTAACCAACTTTAAATCATTACAAATCCTAAATGATCCATCAAAACTAAAAATGATGAAAGAAACCTAAAGATGTTTTTTAAATAACTGTTCTATTCAATGATACCCCATTCGTCATAGTCTAGTTACTGTCATTTCTCAAATGACACTCACAAGATTAAGACAAATCGATTGACATAGGAGTCATCATAATCGGTCTACGCGTTTAGTTTCTAGAGCGCCACAAAGGAATAAACATACACATTTAGGCTGATAAACACATTACCCTCCTCCTTTGGCAGTCGGGTACAAAATAGTTAACATTTCCTACTACAGTCCTTTTTTATGGCAAGAAGGCGAGCAAACACACGGGCCACGTAAAGGTAAGTAGGATCTATCATTATTAGGGTTAGGACTTTTGGTGGCATATCGTGGTTCCAGAATCCATGGAGTCGTTATTTCCTAATTATTATAACACGTGACACTTTGATTTTGACCATGGCTTTCACAGAGCAAAGATATCCTCCGTACCAAAATTAATTTAAACTGGCTTAGCGGTTCAATAAAAAAATGAATTTTGAAATATTAAAAACCGAAGGTCAAAATCAAAGTGGTATGTATTTTAATAATTAGGAAATAGCGACTCCATGGATTCTAGAACCACGATATGCCACCAAAAGTCCTAACCCTAATCATTATAGACATGACCCATATTTGTAGATATTGTAAATCAGGCCTATATCAATAGCATTATCTATAAATAAGCTACATTTTAGATATGACATGTGCTATCTATCTAGACAGTTTTATTATAGGAATGTTTCACAAAATATTTTTAATTAATACACAAAGTATATGTAGGGTTTTCTAAAACAACTATTTGATGCTGCTTTGATCATTTATTCCAAAGTATTTTTAAATGTTTTATGTACATTCTACAAAATTTTGAGAAGCTTGATCATAGTTGTTATTTAATACGGATATCTCCAGCCGGTGTCAAGACGGTACATGCCAGATCTGAAAAAAAAATGAAAATTAGGCTTTATAAATTAGGAGCCTATTGTTACAAAACATATTTCTTAACTGGAAATTTACTGTTATAACTTTAAGTTTACATAAAACTTTGTGAGTCCTTGTTTACTTCGTCATCATTATTTATTCATCAATATTTAAAATATTAAGATTTCTTTGATTCTTTAATAAGAAAAAATATGAACGTCAACAATCTAGTACCAAACTTGGCACCTTTTTTGATGTCACTACTTTTCGTGATACTAAAGAACTTGGCGATTTTTTTAAACTATGTTTTTGGTTGAATATAAATTCCTTTAAAAAAATAATCGGACACCCGCTATATAGGAACACTAATTGAATTTGGGTTAAGACATTTACCGCTAACCATGATTTTCATGCTTGGTAGCGTAAAATGGGAGAGACCTGGCCATCAGTGGACTAGTATATGCTGATAATGATAATATAGATTTGAATTTTAATCATTGATAGCTTACCCAGACTTCGTCATGATATCATTGCCCATGTGGAAATTGGAACCTCGGCAAGTGTTCAAAGTGATCTGCAAGTTGGTGGAGCACTGCTGACCAACCAGATGGTTGTTGGTCACGGTGGAAGCGAACAGCTCCCAGGCGCGGTTGTGGTTGCACATGTTGGTGAGGCAGCCCGGCTGGGAAATACCACCATTGGGGAAGAAGTCTACGTTGGCAATGGCCGAACCAATGCCAAGACCACCCAAGGTGTAGCCACCATCGGTGTGGATTGCCTCTACGTAAACACCATCGTTGGGCCCGAGGCGGTCCCTGCTGTAGACCCACAAAGGCCCAGCGGGATCCAAACCTATGGAAAAAGTATTTAAATTATTAAACACCTTAAAACTTTATTTAAAGATAATGTGAATAAATTCAAAAAATCAATGTGTAAAAATAGTCCTCATTTTCAATATTTTTATTTATTCATTCCAAAAACATTATGGTAACCATTTTATCGTAGGATAGGAGCACTAGTAAATTAAAGTAGTACCGTGTTATTATTTGATAGACAAAAATGTATGAAAACTTTAAATTTCCAAACTTGTGTCGTCTTTTTGCTTCAATATCTTAAAACATGTATAATGTCACATAGCAAAAAGTAACGATTTGATAATATTTTTACTACATAAAAGTTACTTTTACATTGAAATCTCATGCTAAAATTTTGTCGTCGCTTGCCATCAGGTTATACACCGTGGGCCCGAATAACCCGAGGGATTTTAACCATCGATTTTAGAGCCCAATTGGAGTATATAAAGTAGTATAACATGTAGTCCAATAACGCACGATTCCCGAGATTTTTATTATTTAAAAATCAATTCCATAGTTAATTTAATTTGAACTCTTGTCACCTTAGCTTAAAGCATTATTTACTAAGAAAGATTCATGTTGTAAGTAGCACTATCATCAACATACAACATAAATTAATTAATCGATTTCTTAGTAAATAATGCTTTAGGTTAAGGTGACAGAGTTCAAATTAAATTAACTATGGAATTGATTTTTAAATAATGAAAATCTCGGGAATCGTGCGTTATTGGACTACATGTTATACTACTTTATATACTCCAATTGGGCTCTAAAATCGATGGTTAAAATCCCTCGGGTTATTCGGGCCCACGGTGTATAAAGGTCTTATTTTATCTTATCTTATATTACAGATGGGCCCTTTAGGATACACTTCGACCCTTTATGATCTTTTGTGCAATTAACCTCTTACACACTCAGCTGTTCGAATGTGCTGGATTCCTCACGATGTTTTTCCTTCATCGTATGAGCATCGGGTAATGCACTTAAGTTAGAAAAACTCATTGGTATATGGTGACCGCGGGGGTTCAAACTCGGTACCTTACGATCACTAGGCCACCGACGCTCTATAAAGCTATGTAATTCGGTTGTCAGGTTAACGACATTCTGCAGCGTTCTAAATAATTATATTATAAATTAGTAAACAATTATTGGTTACAGAATTATCAACATTTTTTAGAGTTGTTGGTAATTCTGTAGCTCTGCCTACACCATTCTGGGAATGAAGGCGTGAGTTTATGTATGTATAAATTAGTAAACAGCTCAAAATATTACCGGTGACTCGGCGGACCTGGCCATTTACTTCCCTGCCAGCGTTGCCGACAAGATGAGCGCCCAAACTGAACCCGACCAGGTGCATGTTGTTGAAAGGTACGCCGGTGACCTGGTTGAGGAAGCGGAGGAACTGCCCCAAGCCACGGCCCACGGCTGGGATGCCGCGTGCGGCAGTCGCGTAGTCAGAAAGAGCGAGCCTCCTCCAGTCCACAACGATCACGTTGGTTTCACCTTTGTCAAGATATGCTGAAAATGACGAAGTTCATATTACACACCATTTTAAAGTAAAATCGCAACATTCAAAATCGTTAATGTTTGCGTTTAAATTAAGCGCAACAATGATCATTATCAATTAGGATATCTATCATTATCATAGATTAGATAATTTCTCGAATAATCCGATTGCAAAAAATACTTATTATATCGCCTGACATTTCAAACATAATCTAATTACTTTTTAATAAAAAAAGGAAAACTTTATTTACTCATACACTTCAACACATGGTGAAAGGACCCGTCCGGAGCGATACCATTGTCATATCTTTTAAGGTCACAGCTCATTAGAATCACCCAGCACCTGACCTGCACCGCCTCGCCTCGTGGTTAGTATTAAAAACGTTACGTAGCGTTGTTGATGTAGTGAGCGCATGCCCATACAAATACATATAAAGAATACTAACCGCCTCGAGGCGAGGCGGTGCGGGTCAGATGCCGGGTGATTCTAATGAGCTGTGATTTATAACCTACCGCCAAGCCAAGCAGTAATCGCATAGGTCTTCTAGTTTGGGGATAGGATAACTGGTGAAATGAAAAGCACAGAGGAATTCCATTTAAGTCCTCAGGGCTGGCAACGCATTTGCAGTTTTGTGATGGTAGTTTATTGGGCCTCAAATCCCGCTTACCATCAGGTGCCTTGTGTACTCGTTTGCCTTCTCTTTCCTTTTGTCAAACATACACAAAGAATGCTTCACGTGGCGTGATTGTTTCACTGCCTCGTGGATAGATTCTTACCGCTCCTGACGGAAGGGTTGGGTTCGGTCAGTTGGTTGCTGAGCCATCCGTGGGCGACGATGACTGTGTGGTGGTTGGCGTTGAAGTTGGAGTTGGTGATGGAGTTCGCGTTGTTCATTACCAGAGTCTGGGCGATGATTCGGTTGCGGCTGAAAATTAAAACGGACGCGTAAAAATATATCGACGGGTATAAATTGTTTTGGAATACATACATACATAAATTCACGCCTTCATTCCCAGAGTGGGGTAGGCAGGGCTAAAGAATTACCAACAAGTCTTACAAGTTCTTGATAATTCTTTAACCACATTTTGCACAAGTAGGCTAAGATGTTTCCCAGTGCATTAGTGACAGGTGGCAAGCCCATCGCCTAACAGTACTACAAGCCTTTATTCCCTTAGTCGTCTCTTATTGTTTTGGAATATAGCATCTTAAAAACATTACAACGCGTATAAAATATATGAAATAAAAACGCGACTAATTGAGAACAGGCTTTAAATAACGTAACCGCTTCTTCATAAGTATGACGGAAATAGAGGCTAAAAAAACCGGGCTACAGCATGTCGGACCATGCTCAGTGTAGGGTTCCGAAGCCGTTACTACAAACAAATTTGACCTCGTGACAAACTTAACTTTGCTTTTGGGAAACTGTTATCCCCATACATCAACATATGTCGTGGTCAGTTTAACAACTCCGCAAATAAGTTTTCGGTAGGTATATACATTTAAACCTTTTGTAACTCAAGAATCACTGAAATTTACTTAATAGTGAGTGAGTTTTCGTACTAAATCGAAAAATTGTTATCTCATACCCGCAATATTTTGGAAAGACATATTCAACGGCACCACACTATGGGGTAGACGAGAAAAAAAAATACATCTCCACGTTGGGTAGGGTTCGGGTGGGTTTTGCCACTAACTTTACATTATATTAATATTATGACTAAATAAATGTATGACATTCTACATTGTGGTTAAACCAATTATGACTCCGTATAATTACGACAGGGAACAATTATGCCATAGTACAAGTTATGCCAAATAAAATATATGAGCATCAACTTTATGCGTAATGTGTTATGACAATCGAAATTATGACAATATTTGTTATGCGACCTCCACGTGACGTGTAGGGGAGGTACAGTAAAAAAAATCGGGTGCTCCTTTAATAATGTGCGACATTAAAAAATCCTTGTAATTTTGGACCATTTTGATTTTTAGACTTACCGAGTATACAGATGGTAGCTGTTGTCAGCGGGGTTCCTGTTGATCTCCTCGAGCAGCGCCATGTTTGGCTCGGCTTCCAGGTCTATGTCATGCATCAGGCCGTCTCCACCCGCCATTTTCATGTAACGCGGGTATTTATAGTCGGCCTGATCATTTTCAGCCAACGGCGAGGCGGCGACGTACGCTGGCAAAAAAAAGAGATTTACAGGATACTTTATAACTACTATTACTATTTACTTTAGAATTGATGGGTACCGTTTTGATCTAATAGAGCAAACGTACAAATTAACTTCTTGCTTTTTGGAAAGCGCTGGTAGGCAAAACTGTACGAAGATTTGTAATATGGTTTACTGTTTTGACTGTCCACGTTTAACTGAATATTAACTAGACTGAATTGCGATGAATTGGAAACCTCCATGGTAACGTCATTGCACAATCAAACTCGTAACTAGTTCTGTCTAATCCTTTGGAAAAAAAAATACTTCCACAAATATTCTGCTCGGTGCAATTTTCAACATTTATTAAAAGCTCACGATCATTTTATCGTTAGTATCACATTTTCAATTAGATTTTCATTTTTTCTGCGAGTGGACAAGTTTAGTTTACGAGTAAGTTGCACGAAAATGGCACGAGTTACAAACGTCGTTTGTATTAGCAATGTTTATTTTAACAATTTAATTGCGGGATGTATAATTTTTTGGACATCCACTACAACTTGATAAAGAAGATATGACAGTATATAAAAAAATATAATGAAACAACAACGAATCAGTTGAAACAAAGCTTAGTTAACATAATGTTTTACGTTGAATATAAAAGGTATTTTGTGTAAGCACCAACCCTTTGTTTGGTAGAGACCTTACATAAAACAACTAAAAGCAGTGGAGGATGAAAATGGCAGAATATAGATAGTTTTTATGTACATACCCGTCACGACGATTAGAAACAACAACGAAGCTTTCATATTGGCAGTCGTGTACCGTCTAAAGTTTTCATTAAATGACCCAGTATTTATATTAAACAGATAATCAACAACGCTACTACGTATAAACACAAAAACAGATAATTCGGTGATTACTCATCAATCAAAGCTGATAGCAATTATAAATAACATATTTCAGATAAAAACATTTTGAAGGTTGACTTTGTATTTTCGCACATTATTTTCTTAACCGACTGCTAACTAAAAGAACGGAAATGAGTTTAAAAGGCATGGTATGTATGTAGTCAAAATTCGGAAGTTCCGCGCTAGCTTCTGAACTGTTGGACTGATTGTAATAAAAAGATCGGCCATACAAACGTGTTTATTTTTATTTTTATGGCATGGTATGGCAAACGAGCACACAGGCCACCTGATGGTAAGTGGAAACTGTGACCCATAGACATTCGCATTCACAAGACTGCAAATGCGTTGCTAACCCTGAGGATTAAGCTGGAATGCCTCTATGCTAGTCATTTCACCGGCTGTCTTATCCCCAAACCGGAACACAACAATGCGAACACTGCTGCTTGGCGGTAGGTTAATGGCTAAGATGGTGGTACCAACCCAGACGGACCCTGCACAAGGTCCTCCGCTGCTATACATAAAAAAAGTGTTATACAGATGCGTCATTCCAACTGCCGGTGGAATTTTATTTAACAACTTATTACTTATAATTTTATTAAATTATCTTATAAACACATAAACACAACAAAAACATCTTAGCCTATTTGTGCAAAATGTGGTTACAGAATTATCAACAAGTTTTTAAAGTTGTAGGTAATTCTGTAGCTCTGCCTACCCCACTCTGGGATTACAGGCGTGAAGGTATGTATGTGTATGTACCTTATTACCTAAAGTATATGTTCCTAAATAGTCTATTTAGTGTCCCACTGCTATCTAAACGATGCCTAGTTTGGAACTAGGTACATTGTTGGCAGTCTAACTAATTTTGTGTCACTAAATGCAAATTGAGCTCCAACTGGACAATTTTCTTAAAAACCTCATTTCATTTCAATATATTTTTTTATAATGCAGACATAAAACCCATATAATAAAGTTAGTTTACTCGACAGGTACTTATGAATAAAATTAAATGCAAGTCTTTCATTAGTTGCAACGGTGGCACTATGCAAAAAATTAATCTAATACAAGAGATAATTATTTTTAACTGCAATAATGTCACTATTCACATTGTATTTTTCGTAATTTAGTGTCACTGTTGGATTTAACGTGCGTAATGCTGCTGTGTGCTAACGGTACTTACCATTCCTTATCTGTTTCCTGTTAAAATAAGTCCAAACGGGACCCTAAAATCAGTCAATCAGACTAATCTGGCAATTCGGGGCGGGGCGCAGAAAGTCACGTAAGTTGATAAAATAATATTTATACTTGTACACAATTTGCCTGGTCCCGCTGAGACTGATATTCTTTTAATATGTATTTTTGTATTTTCCTCTACAGTGTCTATGCCCTGCTAGAACTCAATCAGGGGCTGTATTCAACAAGGAAAATGAATATTAACGATTGTACAAATGTATGATTTCGCAGAATACTAATTTGCATAATTATTATTTTACCAGGATTACACAAAACATTTCAAAAAATATTTTCTGTTTAACCTGGCGAAAAATTATGCGAAAACAAAATATACATACACATACATACATACCTTCACGCCTGTAATCCCAGAGAGGGGTAGGCAGAGCTACAGAATTACCTACAACTTTAAAAACTTGTTGATAATTCTGTAACCACAATTTGCACAATTAGGCTAAGATGTTTAACAGTGTATATTAGTGACAGGTTGCAAGCCCATCTCCTAATGGCCCCTCTACACGTTGGCGGATCATGGGCGTGCGTGAGGGACGGAGCAATATGTAAGAGTGAGCAACATATTCTTTCATCTCACTCTTACGTATTGCTCCGTCCCTTACGCACGCCCATGATCCGCCGAGGTGTAGCAGGGCCTTAACAGTACTACTAGCCTTTTTCCCTTAGTCGCCTGTTACGACATCCACGGGAAGACATGGAGTGGCACTATTCTAACCCGGCAACCACACGGCCACACAGCAAAACAAAATATACATTCGGCGTAATAGAGGGGACCCGTGCTAAGGGTGTAAGGGGGGTTGAAAGTACTTTATTCAGATTTTTGCTCATGTCTCAAATATCTGTACGAATATTAATAAGAATGTATGACAAAAGTATCCATATAAAAAATTCTACAAAGTTTGCTTTTTCATTTTTACTCTAGCATCAATACTTTAGGAGCAACAGGGTGCTTAAGTTAACAGTGTTATCGCTTTGTTTTTAACCTTTTAAACGCCACGGTTTACTTTGGGCGAAATCTCAAAGTCACGCCACAGCCAACACAAGTTGAAGATTTAATTAATAGTTAGGGACTTTATTTCGTATGAATTTAGTTGCAATTTGCATTACATAGCACTGCCCGCTTGACAGACGCCTAACGGTTATAGGCATCAGGCAAGATCCCCTCTGCCCACATTGTGGCAAAGAGGAAACAAGCCAGCAGTTCCTAGCCGAGTGCATCATGTTCTCGTCCCTGAGATACCGCATACCGTGTTAGCTGGAGAGCATAAAACTACGGGTCGCACTTCTGTTCTGTGAAAAAACCAGAAGATGGAATCCATGATGGATGGGAGCCTCACCGGACCAGTAACCTACGGCTCATCCAAGGGGAATTGGGCGGAATGACCGGGAGACCGATCAAACGTCCGCCTGATCCGGCCGGGCGGCCCCACTCATCCTCATCATCATCATCATAGAGTTATAGAAAGGCTAGTGATTTATGTTTATTTATTTTATTATGGCAACAAACAGTCATTACATTATCAGATGTACAAATTGCACTGGTACTAGTTCAAAAAAAAGACAGTGCCCAAAAGAAATACTTAAAATTAAGTTAAAACTGTTAAACTAATTTTTAAGCTTACATACTTAACTAACAATAAGAGCTATTGTTAGATACAAAAGGGCCCTATGATACAAAATAAAAGACCTAAATTAACACATTACATATCATTTACGTACTGCCGATGAAGTCATTGTACAGTGATCGAAGTAATTTTGACGAAAAATGTATGTTTCGGCAGGTCGCAAGTGACAGAAAAAATAAATTCATTTTTAAAATATGTGAAAGTTGCAGTCAAGGAGAAAAACGTCCCAATAATCGACATCTTTAATCTTTTTATGTGAACTTATTATACAAAAAAAAAAAAAATATGATGTGATAGTAATGATATTATTTAATTATCATTTGTTACCTATTAAACGAAGTCTAAAAGATGTTTGTATTTAGAACGTGATGTTAATTTTGTTTCAACCGTACACACCTTGAACCAACACAAGTAAACGCAACAAGACGGACTGAACCAGTCCCTTACCATGAGTTACAATTACCGTACTCACTAGCGAGTCGAATGCTCTGTCCCTCGCACTCCAAAGCAGTACTGCGAGGTCTGCGAGGGACAGACCATTCACCCGCTAGCGAGTACGTTAATTGTAACTCATGGTAAGGGTTCAGTTTGATACACAACAATCTTGAGTCACGCCGCCACCGCGTCTGTTAGTGTGCCAAGTATCGCCGAGAGGCAAAAGGTAACAGAAGCTCCTAAAGGGCGGGGAGACGAACTACTTTTCTATTTATACTGTGGTTGGTACAGTATAAAGATACACCTTGCCCCATTGAAATAAGGTGCATTGTAAACGTATATATGTTATCTACTCGACTGTATAAAGAATTCATTTTGTTGTTACCGATATCTCAATTTTGAGACCCCATGAAACATTTGATTAATTTATCTAATACGATAAGATTTGATTTTCATGTAGGTACTGATTGCTGATTGATTGAGTTTTCTAATCTATTTTATCTTTTTAATAATATATCATTAAGACTTTTATTATATCAAAGTAAATTGAAATTGTAAATAAAAATGCATAAAGTAAATTCCAATGATTACGTTTTTATCTACATCAGTGATCCCCAATGTGGCCTATATCGACCCCCGGGGTCGACGACGACCTGCAAGGGGTCCATGTGAGCGGAAAATCTAAATGGGGTCCATGAGATAAATATGGGGGTCCACGATAGAAGATCCCATTTAAGCAGGTCGTGACTTTTAATTTTGGCTTTACATTTAATGGAATAATCCATATTCATACGCAAACAGTAGAGTACCCTTCTTACGTAATAATTTCTGATAAATAAATAAACAAATAGTATCTTTATAAATTATGTTTAAAGTTTCTGTGTGGTTTTTTACTTTGTAGTTTTCATTGTAGTCTGCAACTTAAATATGAGGTACGCAGGGGGTCCTCCCAAAATCGAAACAAATGCCAAGTGGTCTATGAGACAAAAAAGTACAAGACGTGTCATAAGTCCTTTATACGAGTAATGCGTTCAGAACTCGTTGGCATTACTACAATCAATAACACAATGATAATTTACCCTATCTATCTGTGGTGGCGTGGGTGAGCTGCTGGTGGTAGTAGCGTACAGTCGACCGTGTAAATAGCTGCACACTTTTGTACATGGTCGCTATGTCTTTGGCAGATTAGTCCATCATTTCGAACATGACTATTGAAATGACAAACCACTAAAAGTGTGCCGCTTTTTATAAGGCGACCATACCTAATGTTCTTAGAACATTTTCAAAAATTCTACAACTAACACAATTGACAACAGCAACAAAGGTGTTTTGAAAAAATATATTTTCAAAAGCGTACTGTTTTTGATACAATTTTTTTTTGAGAAAATTAAAAGGACGACGAACCCTCAAACAGAGATGAAACATGTTTCAGTTTATAGATCTTGGCAACCTAATGTATTTTTAACAATGACGGCGATCGCCTTATGTATGAGGTTTTCTTGGAAAATTATAATTGTATTATATGGAATTTGTTTAAAAATGAACACATTCGTGCCTTGGTTGGATCTTGAAAGTTTTTTTATCATTAAAAAATCCCTATCGATTTTGCTAATATAATAGGTATTTAGTTATTTTTTGGATCCTAATGAACATGGACATGCATCCCGTGACTGTTGGAGGGTGGGGACGGAGTCCATACTAAATCGCCCATCACCCTTTGTGCTAATAGCTAAAGAGCTTCAACGCCACAAGGTCTTTTCTACTTCAAGGTAAGTGATAGACTGAAAACAAAATGGCGCCATTCCGGCTACTGTAGTCCAAAGCGGGCGTAGCAAACACTGATAATATTCAAGCATGTTTGTTTTCAGAACACCTTATAAAAATGTTGCTTTTCTCAATTTAAATTCTATAAGGAGCGTTGCGATGGTAATAACAGTGTTTTTAAATTATTATAGAATTATTATAGAAGCGAAAGAAATTTGTCAAGATCGTAGCAAGTGGAAAGAAGTGGTCTCTGCCTACCCCTCTGGGAAACAGGCGTGATTTAATATATGTATGTATAGAATTATTATTACCATGCCGTGTGGTTGCCGGCTTAGAATTGTGCCACTCCATGTGTTCCCGGGGAAGTCGTAAGAGGCGACTAAGGGAATAAAGACTTGTAGTACTATTAGGGGATGGGCTTGCTACCTGTCACTAATATACACTGTTAAACATCTTAGCCTTATTGTGCAAATTGTGGGTGCAGGGTATCAACGGGTTTTTGAAGTTGTTGGTGGTTCTGTAGCTCTGCCTACCCCACTCTGGGAATGAAGGCGTGAAGGTATGTATGTATGTTTTACCATTGTTATGTGCATAAACAATATCAGTGATGGTGTTTGATGATAATGACATGTCATTATGTCAGATGTATCTCGATTTTTATACTTGAATTAAGATTCAAGAATTTATCTGGGACCCTTAGACATTTAAATGGTCAGAACTGTAAAAATATTATTTACTTACCGTATACATTACAGCCTAGATCACGCGGAGCAGTGACTCAAAGTTATGGTTTCCTCCCAAGCAGGCGATTCAGCGATTTTAGAGAGTAACCCCCTTACTTATAAACGTGTAATAAGCTTGGAATAGTTTATGCCATGCTTTGTCACTTTCTGTCAGATGCAAATGTCACAATAACAGATAAGGACAAAACATGGCATAAACTATTCCAAACTTATTCCACGTTTATAAGTAAGGGGGTAAGAGTACTACGACTGAAATAATGTAACAATTCTATGTTTCCTTTAATTTATTTCAATTTACCCGAATGCGCCGGAAAGAGGTTTATGCTTTTCGAGTGCATATGTATGTAGGTATGTTTGTATGTATGTCTATTTCTTTAGGACACTGCTGCATAATCTGCTTGTTGGAATTAAAAACATACGAAGGAGTCGTTAGATTCTTGTTGGTTGTGGGAGTGAGGGGAGGGTTAATTTGTATGTATGTATGTAAACACTTTATTGTACAAAAGAAAAACCAATTATCAATACAATTATTATAAAATTATGTACAAAGGCGAACTTATCGCTTTAAGGGATAACTTCCAGCTAACCCTTGAGAGATTGAGTTGATTTGTTTTACTATTATATAGACGACAGTAAAATATAATAGTCGGGTTTTTAATCATCACGTGGAATAATATTATTCTAAGAATAATAGTTAAGTCGGCGAAAATCGGCGGTATAAAAATTTACTCTTGTATAAATATTTTATCCTTAAATGATGATGAAATGTAAAAGCGGCTAACTCACGGTTTTTACGAATTATCCTTAAAATAAGACTTGACCTTGGTTGGTAAAATCGCTCTACGATTTAAATTTATTTACAGAGAAAGGCAAGTTCGTGGTCAAAGTGCAGTAAAAAATACTCATGCTTATCATTATATTTGTTTGCCTTTGCCCAAAGATCAATGCTTAAGCCGTTTTCGATTGTTCGATTACTTGTTTGTTTAATTTTTTTTTTAATTTTGATAAGATATCCATAACTGAACAGACACACATGTAATTTGTAAATTTTTCAGGGTTCCGTACCAAATTACTTAAGCCAGTACCCTAATAAGATGAGTTTTTCTTTGTCTCTAAACGGCTTCAGCTATCGAATAATAGGATATCTGAAGTATTATCTGGTCAAAACAAAACTTCATAAGTAGAAAATTGAATTTTGAAATTATTCATTTTTAAAGTGAATATACTCGTAATCAATTCAGTAAAAAAAAATGTGTTTTAATTTCTGAAAAAAAACATACAATTCCCGTCTTCATTTCAAAAACTACTCAGGATGGAAATCTCAAATAATGAAATAGACTGGCGAATAATCTATAGGTAAATGATAGACAAAAAAGGATTTTTAAAGGCTAAATTTGTCACAGGGTAAATTGTATTATTAGGTTGGTTAGGTTCACTTTTGTTTACTTTAAAGAGCGGTACTTTCGGGCAGTCACAGCAAGTAGGAGGACTTTATGGAGTTTCTAATATTTCATTCTTAGTAAAACGTAGATGCAGAACCCTCAGTGCTCGAGTCCGACTCGCTTTTGACCGATTTTATTAATAATATGTAACAATACTCAATACTCGATTACCAGCAGGCATGCCTTATAGTTTCAGACGTGTTGTGCTAACGGCACGACATAATTATACTTTGTTTTTTCACAATAGAATAAAAACATTATTTACTGTCAAATTCGAACAAAATTAAGAACAAAAGATAAAGTTTTTTTTTTTTTATTATTGTTGAAAAAATAAATCAATTTCTGAAATCAACTGAAATTGAGTTACAAAAAATGTTTATGGATCAAAAATATTCCTTTTGGATTTGAGGGGTATTTTTTATAGTTTGGGTACAAAAACATTTTTTATTAATTTATTACAATATTTATTATGTGTATTGATTTACAATATTTATCGGTGTTGAATATAAGCTTTGTGTCTAATGTGCACTAAATATGTACCCTTATATAAAATCCGAAATTCCACTGCGTCGCACTACACACGCACAGTATGAACACGCTACACACGTGAGCCGCCTGGATCCATTTTTATAGTAGGGGAGCCCATGACACTAAACCTAGTTCGATAAGACTACCAGATGGTGACGATATAGTCAATCACGTCATCAATGGAGGAACGCGAAATGGCAATGCTGCAATGCAAAAAACCTGGCAAAGCAATTTTTATTAAAACTATAAGTCCGATTTTAGAGACAAAAGATTAAGACATTCAGTAAGTAGGCCGCGCGGACACTTTAACACGTCACGAATCTACCAGCGCTTCACAAGAGGAGACCACTGCTGAGAAGAAACGCCGCAAGAAACTCAGCAGTCAGACATTTTTTTAATAAATTTAATATTTCAATGGTAATACTTAGTCTAGCATTATTTATTTATATAAATCTATAAATATTAAATTAAAAAATATAGTATATAACCTGCGTAGTTTCCGCAGGAATACATACCGAAATCTTACGAGAGAGATAGAGGAAGAAAAAAAACGACACACAAGATTTATATATTTTCCTACATCAACGGCGTCTCCTAGACAAGAATAAAGCTTTAGCATTTGAAAAAAAATGTATTATTGATTAAGTTTCGGGCTTAGGCCAAGCATTTTGGTCTATTAGATAGTCCTCGATCCTATAATACGCTTTAGACTCCCAAGTTTCGTTAATTCCTCGATACGGGGGAGAGGTAGGACTATACGACAATGCAGTGCTGCAAGCCCTCCCTGATTGGCCTAATGAGTGGCAGCAGCATGATAAGCGATGCCTCGTTCTAAAGTATCCAGAACGACCGACCTCCTCAAAAAACCAAAGCTCATCTGAAAGATCACCAATTTTTGTGTAAAAAAAAACCACTGCTGCATTTTCCAAAAAGTGGAGAAATTGAAGGGATCTTATTTAACTAAGTAGGTTTAGTGTCGTCGGCTCTTAGACTTATAGACCCTTGTGTCACTGAAGTTTTTAAGCGTGTGTTCCGCTGTTATGAAGTCATTATTTATGCGCGCACTTTCGTGTCATATATTTAAAGTTTATTTTAGGCAAGTATCTATATTATCATCATCATCATGTCAGCCGAAAGACGTCCACTGCTGGACATAGGCCTCCCCAAGGCTCTCCACTCAGACCGGTCTTGTAGTATCTATAATATAAGAAGCATATTTATCCATGTGTGCGTGTGTGGCTAGAATTCCAGCTTAACATGGGTACGATATGGGACTTGAAATCCATTTCATGTGCGTTTATATCGCCTCTGATGAGTAGATCGTCCGAAGAATAGTGAAATACGACCACGAGTTACTGATTATCTGCAAAAAATAATAATAAAGATTAGAAAGAACGCATTTTACAATTAAAATAATTAATAAACAGATAGAGAAGTTTTTGTGGCACGATTAAAATTTTCCTAGGGACTTCCGAGCGATCTTAATTTATCGATAAATTATCCTTTCTTATGACAGTTACGACTATGAGAAAACGTTTTATATGAACATGAAACTTGCATACCTATTATAAAGTTTTTGTGTAACAAATTGATGTTTATTTGAATTCAAAATGCCTAAAAATATTAATAGGAATTATTTAGGTATATTAAATATTACTTATCATTACATAATATCGATATTACTTATCATTACATGATATCAATAATAGTGATCAGCATTTTAGTTCATTTCTATTCTATTCGGTGAACTTAATACCTATATACTATTAAATGTCACTTTGAAATAGGTATTTGAATCAATTATTGATAGATTTAATATCGGAAAGAAGGCCCTAGTTATTTGATGTTTTTTTCCATAAAAACTTCTATGGCTGTTAATGAATTAAGAAAAAACTGTTAGACCTTAGTGAATCCATTAAAGCAGATCACTGAAAACTTATTAGCAGTCAGCTGTTGAGCTTTATGAGACCTAAAAAAAGGTTAATAAAAGTATAATAAACCAAAACTGCAAATAGAGAGCAGTGTTGAAATATAAACTTTAAATATTACCGAATCATTACAATCAGTATCGTCTTCTTAGATTTTGTATCCATTTGGTGCCAGTCACAAAGAAAAACCGCATTGCTGACTTTAGTACTCTAAAAATATAAAAATGTAAAATTACCTGTGGGAACAATATGTTAATTACTTGAAAAAAGTTTAGCCAAGTAGAATAGAGCCTTGATATCGCGTGGATTATAGAGCAATACCGCGTAACTGTCAAATTCAATGAGGTGCAAAAATTTTTTTTCAAACAAATATTCTCTTTCGGTTACCTAGCCCGAATTTACGATTGTTAAAAAAAAACTTTCGCGTCTGTACTTATTAATCATACCAAATTTGAAGCTGTAGGTGGGTCGTTCTTCTTTTTTACCGACAATAGCCTGTCTCTCATCTTAGTAAGCGTCTCATTAGATATTGATAATTATGTTTTTCATGTTTAATATACGTCTATATTTTTATTTATTTATAGAAGTACTAAATTATCGTGCTCTTTCTTCAACCCAGTATTTTTTTAATAATGTTGTCTTTCATAGAATGGCGTGACAGAGTGGTCATTTACAAATTGGTCTCAGCTGAAAATGGCCACTCTGTCACAGTGTTTCTGGTAAACCACAATAAAATAATAAATCACTTTCTGCAGGACAGGAAGCATTAATTAGTCTTCACAAAAAATAAATGTTTTTTTTTGAAATCGTACGCTGAATCCATAATTATTGATAAAATTCAGTTCAAAAACCAAAAAAACAGAAAATCGACGATTTATTGTCGGTAAAAAAGAAGAACGACCCAGGTACGTTTTACGATACAACAGAAAGAAAAATACAAATGTTTTATTGGTAAAAAAGTAACCGTTAAAAAAAAACAATCTACTATCTTTATAGTTTATAAGATACAGTTCTTTACAGTTAAGATAAATTGACGGTTAGAAAGTGATATTAGTAATAGGATCCCGTTTGACACCCTTTGGGCATGGAACCCTGAAAAATAATTGAATTATTATGATTTTGCGAATTGAACTTTGGACGTGCGATAGGTTATCCAATATGGCACCCTGTGTTCTTTGGTATTGCACTATCTTCGACGATTAGGCTATTTAAAAAAAAATAAGCCGTGTAATTACAGCTCCAGCGACAAATAGTGATATAAAGTGATAAGATGACAGGCAAAATTATGATTTACTATCATTAGGTACAAATGGAAAATAGACCACTTAAAATGACCATTTGGAAGTTGGATCAAATAGTATCCTAAGTACATTGCTTTAATTTCTTTCAAGAAGTTTTAAGACTTGTTGGTAATTCTTTAACTCTGCCTACCCCGCTCTTGGAATGAGGGCGTGAGTTTATGTATGTACCGTAAAACCTGGTAACTATGGTCCAAAATCTTCCAACTATGGTCCAAAATCAATGACCAAAAGTACAAGTTCCCACTATCTTTAGTTAAGGAAACGTGTTGTTTTAGAGACATATCTTGTTGACTAAAGTTTTAAAATGCTTATATTTAAGTCATCTATGAGGAATTAAAGAAATTAGACTTGGACCACAGTTGACGTACTGGACCATAGTTACCAGGTTTTACGGTATGTAAATTTCTTTGTAAATTGTTAAGTCATTATTTTTGAGGATACATACATACATACATACATACATTAAATCACGCCTGTTTCCCAGAGGGTAGGCAGAGACCACTTCTTTCCACTTGCTACGGTCTTGACAATTTTCTTTCATAAATACAAATAAACCTTTTTTTTCGACTTATCATAATTGGACAATTTTATCATGGGACATGATTCCATTTTAGACGTGTTCAGGATTATGTCAAATTGACATTTTTCTGAATTGACGTACAATTTTGAGTTGTCGATTTTACATAATTTGTACTTAATGACAGTACTCAAAATAGTTTTTCGTACTTCTTCATAATGTACCATCAAAGAATTTAAATATGAATCAGTTTGACATAATGCGAAAATAAGACACGACTAATGACATGTGGAATATGTACAACCCAGCATACTTATCTACTTGTATCTACTTACTCTACTTGTATCTACATACTTGCTAAAACCGTCTATATTAGCTTAAGTTCCTTTTACAAACCATGTGTTCGGTTGCTGTTCCGTATCACAATGATGGATCCACAGAAGATCAGTGTTGCGACAAACCTCCACACCGTGCTCATGGATAAAACATCCATCACTTTCTAACATGTATATAAGTAGGAGAGGGACGGATGCTTTAAACACATTTTGTCACGCGATAAACGCAACCATACTAGGCCCGCAGGGGTTGTATTTTTAACCACGTACAGCTGCTCTTGATTTATGCACCTATATTAGTTAATAAAGTTAATAAAGTATGCAATATGACTACCTCTTGTATTAACCTTTCGCCGAAAACACTCATCATAAAGATTTGAAGAAGAACTGACAGTATAAATAACACGGCACCGGGCACATCGCTCCACTCAGCCATCTGAAAAACACATTGAATTAATTGTAATTAGTTTACAAGAGTGGTGGTTGTGGTAAGAACTTGTGAAGTTTGTCCGAATTGCTACCACCAGTTTATCCTTATAACTATCTCCAAGCGGCAGTTATATTGTTTTGTTTTGGTGTGGAGATAAGAAGTAGTCAAATAACTTGCATTGAGGCATGCCATCTTAGTCTTCAGCACGTGTATTTTCTCACTTGTCACTGATTGCGTCCTTTGCTGTGCTGACTAGTAAGAAAGGGAGATCCGAGTGACAGACATGTCGCGGGCTACATGTGCTAGCCGTGCAGGGTTGGCATGACATTTGCAGTCTTAGGATTGTATTATTGAGTTTTAAAATTTCAGTGTTTTAGGTACAGTCAACTACAAATATATGTATTTACTTTTGAACCTTATTTCAATGGAATAAGTTCCCAAAGTGGATACATGTCTTTTTAGTCAGGTTAGATTGTACCACACCATCAGGTCTGTGTAGCCTCTATAATATGACATAAAAAAAAAACAAAATCGCAACTCAAAGGAGAAAATGTTGTTAAAATAGCTTCTTTGAAATTTTAAGAACCGGGTAATATTTAATTGTTTAAAAAACAAAATTTAACCAGCTTCAAATATACAGGGTGGTTGGTAGAGCGTTGTCAAAAAGAAACAGGTGAATAGAAGAGGCCATTAACTATCCATTTCAGGTATTTTAACCCTTTATTTCAGGCAGGCCTATGTGGCTTTTACAAGACCAAGTGTCCGATCATTCATTCTTATTCTTAGTTTATTTGTTTTAGGCCTGGAGGATAATGATTATAACAGACGTTTCGAGGTTCGCCTTTTGTTATTGCACACGGACGTTTTACCTATAACATTCTAATGAATTAATTATCATCTTAGATATGTAAATTACAACGAGAAAACATCTAACTGAGTAGAGAAGTTAATTCTCCCAAAAATCGCCACCTTCACGGCCGGGTGGAAGTTATTAACGAATAACTCAAATTATTAAGAGTTTTGTAATGCATGTGGCACACTATTAGAATCGGCATAAACTGGAGGTGTTTTTTGGAAATTTGAAGAGTTGTAATCACTTTTGTTTTTTTTAATTTCGTTGTAAAGTTAATCTTGAAAATTTTCTTTACTGATTTCTGAAACTTTGAGAGCCCCCATTTTTTTAATGTTGCTATACGCTTCCAATAACACTTTTATTCAAGCACTACAACATTTAACTTTCTAACAAAATGAAAATTTTGTGGATACACCAAATAGTTCCTTTATTTTCGGGGTTTCAAGGTCGAATTTTGAGAACTTTTAATAAAATAAAAAATAAATCGGTATTAAATAGTCCCTAGACAAAATAAAGGGTTAAAGTACCTGAAATGGCTAGCTAATGGCCTCTTCTATTCGCCTGTTTCTTTTTTACAACGCTCTTCCAAACACCCTGTATAAAAACACAAAGAACGATGTTCTCAACTCGTTGAGTTTGTTAAATACGTATAATTTTTATTTTCCCTTTCCTTACAAAGTATACATATAAAATAACGGAATTGTCTTATTGTTACAAAGGTCACATCCTTTTGTTTTAAAATTTATAGTTTGTGCGGTAAAAATAAAATAAATTAAGCTCCAGTTTTCCTGTCCCAGATGATTTTACCATTATATTGAATCCAAGCGCACATATCTCTATTGAACCCACCACAACGTTGAAAAAGTTAGGCAACGTAAAAATAACTTCCAAATCATCTGCCAACCTGAAAACAGTTTATTACATTAAAAATAATGTCACTAACATTCACACGGCAAAAATTGTTTCAACTTAACTTATTCTGTAAAAATATTTTTGAATTTAAATTGTGCATAAATGTTAGGGATTTCGTACTCTACAAAATGAAATTCCAAAAAAAGTTCTGCTATTTTCTTAAAAAGATTTATTTCGTAGGGTTTTACGGCCGCATTCATTCAGTTAATGACGATGTCGTTCCTTAGTGATGACTTTTATATCATTAAAACGCTATTTTCTTCTGAAACCATGATGTTTTCATTATGTTAAACATTAATTACGTAGGTTAAGTTACGTTAGACTTGTGGCTATAAAAAAAACTCATGCGGCGAGAAATGCATCTCGACGAAAAGAAAATTCTGCATAACGATACGATTGTTGAATAAAAGGTGTTTCGATAAAATAATAGTTAGGCCGTTTTTCATACTTAAGTATATACTGATGTCTTTTCACTAAATCAGTTAACTTCACATCCGTAGTCTTATCTAGCTCCTGCAGTTCTTTGCTGAGAACTGCAAAAACGTTGCACACGTACGAGGTCAGGATGAAGTAGAGGCCATCAACAGTAGTAAAATACAGGACGCAAACAAAACCTTGAAAAAAAAAGTTACAGAGTAAAAGATAAGATAAAAGATAAAAGATTTTTATTCAGCAAGGGCACTTTTACACGTCAAAAATCTACCAGCGCTTCGCAAGAGACCACTGCTGAGAAGAAACGCCGCAAGAAACTCAACAGCCACTCGTTTTTTAAAATTTGCTTATGGTATTATACAATAATAAACTTAACCTAGCATTATATAAAACAATGAATCTCACATAAAATCAAAAATTAATATATTCATGCGTAGTTGAGCAGGAAAATGTGTCAAAACCCAGAATTGTCACAAAATTAATAAATAATTACCTGTGACGGTGCAAGACAACCTGCATAAAAGTTTCAGACAGATACATTTTCCTACAGAAACCGTGTCCCCTAGACAATATACAATGTTTACATTATGTTTTATGACTAAGTTATTATTACGATTTAGGTGTTCAGTTTAGGCCAAGCATTTTTATCAGTTAGATAGTCCTCGCCCCTATAGTAAGCTTAGACATCAACGACATTTTCAAGTAACTTTTAAGTACTGGAAATGGTAACTTTAAAACAGCGTCAGGTAATTTATTATAGAAAAGGATGCATTGACCTACAAACGATTTATAAACCTTAGTACTCACAAACAAACAATAAAATATGTAAGGTGTTCGTCTTACCAGAAAAAATAGAATGCAGATACACTATAATCCAGGTAGACCATCTCTCGGTAGAAAACGGAACAATAATTGCAAACGGCAAACTAAATATTTCCTCCTTAGTCGTGATATAGTGATATAAAATGAACACAGGTGAAGCAAAATTATACACTGAGATAAGCACAGCATTCAATATAAAGTAATATTTTATAAGAGTACGTAATAGTTCAAGGTCACGGGTCACTACATTCTTCTTCTTTGGATCGTTTAGTATTTCGGCACTGAGGTGGTTAAGTTGATCAGAAAGATCGAAGACCTTATCTCTTTTTAACACGATTGGGATTATTTTTAAAATTGACAGCGTACCAACACATAAACATGGAGCTAAACTTGTCAATTCGAGGAAATTTTCAGGTTCCATTCTATATGCAAAAAATGCACTTTCCTCGACTAACATCAAAAAAAGGCAAATCATCAAAAGGTAAAATTTAACGGTAAGTCTTGACTTGTCTAGCGGGGCGCCCATTAGCTTGAAGTTAACTTGAATTTGGTGGAACACCTCCGTAAAAGTCGGAGTACTCATGGCGGTGTCTTGGTTACTGCGGATCGTGTCAACCTCACAGTTCTTGTGGGCTATTTAAACTACCGTTAGGGTTGACAGTCTACTGCGTAAATAGACAGGATGGAAAAAACGAACGCCACTCACAACTACGCAACTACGTTAAATATTGTAAATAGCAAATTCTAGGCAAAGGACACTTATTTTTATTTTTGAAAACAATTATTGCTGCATTTATAGATCTAAATCCATTATTGCAATATTTTTTGTTTTCAGAAATAAAAGTCAGTCTCCTTTGCGTAGAACTTGCTATTTCCAATATTAAAGGTAGTTGCCGTCCATGCTGCGTTCATTTTTTCCATTCTGTATATTTCGATACAAAATTCTGTACAAAATAAATACAAATAGGAGATATTTTTCGTCGTTTTGTTGATATAGGAAATTTATACCTATCAATCAATGGAAAATTTGAAACAAATTAAGGTCGGCTAATCACCAATTACAGATAAGTAGAATTAATTGTACTTTAATATAAGCGCCGAAATATGGCAAAATCGAAAAAAAACTCCTCTACTTTGTTTTTTGTCGAATTTATAATGTCAGGTATCTTGGGCGCTAATACGCTGGTAAACATCTTAGAAAGCCTATTTGTGCAGAATGTGGTTACAGAATTATCAACAAGTTTTTAAAGTTTTAGGTAATTCTGTAGCTCTGCCTAACCCACTCCGGGATTACAGGCGTGAAGGTATGTATGTGTATTTATGTATGTATGTATCTTGGGCGCTAAAAAGATGAGTGTCGACGCAAAGGAAACACAAAATAGAAGAAAGTAGGTTTATTTTTTTGATGGATAACTAACTTAAACTTACTTAATCTTAATGTTAATGTGAAAGGAATAAAAAACAATTTACTCCCACGCATAGTACTATTACCCTTATGAGTTACAATACTCCGTAACCTTACCGTGAGTTACCGTAGCGAGTCGAATGCTCCGTCGCTCATACTATTTTATAGAGTGCGAGGAACATAGCATTAGACTCGCTAGAGAGTACGGTAATGGTAACATTGGTAACGCTTGGTAAAGGTACAGTACTTGTTTGAGGTTCTTTCCCACGTGCACTTTCTTTACTCCTTAATTTGAAACATGAAACAGTGACCAGAGTAAACACGAGTTACAATTACCAGACTAGCGAGTCGAATGCTCTGTCCCTCGCACTCTATATATTGTTATAGCGAGGTCTGCGAGGTCTGCGAGAGACAGAGTATTTATTCGCTATCGAGTACGTAAATTGTAACTCATGGTAAGGGTGCAGATCCAAGATTTTCACTGGCCACGATCTCAGACTAAATCGAGATGGTGTCGCACTAAAGTTTGACGACGCAGTAAACTTGGCCTAGGTGGAAGTGACCCTGCCTAAGAAACTAGTCTGGGCAAATATTTGTGTGATGAGCACGAGTATTTGTTTTCGAGCCTTGGGTATTTTATCTGTATTTATTTATCAAAACTGGGTTTGCGTTTGATCTGATGTTAAGTGACGACTAGTTCGAGGGTGATACACGCTTAAAAAGAAAAAAACATATACACACTTTTCTTAAAATCACCAAGGTTTATACGATTCCGGGAATACAGATGCAGGGAGCGCATTTATTGGCAGCAGAAATGACAATAACAGAAACCCCGAGCTTCCTTAGGGGCTAGGTCAATTTGTGTGTGAGATTGTCCCCCAACATAATTTTAGTGACCGACAAGTATCTCAAGTGCATCAAAAGTAACAGAGGGCGCTGGTGTCGCCTCCCAATGGCGCACTTGTTCCGGTGAGCTCCTAACTAATGACCGTCGCCGACTTTTATGAAAAATGAACTAGAAATTGCTGTTATTTACGGTCCTTAAACTTGAAACGTTATGTATGTAAGGCAGAAATTTATTAAATACAACATTATTACAAAATATCAGTTTGGTAGTAATGAACGAAAATATGGTTTCAACACTTGAAACTTGTCTCAAAAATTTACATGATTGCATGAGTTCAAAAACATACAACGAACACAACTTCGTATAGTCCAAAAACTAAGCCTTGTCAAAGCTTGAATTATTGACCCGACCCAAGCAAGAAAATACCATTTGATGGATTTTTGCCAGTAGGTTCGGTCGACCTTATGTGACTGCATACTTTAGTGCTTAGTCACTGTAATTCCATGACGTCATATTATTTAAACTGCTGCACTAATCTGCCAAAGGCCTTAAAACAAAGTAACGACACTAACTAGGATACCCTGAATATACCAAATAAATATTTTTTAAACCTAAAGGGCCTATCTTTTTATTCTATCGGTGACAGCCCTGACTAACGACATTAAATAGTCAAAGATTTGAATGGCGTTGAAGATTTTAATTTATTTAACAAACGGATTTTATTTACCCAAAATACAAGGTGTCATGTTGACAGCGCGACTCATCAACGATTCTGTTTCAGCCATCGATAGAGGTCACAGGTGAATAAATCAGTGTTATCATGCATTAATAATTATTATTTTTTATTATTTAAAATGAGGTTTTGTCTATGAGTTTTTCGGTATAGCTCACGTTATACTTGTTCTACTGAACAAGAAAAGGTATTTTGTAGCTTAGGTTTATAATTAAAATTTGGGAAACCGAGTTCCACACTACAAAATATAATAAGTACATATTATGCACTTAACCAATCTTTCCATTATTTGGGAATTCGGATCAATTAAAAAAACCATACAAGTAATACCTATTATGTATGGTATAAAGTAATGGTTAAAAAACCACTCGATCGATTTAAAAAAAGTATAATATGAGTATATTTTTTATAAGCGCACAAATTTTAAACATGTGATTTTTTATCGTTAATATTACAACGACAAAATCAGTTTTTTTTGGAAATTATCCAATTTTTAACTTCTCGTGTGTGGGCACCAAGTCATACTATAAAATCACTTTTTAAAAACCTCAACAGTAAAAACCTTTTTACAGCACGCTCCTCTCCTCGGTCTCTATTCCTGTAGAGTCCTGATTAGAGAGGGTCTATGAATATCGTTAAGTTAGTGGAATCGAATGTTTTTAAGATAGAGTAAAAATAACACAGCATGTGTTATTGATTAACAATAGCGAAGCAAATATTAAAATGTGCACCGATTAAAAAATTACCCTGTATATGAAAATATTTATTAGTAATTAACTTAAGTAAAATTCATCTTTAGTCATGGATCCTGAGCTAGAAAGCCCTGTGTTACAGCACCCAGTAGTATATAATTGTTAGAGTAACACCCTTAATTAAATAAATAACTTTGCAGAGGATTATTGGATATTGAACTAAAACTAATAACTTAAACATACAAATTCTAGTGAGCGGGTGCGTGTGTAAATGTGTGGATGACTTTATTAGTTATGTACTCTCTTTTAAGCTTAAGTCCTCCATCCAAATATCAGGTCGCCAATCATCATCCAAATCGGTACAGACAGACGAAATTAAAAATAGATTTTGTTTTATTTTTCAAAAGTATATCTAACGTACAGACACCTTTCTGTTAGTCTTATCATAATAATATATTGCACGTGTCACACCGAATTTATTTATTTCTAACATAACTATTTGCTTTTTATTGAAATACGAATTCAAACCCAAAATCCTAAAAACACCTAAGGAAAAACGTGGGATCATAGGCTTCTGACTGTAAAGTTTTATATGAACGTCAATGTAATTTATTATTTAGTTTTGGTATTTACGAGTAGGGTAAAGACACCAGTGGTCAGCCAGAGACCAGTAGTCGACCTTATATGAGTGCAAAGAGTGGGCAATATATCTTTCGTACTCTTCCCACTCATACAAAGTATAGGCATAGGCTGACTACAGGTCTCTGGTTGAGCACTGGTGACTTTACCCTATCTATATGTCTTCGTAATACTGAAACATATTTTTTACCGATACACGTAATATTGCAACATCCTTTCTATAAGAATATTGCGAGTAAATCAACAACTAGCAATGCATGAATTCAGCTAACACACGTACATACTCATAATCTTGAAGAATGGTTATGCCTTTACTGCATTTGCTCGAAAGATTGCGGGGCAGGCTCAGGTGGCCAACCTCTTAGAACCCTCTTTGAGTAATGGCACCCCTTATTAAGCACAGGCTATTGGATCATAGCGCCTTTTACACGAGTCACAATTTTTTTACACCCTGTGAACAGGGGATTCGTGAGGAATAAAGTCAGGCATATGAAATGAATTTTGAAACTAAGTCATATTTTGTGTTCGCTATAATAAAGTAATACACGGAAAAAATAATGTTGTATTCCAATTTTAGATATGCTCGAATTTTTAAATTTTTATTTTTACCGTGCAAAATATGTTTTGTTCAAAATATCGTTATAAACTAGACAGTAAAGCGTATGTTATTGATATGTTTTAAAACAAAGTAGAATAGAAACCCAGGTTGTGGCTAGTTCAACAATCTTAGGTGACTAATAGCCGCACTCGGGGTTCTAGAGAGGGAGTGCGTTTATCCGCATCACAAAATGTGGATTAAGCATCCATCACTCTCGTACTTACATACGTGTTAAAAAGTGACGGATGTTGTATCCACATTTTGTCACGCGATAAACGCAGTCATACTAGACCCGCAGAATCAGTTAATGACGATTAAATCGTTCCTTAGTGATGCTTTTTGACACAAGTTTGAAAAGCAACGAGTTAACAGGATTGTAAGGTTGTAAATTTCCATACAAATGCAATAACGTATGCTTTGATTAGGTACTCGTAATTATTGTTATGTTGTTTTTAATCTTTTGAAATTTCGTTGTTTTTATAGCTTAGCTCAGCGATATCATTCGAAAAATGCTAAACTATCTAGTTCAAGAAAGTATAGCCTGTTTTAGATCAATTTAGGAACTTATAGGAATAATTATATAATTGTAATGTTTCTTGATTACTTGAAGACGGATGGACGGGTTTGGATTTTTTTCTTTGGTTTAAAAAAACGGTTCTAATTTATTATCATCAAATCAGGATCCTGATAATTCGAAGGAATCTTTAAAATTACTTTAGTTATTTGTATAATAGGGTATCTCATACATTTACTTAGTCTCATTTAGGTTAAGTGAAAATAGAGCTTGCAGTGATTCGAAACGCATAGTGACAGCATTTTTTAGCCGTAGCCTTTGTAAAAAAACAAAAGATAAAATATCAACAAACGATCACCTGAAAACAATAAGTATTTGATAAAGTTATTAAAACTGATAAGATCTTGATTAAATTAAAATAGCAAAATGGCCCCACTGCATTCAATCAATATTTTATTTGACTTTATCGGAAAATCAATGCGATTATGAAGAGGTATAAATTAGTAAGTCCCACAGAGTGCCGATAGTCGTTATCCTGCAAGCCTCTGAAAATGCATACAGCGTTAGTGGTCTTGCTTGGTTTTGCAGGTAAAGCTTAAATTTTATTTGACTTAGACTTCGCAAATCTTTTAAGGAAATTACTGAAAACATTTGTGGACACCGAGAATGTTCCTATAATTTTCAAGAACGAAAATATTGCTTTCACGAATAGATAAATATTATAAAGTTGAGCTCGGGAAAATGTAGTCTAAAATTAATTACTCGAAGTTTTAACATAATTAATGAGTTTATTTTATATTTACAGTCAAATTATATAAACTGATTTTCGTATATAGCTTCGCTAATTTAATAATAATATTAAATAAAACTAGGCACAACATTGCAAACATCATAGCTAACTACCGTAAGAGATTTGCTTATACGATACCACCAGCGAACAGTAATTTGACATAATCCCCCGATCTTGATTAAATATTTATTTATTTAAAAATTTGCAGCTTTTGCTGCGGCGGTGCCGGTGCCCGAAGAGCACTTCGAGTTCCCAAGGTATATCCAGTTTCCTGACGGAGATGGAGTACCCCACACCGTCGACCTTCAGGGAGAAGTCGACCGGAACCTTCTAGATGAAGTGGAGAGGAACCCTGCGAATAACTTGTACCTGCTTTTTACAAGGTAAGGTCAAAGCCAAAGTCTACCGTACCACTCACAAACATCTGTCCGTGTATCCCTCCTCGATGGATGGCACAACAACACAATTATCCGTTTTAAATGTTTTTTCCCTTGCACGATAGTGTCATAGAATCACCTTATAGCGGCGGTATTTCCGAACTGCTATAACTTTTGAAGGTCTCAAAAGACGAGCATACTCTTTCGTCAAAGAGCCTCAGTTCAGCTGTAATACCTCTCCAGGTGCTGCATGTATCCATAGGCAGCGGTGATCACTACACATCAAGAGCCCTAACTAAGATGCATTACGCTTACTAGCGTTATTCTTTTTAATTTTAAACCAATCGCATCAAGGTAGATCACGTGACTCTTCGTGTCACATCAGCTACCAGTAACGTGATTTGTTTAATAACGAAACGAATAGAAACGCTAGTTAGCGTAATGCATCTTAGCTAGGGGAGCAGGTGACCCAATGAATCGTCTCGTCAAGCATAAAAATATAAATACTTTACTGTATTTGGTTCTCTTTAATGCTTATTTCTCTTAATAGTTTTCAACTCAAATTCAAATCAGTAATTAATGTCTGCTCAATATTTAAACAACGGGTAGGTTAGTTTCCTTCGGGTTAAGATATGACATGAGGGGCATTCCGCGTGAAATGGAAAGTTAAAAAATGTTGACGTTTCTGATTCGACTCAACTGGTCTAGCTCCTAAACGACTTCCGGGCCTTGAATGAAACTTGGCAAGGATTATAATGTGCACTAATAATTATTTTGAGAAAACAATAAAAAACAGAACTGGTCGTGAACGCCACAATCTTAACTTGTATCAGTAATTACTTGATTATTGACAACTTCCCTTATTTTCTATTTATATTACATTTTTAAAGTAAGTACTTTAAATTCCACCTTGGTTAATATTTATTGGAAAAATTTGTGTACTTACTAGCTTTTATCCTCGAAGATCGACAAAGGTCCGCGAAGATCTCGTTTGTCGCTACTCACTCGGGATCTATATATTTTTTGGGATAAAAAATATTATTTGTCCTATCTAACGGTTAAGGTTATCTCTAAACCAAATTTCATTTAAACCGGCTCAGCATTTTAGAAAGCGTAACAAACAAACAGAGTTACTTTCACATTGATTATATTTGAATGGAGTTTTCTTTGTCCTACTGTAATACCATAGAAGGCGGCTAATCGCGTAGTAATAGTATGTATGTATGTAAATTCAAATACAATATAAACATACAAGGAATGTACAAAGGCGAACTTATCCCTTTCAGGGACCTCTTACAGATAACCTTCGGTGATTGAGGAAAATAAGAAAAGTAGATTGTGGCCACGAGTAGACACAAGTACAAAAACAAAGATTACAGAAACTGTGTTTCCCGAAGGGCGCGGGGATCGGAGAAGCGCTGAGCAGTTTATATTAAAATGGTCATGAACATTTGGTATAACAGCAGTGTTGTACAACACAACTTGGAGTAAAATATTATTTTAAATGTGTGTTTTATTTTCAGACGCAATCCAAGGTCCTCTCAAACTCTGGTCATCAATAATGCCAACTCCATCCTCAACTCCAACTTCAACCCGAGCCACAACACCGTCATCGTTGTCCACGGCTGGATGAGCAACCAGAACACTGACATCAACCCCACTATCAGAGATGGTAAGTTTCTTTATGAGTAAAGCATGTTAATCGCCTCAATGATATGTGACACAGTCGCAAAACATCCGTCCCTCCCGCACTTACATACTAGTCAGAAATAGACGGACTTTTTTTCAGATTTATCTACCGCAATAAACGTAACTATAATATCCTCGCAGAAAACTGCTTAAACAAAAAAAAAACCCACCTATTCATACTTAGATGTCTGTGTAAATTTAGGATTTGGTGGTGTGTCTTATCCTACTAATATTATTTATATGAAAGTTGGTGTGTGTGTGTTTGCTACTCCTTCACACTTAAACGGCTGGACGTATATTAAAGAGGTCCCGAGGAAATAACAAAAAACGAAATCTACGCGGACGCTAGTATAAGATAGGTAGAAATTATGAAGACGAAGCGTCGTTCTTAATTCGGATGTATGTAAAGATAATGTCACATGACAGAATTTTACCGAGATTACCCAAGAGTATTTGCCATTCAGTCGTCTTTCAATGAAAAAGCCTATAATTTTATTCTGTGTTAGAATCCGTATTGCACCAACCAATCATTCACTTAAATGTATACCAAAATGACCCATTTGATGATTCTTTCAGCGTACCTGAACAAAGGCGAGACCAACGTGATTGTCCTGGACTGGAGGAGGCTTGCTCTCTCCGACTACTTGACGGCTGCGAACGGCGTCCCTGCCGTGGGCCGCGGCTTAGGCCAGTTCCTCCGCTTCCTCAGCCAGACGACTGGCGCGCCTTTCAGTTCCATGCACCTGGTTGGGTTCAGCTTGGGCGCTCACCTCGTGGGCAACGCTGGCAGGGAGTTGGGCGGCGCTGTCACTCGTGTTACTGGTATGTTTTATAATTTTGACAATAAAAATAACTTGGTAGATAGTGACGATTGAATTTTTATGTCGTTGTTATGGTTTTTGCTGCTTAAGGAGACTTCGAAATTTAAAAAAAAGGGCAGCAGCAAAGCAGGTACATCAATTTAGTTACAATTTAGACCGAACCGACAGAGCATTATGTGGACTTGCAGCCTTGCCCAAAAGTGTTGAAAACGCATGCGTTTCTCATATAAAAGTCAAACTTTAAATGGTGCATTTATATCTTTAACATTTCTCTCGTATATCTATCGGAATGATTAGTCATATTTTTAGAAGTTAAGTGAAATTTCGTAAAAAAAATACAATAATTTTTTTGTAAAATTTGCCTTTTTCTTGCTTCAGTTTTCACACGCAAATAGTTACTTCGAAACGACATCTACTAATCATTTGTACATGTTCAAACACTTTTATATATTTGACGTATGTGTGTATTTTGTTAATAAAAAAAAGACTTTATTTATTTTTTTAAAAGGAAAACGTGGAGTGCTCAACACCGTTGGCTAAGGCTGTATTTTGAGAAGACGATCCACGTAATTTTGAAATTATAATACAGTGTATTGAATAACTCTGGAATTTCTTCTACATAAACAGGGACCGTAGGAGTCTGAGTGATTTTTGGTCAACTATTTTTATGTTTGATATTAAATTGCCACATAAATACTAAATATTTATGTAAGTAAAACTATTTGAAAGCATTGCTATTCATCCATCCTAAAGTTTCCCTATAGGGAAATTGGCAAAGATATAATAAACACAACCAAACAAACCAATTTACCATTATGACTCGATAATCATGTGCTTTTAAAGATCAAGTGAGGTCTTAGCAATGGTTTATAAAATTGATCTTTACATTCACATTAAGTTTAAGATTATATAACTATTAACTATAACCTTGATGAATATTTGAGGTTATGTGTCAAACAGTACTAATTGGTTTACATCTTTGGCAATATCAATTGAAATAGACTATAGCATTAATGACATGATTATTTTAATAGGTTAAGACCCGGCCGGTTCTCTATGGAATCACAACTGAAACGCCATAAGCTCGAACTATGGTGGTAACACAGATAATCTCTGAATTAAGTTTGCTCTTATTCAAGTTTGAATTCTTGAGCGATGTGGCTTTGTCAATACCTCAAAGCAATATAATAGTAGACTTTACAATCAGATGACATTCGTGTTATCGTAGCAGTAAAAAGTTCATGGTCAGCACGCACCATCATACGTATCTACCTTCAATACAATGACTATTAAGAAAATATTCGACCTTGAAATGAAATGATCTGTCCGCTCTTGTTTAAGTTATAGTATTCTTTGTCAGCATTTTAAAATATGCAGCAACTTTAAATGGCAAAGTCAAGTTTTTTATATTGTTTTGTTTAGCATTCAGTTTTATGGTATTAATGCAAAAAGATTAGGATTTTTATTAATCTTGAAACTATTTTCATAGGTTTGGATCCCGCTGGACCTATGTGGGTCTACAACAGAGACCGCCTCGCAGCTAGCGATGGTGGTTACGTAGAAGCAATCCACACTGATGGTGGCTACACCCTCGGCGGTCTCGGCATTGGATCAGCTCTCGGGAACGTCGACTTCTTCCCCAACGGTGGCATTTCCCAGCCTGGATGCCTCACCAACATATGCAACCATAACCACGCCTGGGAGTTATTTGCTGCCACCGTCACTTACAACCATTTAATCGGCAGGCAATGCTCGAACAACTTGCAAATCTCTCTCAACACTTGCAGAGGAAGCGAGCTGCGAATGGGCAACGATGACTTAGGAAAATCCGGGTGAGATATAATTAGATAAATATTTAGGGGAAGTGCTTTGTTTCATATAAAAAAAATAGTCCAAATGTATTCTTAATCATATTCATCACAAGTCATGAAGTGATTTAATATCTAGCTGGTAAATGAGGTAAGGTTAGGTTACTTTCGGACTACAAATTTTTATATGAGCCAATATAAACCCATATTTAGGATCAGTATATGGGTAGGATAGGCTAAGATATTTAGGGTCTGTATATGGATAGGCTTTCGTGACAAAGATAAACGTGTTTTTTTTTTCAAAACACCAATTACAAAAGTGTTTGTTTTCAATTCAATAATTTTGATTATTTAAAAGTAAATCATGCTTTATTTTTTAATGTAAATACTAATCGGTAATTTAACATTAAGTATTGTTTGATTTCAGAACTGGACTGTACCGCTTGGATACCAACCGCAGATATCCATACTAAACGACCGCAACGAAGATTACTACAGGGCGAGATATATTATTCAGTTCGCTGTTTACCGAAATATATGGTTTCATAAAATATTTTTTTAATTTTCCGGCTATTTCCGATATTCATTCTTTAGTTAAAGAAAATTTATTATTATAGTACTAAAATAGTTATATATTATAGTAATAATAATAGTATTAAAAGTTAAAACTAAACTTATTTAAATTAAAATTAACCTAAGCTACTCAAATTAAAATAAAACTAAGCTACTCAAATATTAAAGATGTAAATAATAATCACCACTATAAAAGGAACACCCCCTCTAACAGGTCCGCTCGCGGCATGGTCCCTATGACACTGGCTGCATTACCTCTCTGGATAGCTAGCCCAATCCTTTGGGAGAGGTAAGCACCAGCTCTAGGATCTCCGGAGGTGTCTATTAGCCGGGATGACAGAGCCTTCATAAAGTTTTTCATGGCAGCTGACCAAGGACCCATGGTATCCACTGCAAGTGCCACAAATTCATAATTAAATATTAAATTTTAAAATTAAATTTTAGTTAAATATTATAAGCTATACTTTCTCTTCAGTTACAACTTAAATAAATTAATATCCGGTGAAAATTTCACACCAATTGACCTAGACCCAAACTGAAAGAAACCATCCAAGACATAAATATGCGAAAGATATTTCTGCCAAATAACATTCTGCAATATACAGAAATATGACAAAAGCAAAACTACTTTATTAGTAAACCGTTTTACATATTATGAAAAACTAGGTCTGTATGTTTTTCTTTCCAAAAAACATTTCACGACAACCAATAAAATAAAAAAAGTAAAAAACGGAATTTTACAAACCTAGTTTTTCATTTAAAGGTAATACATACATAAAAAAAACCGGTCAAGTGCGAGTTGGACTCGCGCACCGAGGGCTCCGCACAAGTCCGTAGGTACATATATAATAGTTCAGCTGGTCTATTGCCTAACGCACACGCAGTCGCAATCGACTTTAAAGCGGAACAAGTGTGCTCATTTTGTATTCAGACAAGCTTTCGATTTTCAAAATGAAAACGATTGCTATTGCGATTGCGTTAGGCAATAGCCCCTTAGGAATCAAGAATCGTGTAGGAAATTACTTATGCCCGGTTCACATTATTCCAGCAAAAGCATTCCAGTACAAGTACATTGCGTCGTTAACGTCGCTCTCGCCGCAAACGTGAAAACCAACTCGTCAATGTACTTCTACTGGAATGCTTTTGCTTTTGTTTGGTTATACAAACAATTCTTACCTTAATAAATTAGTTAGTAAATCTAATCAAAGTTGTTTTTTTATTATTTAATTAAATATCATATTTAGTCCATATTTGTAGGTGGTGAATGAAAAAATAACGAACATTATCGCATTGTACATCAAAATTGGAAAAAACATTGTCTATGATAGTGTTCGTTTTGGTTGTGCTGTTGTGCAGAAGAAAAATATAATGAAATAGCATTTTGGGGATTGGTTTTAAAATCTATGTTAAAACGGCTCCCTTTGTCTTCCCATAACGTTAGTAATCCTAATTTCACTTGCCATAATGTTTGTGGTAATTATAATTGTTTATCCTAATGATTACTTGACATAATTTTTATCGACATATTTTCTCTTGAAAAAATGTTTTTGTTCCTAATAATCGTTTGGCCTAATGATTAACTACGGCTTTTTAATTTTGACAGTAATGTTTCGAATCCTAATTTCACTTGCCGTAACGTTCTTGCTTCTAATTATCAATATGCGTTACGCATCCTGTGGCAGTGTCGACGGGGCTCCGCTTCGCGGAGCCCCTATTCCGCGTAGTTTGGCGCTTCGCGCCTGGACACAACTATAACCTAACCTAAACCTGTTTTTTTTATTGACCGCCTGCGTTTGTTTACAGCGGGCGAGGGCTGCCCTCCCTTTGCGCCTCTGGCTTTTGACTTAATTTATTAGGTGTCACAATATTCAAAACTAACAAAATTAGGAAATTAAAGATTATAGCGAACACAATTATGACTAAAATGTTTTAGGACTATCGATATATTATGGGAATTAAGCATTATGGGTAGTGAACATTATGGCTGACATCGATTGTAGTTACATGCGCGTTTGCTATGTTTGCCTTTTTTGTGTTGTTATACAGTGTGTGACATCCATACGAACATATATTTTGACAACAGTTAATATGCATCCTAATTATCATAAAAACAAGTGTTTTGTTAACATAAGTTGTACTTTTTTTTTCATACTAACTAATTTGCCACGCAATGTATCAGACATAGCTCAATTATCCCTCAATTAACTTGCAATTAACTTAGACTTAATGTTATACATTGCTGCTCGTTGTACCCTTTAAAAATGATTTACACTAAATGTAATTTAGCTAATAACTTAACTCCTTCTTTAAACGGCTAACAACACTTAAAGCTATCTTTACGTAAAATATATGTTCTTATGGATGTCACACAATGTAGATTGGGCTAGTTATGAAACACAATCTGAACTTGAAAATATCGCCAATCATCATCAAAATTTGGTTCAGACAGACGAAATTAAAAATAGATTTTGTTTTATTTTTCAAAAGTATATCTAACGTACAGACACCTTTCTGTTAGTCTTATTATAATATATTGCACGTGTCACACCGAATTTATTTATTTCTAACATAACTATTTGCTTTTTATTGAAATACGAATTCAAACCCAAAATCCTAAAAACACCTAAGGAAAAACGTGGGATCATAGGCTGCTGACTGTAAAGTTTTATATGAACGTCAATGTAATTTATTATTTAGTTTTTTGTATTTACGAGTATCTTTATGTTTTCGTAATACTGAAACATATTTTTTGCCGATACACGTAATATTGCAACATCCATTCTATCAGAATATTGCGAGTAAATCAACAACTAGCAATGCATGAATTCAGCGAACACACGTACATACTCATAATCTTGAAGAATGGTTATGTCTTTACTGCATTTGCTCGAAAGATTGCGGGGCAGGCTCAGGTGGCCAACCTCTTAGAACCCTCTTTGAGTAATGGCACCCCTTATTAAGCACAGGCTATTGGATCATAGCGCCTTTTACACGAGTCACAATTTTTTTACACCCTGTGAACAGGGGATTCGCGAGGAATAAAGTCAGGCATATAAAATGAATTTTGAAACTAAGTAGAATAGAAACCCAGGTTGTGGCTAGTTCAACAATCTTAGGTGACTAATAGCCGCACTCGGGGGTCTAGAGAGGGAGTGCGTTTATCCGCATCACAAAATGTGTATTAAGCATCCATCACTCTCGTACTTACATACGTGTTAAAAAGTGACGGATGTTGTATCCACATTTTGTCACGCGATAAACGCAGTCATACTAGACCCGCAGAATCAGTTAATGACGATTAAATCGTTCCTTAGTGATGCTTTTTGACACAAGTTTGAAAAGCAACGAGTTAACAGGATTGTAAGGTTGTAAATTTCCATACAAATGCAATAACGTATGCTTTGATTAGGTACTCGTAATTATTGTTATGTTGTTTTTAATCTTTTGAAATTTCGAAAAATGCTGGACTATCTATTTCAAGAAAGTATAGCCTGTTTTAGATCAATTTAGGAACTTATAGGAATAATTATATAATTGTAATGTTTCTTGATTACTTGAAGACGGATGGACGGGTTTGGATTTTTTTCTTTGGTTTTAAAAAACGGTTCTAATTTATTATCATCAAATCAGGATCCTGATAAATCGAAGGAATCTTTAAAATTACTTTAGTTATTTGTATAATAGGGTACCTCATACATTTACTTAGTCTCATTTAGGTTAAGTGAAAATAGAGCTTGCAATGATTCGAAACGCATAGTGACAGCATTTTTTAGCCGTAGCCTTTGTAAAAAAACAAAAGATAAAATATCAACAAACGATCACCTGAAAACAATAAGTATTTGATAAAGTTATTAAAACTGATAAGATCTTGATTAAATTAAAATAGCAAAATGGCCCCACTGCATTCAATCAATATTTTATTTGACTTTATCGGAAAATCAATGCGATTATGAAGAGGTATAAATTAGTAAGTCCCACAGAGTGCCGATAGTCGTTATCCTGCGAGCCTCTGAAAATGCATACAGCGTTAGTGGTCTTGCTTGGTTTTGCAGGTAAAGCTTAAATTTTATTTGACTTAGACTTCGCAAATCTTTTAAGGAAATTACTGAAAACATTTGTGGACACCGAGAATGTTCCTATAATTTTCAAGAACGAAAATATTTATTTCACGAATAGATAAATATTATAAAGTTGAGCTCGGGAAAATGTAGTCTAAAATTAATTACTCGAAGTTTTAACATAATTAATGAGTTTATTTTATATTTGCAGTCAAATTATATAAACTGATTTTCGTATATAACTTCGCTAATTTAATAATAATATTAAATAAAACTAGGCACAACATTGCAAACATCATTGCTAACTACCGTAAGAGATTTGCTTATACGAAACCACCAGCGAACAGTAATTTGACATAATCCCCCGATCTTGATTAAATATTTATTTATTTAAAAATTTGCAGCTTTTGCTGCGGCGGTGCCGGTGCCCGAAGAGCACTTCGAGTTCCCAAGGTATATCCAGTTTCCTGACGGAGATGGAGTACCCCACACCGTCGACCTTCAGGGAGAAGTCGACCGGAACCTTCTAGATGAAGTGGAGAGGAACCCTGCGAATAACTTGTACCTGCTTTATACAAGGTAAGGTCAAAGTCAAAGTCTGCCGTACCACTCACAAACCTCTGTTCGTGCATCCCCGCCTACTCGATGGATGGCAGTCCACCATTATCCATTATAATTGTTTTTCCCGCGCACGACAGTGTTATAGAATCAGCTTATAGCGGCGCTATTTCCGAACGGCTGCAACTTGGGCACCTTCAAGAGACGGGCATACTCTTTCGTCAAAGAGCCTCAGCTCAGCTGTAATATCTCTCCAGGTGCTGCAGGTATCCATAGGCAGCGGTGATCACTTCACATCAGTAGCCCTAACAAAGATGCATTACGCTTGCTAGCGTTTCTATTCGTTTCAATTTTAAACCAGTCGCATCAAGGTACATCACGTGACTCTTCGTGTCACATCAGCTACCAGTAACGTGATTTGTTTAATAACGAAACGAATAGAAACGCTAGTTAGCGTAATGCATCTTGGCTCGGGGAGCAGGTGACCCAATGAATCGTCTCGTCAAGCATAAAAATATAAATACTTTACTGTATTTGGTTCTCTTTAATGCTTATTTCTCTTAATAAGTAGTTTTCAACTCAAATTCAAATCAGTAATTAATGTCTGTTCAATATTTAAACAACGGGTAGGTTAGTTTACTTCGGGTTAAGATATGACATGAGGGGCATTCCGCGTGAAATGGAAAGTTAAAAAATGTTGACGTTATCGATTCGACTCAACTGGTCTAGCTCCTAAACGACTTCCGGGCCCATTATGAAACTTGGCAAGGATTATAATTATGTGCACTAATAATTATTTTGAGAAAAAAATTGAACTGGTCGTGAACGCCACAATCTTATCTTGTATCAGTAATTACTTGATTATTGACAACTTCCCTTATTTTCTATTTATAACACATTTTTAAAGTACTTTAAATTCCACCTTGGTTAATATTTATTGGAAAAAATTGTGTACTTACTAGCTTTTATCCTCGAAGATCGACAAAGGTCCGCGAAGATCTCGTTTGTCGCTACTCACTCGGGATCTATATATTTTTTGGGATAAAAAATATTATTTGTCCTATGTAACGGTTAAGGTTATCTCTAAACCAAATTTCATTTAAACCGGCTCAGAATTTTAGGAAGCGTAACAAACAAACAGAGTTACTTTCACATTTATAATATTTGAATGGAGTTTTCTTTGTTCTGCTGTAATACCAAAGAAGGCGGCTAATCTCGTAGTAATAGTATGTATGTATGTCCATTCAAATACAATATAAACATAAAAGGAATGTAAAAACAGATCTCTTGCATATAACCTTCGGTGATTGAGGAAAATAAGAAAAGTAGATTGTGGCAACGAGTAGACACAAGTATAAAAACAAAGATTACAGAAACTTCGTTTCCCGAAGCGCGCGGGGGTCGGAGAAGCGCGGAGCAGTTTATTTTAAAATGGTTATGAACATTTGGTATTACAGCCGTGTTGTACCACACAACTTGGAGTAAAATATTATTTTAAATGTGTGTTTTATTTTCAGACGCAATCCAAGGTCCTCTCAAACTCTGGTCATCAATAATGCCAACTCCGTCCTCAACTCCAATTTCAACCCGAGTCACAACACCGTCATCGTTGTCCATGGCTGGATGAGCAACCAGAACACTGACATCAACCCCACTATCAGAGATGGTAAGTTATGACTAAAGCTGGTTAATCGCCTCAATGATATGTGACAAGTGAGCGAATTTGTGTACCTGGGAAGTATGTTTACAAGAGATGGTAAGTGTGAGAAGGATATCGAGAGGAGGGTGAATGCGGGCAATCAAATTAATGGGGCCCTGTACTCCTTTGTGAGCAGACAGGGCATTTCACAAAAAGCCCGGCTGGCTATTCACAATGTAGTGCTGGGCCCTACCCAGATGTATGGTAGTGAATATTGGGTGTGGCAGAACAAGTATGTAAGTCGTGTAAATGCAGTTGAAATGCGCTCTTTGCGTAGTATGTGTGGTGTGAAACTGATTGATAGTGTAAGAAATGAAAAAAATCAGAGAGAAATGTGGAATAAAAGAAGATGTAGTGACTAAGATTGAAAAGGGCATGCTTCGATGGTTTGGTCATTTGGAAAGGATGGATGAAAGAAGATTGACGAAAGAGATATACAGATCGAAAGTGAGTGGAAGGGTCGGAAGGGGCCGCCTTAATCGGAGAAATACTGGAAAAGGGCCGAATCTTAAGTACCCGAAACCTACGTGCGTGCATGACTCGATGTTTTAGAGTTTTAGTTCATACGTTTTGACAGCTGTTGACATTCTGGTCGTTCGTCGAGTTGTTGGTAGAATTCGATATTAATGTTCATAGGTTAGTTAGCCCTCCTAGATCTATATTGCTGTGCCCTTGCAGGGTGTCACATGTATACCTATCTACCTGTATTTCCACCTGTGTTTTTGTAATGTGATCCGCAATAAACAATTTGAATTTGAATTTGAATTTGATGTATGAATGTTGAAGAAGCGAAAGAAATTTGTCAAGATCGTAGCAAGTGGAATGAAGTGGTCTCTGCCTACCCCTCTGGAAAACAGGCGTGATTTAATGTAATATGTATGTATGATATGTGACACAGGCGCAAAACATCTGTCACTCCCGTACTTACATACTAGTCAGAAAGTGACGGACTTTTTTTCCAGATTGATCTTCAGCGATAAACGTAAGCATAATTATGCTCGCAGAAAACTGCTAAAACAAAAAAAATACCCTACCCATTTTGACATAGATGTCTGTGTAAATGTAAGATTTGGTGGAGTGTCTTATACTACTAATATTATTAATACAAAATTTTATGTAAGTATGTGTGTTTGATACTCCTTCTAACTGCAACGGCTGGACGGATTTGGATGAAATTTGGACTAGAGATAGCTTATACACTGGATTAAAAGAAAAGCTATTTTTTCTCCAGGTAATTTAAAAAGGTACCGAGGAAATAACAATAATCTAAATCTACGCGGATGAAGTCGCGGGCAGAAGCTAGTATGAGATAGGTAGAAATTATGAAGACAAAGCGTCGTTCTTAATTCGGATGTATGTAAAGATGATGTCACGTGACAGAATTTTACCAATATCAAGAGTGTTTGCCATTCGTATTTCAATGAAAAAGCCTATCATTTTATTCGGTGTTAGGATCCGTATTGCACCAACCAATCATTCACTTAAATTAATACTAAAATGACCCATTTTGATGTTTCTTTCAGCGTACCTAAACAAAGGAGAGACCAACGTCATTGTCCTGGACTGGAGGAGGCTTGCCCTCTCCGACTACTTGACGGCTGCAAATGGCGTCCCAGCCGTGGGCCGCGGCTTAGGCCAGTTCCTCCGTTTCCTCAGCCAGACGACTGGCGCGCCTTTCAGCTCCATGCACCTGGTTGGGTTCAGCTTGGGCGCTCACCTCGTGGGCAACGCTGGCAGGGAGTTGGGCGGCGCTGTCACTCGTGTTACTGGTATGTTAAATAACTTTGTCAATTAAAATAAAACTTGGTAGACAGTGATGATTTAAAGTATTTGCTGTTGTTGTGGTTTTTGATGCGTAAGGAGACTTCAGAATTTCTAAAAAGGGCAGCAGCGAAGCAGGTACATAGATGTAGATACAATTTAGACAGAATTAAGAACTGAACCCACACTACCCACAGAGCATTTGGATTTACAACTTTGCCCAAAGGTGTTGAGTACGCATGCATTTTTCATATAAAAGTTAAACTTTAAATGGTGCGTTAATATCTTTAATATATCTCTCGTATATCTATCGGAATGATTAGTTATATTTATTGAAGTTAAGTGAAATTCCGTGAATAAAATACAATTATTAATTTTACTGTATAATTCGACTTTTTCTAGCTTCAGTTTTCACACGCAAATAGTTACTTCGAAACGACATCTACTAATGATTTGTACATGTTCAAACACTTTTATAATTATATTTGTCATATTTGTGTATTTTGTAAATTAAAAAAGAAAACTTTAAGTATTTATAATTTACAAAGGAAAACGTGGAGTGCTCAAAACCGGTAGCCAAGGCTGTATTTTGAGAAGACGATCCACGTAATTGTGAAATTAAAAAACAGTGTATTGAATATAGGCTGGAATTGCTTCTACAAAAACAGGGACCCCAGGAGTCTGAGTGATTTTTGGTCAACTATTTTTGTTTGATATTAGATTTTGCCAAATAAATACTAAATAATTTAGGTAAATTTATTTGAAAGCATTACTATTGATCTATCCCAAAGTTCCCCTATCGGGAATTAGGCATTCGACTTTCATTACCCCAGCACTACAGTCTGTGCCAATTGAAATTGGCAAAGACATAAACACAACCAAAGCAACCAGTTTACCATTATTACTCGATAATCATGTGCTTTTAAAGATCAAGTGAGGACTTAGCAATGGTTTATACAACTGATCTTTACATTCACATTAAGTTTAAGATTATATAACTATTAACTATTCGCTTGATGAATATCTGAGGTTATGTGTCAAACAGTACTAATTGGTTTACATCTTTGGTAATTTCAATTGAAATAGACTATAGCATTAACGACATGATCATTTTAATAGGTTAAGACCCGGTCGGTTCTTTATGGAATCACAACTGAAACGCCATGAGCTCGAATTATGGTGGTACCACAGATAATCTCTGAATTAAGTTTGCTCTTATTCAAGTTAGAATTCTTGAGCGATGTAGCTGTCAATACCTCAAAGCAATATAGAATAATATAGTAGGCTTTGCAATCAGTTGACATTCGCGTTACCGTAGCAATAAAAAGTTCATGGTCAGCACGCACCATCATACGTATCTACCTTCAATGCAATGACTATAAGAAAATATTCGACCTTGAAATGAAATGAACTTTCCGCTCTTGTTTAAGTTATAGTATTCTTTGACAGCATTTTAAAATATGCAGCAACTTTATATGGCAAAGTCAAGTTTTTTATATTGTTTTGTTTAGCATTCAGTTTTATGGTATTAATGCAAAAAAGATTAGGATTTTTATTAATCTTGAAACTATTTTCATAGGTTTGGATCCCGCTGGACCTATGTGGGTCTACAACAGAGACCGCCTCGCATCTAGCGATGGTGGTTACGTAGAAGCAATCCACACTGATGGTGGCTACACCCTCGGCGGTCTCGGCATTGGATCAGCTCTCGGGAACGTCGACTTCTTCCCCAACGGTGGCATTTCCCAGCCTGGATGCCTCACCAACATCTGCAACCATAACCGCGCCTGGGAGTTATTTGCTGCCACCGTCACTTACAACCATTTAATCGGCAGGCAATGCTCGAACAACTTGCAAATCTCTCTTAACACTTGCAGAGGAAGCGAGCTGCGAATGGGCAACGATGACTTATGGAAATCCGGGTGAGATATGATTACATAAATATTTAGGGGACCGCTTTGTTTCATATAAAAAATATCATCATGTCAGCCGAAAAACGTCCACAGCTGGAAATAGGCCTCCCCCAACAAAAAAAAATATATGAAAAATATAGTCCGAATGTATTCTTAATCATTATCATCACAAGTTATAAAGTGTTTTGTAGTCAAACGGTTATTACTTCAGGATTTTTGAAATATCTAGCAGGTAAATGAGGTAAGGTTAGGTTAGGGTTTGTTTTATAAAAACCCTTAAATAAAAACCGTTTCAGAAAAAAACACTTTATGACTTGCGAAGATTATGAGTGACATGAAAAATGAAAAATGAAAAAATAGTTCATTCAGTAACTTTTAACAATAGTTGTGCCGATGTCTCTTTTTAAGTATACTTGATACCTGTAACAACACACTCGGACTACAATATGACCCAATATACTCATATTTAGGGTCTGTATATGGGTAGGATAGGCTAGGATATTTAGGGTCGATATATGGATTGGCTTTCGAGACAAAGATAACATGTTTTTTTTTTCAGAACTCCATTTATAAAAGTGTTTGTAGTCAATTCAATAATTTTGATTATTTAAAAGTAAATTATACTTTAATTTTTAATGTAAATATTAAGCGGTAATTTAACATAAAGTATTTGATTTCAGAACTGGACTGTACCGCTTGGATACCAACCGCAGATATCCATACTAAACGACCGCAACGAAGATTACTACAGGGCGAGATATTTTATCAGTTTGCTATTTACCGAAATATATGGATTAATATGTGGTTTCATAAGATATTTTTTTAATTTTCCGGCTATTTCCGATATTCATTGTTCAGTTAAATATTATAAGCTATACTTTCTCTTCAGTTGCAAGTAAAATACATTAATATCCGGTGAAAATCTCAAACCAATTGACCTAGACCCAAACTAAGCTATAGGCTTGTACTATGGGTACTTACTAGATATATAGCTTTTATCCGCGACTTTGTCCGCGAAGATCTCGTTTGTCGCTACTCACTCGGGATCTATATATTTGGGTCAATGATATAAATACTTATATACAGAAAAAAAAAACAAAGGAAACATCCAAGACATAATTATGCGAAAGATATTTCTGCCAAATAACGTTCTGCAATACAGAAATATGAGAAAAATAACTACTATACATTAGTAAACCGTTCTACATATTATGAAAAACTAGGTCTGTGCATTTTCCTTTCCAAGAAAACATTTCATAACAACCAATAAATAAAAAAAGTAAAAAACGGAAACGTACAAACCTAGTTTTTCATTAAAGGTACCTAATAACAACATATTCAAAAATCGTGGAAATCTGTTCAAGTTTTCAACATCAAACTACGCCTTAAAAACTCTTCCAAACATCTCAAGGTGTCCGACTTTAAAATACCGCCAAGCCTTCAAAATGCATAGCTCCAGGCACCCTAGCTCTTTACTACTATAACCATAAATTGTTCCAGCAAAGCAGAAAACTGCAGCATACGGCTGAAGTGGGATAATGGCCTGGATATAATCGTCTGAGCAAACATATTGATGCAAATATCCCCTTAGATAACCTTTTAGTTGTAAAGCAGCGTTCCCCGATGGAGAATTGCTTTGCTTGGAGATATTTTGCATCGGTGAATATGATTGTCTATAGTAAAAATGTACAATTATTCATTTTTTGTGGGAATACATGATAACAATCGCACTATCGTCTGTGTCGATTGAAATGGGCATAGATATAAACAAAATTGAACGAACCGATAGTAAATCACGTAATTTTGAGGATCACGTAAAAATACAATACAATACAATACAAAATACTTTATTGTACACCAAACAAAAACATAACAGAGAAAGAGCACAATCAAAAATAATACAGGTTAACCACACAGGCAGTCTTATCTTCTACATATATAATTTGGTTAGGGTGATAAATAAGAGATATGTTTGTAATTAAAAATAATATATTGTTATATTATTTACTAGGAGAGACGTGTTAACGTAACTGTACGATCGATTCGGGGTGACCCGGGGAACTAACTGTTAGCAAACATATTGCTTTAAAGAAACCCTTATAAAAACAAGGGACACTTGAGACTGTAAGTTATTATCCATATGAGAGAAAGAGAACGTCTAGCTAACTACTAGTGTGAGTGGGACGGATTTATTTATGTTATTTCCAATTATAAATTCAATTGAAGAATTAAGAACTTAGGTTATGGTGTCAAACACTAATTTATTTACATCTGCGTATTGGAACTGACGCTAACCATAGGTATTTTAGCTTATCTATAAACGTGTTTGAGAAGCTTGTCGGCTATAACGGAATTTAACACACATCAAAATGTCCAGTGATAAAAATATCTCTGTATAATTTCGATATTTTACAATATATCGCGACATTGTTGCTAAATATTTAAATATTGTGAGGATTTTTTTTGGCTAGACTAGCTTCTTTGATCTTAATTTCTTTAGAATAGTAGTATTTCAGAGCTGAACTGCGATGACTGTTAAGCCAAAAAGTCGCCTGATATTTGTGATTAGCTGAGAAAGTGCAGTCTTGTAGGCGCTCTAAAGGTCACAGCTCATAAGAACCACCCAGCACCCGACCCGCACCGCCGAGGTTGTTAGTATTCTTTATATGGATTTGTATGGGCATGCGCTCACTACATCAACTACACTACGTAACGTTTTTAATACTAACCGCGAGGCGAGGCGGTGCGGGTCAGGTGGGTCTAATGAGCTGTGACCTTAATTAGTTACCTTACTATCATCAAGGAATTTTGAAAATATCTATTTCAACCCCCAAGAAAAAAGAGGATGTGTTATAAGTTTTACGTATGTATCTGTGTATCTGTGTGTCTATCTGTAGGATCGTTGCTTCCATGCGAATGCACTGATTTGGATGCAGATTTTTGTCCCCTGCACTGATTTCTACGACGTACGATACGTTTCTTTAATGTTGAATAATTTAGAAATAATAAACACACATCCATACATAAACTCACGCCTTCATTCCCAGAGTGGGGTAGGCAGAGCTAAAGAATCACCAACAAGTCTAAAACTTCTTGATAATTCTGTAACCACATTTTGCACAAGTAGGCTAAGATGTTTCTCAGTGTATTAGTGACAGGTGGCAAGCCCATCGCCTAACAGTACTGCAAGCCTTTATTCCCTTAGTCGCCTCTTACGACATCCACGGGAAGACATGGAGTGGTACTATTCTAACCCGGCAATCACACGGGTAAATAATAAACATGATAAGATAATTTGTAACTATTCAAAGGAATCAAGTAAAATAATGATCGAAACTTAAATTACTTAATCTCGAAGTAAGCCGCATGTTTCTAAATTACAGAATATAACGTAGAGAAACTTTTGTAGACACGTAATTATTTCGAAATTGTTCATTAATGCAAGATGTTACAGATGATAAAACTTTAATGAGTTCCAATTATTTAGTAATTACTTAGAATTTCATCTCATCTGTTTTACTTTGATGGGTACCTTTAGTATAATTGGATTCTTATCATTATCTTCGGGCATTCAAGTGGGATTATGCAATTTAGATATTATGTTTATTTCATGTAGACGTTTCGTTATTGAATTTTAACATTGTAAATATAAGAGTTGTAAGAGTTGTTGGTAATTCTGTAGCTCTGCCTACCCCACTCTGGGAATGAAGGCGTGAAGGTATGTATGTATGTATGTAAATATTTTTAGTTACCGTTTTAAACCCAAAGCTTCACTTTTACTTCGTACTCTTAGCATTTGTCTTTCGACGAAACACATCAGCATCACACATTAATAATTTAACACTCATTCCGTTCCAGCTTATAAAGAGTAATTTTGACAATTAACAACCGACGCATCATGAAGCGGGCTGGGTACAATATTAGCGCAAACCCTATCGCGGTAGAGATGTAAAGGTATTCCAAGCTTACCATATACACAATAGATAGTTATTAATTTATGACGTCCCGTCTCATCGGGGCTGCCGAAGACGGCTTAGAGCGCGATAATCTCAGCGCAGCAATATCAGCTATGCCTGGCTTGTACTGCTATCGTTAGATAAAAAGAGGAGTAACTGTTACAAAACATTTGCTTCATAAGCAATCTTATTCTTAACGGCGAGGGGTTGAAACTGCTGTGGGTTTCAAGTTGTACTCAAGGCCTTTTAACTGAGAAGGGCAGTGTAGGTATTATGTAAATTTTCTCAGATAAGGGTAACGGTAGCGACGAAGCTGCGAGACGGCAAGCTCGTTCACTCTGACAATACTACTTCGTATGTAAACTTTGCCTTTGTTGTTGTTGGCTGGATAGCGGTACTTAGGCTACTGATACTGTTAAAATACAACACGCCTAGTAACTTACAATTGAAACAAGATATATTTCCCATTTTATAAGACGATTATATTAAAATAACACAGGTGGGTCGTTCTTCTTTTTTACCGACAATAAACTGTCGATTTTTGGTTTTTTAGATTTTTGAACTATCAATAACTGTGGTTTCAGTGTTCGATTAAAAAAAAAGTTGCATTTATTCTTTATTAAAACTAATTAATGCTTCCTGTCCTGCATTCATATTTTATTATTTTTAATATTGTTTACCAGAAACACTGACAGAGTGGCCGTTTTCAGCAGAGACCAAGTATTAGAGCTCAACTATTTGGTACTTTTACATAAATAAAAGTATGGACGTATATTAAACACAAAAAACATAATTATCCATACTCTAATGAGACGCTTAAAAAGATGAGAGACAGGCTATTGTCGGTAAAAAAGAAGAACGACCCAGGTAGGTACTACAATTAAAAGTTTAAACTAAAATTATTTAAATTAAAATTAAACTAAGCTACTCAAATTAAAATAAAACTAAGCTACTTATATAAATGTTTCCTTTTTAATTCGTGTTTCAATAAAATGCTGCAGGCATTACACACATCACGCTATAAAAATCTATAAAAAAACTTCAATAACCTTGATTTTTTTTGTTAAAGTAGTATTTTTGCTATAGGAAACCAAAGTGAGAAAATTACAAATTTTGGAAATGGTATCCGTTTTCCTTCCTTGTAATTATACAGTCACGTTACGAAACGCATAAATAATAAATAGAATTATTGGAAAAATATAAGCAAATTTCCCCCCTCTTAACCACTTTTATCAATTAATCAGTGCAAGTATGTATAACCAACCTCGCTCTCGCTCTTGCTTATAATATAATAAAGTCAATTAACGTCTTGAGTAAAGAAATAAAACTGAACTCATTTATTTTTCCACGCTGAAACCACTGAAGCACCGAGATAACTTACACAGCTTCTTTCGTAATTACAAATTGTATATTTAAACATTTAAAAAACAAAATAAGCTCGTGTGAACAAAAACATAAGTTTGGCCAAGCAACAAAATCACCGTCTCTCAGATTTCACACAGGGTTATTCCCATCAGTTACCACTTAGCGTTTTTTCGTTGCCACTATGAACTTTATTCATGTATACATAATCAGACAGCAAAAGTGTGCGGGTGGTAACACATGGGAATACGCCAATCTAAGTAGCACTAAATAGCACTGTCACACTGATTTCAGAACAACACAATGCGGCGTTTCGAATATTAAATAACTGACAACCGCATGGGTTCGGGGTCAGCGTAAGACTGAGACTTCAATGTGACGTCATGGAGTCACATCTATGGTTTTGACACCTTTGAATGGTCCAGATGTATTATCTGTGTCCAAGATACAAGGGGCCAGTAATATGTCTATGGTGATACTATACTATAAGGTTATTGTGAACTCGCTGCGACTTACTAAGTTATGACTTTAGTTCCCCGCTGTAGGTGTATTGTAAAAAATATGCAACAGTATTAAAGATGCATTTCGTCCAACGTCTCAGAGACTCGGTACATCAATTTTGTTATCTATGCTAATATTCTCGCTTACTCGCCTGAATATTCTATTCATCTAAGTTACGAAAATTATACCGCTTATTTTGCTTAGATTATTGACATAAGAGAACGTTTCTCTATAATAGTTACGTTACTAAGACCATGGAAAAAGAGTATAATTATCCTCCTATGATCTATTATTTATCTTAACTTACACAAGCTACACGAGTAAATAACAATTTGGAATGGTTTGTTCAATTTTAATGTCAAAATGGAGCATCATAGTTATAAGCCTATCATTATTATTAAATATTAAAGATTGTAACCTTATTTATTCCAATTCATGCAGATGTTGATGAAGTATGTGATGATGAAGGAATACAAGACTTTTTTCAAAAACAAATGACACGGGTGATGGAAGTAATGGACAAGGCACCAATAATGGACGTTGATTCTTATTTTACAAAAGATAAGGTTTAATTCATTTGTTTTGCAATTGTCAATTTAGGACCGTATGAAATTTGAATTAAGAGAGAAGTGTCCATTGCTGTTGCCTGTCAGTTAAAAGTGTCCATCATTGGTGCCGTCACCCAACTTACAATTATGAAACTAATTTTTTGTAGTAAAAGTGTATTTGTTGTTTGTCAGCAAACATTAACCGTGAAGCGTGTTAAGACCTTGTGCCTTAAAACAAAGCCCCGAAGTAAATCCATACCGAGCTTAAGCCTAAGAACCACTAGGAGTGTCCCATACAATAGATGGCACATTGTGGTCGAGAGGCATCGGGTTAAACTATTCGGAACACCACTACGACCCAAAGCGAGTGATACATATCGTCAGCCAAGCACAGGTGTGGGACACAGTCTATACTACTGCCAGCCGATTTAATAATAATAATTATATTGGCCGGTCAGAGTGGAGTCGCAAGAGCTATGTGCTCGAAGGGTGGATGTGTTGCAGAAGTGGCGAGTAGGCACCTTATGGTCGTTTAAAGTCCAAAAGCAATTCTCCACCCTTAGCCCCTCTGGAACTGTTACCTCCCTGCTGCTATATATATGCGGCTATTTCGGGAGGCCCATTCCATTGAGTTGGCGAGTCACCGCCTGCCATTTCAACCAAAGTAATTAGCATTGACCAGGCAGGCGCCGTAGTTTCATCAATAGCCTAGTTCACCAATCCATATCTGTCCATTCATAGAACCTATTTTTAATATTTCCATCCTTCTTAAATAGTCCTACACTAACCGTTGGTTGTCCGTGGGAGCATACTTCTATAATTTCAACTCAGGGACAATCGCCGGTTGGTGTCCCATCTCTTTACTAAATTTTAACTTGTCTAAAGGGCCTCTGCGTGTTGGCTTCGGCTCCATGTACGCCTTCCAAAGGTCCGGGACTCCCATAGTCCCGTGATTGGTAAAGACATAATAATAATAAATATCAGGAAACAATCTCACACAAATTGACCTAGTCCCAAACTTGTACTATGGGTACTAGACAGAGATAAACATTCTTATATAGAGAAATATATACTTAAATACAAAGAAAACACCCATGACTCGGGAACAAATATTCGCGCTCATCACACAAATATCTGCCCTTACCGGGATTTGAACCTAGGACCGCTAGCTTTGTAGGCAGGGTCACTACCAACTAGGCCAATGCGTCATACAATACAATACATCAAGGCCTCTATTGAACACGGTAAAAACCATATCGTGTTTGAGCTGTTATCGTATAGTCAACGTTTTGATAGCTGTTTATTACTTGACACTAATAGCGGCAATAAATACGATTTGGATTTTGCCGCCTAAATCAGAGGCGCAGGGGACAATCTCACACAGATTGCCTAAATCTCGCTGCTCTAGGTGTGTATTACATACATACATACATTAAATCACGCCTGTTTCCCAGAGGGGTAGGCAGAGACCACTTCTTTCCACTTGCTACGATCTTGACAAACTTTCGCTTCTACAACATTCATACATCGAGTCATGCACGCACGTCGGGTTTGGGTACTTAAGATTCGGCCCTTTTCCACTATTTCTCTGGTTTGATTCGATGGTTTGTACTATAGGAACATTAATTGAGTAGGTAGTATTGGTAGCTAAGCATCTTTGTTAATATTATATATTACTACCTGACCCGGAAAACGTTGTGTTGCCATGTATGTAAAATGTAGGGGTGGACCCCCCTTACCCCTTAGGGGTATGAACAATATATAGTAGCCGATTCTCAGACTTTACTGAATATGCATATAAAATTTCATAAGAATCGGTTAAGCCGTTTCGGAGGAGTACGGTAACTAACATTGTGACATGGAAATTTTATATATTAGAAGATTAGAGTTTTGTTTCTTTTTATTTTCCTATTTACAAAATACTTAACTGTAATTTAGCAGTGAAATGGTCGGTCGTTCGAAATAATCAAAATGGTTTTATAAGTGAGATAACGTGTTAGCAGAAAAGTCAAAAAAACTATTCGGAGATTATTTTTTTATATTTTTTTAAGCTTGTTAAATAAGTTTATAAGTTATGCATGCAACGGTACATAATTAGCTTTAACTAATACTCGAGTCAATTGTTAGGACACTCAGATTTCCCTCATGATCCTAACCTAGCCGCTCGAATCATTATGTGGTTATTATGTGACAGAAGCATAAATAAAAATGTAAGGAAATTTTTGAGACAATATCAAGGTCGTAAAATAGAAAAGTAGGTGCCTTGTTTTTATTCGTTAATCAATAATGGATATCACGTCGCCCAGTCCTAGGTTTACTGTGCGAAGTATTAAACATTATGTCACAAAGATATCGGCGGCTCAGGTGCGTTATTGGTTATTGGAATAACGTTAGTTATTGGGGATATAAAATGGAATTTGGTCCGGTACACCTCCGTTCCGGTGACACCTCGTAGATAGTAGGTCCGCCTGTTATCTCAGTATTAGGTGGAAGAGTAATGGATGGGGTACATTTTGTGGTTTGCGGTTATACGTTAAAGCCATCGGGTTAATAGTTGGAAGTAAAATCCAATGTGGTTATTTTGAATTAGACAGTTTGATGAAGGTTGCTTGTCATGTTATTATAATCTAAACAAGGAATATTTTGTATTAACTATGTGTTTGTATGCGTCGCGTTTTATATTTTTTTATACTTTAGGCGTAAGTTTCATATTTATAAATAATAAAATATCAGGCCGAATTTTGCCGTGTGGTTGCCGGCTTAGAATTGTGCCACTCCATGTCTTCCCGTGGAAGTCGTAAGAGGCGACTAAGGGAATTAAGGCTTGTAGTACTGTTAGGCGATGGGCTTGCTACCTGTCACTAATATACACTGTTAAACATCTTAGCCTAATTGTGCAAATTGTGGTTACAGAGTTATCAACAAGTTTTTAGAGTTGTTGGTAATTCTGTAGCTCTGCCTACCCCACTCTGGGAATGAAGGCGTGAAGGTATGTATGTATGTAAATATCAGGGGACAATTTCACACAAAATGACCCAGTCCCAAACTAAGCTGTAGGCTTGTACTTTGGGTACTAGACAACGATAAACATACTTATATAGAGTTTTTTTTTTTAATACATCGACAACTTCCAAGACTCAGGAACAAATCACTCTAATCACAAAAATATTTGCCCATGTCGGGAATCAAATCCAGGACCGCTAACTTCGTTGGCAAGGTCGCTACCAATAAAGCTTAACATGTCGTCGCAGTAGAAATAAAAATAAACTGAGAAAATCTGGGTATTCAATCCTATTACCATGATAACTAGTTAGGAAATTACGTTATCAAAGTTAACACTGGAGGATTTATTCGGTACATAAGTTAGTTTGGTGACGACGCGAGCGGCAAGGAGCCAAGTTGAGAAGTCCTATCATAAGTTGTAATGGAAAATAGTATGTCCAATGTAGTCCATTCAAGACAATGTATGATACTTTGTATGAGGACAAGTTACGATAAGTGTTACTAGCTTTCCCGCAACGCCGTAGAAGTCGCTTATCGGTTTTTCTTTGGGAACTGACAAATTTTCTGGGATAAAAAGTATCATAACGTCCATAACTTGTTCTTCTAAAATCAGTTTTACGGTTTAGCATTGAAAGAAGAAATAAACAGACATTTCTTTTGACACAGTGGTTGTTCGATCGTGACAGAGAGGAGAATTTCAGTGCAACAAACATGACTTTAACCCAAGTATAGATCGCACTGCCAGATCAAAAGTGTAGTAACTCAAAATACAATTGTATTTTAAAATCAACTTTAATACAACGTCTATGAGCTTGAAACAAAACTAACAATGATTTTGAGTTGATACTGTCCTGATCCAGCAGTGCGAGATGTTTGGGAAAGGTTTATGTCTGTCTTGCAATGACCGTGTTTCGGGTGACTTTTTACTATGATTTTAACGTTTATGTGAGTGAATTTATTATATATAAAAACAATTAATTAATCTACTTGGTGAAAACCTCATTAAAATCCGTTGCGTAGTTTGAACCATCTAAAAGTACATACAAGTACAGAAACGACTTTGTTTTAAGTATAGACTATGTAAAGAAGAAAGGTTTTAAAGTAAATATTTTAATTGCATAATTACGGCACCTCGTTGAGAAATTGGGTCATCCGTTGAGCCTCATTACGTTATTACTAGGGCTCCTGGTCGTGTCCGTGTTTCGTGTACCCGTAGCCGAATCTCCGTTACCGAGTAACACGGCAACGGAGATCCGGCCCGTTCGACACGTGAAATTCGGCTACGTGTAATTAAGATACGTAGCTCCGTGTTACACGGAGATACGTTTCTTATTTACACGTAGATCCGATCCGCCCGTGACCGTGACGTTTAATTTTAAGCTTTCATTCAATAACCGTGCGGAGCGGAGCCGGAGCCGAGATCCGCAGATACGTAGCCGAACGCAGACACGGGTACGTATCTTGGCGTGACCGTGTAGTTCGGGAACTTAGCACCGCCGGTGCTAAGATCACGGAGCTACGGTTCCGCGTGTAACACGGATATCAGGACCACTAGTTATTACCAGGGCCGGATTGCCGCCTAAGGCTACATGCCCTAGATTAGGGGACCCAGCCAGCCTAGGGGCCCCAGTGCCGGAACCATCATTCAAAGAGGAATGAACTTCACAAAATTACAGACCTTATGTTGAGAACTTCTGTACTGACCACTTTTCTGTACTACGAATCACGCAATTACAGCCGTCATCAACCAACTAAAGATATTATTGCGTATGAGAAATAAGGACAAAAAATAATCGCTCGCAATCTCAATATAACTTAGTAACGGCCAGTCTGTTTAAGTACATTCTTTATCTCGTCTCATTGCGCCGTACTTCAGTCAACATGAATAATGATAAGTTAGCGATTTCCCAAAATCGTAAAGAATTGACGTAAGCGAATGGCAGAACGTGTGGAGCATTTATGTCAATTTCGTACATTTCGTAAAAAACAAAAACGTTAATTCCGGTTTATTCTATAAAAATATTTTATATCAAATTTAATATGGTACGTAATTTTATGGCAATAGGTTGACTGACAAAACTCAGTCCAGTCCAGTACTTATATGAATTGAACAAAAACTCTAAGAACTTATTTTTAAATTGCTATTGCTTGTTTCATAGACCAATTACATACAAATCGAAAGTATGATGCCTATAGAATATGCAAACGTTAGGTTTAGTGCAAATTATTAGTACCGACTTACCTACCTACCCAATAGTTATGATGGGAAAAAAAAGACAACCGCTGGGTGAAGGTCGTCTCCTATTCGGATCCCCTACTATTAGTAGAGTCTGCATTAGCACTGGATGGTTACCACGAATGCCCAATTTTTTTATTTATTTTTTGCCTGTTGTGTGACTTGCCGTGGTGTCACCAAATGGTATCTGCGGAAGACCAGCTCTGGCCTAAAAACCAGTCACATGCCGAGCAAGAACCATTAAGCTCCATCTGGCCATGGTTCAGATTTTTTTATTTTGTCTTTATTGTTTATTGATAATATTATAAAAATTACATTTCAAAGTGGATTTAAAAATTAATACATTAAAAATTTCACACAACAGAAACTAATTTTGAGACTAATGTTTGGTTTTCTTTATTGTTCTTGTTTGATAATTTGTTTTTATGTACCTGTGTGAGATGTTACCTTTTTCTAAATTTGAAACTTTGAGTACCGCGTCCTCGTTACTCGAAATTAAATCGGAAGAAAAAGACGGAGCTTGTAAGGTTCTTTACCCACAAGAGCCTTACAAAACTATCAGGGGGGTTCTTTCGTGCCAGAAGCGGAGTACTAGAGATGCAATAAAATAAAACCATAAACTTGAACACTAGATACTTAATGTAATGAATGAGCATTGAGACGGTAACAAACAATAAATAGCACACGCTACAGATCAAGAGTAACTGTTAAGTTAATTTAAGTACTACCTATGTATACTTTATGAAATGCAATAAAATATTGAGTATTGAGTATTCAGGGAAAGAACAAGACACAAGGGTACGAAAGCTCGGAGTCCCCAAGCAACATATGACACAACAACAGGCCAGTCGTGGAGGAAGGGCGACGGCCATGACTGCTCCTGGCGTCGGTTCCATCACTCACTACACAAGCACTTTTCTTGGAAAAAAACAAATATACAACATTAAAAAATCGTGAAAATGTGATTTAGGGGGCGAGAAACTTAGTCCGGAGCTAATTTTGTATGAAAAAAATTGTAAGATTCGCGATTTGAGCGTGTCGCTTCACATCCTCTGTCACTTTGTAATCATAAGTTTCTGTTAGAACATCATGGTCGTCTCAATATAAAACTTGACGTGGGTATGTTGCCTATGGACTTCATAGCGGTTGGACTGATTTTGATGAAATTTTCTGATTAGCCCAGCGCAGCGGGTCGTCCTGTAAAGTTTGATAGTTATCGGATCAACAGTATTTTTTGTTTTCAATGCTTCCCGTGTGAAGCGGTCGGTAGTTTTTAATATTCATAAGTACGAGGGTGCATTGAAAAGTTCTGAGCCTAAGGTTGAATATAATAAAAAAAAAACAAATAAATACTGGCAGGTCAAAGTGCCATATTTAGTCGCCATTATGCACTATCTTTTGTTTTTTTCCTGTCACAATTTTGCATTTTATGCTGGTCACTGATTTTTCAAGTAATGGATAAAATTGAGCACCGTTCTGTCATAAAATGTTTGCAAAAGAAGGGGTTAACACCAAAACAAATATTTGAAGATATGAATCAAACATAAGGGCAATCTGCTCCATCGTATGCTACCATAAAAAGATGGGTAGCTGGTTTCAAACGTGGCCGGGAGACTGTTCAAGACGAGCCTAGGAGTGGGCGGCCGTTGACGGCTACTACGGACGAAAATGTCAATAATATATTAGATGCGATAATGAAGGACAGGCGATTGAAGATTGTGGAGATAGCGGAAGCAATGGGTATTTCTTATGAGCGGGCACAGAACATCATCAACGATATTCTTGGATTTTCTAAGGTGTCAACCAGGTGGGTGCCTAGACTGCTTTCAGTCGAGAACAAACGAGTACGTGTTACAATTTCCCAAGATTGTTTATGTATGTTTCAACGTGACTCCGACGATTTTTTCAATCGTTTTATAACTATGGACGAGACATGGGTCCACCACAGTACACCAGAATCGAAAGAACAATCCAGGCAATGGAAAAGACCAGGTTCACCACCACCCAAAAAAGCCAAGGTCATTTTGTCAGCTAATAAGGTAATGGCCTCAGTTTTCTGGGATTGCAGGGGGGTTATCATGAATATCATGATAGACTATCTCGAAAAGGGCAAAGCAATAAATTCGGACTACTATTGTGCTCTTTTACGTCATCTGCGTGAGGAAATTAAAATAAAGAGACCTGGAATGCTGTCGAAAAAAGTACTGTTTCACCAAGACAACGCTCGCGTTCACACTTCGGCGAAATCAATGGCACAAATATATGATTGTGGATTTGTAGTGCTGCCGCATGACCCTTACTCGCCGGATCTAGCTCCTCCCGATTATCATCTCTTCCCAAACCTCAAAAAACACTTGGGAGGACAAATATTTTCGACAAATATGGAGGTACAAGAAGCAGTAGACTCATATTTTAACGACCTCAGCGATTCTTTTTTTTTTGATGGGATAATGAAGTCGGAGGCGAGGTAGACTAAGTGCATTGACCTTCATGGAGAATATGTCGAAAAATAAAATTGTTTTAAAAAGTGAGCCCGTTACTTTTTTTTACCAGGCTCAGAACTTTTCAATCCACCCTCGTATGTTGTTTTCCGTTATTGAAGATAGAAAAAAGTGTTTCACTTTAATATTTAAAATGTGTAGTCTGTATTTACTGAAAAGATTTAATAAGTAGCTAGTAACTGAATAGCTTAGCTTAAACTTAATAAATATCGGAATCAGCGGAAAAATGAAAAAATATCTTATGTAACGTAATAATATATTTTTGGTAATCAGCTAACTGAAAAAAGATCTCGTTCTTTAGTATTATTCGTTGTGGTCGTTTAGTAAGGATATCTGCGAGCGGTATTCAAGCGATACATCCCACTTCTGAAAACAAACAACAATTTATATTAAATTACTGTTCTATATTGGTAAAACTTAGAGAATAATTTACTTTTTACGAATATAATTTAAAATATTTCAAAGGTGTTCTGAAAAAAATCATACTAATAGAGGTTGGTCCCAACAGCTATACTATTACTATATTTTATCGTATTTTTTTCATAACTACATTGTAGTTACCCGCCTTTTTTGGTATTAGACTTCAAATGCCCATTTTTAAATTAACTCAAGTAAATTATTTGATCACCCTCGGAATCCCTAATAACGTTTGTCCAAACGCTTCATTAAGCTTTCCAAAAGTACCTGCGGTTAGGTTAGGTCAGGTATCATAGCAATACCAAAAAGTTTTAAAATTCAAGCGGAAATGGCTTTAGAATAAATGAAAATTCGGACAAGTGATGCATTAGGACAATTGGCAATTAGGGATTCCAATAAAAACCCTAAATATTTATGTAATCATATCTCACCCGGATTTCCTTAAGTCATCGTTGCCCATTCGCATCTCACTTCCTCTGCAAGTGTTGAGAGTGATTTGCAAGTTGTTCGAGCATTGCTTGCCGACTAAATGGTTGTAACTGACGGTGGCAGCAAAGAACTGCCAGGCGCGGTTATGGTTGCATATGTTGGTGAGGCATCCAGGCTGGGAAATGCCACCGTTGGGGAAGAAGTCAACGTCGGCGAGAGCTGATCCAATGCCGAGACCACCGACGGTGTAGCCACCATCAGTGTGGATTGCTTCAACGTAACCACCATCAGTTGCCGCGAGGCGGTCTCTGTTGAATACCCACAAAGGTCCAGCGGGATCCAAACCTGTGTAAATAGTATTCAAATTTATAACCAAAAACTAGAAATAGTAATGTGATTTTGCAACAGCAACTTAAGTTACTGCTTATTTTATAATACTGTTGCAGAACTATGAATGACTATTTTTAATTCAACAAGAACAGACCATTATCAGTAACTACATTTAGTTTTATTATAAACTACCTACAGACCCTTCAACAACATTTTTGAATATGTCTTCTAAGTCATTGCATCAAAGGCAAGTGATGACCAGAAACGGTTTTTTGCTACGGTAACGTGAAAGTCTTTCGTTTGTGGAACCTACTATTATATTGCTTTGAGGTACTGACAAAGCCACATCGCTCAAGACTTCAGGAGCCTCCATTTTTTCGTTGAGCAAATTCAATGAGGACAAACTTAATTCAAAGATTATCTATTCAACCACCATAGGTAGTTAGAGCTCAGGGCGTTTCAGTTTTAATTCCATTGGGAACCATCCGGCCGATAGACCTATTAAACAATTCATGTCGTTGATACTAGTGCTAGGGTAATGAAAATTGAAAGCCTAATTCCCAAAAGGGACACTTTGGGATACAATGAAAGCAATGCTTTATAGTTAGTTTTACAAAAGTATTTAGCATTTAACAGATTAAGAACCGACATGATTAATAGTCAAATACGATCGCGTTGGGAAGAGTACTTTTAAGTAAAATCATACAATTAGGAGGTTCTATCACATTTCCATTCAAATTGTTTTCTCGAATATAGAACCGTCGAACAGGTGTATTCAAAAATGGTTATCTAGTAACGAACGCTTTGCGGTAAGTTATTTAACATACCAGTAACACGAGCGACGGCGCCACCCAACTCCCTGCCAGCGTTGCCCACGAGGTGAGCGCCCAAGCTGAACCCAACCAGGTGCATGGAGCTGAAAGGCGCGCCAGTCGTCTGGCTGAGGAAGCGGAGGAACTGGCCTAAGCCGCGGCCCACGGCTGGGACGCCGTTCGCAGCCGTCACGTAGCCGGAGAGGGCAAGCCTCCTCCAGTCCAGGACAATCACGTTGGTCTCGCCTTTGTTCAGGTACGCTGAAAGAATCGATCAAAATGTATACTTAGGTCGTTTTGGTATTTATTTATTTATATATTTATAAGATGGTAACAAATTGCAAACACATTAACATTGTTCAAATTAAGGTAATTATGAAGATGGCATTAAGTGACCGTAACTTAATGTGAAAGCATTATGATTGGTTGGTTCAATACGGATCCTAACACCAAATCAAATTCGTAAAAATTACTAACGAACGAATAGTAAACTCTCTAGGGTGACCTTGTTAAATTTTGTCATGTGACATACTCTTTACATAGATCCCAATTTAAAAAGACACTCAAGCGAATACGTGTTGATTATTGACCTACGTTTGTGGTCTTCATAATTTCTAAAAGCTCTAAAGCGAATATACAGTACATATCTCAGGTTCAATTGCCAAAGTATATTCAATCCTTTCTTGTTGGAGATAAGTTTGTGATTGCTCAGTAGTTTTATTTTAGATGCTGCTTTTGGCTTACCAAGGCAGTAAAGGACACTACACCAAAACCTAAACCACACACATCCAAAACTAAATAGACTAGGGTAACATTTTTGCGGTTTTACTAGTTTCCTGCGATTCTGCTAGGGTTGCATAGAGCTGTAGATTAATGTAAAGAAAAAATCCACCACAAGTGCGGGAGTGACGCATGCTTTATGACTGTAATAGGCCCACTCAGTCACATATCGTCGAGACAATTAACAACATATTACAAGCCACAAAGAAACTTACCATCTCTGATAGTGGGGTTGATGTCAGTGTTCTGGTTGCTCAGCCAGCCGTGGACAACGACGACGGTGCTGTGGCTCGGGTTGAAGTTGGAGTTGAGGATGGATCGGGCATCATTGATGACAAGAGTTTGAGAGGTTGTTGGATTACGTCTGAAATTACAACACACATTTAAAATAATATTTTACTCGAAGTAGTGTGGTTCAACACTGCCGTAATACCAAAGAAGGCGGCTCACTGCAATGTAGTAGTCGAAGTATACTCCATTGGGTACCAAATTAAATTCAAAATGCTTATACATCCCCCGTGTGGTTGCAGGGTTAGAATAGTGCCACTCCATGTCTTCCCGTGGATGTCGTAAGAGGAGACTAAGGGATATAAAGGCTTATAGTACTGTTACATGAGATGAGGTTGCAACCTGGCACTATACGCTAGTAAATATCTTAGCCTATTTGAGCAATATGTGGTTACAGAATTATCAACAAGTTTTTAGAGTTGTAGGCAATTCTGTAGCTCTGCCTACCCCACTCTGGGATAACAGGCATGAAGGTATGTTTGTATGTATGTATGTATGCTTAAATATACTATTACTATGCAATTAGCCGCCTTCTTTGGTATCACAGGAGAGCAAAAAAAACGCCAAATATTATTAGAAAAAAACCATTAATAACCATCCATCTGACCAAACTGCCATCCATCGAGGTGGTGGGGATGAAAAGACACCCATTTGTGATTGGGACGGTAGACTTTTACTTTGACCTTACCTAGTAAAAAGCAGGTACAAGTTATTCGCAGGGTTCCTCTCCACTTCATCTAGAAGGTTCCGGTCGGCTTCTCCCTGAAGGTCAACGGTCTGGGGTACTCCATCTCCGTCAGGGAACTGGATAAACCTTGGGTACGCGAAGTTTTCTTCAGGCACCGGCACCGCCGCAGCAAAAGCTGGAAAAATTTAAATAAATCTCACACAAATGGGCCTATAATAGTCCCGAAATGCTCGTTAATTCACTGTTTATATGGTTTTTTAAGGATACCTACAGAGGCGCATTATTAAGTCTCTACCATCCGTCTGTCGGTCTGTTTATTTTTATTGCTACTATAATGAAAAAAAAACAAGAAACGTGTTTATTGAAGTGTTTTTTGCTTGATCTTAATTTTTTGCTAGGAAGTGAATTATGAACTATATACATACATACATACATTAAATCACGCCTGTTTCCCAGAGGGGTAGGCAGAGACCACTTCTTTCCACTTGCTACGATCCTGACAAATTTCCTTCGCTTCTTCAACATTCATACATCGAGTCATGCACGCACGAACTATATAAAATGTGATATGTAAGTTATACCAAGAAAAAGTCAAGAACATATTTAAAAACGAAATGCAAACAACCAAAATAACTATAAATTTTACTACCCATCTCAGTGTCGTCCTCTTATGAATTATTTAATTACATTTTTATTTCAATTATTACTTCTATTGTTTGTAATTCACTATAATTACATTCCTAAAATGTGTTTTACTTTTAAATTGATATATCCCCTTTGTATTACCGTCACTTATTCTACCAATGCTAACTGGAAGAGATCCCATAATGGGATAAATTGGCCTAAGCAATACCATACAAGGCTATGTTCGAAAATCATTTTATATAATTTTACTTAACGATTTAACTTTAATAAGTCAAATAAGTGTAGTCAAAATTATTAGTGAAATATAACATTATCAGACTCTTTAAATGTTTTCAATTATGTTCTCAGTAACTTCCTTAAAAGATTTATAGGTAAAATAAAATTAAAGCTATACCTGCAAAACCGAGCAAGACCACTAACGCTGTATGCATTTTCAGAGGCTCGCAGGATAACGACTATCGGCACTCGGTGGGACTTACTAATTTATACCTTTTCTTAATCGCACTGATTTTCCGATAGTCGATTAAAAGATTGGTTGAATTGAGTGGGGCCATTTAGCTATTTTAGTCTAATCATACTCTAATCTTATTAACTTTATCAAGTTCTAATTGTTTTCAAGTGATCGCTTGTGGACATTTTATCTTTTGTTTGTCTGCAAAGGTTATGGCCAAAAATTGGCGATACTAGTTATTAAGTTATTATCATTTATTAAAAGAGCATTGCATAGCAATATAAAATTACATACAGTAACACATGGACGTGGAGAATCATTCTTCATTTGGAATCATTGCGTGTAAGTAAATCTATTCAAAAACTATAACCTGACATTGAATTATTGAAGAGTTGACATTCCGTTGATCCCATGATTAGATATTGACGAGATTACCGATAAGACCACTTGGGAAGTATTTAAATCAAAACAGGGGTCACTTAAAAAAGGGGTTTTTTCTAAATTGATCTAAGACCTTCTATGCTGTAATTTCTCTTGAACAAGAAAGTGCAATATTTTGCAGAAGATAACGTTCAGTTAAGTAAAAAACTTATAACCAACATAACAATAAATACGAGTAGGTACCTACCTAACAAAATAATGCACGACAGATTATGTTAATAATATGCATTATTTTTTATATCTATCTACAGTTTTCATTATTTATTTTTCCGTCTTTTATGATAATTTCTAAATAATCAACAATACCCTAAATAGAATTATCACTTACTATAATCAACTTTGTGATTATCCGTTGTGATCCGCAATAGATAAATAGCACGAACCAGGATGCTTCGTCTATGCGATAACTCACCTCGCAACACGAAATAATATAAAATACACAGATATCTACCACACTATCTAACCATCCTGGTTGGGATAGAAATAAGCGCAAAAAAATAATCAAAATATCCTAAGGGGAATGACAATAAATCATAATTATAAATAATTATACGGGGACATCTCACACAAATTTACCTAGCCCCAAACTAAGCTCTTGCTTGAACTATGGGTACTAGGCAATGATAAACTTACTTATATAGATAAATGCATACTTAAATACATAGAAAACTTCCAAGACCCAGAAACAAATACTAGCGCTCATCACATCACACAAATATTTACCGTTTAGGGAATCAAAATCGGGTCCGCTAGCTTCGTAGGCAGGGTCACTACCGACTAGACTACCTCGTCGGCAACGCATAAGTTGTTTAAGCAATCAAAATATCCTAATGGCAAAATGGCAGATCTAAAAAATGCTTGTGGGAACTGAAAATTGGGGCGTTAGTTGTTTAGGCAATCTAATACTTGTGGAGATAAAAAATTAGGGCATGTTGTTTAAACAATCTAAAATATCCTTGTGGAGACTATCCAGTTAAACCGGATTTTTTAGGTTCGCTACGTCGCATCGCAACTTGAATACATGCTACAATATGGATTCCAGAGCCTCTATTCAACCTACTGGGAAAAACCATATTTCCATTGACATTTATCCGTATTATCAACGTTACAATAGCTTTCATTTACTTGATAGTAACAGCGGCGCCGAGTTAATAACAATACGATATCATGTTAAGGGTAGTGTCCGACCGAAGTTTCGGTTTCGGCCAATTTCGGCCAAAAAAGTGATTTCGGCCGCAGTTTCGGTTTCGGCCAGAATCCGGCCGAAACATTCGGCCGGGCCGAAATTGCTTCGCGGCCTCTCGCGGCTCTTGCATCGGGAGCGCTCGGCTTAATTCGGGCGCGCTTGGCCGGGTAGGTATAGGTAATGCATCGGCGGCCGTCCCAGCCGGGACCACCGACAGTATTCATATTCATCCCGTTTGTGACGTTTGTTTGTGAACCACGTGGCGCGCGAGAAAATATGGTGAGTGTTGTTTATTTATTAAATTATTATTTATTTTTTAGAATCTGTTACTGCATTTTATGCTGTGATTAATGAACGATACGTTTGATATTAGGATTGTGAATTTAGTTTAGACGTGATAAGAATAGGTTGTTTGTTTTGAATAATATAATACCTATGCCGCGAATTAGTGAAGTCTTGATAACTGCAGTAAAATTGTTTAAAATTTCATAGTTTACCTCTAATTATATCTATTTTGCATTAAAAATAAACGTTTTTTATTTTGTTTAACTAAAACAGTAGCTGTTCTCATATAAGAAATCCTTGCAATAACCTTTTCCTTACGATTTGTACAGTAATTTTGAATAATTTCATAAGTCTTCAAAAATTTCGGTTTCGGTTTCGGCCGAAATCAGAAAAAAACCGAATATTCGGTTTCGGTTTCGGTTTCGGCTAAAAATCGTGTTTCGGTCGGACACTAGTTAAGGGCAATATGGGTTAACCCAGTAACATTTGAGGAGGAGAGGTGGCTGATTGAATAATGTCCGGCTTTTACGTTGGTTTTTTTCCCATTCTAAAACAAAACTACTTTTGGCCTGATATCGTTTTTTTTTTACTTGGCCGCCATTACCGTCTTGACTTGTTTTTTTTAAGGCAAGGAGAAGACAAACGAGCACTCAGCCCACCTGATGGTAGGTGAGATCAGAGGCCCATAGACATTTGAAATCTCTTGACCAAAATGGCAAAACTGCAATCCTAAGACTCCAAACGCGTTGCCAACTCTGAGTACCAAAGATGGAATGCTTCTATGCTAGTAAATTTACCAGTTGTCCCAAACAACGGAACACAGCAATGCGAACACTGTTGCTTGGCGGTGGGTTAATGGATTAGTTATCAAACCATTAACAGTACAGAAATACGGCAAAAGTAATAAGGTTTTACCGTCTAGAATAGAGGCCTTGCTTATACTCTCACTCACTTGACATTGAAAAACAGAGGATCCGTGAACGACCACCATAAAAAAAAATAGGATTTCAATTGGGATATAAATATTTTTTAACCTTATTAGAGAAAGGAGGGCACTCAAGTAATTAACCTTAGTATTTTAATGCTATTCAAGTATTCCCTCAAGCCACAAAAAGTTAACTACTCCTAAGAGGAATATAAAACTGATTGTAGTTTCTTAAAAAGGTTCGTAATGTTTTATTATTGTACTTTAATCAACGTAGGTACATTAAAACATGGAAAAACTTATTAGAATTTGGGTTATGATTTAAGTAAGTCAAAAATAGTTATTTGTTATGCAAGGGTACAAAGTTGTTATTTGGAGCAAGAGCATAGTACACTTTTCATGTGATTTTAAAAAGCTTAAGATTCTAAAGCACCAGAGGTGGTTTTCAAAATAAACTAATGAAATTTTTATTTTGGTTTATCCACCTTATAATTATTGTTTATGTGTTTGTTACGTTTTCACAGCGGAGATATCATCCAAACCAAAATTCATTCATGCATTAATCCGCTCAATTCTAATGAATAAATTGAACTAAAAACGTCGATACTTTATTTTCAAATATGATAATACTGCAATTTAAAGACAGTTTTTATTCGCATGGAAAATGCGAACGAGCATACGGACCAACTGATGGTAAATGGCATCTGTGACATAGACATTTGCATTCTCCAGACTGCAATCTTAAGACTGTTAACTGTTAAAACCACGGTGTATACCAATGTCTTAAAAGCTACATTACTTTTTGGACTTATTTGCGCAACCCTGTAGTATACCTAGTGCAAGTGCAAGTCCACCGCGCGTTAAACTAGTATTAAGAGTGGTTTGAAACGAAGTCTAAACCGAAATATAAAATCTACAAATTAAATAAAAAATTCTGTCTTTAGACTAAAAGACACGACCATTTCTTAAGATAAAATATTACTCCTCACCTGCCGCAGTATACCGAATTCATTTTTGAAAAAAAACGACTGTTTGCTTGTTGCCCTTTGAACGCAGAATTTGAGTGTCAGAGGATGACAGCTGGAAAGAAAAAAGTTTATTGCATAGTTACAAGAACTGACTGACATTGGCAAACATGGAAAGTGCAAAACGATTGATAAAAAAACTTATCAAAGTCAGTATTTGATACAGTATTCGGTTCAATCTTAACATTCGATGTTTTTTGTCGATCGGTCCTACGTATCCCATCCGCTTCGTAGTGTTAGTAGCGAGATGTTGTCACCTCTCCTATAACACCATTCCGTACATTTTATTACGTAACCTAACTAACCGAAATATTTGGAATATTTCCTTCCATTTCTTGTTCCAATATTTTGTCTCCCTCCCTAAACTAAACCAATATTTCGAGCACCAAGCGCAGGCTTGTGTGTAATTTGACTTATTTCCTTGATTTTCGCAATATGACAATATAATTTTAACACTTGCGGTTGTTATTTGGGTCTTTCGATGATCGAAATCAAAACAAACAAGATATATTTATTATTTGCTGTTTTTCTTTAGTGTTTGCACTATATTCACGGTACAGACGTATTATTATGACGATTAAACAAAAACTATAAACGGTTGAAAATATTTCTTCTTGTTGTGGATTAGTTTAATCCGCCGACAATCTGCCGTTAAAAACATATTCTGTAAAAACAACCACTGGCTATCAAGTGTAGAAGTATTAGAATTAGTAGTATTAGAAGATTCTAATTAAATTTAAAATATAAGTCTAAGTTAAGTCATTAAAAGTGTAAAACAGGTTTATTTAATAATTTAATAATTTGGTTTCTAAAAACTGGAAGAGTCATGAAAAATTGCAATATGAGCTGTTTTTTATTAATGTGTTGGTGAGTTCAGGCCGAGGTTAGTTTTGAAGAGCGGATAATTGAGGATCTTGGTTATGCGTGCTCTTGGGAGATGACAGGGAACTGTTAGTCGGATTCGGTCAGTGATCTGAATGCAATTCGTCGGTGAAACTGCAAAACCGCGTAAGTAACATTTTAAATAAGGAGCAAAATGCACCTTTTAACAATACAGTAAGGTTTATTTTGCTCTATCATGAATTTGTTAGTTACGCGTTTTTGCAGTATCACCGACGCATTGTTTTTGCCGTTGATAATGTTGTGTAAGAATGCAAGATCGTTCAGCGTACGACGGTCATGGACGGTGTGATTCCAAAATTTTACGGTTGTACAAAAGTGGGCGTATGTTTTACTCGTGTCTTGGATAAACTACATGAAAAATAAATAAAAGATAAAGCGATAGATTAGATTATGATCTATCATTAGCAAAACAACATACTCGACGAGTACCTACCTGTGTGAAAGACGTCAGAGATTGCATTCGTGATAAGATGAAATCGCACAGCTAGATCTAAACGCAAAATTGCCTATAGTCGGATTAGATTACTTTTGTTTTGTATTTGGAATATCTGTTTCGGTTAAAAGCAATCAAGTTAGCGGTTTGAGGTGATGGCCTATATTGTTAGCCTCGCCTTTCGTTAGAGGCCAGACGCCACGGCGCGCTCTCCATCAGGTTCGTACAAGTGCTGACCGGGCATGGATGCAACAGCAAGATCCTACACCATGTAGCCATCATACACCATGTCGCAAGTGTAACGCATGAGTATCGAGTGGGGGCATCAGACGTTCCTGCTAACTAAACAGCTTGGTCGACGCAAAGACTTGGCAGCCGAGGGGGCGAGAGCGAAGCCTCTTACAAACAAGTCATCTGGCAAAAGGAGGAAGCGTATCAGAGAGATCGCACTATCCTTATCCTAATAGTGCGCTAGACGGAGAGGTGCCATAGTAAACTCAAGGTAGCCTCCCGTAGAAGATGCAGAGGATAAACTGTGTTTTAAGTCCAATCTTACCATCCGTGTTCGCCCCCCACCCCTCTTAGTTGGTTAGTGTAAATTAATACTACTAGCGAAAAAAAAAGGTTCAAACCCTTTCAATTTCCTGAAGCATTTGGTACACGCATAATAAATGGACATTTGAGATACGTAGGTACGCCTCCAACGATGCACGCTACTTGACAGACGTATGTGTTATGTTAATTTGTTGAGCTCTTGAAGGAAGAGTATTTAATCATTTATCAACATATTATTTTTATTATGCCAACATAAAACTAAGCCCAAGTGAGTATCATACGTACAAAAATCGACAATATGTACGACGTAATTTGGGGCCCTAGCCCAGATGTATTACACTAACTAGCGTTTCTATTCGTTTCGTTCGGTAAATGACGTAAATATGTCGAGTCACGTGATCTACCAGTGACGCGATTGGTTTATAAACGAAGCAAATAGAAACGCTAGTTAGCGTAATGCATCTTGGATAGGGCTTCGATGACTGATTTTGCTTTAAACGCTTAGAAACGTTAATGGCGTTTGCATCTCTGCTACGCGTTGAAGTCTTTATACGATTTTGTTTATGACTTCATCGTTCCATGGTAATTTAGGTAACAAGTTACTCGAATCTAGGACAGTAAATCAAACTCCATTTTTTTTTTTTTTAACTATAGTATATATAGTGATGAAGGACCTCGTGCAAGGTTAATCCGGATCGCTACCACTATCTTATCCCTTAACCTACCGCCAGCAGCAGTTTTCGAATGGTCGTATTCTGGTATGAGGATACTCGTAAGGCAACCGCTGAAATTACTAGCATAGGGGCATTCATTTTACAAGCTTTGATTCAACTTGCAATGTATGTATGTACGAGTCAAATCTTGCAAGTTAAATTGGACCCACTTCCTGTTAACTGAATGGGGTGACATTTGGACCACGTATGTAAAACAGATGACAATGCAATATGATGGTATCAAAGAGTTGATCTGATGATGAAGTCTGAAGGTGGTGACAGGATCTTCGCTATTCATTACGACGACCGTGTTAGGACTCAATAGTTTGGTTTTGATAAGCAAATAAAGATTCTGCAAAAAAAAGTACAGAGCGCAACAAAAACTTGTCCAAAAAAAGATTTTTTTGACAGAAACTTATTAGTACTCAGGATTGACAAAGAATTGGCAGTCTAAGGGCCGAATTAATAAACTCATCGTGGCTGAGATGCCCATCACAAGATACGTTAAATTAAACGTCAAGCCATAGAAAACTGTCATTATTGACGCATCTTGAGTCGAGCATTACAGCCGAGATCAGTTTATTAATACGGGCCTTGGGGTCGTTTTAATAAACTGATCCTGACTGTAATGTTCGTCCCAAGATGTGTCAAAAATGACAGTCATTTTTGGCTTGACGTTTACTATGACGTATCTTATGATGATGAAAATCTCAGCCTAGATGAGTTTATTAATATGGCACCTAAGATTGTAGTCTTGAGAATGCAAATATCACAGCTCACAGATCCCACGTACCATCAGGCGGCCCGTGCTACTACGTACCCGTGTGCTCGTTTGCCTTCCCTATGGCATTAAAAATTGAAACTCTTGATGTAGGTTAACTTTTACTTTTATATGACTGACTATGTAGTTGGTATGTCTCTACCATAACTACTTCACCCGGGCACGGGTAGCGATGCCCTTAGCGGGGGGCATGCTGAACCCTAAGTTAGAGGTGCGGTGGTGGTCGCACCTCTGGAGGGGTGCCTCCGTCGGGAGTCAGGCCGGTCGAGCGCAGCTCGGCCGGCTGAGTGTCTTGAAGGACTTCGTTTTCTTCGGTTGCTTCCAAGTGTTCGGTTTCTTCGGTTTCTTGAGTATGTTCGGTTTCTTCGGTTTCTTCGATCTTCTCGATCCCTGCAGTGATGCTATGAGGCTCAGGTCCGGATCTGGGGGGGCGGCCGCGACGTCCCTGGCGCCGAAGCTTCTTGCGGTCTTCAGTGCCCTCATCCACTGCGAGTTGGATGGGATCGGTGGGATCGAGCAGGATGTGCTTGGGGCGCCTGACGGGTGCCCCGAGCGCAGCGAGCATGTCGGGATCGGACGGGGTGAGTTGGGGAGTGTAGGAGGTGGCACGGACGATGAGCGGGTTGGGGTGGTGTGGGCCTTTATCAAAGAAGCGCCTAGACGCGTCCTTGATAGTGTGCCTAATCGACGGGACGCCGAGGTCCCTGTGAAGGTCCGCGTTGCGAACAAACCAAGGGGCCCCCGCGACCGATCGGAGAAAATTGTTCTGAAATGTCTGTAGAGTGTTTATGTGTAAGTCGTGAGCTTGTGCGAATGCCACGCTGGCATATGTGAAAACCGGTCGGATACATACTTTGTATAGTGTTAGTTTGTTGCGAGCGCTGAGTTTGCTGCGACGGTTGAGCAGGGGACCGAGACGACCCTTGATCATCTTGGCCCTGTTGAGTGCTATTTTGATGTGCTGACGGAAGCTCAGGTATCTGTCCAGGGTCACTCCGAGGTATTTGACCTTTGGTGACCAAGGAATGGGTCTATCGAAAAGAACGATATTCTCAAGGTGGAAATGGCGGAGGGTCGGGTAAAACCAGACAGCCGCACTCTTCTCGGGGTTGACCTCTATCCTCCAGAGTTTGAACCACCGACCTAGGTCGGTGATCGCCTCCTGGAGGTAGCGCTGGATGACGGAGGCGAGTTTGTGGGTGGTGAAGAGTGCGGTGTCGTCAGCGAATAGGGCGAGCTGCACGTTGGGATGGCGCGGGATATCATTAGTGTATAATGAATAGAGGATGGGAGAGAGCACGGACCCTTGCGGGACCCCGGCTCTGATAGGATGGGGGCGGGAGAGCGAGCCTTCCACTCGGTAGCGAAAGCTTCTGTTACTGAGGAAGCCCCTCAGTATTAGGACTAGCCCAACGGGCATACCCATAAGCTGAAGCTTATAGATAAGCCCATTGTGCCAGACCTTATCAAATGCCTTCGCTACGTCGAGGAAGATGGCGCCCGTGGGAATACCTTTCGTGAAGGTGGAGAAGCCGTCCAGGATGTGCTCCGTGATGCGGTGCACCTGGTGGACGCATGAGTGTCGGGCTCTGAATCCGAATTGCTCGTCCATGAGGATCGAGTTGGAGCTCAGGAAGGAGTGAATGCGGGATAAAAGGACCCGTTCGTACAGCTTGCCCATGGTGTTAAGTAAGCTAATAGGACGATAGCTGGAAGGATCGGGGCGTGGTTTTCCCGGTTTGTGGATACCGATCACCACTGCGGTTTTCCACGCCTCGGGGAAGTGACAGTTGGACATGCAAGCGTTAAAGATAGCTACAAGGAAGAGAAGTAGAGCGGAGGGAAGCAGTTTGAGAATATCGTTCGGAATGCCGTCGGCACCCGGCGCCTTTCTCGGTCGCAGAACCCTGATCAGATCCTGAACCTCCTCGAGTGTTACGGGAGGGAGAGGAGGGTCGGGAGGAGGGAAGGAGGCACGCCTGTGTACTTCGGAGTCGACCCAAGTGATATGGGCCTCGTCCGGGTACAACGTACTGGGAGAGCACTGCGACTCGAGGCTGGCGGCAAGGACGTCGGCCTTGTCGCCGTCCTCGAACGCAGGGCCGGAGTTGTCGGGATGGTTTAGAGGGGGCATAGGGGAGGCTGTGTCGGATTTGATGCACCTAGCCAACCGCCAATAAGCGGTGTGGCTCGGTTCGATGTCGGATAACAGATCGTTCCAAGAGTCGTTTCTCAAAGTCGCGACGCCGGTTTTGACCTGGTTTTGAAGCGCACGCAGCCTAACTCTATTCTGTTCGGTCGGGTAAGAGTCGTAATGTCTGGTCGCGGCGTTTTTGGCCCTCACCAACTCCCTCAGCTCTCGAGTGAGCGGGGGACGTCTGTCCCTATAGGAGGGCACGACTTTCGCGGAGCTTTTTAGCACTGAGCTGAGGTGATCGGTGAGAGCGCCAATCGCCTTGTCCGCGTCGTCGGTACTCGTTAGAGTCTCTGTTAGGTCAGTGAGGTCGGTCGGGTCGTCTTGGAGTCTGTCCTTGACGACCTTCCAGTCCGTGATAGTCTTGGTCTGGGGGAGCGAGTCGGAGGGGAGGCCTAATGTTACAACAAGAGGTCTGTGGTCGGAGTCGAGTTCGTGTCGCAATTCTATAGAACGCAGCACGAGTGATACGTTCTTTAGAAGTACTAAGTCCAGTATGTCGGGTCTATGGTCAACGTTGTGGGGAAAGTGGGTGGGTTCCAGTGGAGCTATGAGGTCCACTGATAGCTCATCCACTATCCCGTGCAGTCTGACACCGTTTCCGTTAGTCGTAGTCGCATTCCATGATGTATGCTTCGAATTAAAGTCACCTGCCAGAATGACAGAAGGCCCTAGGGCTAAAAGAGCTTGAATGTCGGTCGTGAGTATGTCCTTGTTCGGTGAAAGGTAGGCTGACGCCACTATGACCGAGCTGTGCCCGGTCATAGCGAGACGGCAGACTGACACTTCCAGATTAGAAAGGGGCGGAGGGTCGAGAGGGCAACAGTGGAGGTTGCGTCTGTAATAGATTAGGGTGCCCCCTAATCTATTGTCGAGTCGATCGTTACGAACAGTCAAGTAGTTAGGTATACAAAACCTGCGCGTGCTCGATTTGAGAAACGACTCCTGTACAAGAAATAAGTCTAAATCGTTATCTTTGATGAAATTTAAGACAAGCTCCTTCTGACCCTTAATACCGTTGGCATTAAAGGAGGCGAGCTTGAGCGATCTAGGCTTAATCTTTAAAGATCCGTTATCCATTAAATGGGGAAATGGGAGCACGGCCGCCGATACCGGCGATGACGTGTCTGTACTCTGACATTAACTCTATCATTCGGAGGCCCGATGCACCTCGAAGCTTCTCCTCCAGCACGGCAAGGCTCTCGCTAAAAGCGAGCGCCCGGCATACTAGGGGATAAGCCGAGAGGTCCACAGGGGGAGAACCACTACCACACATCTGAGTCATCGCCGGTACCTTCGGGGGCGCGGGGGATGGGGCAGGTTGGCTAAGTCTAGGAGGGGCGGCGGCCCAGGGGTTAGACTTAGCGAGTGCGGGACGTGTAGGTTCGTAAGCGGGTGCACTTCTGAGTGGCGGAAAGTGTACCTGGCTACTTAGTGCGGGCCTAGGGCCCTGTGAGGTCTGAGGGTTTAGTGGGTGCGAGCTCCTCTGGCCCGCCCGGCCGGTTACTCGCGGAGCCTTGGGGCAGCCACGGTAGTTAGCCGTGTGACCCAATTGTCCACAAAGTACACAGCCGGGAGGGTCAGGGGTGCCCTTAACCCGAGCACACTCAGAAGTGCCATGATTGCCTAGACACTTAACGCATCTAGGCGTCCCATGGCAGTTCTTCTGGCTGTGCCCGTAGTTCTGACACCGGTGGCACTGGGAAAGCGCAGAGGTCTTCCTAGGAGGCTCAACGCTGATTCCCGACAGTTTTGACACATGAGTCAACTTGAAAATTTGTTTACCCTCCGGGGTATTATCGCTAATGACTAATATTAGGTCTAGATTGCCCATATGTCGGTTTTTCAGACGATGAACCTCCTGGATAGGGAGGCCCTGACTGACCAGGTCGAGTTTAATGGTGGCGGTGTCTATCTCCTTCGGGACACCTCGGATTACCGTTCTCAGGCCTTTGTCCTCGGCCGGGGTAAAAGTATGATACGCGACCTTGCGCGTGTTCAAAAGACGCGTAAGGTTTCGGTAATCCGAAATCTCCGCGACTTGCACACTAATCCCTAATACAGTGTTCCTAGCACGTGTAAAGCGGATGTTATTGGTCGTGATGGCCTGAGAGAGGTCATCCCACATCCCTTTGTTATGAATAACAATGGGCGGGGGAGCCTTAAGTTTGGGTTGGGAATGAGAAGCGGGAGTGACAGTGGACGACTAACCAGTGGTCTTTGAGGGCACACTCTCGTTGCGGGGCCCTCTAGGGGTCTTAGCCGGGCGCTCGCTGGGAGGCGGAGATAACGCTGCCTTCTTCTTTGAGGCCTTGCGGTGGGACACGGTGCTCCACTCCTCGTGGGCCGTGTCCATATCGACCGTTTCGGAGGTCGAAGGAGTTAGTATCGAGCCTCTTGCTGAGCTCGATGACAGTCTGCGTGTGCGGACTAACTCCTTTTTCTGGGTCGGTGGAGAGCGCGATCGTCCGCGCTGGGACTTTGCCTTCTTGGCGTTGGAGTCGGGGGCGGCGGTGGATGCCACGGAGAATGGCGCCACGAATGGGGTTCGTGAACGCGGCCGGGCCCGTTGATGTAGGTTGAATATAGATCCTTAATAATTCAAAAAGCCGGTGCTCACTCCGCACTCCATTATTCGATTAGAGCGAGCATTACAGGTAATCCTTTATACAGGGGAGAGAGCAGGATGCAATATAATTATGATGCGCGCATCGCGGCGTTTCCATCGCGAGGTCCCGACGTCAACCAATTTACTATTGCAGTAGGGAAGATTTATTCAGTATAACAAGTAAACGCTATGGCAACATGTTCAACTTGTAAATTGTTGGTATTCGTTTATTTGTTAACTTAAATAGTTTTAATGTCGTGTTGTTTTAAATGTAATATCTGTGTCTTTTCTTTTATATCTCTCACACTATCTATCCCTCTTCACCGCACAGGCTTCATGTCCAGCTCTTTCGCACTTCAAGCAGCACGACTTTGGAACGACCTTGCCCTTAATATCAAGCAAGCTCCGAACAAGTTTACTTTTAAAAAGAAAGTTCGCGATTATTTTTTTTGTAGGTACAATAGACATCATCTTGATTTTCTGATGGTTTTATCTGTAATGTTTTGTGCTTATCCTCTTTTTTTTATATTATGTATTTATGTAAGTATTTATATTTATTTTAATATATTGGTATGTAGGTATATATTATTACGTTTAAGCAACATATATGTTAGACCCTATATTGCACCGCCACCACAATCTCTGCTTTGCCCAAAGGTTAACTGGTAGAGAATGCCTTACGGCATTAAGTTCGCCTTTTGTATATGAAGTGTATTCTTTTGTGCAATAAAGATTAAATAAATAAATAAATATATGTTAGGTTAGGTTATCCCTAATTGAACAATACAAGCTGTTGAATGAAAGGGAAAGAGCTACAGGATTCAATACCATTGTCTTTTTCACATTCTGGAACTTGACAACTCATAACACGGTGTCTAATAAAGATAACTGATAGTAATAAGTAAACAGAAAACAAAATTAGTAACATGCTATTTTATTTACTCGTCGAATTGACTTAAATAAATAGCATACATTAGATTTTTGATGACAACTTTATACAATATTATATGGTACCATCGGCCATTGGAACTCTTCAATGGTAGGTCCGTTGAATCTGTTGATATTTTATTAATCAGGGTTATTATGACGTAGCCATGCAGTTCAGTTTACGCTGACAAAAAAGGACGGAGCTACATAACTGTATAGCTCTGTCCTTTACACTCGCCGTAAATTAACCGCATAGTTACGTCATAATAAACCTCCAGTTAGTTATCAGTGTTACAAGTACGGTCGACAACAATAAAGCAAGTCATAAAAAAATATGAATAGTGTGCGTAGGTCAAGCCTTGATCCCAGAAATGTTACTTTTCAAGCGTTCCCAGTGCTTTATCAGTTAAAGATATACCTACTATCCTCGATCGTCAGTATAAGCAGAGATAGTATTAGTAACATGAGAAACATTTTAAAGGCATAGATTAATCCGAGGCTACTAAGAATTCTGTGATGATTTAATTTATGTTTAAAAGATTACCTCGGTAAAGGAATCAGAAAAGCAAAGATAATTGTTTCTCCGAAGAAAGAGAAATATCACTGTAGAGTGTAGGTAGATAATATTTTCTCCAAATAGCGTTGGTAAAAATATGGGCACGTATTAAACAAATAAACACTTTTGTTGGGTATTACAGTCGACCTAGTAGCTGTACTAATTAGTACCATGTCACACTAACGTTTTAAAAATATGAGCCATTTGAATATAGTATACTTATCAATGTAATTATACGAAGACCTATTAAAATCTTCTACTGAGTTCAACCATACGCACCACATACTTCTAAGCCAATAATTTTGTAGGTTAATATAATTGTCTGATAGCTACGAGTATACTTTTAATATGAGAATACTCGTAGCTACATACATACATACATACACACTTCAAATTTAAATTTGATTTCGAATGGAATCAGTGCGAGCCCGACTCATACTTGACCATTTTTTCGTAATTTTTGTTTCTCTTCAGCGTAATACTCGTGTGTACCAAATTTGAAAATTTGATATTTGAAATTTGAGTTTTTAGTAAATAACAAAAACAAAAAACATTTAAAAACTGGCTGCAACTGCAGAACGGCTTTTAAACCTTATTCCTCGAAATGGTTTTCGAATTAGAGTGATACTAAAAATATGAACAATCCCAATTAGGATCCTAGTCACTGCGCCAGTCTTTTATCTTTTGAGTTGTAGAATCTCTTTGGCGAGTTTGCTTCAGAACCTGTAAGTAAGTATTCTTGCATAAGTGATTTCATGAAATAAATAAATGCGTCTTTTAATTTTTTTTAAGGAAAACTACAACAAAAATGCCTGTTTTAATAGCAATGTAGGCACTAAAATACATTAGGGCGACAAATAGTAGTTAAAAGACGCATTTATCCCAAAGACGTATTTGCCCCAATTGATTCACATACAGAAAACTGCTTACTGTTTCTCTTATGAGTACTGCGGCTCAGGTTCGCCGGCATTTCACCGACAGCTTATCTTACCTAGGTCCCCTACATATTCCGGGAAAAGTTGGAACTAAGCGTCTCGCGACCGGGCAGTTTAACTCGCAATGGACGTCCGAATCTAGACTTGTTCTGGGCAGGAGGATAATAATGTCTTCAGTAAATCTTTTGAAGATATTAGGGGTTAGGTTTTTGAAATATGTGGAATTTTCGTAGGTGTTGAAATTCGTGGCAGTTTTTAGGGTTCCGTACCCACAAGGACCCTATTACTAAGTCTCCACTGCATACACTGCTACATTTGTATGGGATTTTTGACAGCTACACGTTTTTGGCGGTGCTTCACAATCCTCTTAACTTAGCTTGACAAAACCGTTTGCGAGTCTTAAAAGTTATGAGGTCTTGAAGGTAAGGTCTCCATTAATTATATCGGGAGTTTGCATCTATTAAATTATTATTTTACTATAATATCTCTCTCTCTCTCTCTCGTCCTCGTCGTTTGTATTGCTTTTATTCAATTCGTTAGCTGATTAAACAAGGTTCAAAATGGTATATTACAAATGGTTATACATATCGTATTTAAGAAAAGTTTAGTATATAAAAAAACCATTGGTCAACCCACTTTATTTTTGGAAGGGCGGGGCCTTCTGTGAAATAGTTATTTGTTATACAAGTGGGGAAAGTTGTATTTTACCTGCGAGTGTTCATTTGAAACACGAGCTAGCGAAAGAATTCTATGATTGACCAAATTGACTTCGTTCAAAAATAGAATCCTGAGCGTAGCAAGTGTTTCAAGACACGAGACGTAAAATAACTTTTCACCCGTGTATAACACAAAACTTTTCACCTCACTACAGCGAGGAAACTAAGAAAATGGTTTGTACTGTAAGCTCAATTCCGCATTTTGCACGGTTTCCTGTAATTCCACGGGTGTTAGTACGTCTTTATCCCTCGAATCACTAATTTTTAATAACAGAACAAACTAGAAAAACATGCGAATATTTTTGCACATCGACTTATTTGGACTGTCAGAACATTTTATCCGTTTTTAAAACAAGAATGAAGGTTAATTTTGAATACTGATATTTATGAATTAAAATAAAGTAGTAAGACTGTATTTAGTGTTTTTTACTCGATGCAATTCATTAATTGTGATGTTAAAAATTCAGCACTTGTAAGGTTTTACGTTTGGTTAGCTGTCAAATATCACTTAAGCTGCCTTCAAATGTCAAAACTCTTCCCTCACTTGTGGATAAAAAGCGATTTTCTCAATAGATATCAAACAAACAAAAAGGGCTTTCCGAGCTAGTGAGATGAAAAGTATATTTCTATGCTTAGGAACCAACCTTCGTATTGTTTTCAATTGCGTGCAGCGTGATAACCAAAAAATCATTTTTATTTTTTAATTATGGATTCAGGGCACTGATGGGGTTGCCTCGCTATTGTAGCGCCTCGACTATGTTTGCGGAAGCTCGCACCGATGATTTCTATGCAATTCGTAGGAAAAAACTTGCATCACTTTTGAAAAGAATACGGGAGCTCCAATAAGATCCTGGAAATTATTTCTAGTAGATTCGATTGTCCTATAGTCTTATGTATGTGTAATTTCGTTAAGTCGAATTTAGAATTTAACTTTTAAAGTTGTTCCTTAGTACAGTCAGCGTCAAAAGTAACTGGTCACTTCAAGCTACTTTTGTACTTTATCGCATTAACACATTAGACAATCTTGTTTGACATTGCATATGTGACAGTAAAGCGACAAGGTATTTAAGTGATCAGTTTCTTTTGACGCTGACTGTACTAACATTAGATGGTTAGATAATAGTATATACTAACCAATATGGGTCAAGTTACCCGAAATAAATGTTTTGAATTTGAATTTGAATTTATTATTCAGTAAGTACTTATAATGCCATAACTTTTCCAAGTGTTTATTTTCAAATGTACGTGTAGTTCATACATAAATACATACATACATAAACTCACGCCTTCATTCCCAAAGTGGGGTAGGCAGAGCTAAAGAATTACCAACAAGTCTTAAAACAGTGTAGTTCATGTGAATTGATAACCTCAAATTTAATAATCAATTCCAAGATCTCCATTTGATCAGCAGCGCTTTCAGCGCATCATTTAGCTCGAATCAGCTTTACAGTCAAAGAGATAGACAAATTCATAGCAAACCGTGTAATTGCTTTCAATCGTGCGATCTATATTCCATAATGAAAGGGCTCATGTGTATAGACACCGAATCGCATATGCGACCTAATCTAGACCTATATAAGTTTTGATATGCTCAGGCTGTTTAATTTCAGATGTGCTCTTTTTCGTAGATGTGCATCATTTCAATCACGTATCTCTGTACTTCTACTGGTATGAGGCCATCGAATTCAGTTATCACTTTAAGCTAAAAGCCGCAAATACGCGTGATGTTTAATATGCAGTGTATATCCGAGATTTTACTGTTGTTTCACTGTCGATAATAATTATCGTTGAGGAATATTGATGTTACGTTTCGAGCTCTTCCGTAAACGAAAGTGTCATGCGATGTTCATTGAATAATCATATTATCAACTGCGTGTTTTAGGCTTTTGTTACTGTTACTATTATTATAATGTATTTTTTTTTAATTTAATGATAATCCGCTCTTCAATATTCTTTATTTTAAACAAAAGGCTTTAAGATATAAAAATACATACTACTTTCATCCGATTATATATTTTTTAGCAAAACATGTTAGTTCTATAGTCATACGGTTTACCTTTGTAATATTGAAAGTCATTTCATAGAAAGTTTCACTTCGCCGAATTTTCATTTCATCGACAGGCATTTCTACGTGCAGGAGCTTTATTTTTTGTGGTCACAAGTCCAACCTAACCTAACCTACGTGATGAATGCTAAAGATAACCTGAAAACTAAAAGTTTCAGCTTACGATGAAATGAAATACGGTGAAAACATTCGATTAAATGTTTGTCGTTATTTCAAGGGGATCTCCAGTCATACTAATATGACAACTGAGTAAAAGCTCCAAAACAATAAAACAAATGATAGTGAAGATATAAAATAAAGACTCCTTGTCTTTATCATTTCGTTTAACAAGGCAAACAATAATATATCACTAGAATTCCATTCGTTTTCGTAATAATAATACTAAAGTGGGTAAAGAGAAATTCTAGTGGAACTACAAGTGTTTATCACTTCCCAAGAGGGCGTCAGAGCGACTCATAATTGTAACAATACGCTCCGGAGTGCGCTTGTGAAATCCTGGAACTAATACTGTAACATTGTAATTATTCGCTAGCTATAGGGAGCAAGCTCAAACAGGATGGCTGGATAGTGAGATGGCACCTGAGAAACCGGTACAGGAATATAGTGCTTTAATCTATGCCATAATAATAATAAAGCAGTAACTAAACTTATTTAAATAAATGTTGTTGGAACAAAATAACCTCATGGTTTAAAAAGAGGCGGTTTCACTTTGCTTATTGATGCGATATCTGACAGGCGTCAAGGTGGGAAAAACTTATCGAAAGCAGTTTAGGTATTCGTAAGTTTGCTGCTCAACACTATCGTATCGTAACGTTGACAATTACTATAGTATTTCTCGCCGCATGAGTTTTTTTCCGGTCGTCATAACCCTTTACACCCGAGCGATTCAGACAATGAAAATTTCAAGTACATAAATAAATAATTAAAAAAAAATGCAGGTCAATTTTTTTTTTTTATAAACGGTTCATATTCAATTAGAAAAAAGCCTTACAATCGTATCAGCTCGAGTGTAAAGGGATAAGTCTAACCTAACCTACGTAACTGTCGTTTACGATTTGCTAAAAACATCATAGTTTTAGCAGAAAATAGCGTTCGATGAAACGAAATTCGATGAAATCATACAATCAATGAGTTGAAATTCGATAAAATTATGGGTTACCTACGAGTAGAATTGATTTTGGGGTGACAGAAGCACGTGGAGCTTACCCTATTGTGCTTTTGTTTAGTCCACCGAAGTAAAAACTCTTTAATCGAACAATTGTCCTCGCGTGTGATGTACATTGATTGTTTACTCTAATAAGTTGATGATGACGATCTAAAACTTGGCATCAATGGTGAAATAAACCTTAAAACAAAGAGTGAAAGCTATTCATTAAGAAGAAACAAAAATGAATGATGAAAAATGAATTTAGCCCGAAGAATAGCTAAACTGAAGTGGCAGTGGGCGGGGCACATCGCTGGCAGGACTGATGGCAGATGGGGCCAGAAAGTTCTTGAGTGGCGTTCGCGGACCGGGAGACGAGCTGTAGGTAGGCCTCCAACAAGATGGAGTGACGACCTTGTAAGGATCGCGGGAACGCGGTGGATGCGAAAAGCACAAGACCGGTCTGAGTGGAGAGTCTTGGGGGAGGCCTATGTCCAGAAGTGGACGTCTTTCGGCTGACATGATAATGATGATAATGAAAAATTAATAGTTTACCCTGTACATTCCCTACTGTACCTTTATGTGGTAAGGGAGGCTGCTGCAGTGTCGAATCATCTGCAAACACGAACCGAGACTCACGTGTTTAGCTTTCATCTTAAACAGACGATGTAATTAACGATTGTACGTGCGAGGTTACCTGAGGCGTTCCCGATCTCGAACTTGGGTCGATTCTATAGCTAGTTCAAATATAGATTTATCTTGGTCGAGTATAGGTACACGCTTATTATAGTCCAACAGGTTTATGCTCGATAGAGGAATATTTAGATGACCAAGTCTAATAGCTGATGTGCCATTACATTAATAATAATATAAGGTTGTATGTATAAATTAATTTAACGTTAAAAATTAATGTGTATCTACCTACTCATGAATAGGTATCTAGTATTAAGTTTTTTTTTATACAGGGTGTCCCAGAAACCAACGTCAACCCGCCTAGGGCTGATAGAGCAGCTCATAAGTAAGTTTCCGAGATATTGATCATTTAAATCAGAGTTTTTGCCATTTTTCCTTATGTCCGTGGTACGAAAAAACCCTAAATTCATGTATTAATTCATATTTTATTTAGTGTTTTCTTGCATGATTAGAATCACTGTAAAACAAGGAAGTTTTTAAAGCTACATGCCAATTTTTTTTTCATTACAACTTTTTGATAAAACACACAAAGTTGGTTTTTCCATACTTGGTGAAAAACAGACGCGGGGTTCTCTTAGTATGGAGAAAGAAACTATGTGCGTTTTCTCAAAAAGTTGTAATGAAAAAAAAATTGGCATGTAGCTTTAAAAACTTCCTTGTTTTACAGTGATTCTAATCATGCAAGAAAACACTGAAAAAAAGGTGAATTAATACATGAATTTAGGGTTTTTTCGTACCACGGACATAAGAAAAAATGGCAAAAACTCTGATTTAAATGATCAATATCTCGGAAACTAATAACAATTGCTGAACATACATGGGGGTTAAATCGATAGCTTATGAGCTGCTCTATCAGCCCTAGGCGGGTTGACGTTGGTTTCTGGGACACCCTGTATATTGCATGCTAGATACTAGCAGATTGTGACAGACCAATACATTTTATGTAACACCTTTTGTACTCACTTTCCAGCAATAAACGATTTTGATTTGATTTGATTTGATTGAACAGGTTTAGGTATGTTCGATTGTCCCGCAGAGTATGTATAAGAATCAGAATAAGATTTATTGCAACACTAGTTTTATAAAAATTGCTATACGTACGCTGGTCGGGGCGAAGCCAAGACATACTTGTCGGGGTATTTTCACAGCGCACCGCATAATGACGCACTATTCACTTTACATATTCGGAATTATTATGTTTGTCCGATCAAATATTTCTTCGTTTGCAATAGTAAATAATTCCGCCACACAGGGCGTTTGAGAACTGTTCCTCGTCGCATGGCACTTGCAGGTCTGTAAGAACCCGCGCGTCATCAGTTCCACCTACTACGAGCGTCTACCCGCCGAACTCAAACGCCAACCATCTGAGGAAATGTTTAGGCGCCGGCTTAGGAATCTTTTGTTGGATAACCCAGTCAACTCGGTGAATGAGTATATGGAACTTGACTTATAAATAAGATTTACTTTTAAATTTTTAATGTATTCTGTGTTTGTGTTGACTTTTACTATTATCATTTAATTCTATTTCTGATGACCTCAATGTAACTGCATATAATCTCTAAAAAAAAAATGCTTAATTAATACATACACTGCTTTTTTCTCTTCTGTGACTTAGCAATCTGTTTTTGAGAACAGTAAGCTGGACTGTAAGTTGATGGTTCTCAACCGTAAGTTCTTCGACGTCTCCCTCAGCATTTGTCTGCTAATATACATACTAAAATAAAAATAAACTAGGGTGATGGTACCAGCGTTGGACACTTTTAGCTGACAGGCACCATTAATGGACACTTCACTCTTAATTCAAATTTCATACGGTCCTAAATTGATTGATACAAAACAAATGAATAACCTTTATCTTCTGTAAAATAAGAATTACTAGTTCCATCACCCTACCACTAGTAATAAACAATGTCATGGCGAAAGGCTCTGAACATTAAATAAACCTTAAATGTACCTACACTGTATTACATCTAAAGTAAAATAAAACAGACACATAAAATAATTAGAAAAGAAGCCTTCAAGTAAAGTTTCTGTTCTTTATCGACTCGAAATGTATTTAGTTGACATACCCTTATGGCGTTCTTTATTAGTTTAAATACCTACTAAAATCACATCAGACAGCACCAAATAACTTAAAGTAGAGAATTAGTTCATACTTGTATTTTTTGAGATAGTTTTTGTGAAGTAACGGCTTCGGAACCTAACAGTGAGCATGCTCTTGCTCAGTTTTTTCGTAAATAAGAATGAAACTTTCGTAACTTTGTAGTCTTATGCAATCGTAGTTCAGATTAGAAATAAATCGAAACATTGGTACAACTTCTAAAGTTTTAAATTAAAGTTACAACAAATATTTATCAATTTCCCTTTGTGTCTGGAGAAGACAGAACTATTGAAAATAAAAACGAAGGATATTAACTGAATATACGTTTCTAGGGAGTTTATAATTTCCGGGACCCTCTGTGTTAGAATATTATTAGGGTGAAGACACGAAATGACGTGTCAGGAAATTGGTGGCCTATCCGATCGTTGCTCATTGAACTTGTACATGACCCAGTATAATTAAAATAATTTGCTTTCATTACTTCTCGTTTCTGAATACCTAGTACTTGAGTTTAGAAAAAACAAAGGCAAATTGGATATCTAACTACGTAGTAAGGTGAACGTAATACCGTTTTAGAGACCATTGTCTTTTGCATATAAATAGTCCGAGGTGCGCGGTGCAAAATAGCTGTACGTAGATTTTTTTGCTTAAGGGTAAAAAACAGAAAGAAGTTACAATGTGAGTCAACTGTCAAAACAATAAGAAAATAACACTGTTGACATGCATGTTGCATTTTTTTTTGTTCTTAGTCTATATAAGGCCGCAAAAGCATGCGCGGTGCAGCGCATTATCATACGCGTTTACGAAACGCTTTTTTTTCTTTGGAACGCAAAGAAACGCGCCGCATTCGCTCTCAATGCGTTTGCGGTTTTAGAAAATGATACTAACACGGTCTTGACGAATCTTAAGGCATCGAAGTAGGTCCAATAGTTTTGGAGCTATAATTTCCTGCCTACATCCATTCTTTGGAAAGGCCATAAAAAATTAAGCAAACTAATCCTTAAGCTAGGTATAATTGGCAAAAGGATTTTTTGAAAAGGTGTTCTTGAAAAAAACATGGTTATACGGAATTGTCTACAAATCTTTTTTTTTATTAATAAAAGAAAAAGTATTGAATTGTCAGGGTTTGCTACGTACGCCTGTTTTGGACTAGTAGTGGTCGGAATGACGTCATTATATATGTAATCGAGTTTTATTTTGTTCAGTCTAGCACTACTTGTGACGTAGAAAAAATTATGTCGCGTTTAACCCAAGCTATTTCTTTTGTTATTTTCTCAATAAATAAGGAACAAAAAAATTGATTTTAAGACAGCATGCTTTTTCAGACCCCTTTTAAAAGAGTTACTTTGGTCAATTCATGAATCACCAGCAATAATGTAAATTCCCCACCACATTTTTAATTACAATAATTTATCCTCATAATTACTGAAACACTTGTGTAGGATCAATTTAAGTCCAGTTTGCAGGCATGACCCTCTCCGGGCATTTCCCATGGGATGCCTCGAGGATTGATTGCGGAGCGATAGCACCCAATCTTCCCTAAAGACCTGTAATCATCGGTGAAGCAAGACATTTGCAAGAGGATCCAGTTTGAGTCAAAAGTGGCGTGAGTATTAGAGCATAAATGTGGAAGAGCGTCGGTGGCCTAGCGGCTTAGGGGGTCGACTGGAAATTTTAAGGTACTGAGTTCTAACCCCCACGGTGACCATGTACCAATGTTTTTCTAATTTAAGTACATTACCCGATGCTATTACGGTAAAGAAAAAAAACCTGCTTATTCGAAAAGCTGCGCGTGTACGGAGGGTAAACGCAAAAAAGATCCTGAAGGGATGTTGAAGTGCATCCGAGACAGCCCATCTTTAAGATAGATAAGATAAGTGACTTACCACCTAATCGATGAGAGAAAAGAAGTGCTACCTATAATTATATTGATTAAAACTAGTTTGCTATGACTATACATTTGGAAAATTCGCAGTATCACACGGAAATCCAGAGAGAAGAACAAGAGAAAGAAGAAGAAGAGGAAGGGAAGAGATCTAAGGACTACAGTGATGGCAAGGAAAAGGCACACAAGCACACAGTCCACCCGATGGGAAGTGGGATCAGAGACCCATAGACCTTTGCATTTCCAAGACTACAGTCACAAGACTGCAATCCTAAGACTGCAAATGCATTGTCAACTCTGAGGACTAAGGTGGAATGCTAAATCTATGTCAGTATTGTTTCCGGGACAAATCGGGACATAAGTTTGGGGCTAGGTCAGGTAGGTGTGACATTATCTTGTTGTATATAAAAATAAATTGCCGTTCGTTAAAACAAAAAATAAACTTGAACCAAAAAAAAATGATGTGTTCGTAATAATCAGGACAAACCTTTTGTATGAAGAAAAAACAATCAGGCGACGCCGGGTACGAACATCTAGTCATCTGACATGTATTATTAATTCACTTATCACTAACTTCTATTGTCATGACGTTGACTTTCACGCGTCATGAGATAAATAAATCAATAAACATCAATGTGCTATAGAGGAATATACATGTTAACCCGTTTGACTTAATACGTAATTATGTCGGATTTTACATTTTCCACGAGCCATCAGTCGTGTCATGTCCGGAAATGTATAACACGGCTAATTTACGCATCATGTCAAACTGTTAAACATTCCTTGACGCCCTAGATCTACATATTTACTGACATATCGCAATCAGAATCGTCACTGGCTCCCAACTCGTACGTAGATGGTGGTAGTTAGGTTGCAGGATTTCACGGACCGACGCGCGGCCCCAGACACGAGTCTAGGCTGCTCTAGCCACTCGGAATGATTAATTTCGTCTTCCACATGGCTGCCTTGATGCTTCCAGTCTGCAGGAATTTGGACGCATTGTAAGCGCAGATGCAATTAAATTTAACTAGGTATATTACAAGAGCCTCGCAGCAATGTGCAAGTTGCAGAATGTTCCAAGAAGTTTGGAAATTTTCTCTAGAAATTATTGAAAACTTTTTTGGGTATTGAGACTTTCATTTCAAGTTTACTGTTTACCTTATTCAGTGGTCTTCGTTGTTTAGTTGTTACCGATAAATTGCCGAATTAATTTTGTATTAAAAATAACGCCAAATTATGTTCATTAATTTTAGTTGTAGATTTAATTATAGTTTAAGCTTTTAATTTTAGACCAATTTCATTAATTTTGTATTTGACCCAATAGTTTTGTTTTAATATCTTTATTTATTTAACAGACATTTTATGGAGGATATGATTATCTTAAATTTGGGTTGACATTTTCTAATAAATTACAACAATTAAATTATATCTAATGATAAAAAGTGATTGTAATAGTATAATTAAACATACTATTTCAAGCGGTATTCGCCTAACCCGTAAGATACACCTAGGAGAGCTTCAAGCCAAAAACGAAAGTCAAACAAAGGTCAAATATAATTTTGTCGAAATGTTCAAAATAGATGAATATTTCAAAAACTTAATAATGCAGAACGGGTTCAAAACCGTATTCCTCGAAATGGTTTTCAAATAAGAGTAATTAAAAAATTTGAACATTCCCAATTGGCGTAAGCTTATTCCAGATCGCGTCGAACTTTTATATCAACTCCATACATTTCGTGTTGATAGAAAAAAGGAACGTTAGCAGCGTTTTCATCGTATATAATTTTTTTCTTTTTTTTCTTTGTTGGCATTATAATTTGTTAATATTTAATAATTACTCACATAGTATAAGATTTAATGTTACTAACAACATATGGAACTGGATTCTGAAATAAATTTGAAAATAAATAAATAACTCCACGCCTTCATTCCCAGAGTGGGGTAGGCAGAGCTACAGAATTACCAACTCCTCTCAAAACTTGTTGATAATTCTGTTACCACAATTTGCACAAATAGGCTATGATGTTTTACAATGTATATTGGTGACAGGTTGCAAGCCCCGATGGCGATCCTAACAATACTACAACCTGTTTTTATTTTATTGCATATTCTACAACTCAGAGTTTGCAAAACGCTGTAAAACCAACTAAGGATTATTTTCTAGCGCAAAACCCACGCGCAAACTACTTTGATAAAACTTTTAACAACGTAATTAGCGTTTTCGCTTTAATGTCGTTTCGTGTTCGTACAAAAAATTAAGGTGTTTTATAAGGCACCAATGTCGAGAATCCCTGAATAAGTTTAAATGACGAGAAAGTTCAACGGTGTTATTCTCCGGAGTAACACAACGTGGAAATATTCACCGACGAGTCTAGACCCGTCAACGTGTGAAAGCTACGTGATCGTGCGTGTTTTCGTTATTAGTTATTCGACGTAGCTTTGCCAAGATTGAAGTTTGTTGAAACTTGTGCCAGGTCTGGATGGGTTGGCCATCTTGCCCGCTTCCTTGTCGCTAAGTAGCAGTGTTCGAACTGCTTTGTAATGGTAGGGGTTAGGTAGCCACATCATCCCTCAGGATCTGAAAAAGTAGCAGAATGTTTAACCGAAAAACTTGAACATTCACTGCTTTGCACCGTACTAGATGA